>SJYO01038709.1:11914601-12507792 GCA_006410555.1 Capra ibex | reverse complement strand
GTTGACTGTTTGTTGATTAGAGTTTTTATATGTTCGTTGAATACGTCGAGTTAAGGTCTTTTTATTTGCTGGGTTAGTTTTTTACCCGGTTTCTTGATTTATCTGTAAAGAGGTTTCTTCTGTATGCCTACCGATTGTTTGTGTACTTTTCTACGAGTTGTAGTGAGTAATAATCTCTTTACGTTTAGTTTTGGTGTTACTCCATGGTGAAGTGTGGTCAGTCTTACCGACGGTAGGCTTTTAGACGTTCGTTATTTACGACCTCTCCCACACCTCTTTTCCCTTGGGAGGATGTGACAAGCACACTTACGTTTGATCATGTCGGTGATACCTCTTGTCACACCTCTAAGGAATTTTTTAACGTTTGTCTTGATGGAATACTGGGTCGTTAGGGTGACAACCCGTATGTGTGACTCCTTTGGTCTTAACTTTCTCTGTGTACATGGGGTTACAAGTAGTGTCGTGACAAATATTATCGGTCCTGTACCTTTGTTGGATCTACAGGTAGTCGTCTACTTACCTATTCTTTCGACACCATGTATATGTGTTACCTCATAATGAGTCGATAATTTTTCTTAAGTAAACTTAGTCAAGACTACTCTACCTACTTTGACCTCGGTTAATATGTCTCACTTCATTCGGTCTTTCTTTTTGTGGTTATGTCATATGATTATGTATACATACCTTAAATCCTTCTACCGTTACTGCTGGGACATACGTTCTGTCCTTTTTTCTGTGTCTACACATATTGCCTGAAAACCTGAGTCTCCCTCTCCCTCTCCCACCCTACTAAACCCTCTTACCCTTAAGATTGTACATATGACAGTACATTCTTAACTTAGCGGTCAGGTACAGACTGCATCCCACGTCGTACGAACNATTGTACATATGCCAGTACATTCTTAACTTAGCGGTCAGGTACAGACTGCATCCCACGTCGTACGAACCCCGACCACGTACCCCTACTGGGTGTCTCTACGACACTCCTCCCTCCACCCTCCCCCCAAGTACAAACCCTTACGTACATTCTTAATTTCTAAAATTTTAATTTTTTTTATTATTATTTTAATTTTTTTAATTTTTTTATTTTATTTTTATTTCTTTTTTTTTCATTACTTCATGACTATGTACGATGTTATACCTACTTGGGATTTTTGTCAGTCAGTCAAGTTACCGAGTCACTACAGACTGAGAATCACTGGGGTACCTGCCGTCGTACAGTCCGAAGGGACAGGTAGTGGTTGTGGCCCTCGGATGAGTTTGATTAGAGGTAACTCAGTCACTACGGTAGGTCGGTAGAGTACGAGACAGTAAAGGAAGAGGAGGACGGAAGTTTGAAAGGGTCGTAGTTCCAGAAAAGGTTACCCAGTCAAGAAGTGTAGTCCACCGGTTTTATAACCTTGAAGTCGAACCCGTAGTCAGGGACGTTACCTATAAGTCTTTACTAAAGGAAATCCAAACTAACCAAACTAGAGGAACATCAGGTTCCCTGAGATTCTCCGAATAGGTTGTGGTATCAAGTTTTCGTAGTTAATAAACCGGGAGTCGAAAGGAATAACAGGTTAAGAGTGTAGGTATGTATTGACGACCTTTTTGGTATCGAAACTGATCTACCTGGAAACAGTCGTTTCATTACAGAGACGAAAAATTTATACGACAGATCCAAATAGTATCCAAAGGAAAGTTCCTAGTTCGTGGAAATTTAAGGTACCGACGTCAGTGGTAGACGTCACTAAAACCTCGGGTTCTCTTATTTCAAACAGTGATAAAGGTAACAAAGGGTAGATAAACGGTACTTCATTACCCTGGTCTACGGTACTAGAATTATAAAACTTACAACTCAAAATTCGATCGAAAAAGTGAGAGGAGAAAGTGAAAGTAGTTCTCCGAGAAATCAAGGAGAAGTAAAAGACGGTATTACGGACACAGTAGACGTATAGACTCCAATAACTATAAAGAGGGTCGTAAGAACTAAGGTCGGACACGAAGTAGGTCGGACCGAAAAACGCACTACATAACGTATATTCAATTTATTCGTCCTACTGTTATATGTCGGAACTGTGTAAGGAAAGGGTTTACCTTTGTCAGGTAAAAGAGTACAGGTCAAGATTAACAAAGAAGAAATGGACGTATCTCTAAAGAGTAGTCCATCCATTCTACCAGACTATAAGGGTAGAGAAATTCTTAAAAGGTGTCAAACAACACTAAGTGTGTCAGTTTCCGAAACCGCATCAGTTATTTCACCTTCATCTACAAAAACACCCTGAGAGTACGAAAAAGATACAAGGTTTTCTATAACCGTTGACCTAGAGACTAAGAAGACGAAGAAGATTTAGGTCGAACTAATAGACTTTCAAGACTCAAGTGATCGAACCTCTTAAAACTCGTTATGAAACGATCACACACTCTACTCACGTTACTACATCATGAAACTTGTAAGAAACCGTAACAGAAAGAAACCCTAACCTTACTTTTGACTGTAAAAGGTCAGGACACCGGTGACGACGGAAAACGATTAAACGACCGTATAACTCACGTCGTGAAAGTGTCGTAGGATAAAATCCTAAACTTTATCTAGTCGACCTTAAGGTAGTGGAGTTGATGGAAACAGGTATCACTATAAAGGATTCCGGGTCAACTGAAACCTGAGGTACTACAGACCGAAATCCAATCACTTGTGTCGTAACACCAATAGTCTCAGTAATTCGAGACAAAACATTTCTAAAAGACACATAAGAACGGTGGAGAAGAATTATAGAAGACGAAGACAATACAGGTATGACAAAGACAGGAGATAACACGGGAAGAGACGTCCTTTAAAAGGGACCCATCGAGATTAAAAGAACTTCTCTAGAGAGTTGAAGGGGTAAGATAACGAAAGAAGATAAAGAAACATAACTAGTGACTCCTTCCGAAAGAATATAGAGGAACAATAAGAAACATTAAGACGTAAGTCTACCCACATAGAAAGGAAAAGAGGAAATGGAAAATAAAGAGAGAGAGAGAGAGAGAAAAAAAAAAAAAGAAATCGATAAAAATTCGGGAAGAGTCTGTTGGTAAAACGGCAAATCTTATAGAAAAAGAACCCCTACCAAAACTAGTGTGGAGGACATGTTACAGTACTTTGAGGCAGGTATCAAGGAGTCCGTGGGACATATAGTCTAGATTTGAGAAATTAGATACGCATGAAGATGACATAAACTAAATCCAGTATGAACTTACCAGATCACCAGAAGGAATTTATGATGTTAAATTCTAACTTAAAACGTTATTCCTCAAGTAATAGATCAAGTCAAGTAAAGTCAGTGAGTCAGCACAGGTTGAGAAACGTTGGGGTACTTGACGTCGTGAGGTCCGGGGGGACAGGTAGTGGTTGAGGGTCTCAAGTGAGTTTGAGTACAGGTAGCTTAGTCACTACAGTAGGTCGGTAGAGTAGGAGCCAGCAGGGGAAGAGAAGGACAGCGGTTAGGGAGGATCGTAGTCTCAGAAAACGTTACTCAGTTGAGAAGCGTAGTCCACCGGTTTCATGACCTCAAAGTCGAAATCGTAGTAAGGAAGGTTTCTTGTGGGTTCGGACTAGAGGAAATCTTACGTGACCAACCTAGAGGAACGTCAGGTTCCCTGAGAGTTCTCAGAAGAGGTTGTGGTGTCAAGTTTTCGTAGTTAAGAAGCCACGAGTCGGAAGAAGTGTCAGGTTGAGAGTGTAGGTATGTACTGGTGACCTTTTTGGTATCGGAACTGATCTGCCTGGAAACAACCGTTTCATTACAGAGACGAAAAGTTATACGATAGATCCAATCAGTATTGAAAGGAAGGTTCCTCATTCGCAGAAAATTAGCGTACCGACGTTAGTGGTAGACGTCACTAAAACCTCTGGTCTTTTTATTACAGACTGTGACAAAGGTGACAAAGGGGTAAACAGACGTAATTTTACTACCCGGGTCTACGGTACTAGAAACAAAAGACTTACAACTCGAAATTCGGTTGAAAAAGTGAGAGGAGAAAGTGAGAGTAGATCTCCGAAACATCAAGGAGAAGTTAAAGACGGTATTCCCAACACAGTAGACGTATAGACTCGAATAACAATAAAGAGGGTCGTTAGAACTAAGGTCGAACACGAAGAAGGTGGGGTCTCAAAAAGTACAACATGAGAAGTATATTCAAGTTATACGTCCCACTGTTATATGTCGGAACTACATATGAAAAGGACTAAACCTTGGTCAGACAACAAGGTACAGGTCAAGATTGACAACGAAGGACTGGACGTATATCCAAAGAGGTCTCCGTCCAGTCCACTAGACCACAAGGGTAGAGAAAGTCTTAAAAGGTGTCAACTAACACTAGGTGTGTCAGTTTCCGAAACCGTATCAGTTATTTCGTCTTTATCTACAAAAAGACCTTGAGAGAAAAAGGTACTAGGTCACCTACAACGGTTAAACCAAAGACCAAGGAGACGGAAAAGATTTTGGTCGAACTTGCAGTCCTTCAAGTGCCAAGTGCATAACGACTTCGGACCGAACCTCTTAAAACTCGTAATGAAATGATCGCACACTCTACTCACGTTAACACACCATCAAACTCGTAAGAAACCGTAACGGAAAGAAACCCTAAAATTACTTTTGACTGGAAAAGGTCAGGACACCGGTGAAGACTCAAAAGGTTTAAACGACCGTATAACTCACGTCGTGAAAGTGTCGTAGTAGAAGGTCCTAAACTTCATCGAGTTGACCATAAGGTAGTGGACGTGATCGCAATAAACATCACTACAAAAGATTTCGAGTGAACTGAAGTGTAAGGTCCTACAAACCGAGATCCATTCACTAGTATGGTAGCACTAATAGAACCAGAACTTCTAGAAAAAAAGTGTCAAGAAGACACATAAGAACGGTGGAGAAGAATTATAGAAGACGAAGACAATCCAGGTATGGTAAAGACATGAAATAGCTCGGGTAGAAACGTAATTTACAAGGGAACGATAGAGATTAAAAGAACTTCTCTAGAGATCAGAAAGGATAAGACAACAAAAGGAGATAAAGAAACGTAACTAGTGACTCCTTCCGAAAGAATAGAGAGGAACGATAAGAAACTTTGAGACGTAAACCTACGAATATAGAAAGGAAAAGAGGAGTCGAAAAGTGAAGAGAAGAAAAGTGTCGATAAACGTTCCGGAGGGGTCTGTCGGTAAAACGAAAAAGGTAAAGAAAAGGTACCCCTTTGGACAGAGGACATGTTACAGTACTTGGAGTAAGGTATCAAGTAGTCCGTGAGATAGATAGTCTAGATCAAGGAATTTAGATAAAGAGTGAAGGGGACATATAAGTATTCCTTAAATTAAATCCAGGATAGACTTACCAGATCACCAAAAGGGATGAAAGAAGTTTCAGATTATCTCAAAAAGGTTCTCTTGCGTGACCAGTATCGTTTGTGGAAGAAGGTTGTTGTGTTCTCTTCTGAGATGTGTACCTGTAGTGGTCTACCAATTGTGTTTTTAGTTTAACTAATATAAGAAACGTCAGTTTCTACCTCTTCGAGATATGTCAGTCGTTCTTGTTCTGACCCTCGACTGACACCGAGTCCAGTACTTGAGGAATAACGGTTTAAGTCTGAAGTAATAAATTCGGTGTCAGTACAGGGTCAGAACAAAAACGGCCGGCATATCTCAAAGAAGTAGAAACTGACGGTTCTTATATTAGTTAGACTAAAGACATAACTGTTAGACCAATACAGGTAAACATCACGGTAGAGAACACAACAACCTTCTCTCACAAATGATACTTTTCACTCAAGAAACCGTTTCGAAACAATCGGAAACGGGGTGAAGTAAAAGATGAGGTTCCTGTTTGAACTCATAATGAGGTCCGTAGACAACTGAAGGATGAAAACGTAACGTAAGGGGATACTTCTTTTCCTGTAGTATAAAAAAACAATACTTTTTTCATTTCTTAGATCAGTATTTTGTGGTATATACATACTAACTGAAGTAAAAGTACAGATCTTATCAATTTAGTTTAGGTCTCTTTGTCTTTTATATGAACATCAACGATTCCAATCTTTCCACAACAGTTGTCCCTTACTGACGATTACCTTGTTCTAATGAAGAACACCACTCGTTTTGTGTATTTTGATCTCATCACCACCAAGAGTTTGAGGTAATTATAGTATTTTTAACTAATATATGAAATTTACCCACATAAAATACCATATATCCAATAGAGTTGTTTTGATAAAATTTTTAGTTATACTAACTGATATAGTTGTCAGGTGTTTTCCTTTTGGTGAACTGTTAAAGTTTATACGAATTTTAGTACAGTGTTTCGAGTAAGTATCATTCACTAAACAATTCACCTTACTTATACGTGAGCAATAAAATTTTTCTAATACTAATTGTAAAATCCTTATATTACTTAGAAGGAATTGGAATGTTTTCTATAGATGTTCATGGATTTCGATTATATGGTGAATTACCACTTAATATCGTACCAAAGGGGAGTGTTAATCTTCGTTAAGTTCCTATAGGAGAAAGTGGTGAAAAGAATTGTAAACAAGATCTCCAACATTGTTCATGTTATTTCGTTCTTTTTATTTATTTATTTTATATATGGCTCTGTATCGACTGTGGTTCAAGGACCTTTTGTTGTCTTTGTTTGTAGAGTAACAAATCCAATGAACGACAAACCTCTTGTCCGTAAGCTATCGACCTCTTCTACCAATTGTCCTTTTGGAACTAAAAAAGTCTATCGAACTCTTTATGCAGGACTATAATATAGTCTCGAAAAGGGTCTGTCGGTAAAACGAAAAAACGTAAATAAAAGGTCCCAGTACCAGAACTAGGGACAGAGGACATGTTACAGTGCTTGGAGTAAGGTATCAAGTAGTCCGTGAGATAAATAGTCTAGACCCGGGAATTTAGATAAAGAGTGAAGGTGACATATCAGTATTCCCTAAACTAAATCCAGTATGGACTTACCAGATCGCCAGAAGGAATGAAAGAAGTTAAATTCAGACTTAAACCGTTATTCCTCAAGTACTAGACTCGGTGTCAGTCGAGGACCAGAACAAAAACAACTGACATATCTCGAAGAGGGAGAAACCGACGTTTCTTATATTAGTTAGACTAAAGCCACAACTGGTAGACCACTACAGGTACACATCTCAGAAGAGAACACAACAACCTTCTCCCACAAACGATACTGGTCACGTAAAAGAACCGTTTTGATATAATCAGAAACGGAACGAAGTAAGGCGTAAGGTTCCGGTTTAAACGGACAATGAGGTCCACAAAGAACTGAAGGATGAAAACGTAAGGTCAGGGGATCTTACTTTTCCTGTAGAAAAAACCCACAATCAAGATTTTGTAGAACATCCAGAAGTATCTTGGCAAGTGGAAGTGGAAGAACTCACAATGACTAACCCCGTATCTGAACCTATTGACACTATAACTTACCAAACGGAACCTTTGCTTGTCTCTAGTAAGACAGTAAAAACTCTAACGTAGGTTCATGACGTAAAACCTGTGAAAACAACTGGTACTACCGATAAGGTAAAGAAGACTACCTAAGGACGGGTGTCACCATTTATATTACCAGTAGACTCAATTTAAGTGGTAAGGTCAGGTAAAATCAAACGACTAAGGATCTTACAGTTACAAGTGAGAACGGTAGAGGACAAACTGGTGAAGGTTAAACGGAGCTAAGTACCTGGACTGTAAGGTCCAAGGATACGTTATAACGAGAAATGTCGTAACCTGGAACGAAGATAGTCGTCAGTGTAGGTGTCGACCCATAACAAAAACGAAACCGAGGTAGGGAAGTAAGAAAGACCTCAATAAAGAAGTGACTAGAGGTCATCACACAACCCGTGAATGACTGGACCCTTCAAGGAGAAAGTCATAGGATAGTAAAACGGAAAAGTACAACAAGAGTTCCGTTCTTATGACTTCACCAAACGGTAAGGGAAGAGGTCACCTGGTGTAAGACAGTCTGGAGAGGTGGTACTGGACGGCCAGATCCCAACGGGGTGCTTGTACCGAATCAATGTAACTCAATCTGTTCCGACACCAGGATCACACTAATCTAACTGATCAAAAGACACTCATACCAAAGTCACACAGACGGGAGACTACGGGACAACGTTGTGGATGGTAGAATGAACCCGAAGAGAATGTAACACGAACCCCATAGGGAAGTGCCGACGAGGTCGTTTCACGTCGGTGACGAGGAATGGAACTTACTTCCCATAGAGGAGGGTGGAGGGAAGGACTGGAAGTTGCACCCTATCGAGGAGATCCGAGAGGACACGGGTGCGTGGGTGGTGAGGAACCTTCACCCCAACGAGGAGGGACGGCGACGGGGACCGGAGGTCGCACCCCAACGAGTAGGACCGGTGGTGGGGACTGGAACCTGAGTCCCATCGAGGAGAGTCGATAAGGACGTGACCGTGTCTCTCCGAGGAGGGCCGGTGACGGAGACTGGAACTTGCACCTCATTGAAGAAGAGAACCGACGGTGGGAAGCCCGTACCCCAGGAGGGTCGAAGACGGGGACTGGAGCCTTTACCCTATCGAGGAGAGTCGATACGAATCACGCGACCAGTGTCGACGGACATGAATCACGCGACCAGTGTCGACGGGTACGAATAGAACCCACGTATATATAAATATTAACAATATAGAAGAAGAACCTAACTAGGAAAGTAGGAATACATCACAGGAAGAAACAGAGAAAAATGTCGGAAACAAAATGTCAGATAAAATAGACTATACTCATAACGATGAGAACGAAAGAAAACCAGAGATAAACACACCTTATAGAAAAAGGTCGAGAAGTGAAAGTCAGACATACACAGGGGCCAAAACTCCACCCAGGGAGTATCTGTTATATATATCCCCAGAACAAAAACATAGGTAAGACGGTCAGAAAACCAACACCGTAAGTTGGGTAAATGCAAATTCCATTAATAACTGTTCATACTGGGTCAACGGTAAATGAAATAACAAAACCCAAACTCAAATATGTGGAAAAAACACAAAGGACAGATCTCTTCTAGGAAATCGTAAACAACCTCTCGACCAAAACACCACGACTTAAGAGAGTCGAAAACGAACAAACATTTCGAAAACTAAAGAGGAAGTATATACTTACTCTAGGAACGACCCATGTCAGTATACCCGACTTCCAATAAAAGAAAGTAGTGAAATTCATACGGGACGGTAAGGGAGGACCGGACTTCTCAAAGATAACTTTCTAGTCGACAATAGAAATAACCTTAGGGGAACACACAATAAACAACAAAAAAGGGAACGACGAAAATTATAAACAAGAAATACAAACGGGAAAAAATTAAACTAATTATATACGGAACCCCACAAAACGGAACCCAAATAGAACAAACCCTGAGAGACCCAAAAAACCTGAACCCATTAATAAAGGAAGGGGAAAATCCCTTCAAAAGTTGATAATAGAGTTCATAAAAGAGTACCAAAAAGAAAAACAGAAGAAGACCCTGAGGATACTAAGCTTACAACCACGCAAATTATAGCAGAACCTCCAGAGACTCTAACAGTGGCAAAGGAAGCTAAACAAAAAGAAAAAAGGAGAGACTAAGTAAATAAAGATGGTAAGATAGAAGATGAAATGATTAGGATAGAAGATGGAGGTAATAAGATGATAAACAACGGAGGCCTCACAAAAAATAGAGTAAATAACGTAATAAGTAATATATAACTGAGAAAAAAATAAAGAAGATACAGGAACAATTTGGAAAGAACGTAGAAGAGTTAGGAACAGAGGTCCGATAAATAGCCACTAAGGTAAAACAAAAGTTCTAAAACCTAGAAACAGTGATAGTAATAACCCTTAAGAAATAGTCCATCTAAGGGATAGAGAAGAAGAAGAAAAAAAAAAAAAAAAAAAAAAAAATCAAACCACCCTTAAATAGGACAAGAAAATGGACGACCCATAAGAAAACAGAGAAGTAAAACAAATATAACGACTCAAACCCCAGTGGAAAGACATAAGACCGTCAAACACCTCAAGAGAAATAACACCTCAAAGGAACGACACCCACCCTAACAGTTCCGACACCCACCGAACAGTTCCAAAGGACCAATCCCTTCGAACACAGCCACAAGACCACCCACCTCGACCTAAAGAAGAGAGACCTCACGTCACTTCAAAGGTCATTACTCAGTACTCTACACTTACCCAAACCTCATTGAAACCCGTCGGACATATAACTTCGAGTCCGGACACAAGGACACAACGACCTCTTAAATGTACGATACAGAACGAGACCTTGAACAACCGGGAACCCACCAAGAACCAAAGTCACATCCATACCTCCGCAAACTACTCGAGGACAGTTAATTACAAGGGACCTCAGTCCTAAAGAGACCACAAGAGTACTAAACCTGAATTCGGTGGACGAAGACCAAAAGTCAGAATAAGAATGTAATCAGAGTTCTGAAGAGGTAGATATGTCGTGGTAACTATTTTGTAGATCCAATTTCTACTTTTCCAAGAGGTGTCACTCCCTGTGGGTCTCTCTAAGTGTCTCAATGTACCTCTTCTCTTCTCCCTCCACCCTCAATCTCCACTGGACTTACTCTACTCCACATTAGTTTTCTCCTCTCTCGTTCGATCGGTCATTAGTGAAGGAAAACACCGAGGTGTCATACCCGACGATTCTCTACAAGTGTCTCAATATGTCTCTTCTCTTCTCCCTCCTTCCTCTGTCTCCACCGGTCCTCCTATTTCCTCCCTTAGTTTTCCTCTCTCTGTCTAGGTCGGTCATTAGTCAAGGAATTCACAAGAGGTGACAGACCTTGTGTGTTTCTCTAAGTGTCTCAACCCATCTCTTCTCTTCCCCTTCCCTCCTCTGTCTCCGCTGGACCACCTCTTTTTCCTCTCAGGTTTCCCTCTCTCTCGTCAGTTCGGTCATTAGAGTGAGGGTTCATTCTTACTCATGACTTCTAACCCAAGAGTTTCCATATTTTAACTATTGTTTATGGTTTTTCGTTTCTAATTTTTAGATCTCATCTCCAACCTAAAAGTTTTTATGTTGTAGGTAAATACTATTTTTGAGAGCTCTTTCGTCCTTATCTTCCTTGTATGGAGTTGTATTATTTTCGATATATACTGTTTGGGTGTGGTTTGTAATAGGAGTTACCACTTTTTAACTTTCGTAAAGGGGATTTCAGTCCTTCTTCTGTTCCCACGGGTGAAAGTGGCGATGATAAGTTGTATCAAGACCTTCAAAACCGGCGTCGTTAGTCTCTTCTTTTTCTTTATTTTCCTTAGGTTTAACCTTTTCTTCTTCATTTTGAGAGTGACAAACGTCTACTGTACTAGGAGATGTATCTTTTGGGATTTCTGAGGTGGTCTTTTACTGATCTCGATTAGTTACTCATATCATTTCAACGTCCTATATTTTAGTTGTGTGTCTTTAGAGAACGTAAGGATATGTGCTTATTACTCTTTCATCTTTTTCTTTAATTCCTTTGTTAAGGTAAGTGGTAACGTTGCTTTTCTTATTTTATGAATCCTTATATAGATGGATTTCTTTGATTTCTGGATATATATCTTTTGATATTTTGTGACTACTTTCTTTAGTTTCTCCTGTGATTATCTACCTCTTTATATGGTACAAGTACCTAGCCTTCTTAGTTATATCACTTTTACTCATATGATGGGTTTCGTTAAATGTTTAAGTTACGTTAGGGATAGTTCGATGGTCGGTATAAAAAGTGTCTTGATCTTGTTTATTAAAGTTCTAAACATACCTTTATGTTTTTTGGAGCTTAACGGTTTCGTTAGAACTCTTTCTTACCTTGACCTCCTTAGTTGAACGGACTGTAGTCCGAGATGATGTTTCGGTGTCAGTAGTTCTGTCATACCATGACCGTGTTTCTGTCTTTATATCTAGTTACCTTGTTTTATTATCTTTCGGGTCTCTATTTAGGTGTGTGTATACCTGTGGAATAGAAACTGTTTCCTCCGTTTTTATATGTTACCTCTTTTCTCTTAGAGAAATTGTTCACCACGACCCTATTGACCAGTTGGTGAACATTTTCTTACTTTGATCTAGTGAAAGATTGTTGCGTGTACTTTTATTTGAGTTTTACCTAATTTCTAGATTTACATTCTGGTCTTTGATATTTTGAGGATCTCCTCTTACATCCGTTTTGTGAGAGGCTGTATGTAGTGTCGTCCTAGGAGATACTAAGTGGAGGGTCTTAAGACCTTTATTTTCGTTTTTATTTGTTTACCCTAGATTAATTTTAATTTTCGAGACGTGTTGTTTCCTTTTATATTCGTTCCACTTTTCTGTCGGAAGACTTACCCTCTTTTATTATCGTTTACTTTGTTGACTGTTGATTAGAGTTTTTATATGTTCATTGAATACGTTGAGTTAAGGTCTTTTTATTTACTGGGTTAGTATTTTACCCGGTTTCTAGATTTATCTGTAAAGAGGTTTCTTCTGTATGCCTACCGATTGTTTGTGTACTTTTCTACGAGTTGTAGTGAGTAATAACCTTTTTACGTTTAGTTTTGGTGTTACTCCATGGTGAAGTGTGGTCAGTCTTACAGACGCTAGGTTTTTAGACGTTGGTTGTTTACGACCTCTCCCACACCTCTTTTCCCTTGGAAGGATGTGACAACCAGCCTTACGTTTGATCATGTTGGTGATACCTTTTGTCACACCTCTAAGGAATTTTTCAACGTTTATCTTGATGGTATACTGGGTCGTTAGGGTGACGACCCGTATGTGTGGCTCCTTTGGTCTTAACTTTCTCTGTGTACATGGGGTTACAAGTAGCGTCGTGACAAATATTATCGGTCCTGTACCTTTGTTGGATCTACAGGTAGTCGTCTACTTACCTATTCTTTCGACACCATGTATATGTGTTACCTCATAATGAGTCGGCAATTTTTCTTAAGTAAACTTACTCAAGACTACTCTACCTACTTTGACCTCGGCTAATATGTCTCACTTCATTCGGTCTTTCTTTTTGTGGTTATGTCATATGATTGTGTATATATACCTTAAATCCTTCTACCGTTACTGCTGGGACATACGTTCTGTCGTTTTTTCTGTGTCTACACATATCACCTGAAAACCTGAGTCTCCCTCTCCTTCTCCCACCCTACTAAACCCTTTTACCGTAACTTTGTACATGTGATAGTACATTCTTAGCTTAGTGGTCAGATACAGGCTACGTCCTATGTCGTACGAACCCCGACCACGTGCCCCTACTGGGTCTCCCTACAACACCCCTCCCTCCACCCTCCCCCCCAAGTACAAACTCTAGCGTACATGTGTGTACCACCTAAGTACAATTACATACCTTTTTGTTTATGTCATAATATTTCATTTTATTTCATTTTTATTTTTCAAATTTTTTATTTCTTTTTTTTTTCTTATTTGTTTCAGTGTTTTTAATATTTATATATATATATATATATACTTCAAACGAAATTTTTTATCCCAGAAAAAACGTTTAATTATCAACCGATATTTTTACTTTTAATTTCCTCATTGTTAATTTTTAATTTTTTTAATATATTTTTCATACTATCATTTTGATAATTTTTACATAGATCCTGAAAGAGACCACAACAACACCCGTCACACCCCAGTCAAGTAAAACCCTATCAAGGAACCAGGTCGAATATAAAGAGTTTTAGATATCCGGGGAAGGATGCATCAACCATGATTGATGTACCCAAATTAGATAACGTAGACAGTGAAAGTTCCGTCAAGGCAGACCAAATTGAAGAAGAAAAACGACCAGAGAAGTCACAGACTAAAGGTGGGACTGTGTTCCCCCTCCACCACCTGTGCAAAAATCCGAGTGAACAAGTCAGTGCGACACCCCTCCCTCCGTGCGACGTTTGTTTATTGTGACCACACACGAGTATCACAGAGTCGGTGTGACCCGGACGGGGGTGAGTACCGTGCACACGAAAGAGACGGGTGTGACGAGTCCGAGATCCAACGAGACGGTCCTTGGTAGGTTCCGGCCGGGCCCCGACGTACGTGGAGGGTCCAGATTCGAAGAGTATAAGTCCGTGAGTCCATCAGGAGTCTCCACGTCTGAGCCAACCCGGACGCAAAACACGGGAAGGGTCCAGGCTTGTCGAGTCCACTACTCCACAAACCACTCGTCTCAGCGACGCTGAATAGCGGAGGGAACAGGGACGGTAAACTAAAAGACTCACATGTTGGTCACGTGGAAGAGTCCGTCTAAAACTGGCAGGTCTTGGGGTTCTTCAGAATCAATCGTTTCTTCGGACGAACGTCAAACCATCTATTACAGAAAGACCTCGACACTAACGGGGGAAGACCGAGACCGACGGACAGTGGTCTCTCCCTACCAGACGTCACCCGATCGAGACGAGTCAGGAAACAAGACACTCGTCCGGACCACCACAGAATCCAATCCCGAAAAGCGCACCATCGATAGGGTGTCAGACTAAACGATCGCGTTCAATCAAGGGAGTCTAACGGGAGTCCCGTAAGTCCGGACCAGGAATGAGATTCGTTACGTTGGGCGTGGAGGGACAGGTCGGGGACGAACGATCACGACCCACGTCCGTAGACGCGACGAAGAGACGACCCCCTCAATGGCAACCCGTGTATTAGACACCCAAAATTAATAAATAAATAAAAAGGAGGGTCAATACAACGGGAGACACCAAGGTTCCGAGCGGTGTCTGAGCCGTCACTCTTACAAAGGACCACAAACCTTTGAAGAGAGAAAAATTCTGAGGGAAGGACCCTATCTCGAGGTAGGGATGGAGAAAACAGAAAAACAACAACAACAACAGAAAATATAAAAAAAGATGGAGGAAAGCTTCTGTGACCCGACGGAAAGACCCACGGACTACAGGAGACGGCCGTAAGTCTTCAACAAAACACCTTAAATGAAACACAAATTTCCAAGAAAACAACTTAAACAACCCCTCTTTGACTAGAGGGGTAGGACAAGGAGACGGTAGAATCCTGACGAGGGGGGATATTATAGTTAAAAGTTCAAACAAGTCTTTGGATCTGAATGTCTGTACCACAGTATTTCTTAAGTTCAAGTACAGTTACTGGTGACTAACTTCGTGGATGATGACAGACTGATACACAATTTGGTTCTTCAAGTACAAGGTCACCTTCTTTCATTTGTATTAAAGTCCCGTTACGTCATTCATCTCACTACCTCCAGTCTTATCATACGGTCTCTTTGTATCTCCTCCCCGTGCTAACTTTCTGTGTATCCAAATATTTTGTAGTCTAAACCTACCTTTTTCACTCAGGGTCTTATGACTTCCCTAAAAAAAGTTCCAGTATCTCGGTCGGTCATCGTCTTAACCTTAACACCAAATTTCTTATTTCAAGTCCGTCGGAAGATAGTTTGTATAAGACAGTAAGACGTATCTGTTTAATAACCGAAGAAAGTTCTCCTCAAGAGACTGGACATTCAATAGGATATTACAACTGAACCCCCTTCTTTTTAGATTCTCTTCGAGCACTCACAAGACACGTCACACATGTGTACGGGTAACTGAAGTACCCTTTCGTATCAGATAGACAGAGAGATACAGGATAGAGAAGAATACTATCCGAGTGTTTCTTTAGACGGTAGTGTGTGTTTTTTAAGACGGAGTGTTTCTATAGACGGATCATATCCTCATGATCCCAGGGATTCAAACAGTAAGAGTTTCGTCACGTTAAGACCCACCTTTCTCCTGTATAACACAGGGAAAGACAGAGTTTTTAACATCAAAGACTATCTAAGAATTCTGTCTTACTTCCATATACAAAGATTAGGTCAAGACAACTGTTATAAACTATACGAACAGTTCACAAAACATGTAGAGATCATCGTCCTTAGGGTAAGAAGGAGTCTTTGTCTGAATTTAGAGTCCTGTTTAGACGATCTTTCATAATAGAATACGGTTTATCTGACTGTAGACTAAGGGTCTTTAAAGACGGGGAACCCCTAAAAGAGATCCACTTAGAGGAGAGGGAAAGGTTCTAAACTTCTGGTGTTGTTAAAGTGGAACTCAAAAGTGAAAAAATCAAAGTTGTGAGGGTTCCGATCTGAACCTGATGTCGGAATAGGAATTAATACTAGTAGACCTGGGTAATAACGAACGTATGAAAAAGTATATAACGACTACACTCACAATTAAAAGTCTATACGTACACAAACACGATTCAACGACGTCAGTACAAACTGAGAAACACTGGGGTACCTGACATTGGGTGGTTCGAGGAGACAGGCACTTTAAGAAGTCCGTTCTGATGACCTCACCCAACGGTACGGGAGAAGGTCCCCTAGAAGGGTTGGGTCCTAGTTTGGGTGTAGAGAATACAGAGGACGTAACCGTCAGTACAAGAAATGGTGATCTCGGTGGACCGTATAGGTTAAACGTTTATACGTCCTATCAATAAACCTTTGTAGATATTTGTAAATTTTATAAGTATGGATACTGGGTCCATGGGACTAAGATTCTAAGATGGGATGTCTGTCTCATAGTCAAATACAAATATAAAGTATTATACTTTTTTATCTTCTTGAATTCACGAGTAATTTTCTTGTAACTAAATTTCTAAAACTATATTGGTATGATACTTTCTTTTACCATCGTGACTATACTTCTTCTATTCAATTATTTTTCCTTTCCACGATTTCCATGTAACTCACTTTTTTTTTTCAACTTTTAGTCTTACTTACCGTACTTAAGTAAAAACATTTCTTTTGTTTTAATATAACCTATATAAATGCACATTTGTTTTTAAAATACCCGTGTCCTTTGTAGTCCTTTCTATGTGTGATTTATTAGAAATTATTTACGTAAAATCCCCTAAAGGTGAAAAATGGAAATACTCGAATACTTAACCAAGGTTACTTATACGTCATGAGGACGTTTAATTTTATGTAATTCTAAAAGATCTAAGGTATATATACACAAACTTATACCATAAATACAAAAAAGAAAGACTCAGTGAAGTGAGACATATTATCCAAGATCCAAGTAGGTGGAGTAATCTTGACTGAGTTTACGTAAGGAAAATACCAACTTATTATAAGATAACGTAAAAAAAAAGGGGAACCCCTAGCAGAACTAGGGACAGAGGACATGTTACAGTGTTTGGAGTCAGGTATCAAGTAGTCCGTGAGATAGTCTAGATCAAGGAATTTAGATAAAGAGTGAAGGTGACATATTGGTATTCCCTAACCTAAATCCAGTATATAATACTGGTTGGATTTATCGTAAAATTTTTCGTCTTTGTAATGAAACGGTTGTTTCCAGGCAGATCAGTTCCGATACCAAAAAGGTCATCAGTACATACCCACACTGTCAACCTTACACTTCTTTTGACTCTCGGATTCTTAACTACGAAAACTTGTCACCACAACCTCTTCTGAGAACTCTCAGGGAACCTGTCGTTCCTCTAGGTTGGTCAGGTAAGCTTTCCTCTAGTCAGGATCCACAAAAGACCTTCCTTACTACGATTTCGACTTTGAGGTCATGAAACCGGTGGACTACGCTTCTCAACTGAGTAACCTTTTCTGAGACTACGACCCTCCTTAACCCCCGTCCTCCGTTTCCCCTACTGTCTCCTACTCTACCGACCTACCGTAGTGGCTGAGCCACCCGAACTCAAACTCACTTGAGACCCTCAACCACTACCTGTCTCTCCGGACCGGAGGACGTAAGTACCCCAGTGTTTCTCAGTCTGTGCTGACTCGCTGACTTGACTTGACTTGACTTTACTTGACTCACCAGATCACCAAAAGGGGTGAAAGAACTTAAATTAAGACTTAAACCGTTATTCCTCAAGTACTAGACTCGGTGTCAGTCGAGGGTCAGAACAAAAACGACTGACATATTTCGACGTAAAAACCGACGTTTTTTATATTAGTTAGACTAAAACCACAGTTGGTAGACCACTACAGGTACACATCTCAGAGAGAACACAACAACCATCTCCCACAAACGTTACTAGTCACGTAAGAGAACGGTTTTGAGATAATCGGAAACGGGACGAAATAAGACATGAGGTTCCAGTTTAAAGGGACAATGGGGGCCCACAAAGAAGTGAAGGATGAAAACGTAAGGTCAGGGGATCTTACTTTTCCTGTAGAAAAAACCCACAATCAAGATTTTTCAGAACATCCAGAAGTATCTTGGTAAGTTGAAGTCGAAGAAGTCGTAATGACCAACCCCGTATCTGAACCTAATGACACTATAACTTACCAAACGGAACCTTTACTTGTCTCTAGTAAGACAGCAAAAACTCTAACGTAGGTTCATATGACGTAAAGTCTGAGAAAACAACTGAGATTACCGATGAGGTAAAGACGATTCCCTAAGCACGGGTGTCATCATCTATATTACCGATAGACTCAATTTAAGTGGGTAAGGTCAGGAAGAATCAAACGACTAAGGATCTTACAGCTGTAAGTGTGAAAGCGGACCAACTGGTGAAGGTTAAACGGAACTAAGTACCTGGACTGTAAGGTCAAAGGATACGCTATAACAAGAAATGTCGTAGTCTGGAACGAAGATAGTGGTCAGTATAGGTGTTGACCCACAACAACAACGAGACCAAGGTAGGAAAGTAAGAAAGACCTCAATAAAGAGGTGACTAGAGGCCACTGTATAAGCCGTGGATGGCTGGACCCTCAAGTAGAAAGTCACAGGGAAAACGGAAAAGTACGACAAGTACCCCAAGAGTTCCGTTTTTATGACTTCACCAAACGGTAAGGGAAGAGGTCACCTGGCGCAAAATAGTATGGAGAGGTAGTACTGGTCAGTCAGAACCCACCGGGGTGTGCCGTGTCAAATCAAATTAACTCAATCTGTTCGACACCAGACACATAAGTATAACCGATCAACAGACACTGACACCAAAGTCAGACAGATGAGAGACTACGGAATAGAGCCCCAGATGAGAGAATTACCTGACAGACTCCTCCGGAATGTTTATCGACACTTTTCTTCTCTTCGTTTTGTGTTTCCTTTTTTCCTTTCTATGTGGGTAAACTTACGTCTCAAGGTTTCTTATCGTTCCTCTCTATTCCTTCGGAAGGAGTCACTATTATGTTTATTTATCTCCTTTTGTTATCTTATCCTTTCTGATCTCTATAGAAGTTCTATTAATCTCTATGGTTCCCTTTTAAAGTACGTTTCTATCCGAGTTATTTCCGGTATTTAACATACCGGGATTGTCTCGTCTTCTATAAGTCTTCTCCACCGTTCTTATGTGTCTTCTTGACATGTTTTTTCTAGAAGTACTGGATTTATTAGTACTATCACACTAGTGAATACATCTCTGTCTGTAGGACCTTCTACTTCAGTTCACCCGGAATCTTTCGTAGTGATGCTTGTTTCGATGACCTCCACTACCTTAAGGTCAACTCGAGAAAGTTTAAGACTTTATACTACGCACTTTCACTACGTGAGTTATACAGTCGTTTAAACCTTTTGAGTCGTCACCGGTGTCCTGACCTTTTCCAGTCTAAAGTAAGGTTAAGGTTTCTTTCCGTTACGGTTTCTTACGACTTTGATGGCGTGTTAACAAGTAGAGTGTGAGATTATTTCGTTACGAGTTTTAAGAAGTTAGTTCCGAAGTCGTTTTGTACTTGACACTTGAAGGTCTACAAGTTCGACCAAAATCTTTTCAGTCTCCTTGGTCTCCAGTTTGACATTTGTAAAAGGTCTAGTAACTTTTTGGTTCTTTCAAGGTTTTTTTTTTTAGATAAAGACGAAAATAACTGATACGGTTTCGGTAACTGACACAGACAAGTCAAGCCAAGTCAGCGAGTCAACACAGGCTGAGAAACACTGGGGTACTTAGCGTCGTTCGGTCCGAGGGGACAAGTAGTGGTAGAGGACCTCAAGTGGGTCTGAGTGCAGGTAGTTAAGGCACTACGGTAGGTCGGTAGAGTAAGAGCCAGCAGGGGAAGGGGAGGACGGGGGTTAGGGAGGGTCGTAGTCTCAGCAAAGGTTACTCAGTCGAGAAGTGTACTCCACCGGTTTCATGACCACGAAGTCGAAATCGTAGTAAGAAAGGTTTCTTTAGGGTCCCAACTAGAGGAAGTCTTACCTGACCAACCTAGAGGAACGTCAGGTTCCCTGAGAGTTCTCAGAAGAGGTTGTGGTGTCAAGTTTTCGTAGTTGAGAAGCCGTGAGTCGGTAGAAGTGTCAGGTTGAGAGTGTAGGTATGTACTGGTGTCCTTTTTGGTATCGGAATTGATCTGCCTGGAATCAGTCGTTTCATTACAGAGACGAAAACTTATACGATAGATCCAACCAGTATCGAAAAGAAGGTTCCTCATTCACAGGAAATTAAAGTACCGACGTCAGTGGTAGACGTCACTAAAACCTCGGGTTTTTTATTTCAGACTGTGACAAAGGTGACAAAGGGGTAGATAAAGGGTACTTCACTACCCTGACCTACGGTACTGGAAACAAAAGGCTTACAACTCGAAATTCGGTTGTAAAGTGAGAGGATAAAGTGAAAATAGTTCTCCTAAAAATCGAGGAGAAGTGAAAGACGGTATTCCCACCACAGTAGACGTATAGACTCCAATAACTATAAAGAGGGTCATTAGAACTAAGGTCGAACACAAAGAAGATCAAGTCACAAAGAGTACTACATGAGACGTATATTCAATTTATTCGTCCCACTGTTATATGTCGGAACTGTATGAGGAAAAGGATAAACCTTGGTCAGACAACAAGGTACAGGTCAAGATTGACAACGAAGGACTGGACGTATGTGTAAAGAGTTCTCCGTCCAGTCCACCAGACTATAAGGGTAGAGAAAGTCTTAAAAGGTATCAAATAACACTAGGTGTGTCAGTTTCCGAAACCGTATCAGTTATTTCGTCTTCATCTATAAAAAGACCTTGAGAGAACGAAATAGTTACTAGGTCCCCTACAACCGTTAAACTAGAGACCAAGGAGACGGAAAAGATTTTGGTCGAACTTGCAGTCCTTCAACTACCAAGTACATAATGACTTCGGACCGAACGTCTTAAAACTCGTAATGAAATGATCGTACACTCTACTCACGTTAACACGTCATCAAACTCGTAAGAAACCGTAACGCAAAGAAATCTTAACTTTACTTTTGACTGGAAAAGGTCAGGACACCGGTGACGACTCAAAAGGTTTAAACGACCGTATAACTCACGTTGTGAAAGTGTCGTAGTAGAAAGTCCTAAACTTTGTCGAGTTGACCTTAAGGTAGTGGAGGTGATCGAAACAAGTATCACTACGAAAGATTCCGGGTGAACTGAAGTGAAAGGTTCATCAGACCGAGATCTAATCACTAGTGTAGTAGTACTTATAGACCCAGCACTTCTAGAGATAACATGTCAAGAAGGTACATAAGAACGGTGGAGAAGAATTACAGAAAATGAAGACAATCCAGGTATGGTAAAGACAGGAAATAGTTAGGGTAGAAACGTACTTTACAAGGGAACCATAGAGATTAAAAGAACTTCTCTAGAGATCAGAAAGGGTAAGACAACAAAAGGAGATAAAGAAACGTGACTAACGACTTCTTCCGAAAGAATAGAGAAGAACGATAAGAAAACTTGAGACGTAAGTCTACGAATATAGAAAGGAAAAGAGGAAACGAAAAACGAAGAGAAGAAAAGTGTCGATAAACATTCCGGAGGGGTCTGTCGGTAAAACGAAAAAACGTAAAGAAAAGGTACCCCTACCAGAACTAGGGACAGAGGACATGTTACAGTGTTTGGAGTAAGGTATCAAGTAGTCCGTGAGATAGATAGTCTAGATCCGGGACTTTAGATAAAGAGTGAAGGTGAGATATTGGTATTCCCTAAACTAAATCCAGTATGGACTTACCAGATCGACAAAAGGGATGAAAGATGTTAAATTCAGACTTAAACCGTTATTCTTCAAGTACTAAAACTCGGTGTCAGTCGAGGACCAGAACAAAAACAACTGACATATCTCGAAGAGGGAGAAACCGACGTTTCTTATATTAGTTAGACTAAAGTCACAACTGGTAGACCACGACAGGTACACATCTCAGAAGAGAACACAACAACCTTCTCCCACAAACGATACTGGTCACGTAAAAGAATCGTTTTGAGATAATCAGAAACGGGACGAAGTAAGGCGTAAGGTTCCGGTTTAAACGGACAATGAGGTTCACAAAGAACTGAAGGATGAAAACGTAAGGTCAGGGGATCTCACTTTTCCTGTAAAAAACCCCCCACAATCAAGATCTTCCAGAACATCCAGAAGTATTTTGGCAAGGTGAAGTCGAAGAAGTCACAATGACCAACCCCGTATCTGAACCTATTGACACTATAACTTACCAAACGGAACCTCTGCTTGTCTCTAATAAGACAGCAAAAACTCTAACGTAGGTTCATGACGTAAAGTCTGAGAAAACAACTGGTACTACCGATTAGGTAAAGAAGACTCCCTAAGAACGGACGTCATCATCTATATTACCAGTAGACTCAATTTAAATAGGTAAGGTCAGGTAAAATCAAGGGACTAACGATCTTACTGACACACCTAGTGTTATTAGATACCTTTTAAGACTTTCTCTACCCTTATGACCTGGTGGACTGGACGGAAACTCTTTGGATATACGTCCACTTCTTCGTTATCAATCTTGACCTGTACCTTGTTGTCTGACCAAGGTTTATTCTTATCCTTATGTGGTTCCGACACATGACAGTGGGACGAATAACTTGACTATACATCTCATGTAGTACTTTTACGACGTGACCTACTTCGTGTTCGACCTTAGTTCTAACGACCCTCTTTATAGTTATCGGAATTTATACGTTTACTGTACTGGTAATACCGTCATTCACTTTTTCTTGATTTCTCGGAGAACTACTTTAACTTTCTCTTCTCACTATTAAACCAAATTTCGAGTTGTAAGTCTTTTGATTCTAGTACCGTAGACCAGGGTAGTGAAGTACCGTTTACCTACCCCTTTGTCACCTTTGTTGTCGTCTGAAATAAAAAGACCCAAGGTTTTAGTGACATCTACAACTAACGTCGGTACTTTAATTTTCTGCGAATGAGGACCCTTTCTTTCAATACTGGTTTGAACTGTCGCATAATTTTTCGTCCCTTTAATGAAACAGTTGTTTCCAGGTAGATCAGTTCCGATACCAAAAAGGTAACCAGTAAACATCTATACTCTCAACCTGATATTTCTTTCGACTCACGTCTTCTTAACTACGAAAACTTGACACTACAATCTCTTCTGAGGGCTCTCGGGAAACCTGACGTTCCTCTAAGTTGGTCAGGTAGGATTTCCTTTAGTCAGGACCCACAAGTAACTTTCCTGACAACTTCGACTTTGAGGTTATAAAACCGTGGAATACACTTCTAGACTAAGTATACCTTTCTAGGACTAAACCCCTTGTTAACTCCGTACTCCAGTCCCTGCTGTCTCCACGGCTACCAATCTACCGTAGTGGCTAAGTTACCTGTACTCACACTCACTTGAAACCCTCAATCACTACCTGTCCCGCCGGACCGCACGACACCACGTACCCCAGCGTTTCACAATCTGTGCTCTCTCGCTGACTTGACTTGACTTATAAGGTAACACATTTATATGGTGTTAAAGAAATAGGTAAGTAGACAGTTATCTGTAGATCCAAAGAAGGTACAAGATCGATAACATTTTTTTTTTTGATTTCTTTATTTTAACTGGATAGAGAAGATGACAGAGTAAATGTTGTTTGTGAGGTTTTATAAATATGGTTCCCTCGATGTTGTATCTCAACTGACACCCGGGACACCGACCTAATGGACCCAAACTCAGGTTCGAGACTGATCCTCGTGTACTGATACCAGTTCAATGAATTACATTCATATGAAGTCAAAGTAAGAGACACTTTACCCCTATTTGTTTAATGAATGAAACACCCCAATACAATTCCTAATTTATTAAATTAAGTATATTTCGTTAATTTACCACTAACCGAAGGGACCACCGAGTCTACCATTTCGCAGACGGACGTTACACCCTCTGGACCGAAGCTAGGGACCCAATCCTTCTACGGGACCTCCTCCTTTACCGTTGGGTAAGGTCATAAGAACGGAGCTCTTAAGATACCTATCTCCTTGGACCATCCGATTTCAGGTACCCCAGTGTCTCTCAACTTGTATTGACTCTCTGAAGTGAGGTGAACCGTGTATTATTTGCAAGTTATTTATGTTCATAGTTAACATTAATAATAACAAAATACTAGTTAATAAGAGATATGAAAGTTAACACTTCTGAACTTTATAGGTAGTAGAATTGAGGAAGTAAAAGGAGTGAGGAGTTTGATGTAGTTAATGATTCAAAGTTTAAGATAATTCAGTTCGGTGTACGTTAAGGGTAAAGACATCTAGACTTTCCAACTTATCGTCGTTAAATTATATCAAGTTGGATTATGATGGGGTCCTAATTTTATATATATATAGTAAACAAAAGGATACAATTCGGTAATTTAAACCTGACAGTGTCGTAAACGTAAGTAAGAAGATTAACTAGATGAAATAGGAACCAAGATAATGATACGATTATACGGAAGTTATGTGTGGACACCACTTCAGAAGTAGAATCTGGATAACTAGTATAAAGTGAAGACTAGTATCAGGTAGTTAACTTCGTCATCAGAAGTAGGGGGGAAGATTGTACTTTGTTACAAGTGTACATACTATTGGAGAGTACCTATAAGAGTCTAAAACCGTTTAGGAATTTGTTTAAGAAGTCCCATTATTTACTATAAGTGACTTCCAAAAATCTACACAATAAGTATATTTGTAGAACATTCTAACACTAAATTTTCATCAGTATATAAAACTTACTACCATTTACTCTAAATGGACTAATGAAACTCACAAATTTTAGTAGAAGTCATAAAAAATTTACTCCTTGTGTCAATTACATTCATTGAACAATCGAAGACTCGTTGAATTAGTCTTAAATCAACTCTATAGAGAAATTGAACAAACTTAGACAACTAGTTCAGTTGGTACTGAACCCCTTGTGAGGGCAGTTGTTCCGTGACGTCAAACGTCTAAGAAAAGAGTGGTGAGGTAGATTCGGACTTTAAATATTTGAAAGTAAACATAAATATTATACATGTCTCGTAACTCGTAAATGATCCATGGTCCATGACAGAAGACAACACAAGAAAAATTGTCTTCGTAAGTCTCAGAGTAAAAGTAAGTGCACGTTTCATTTACTTCACCAGAATCCGTGGGAAATAGATAGTAACAAAGAAAGATTATTTCTTACGTGGACTTATATTCCACTTTTTATTTACTTCATAAACGTTTCAAATGTTAAATATTCAAGAATATTAGTATCAGTGGTTGATATCTTACTTAGTATTTATTCTAACCTATTCATAATTACATTCCTAATACACATTAAGAATCATTGATCAAGTATTGAGGTGAATTGGAAGAGAGGACCAGTTCTTTCCTAGTCTTTTTTTTTTAATCACTTCTACCAGAATAATATCGTATTGGGACTCCGATGAAATGAACTAGAAGAAAAATCCATTTAGTAAACGTTTGAAACCGTGAATAGAGAATACCCATTGTTTAACGAAAGTTGTGTAGTCACCTAACGTTGTGACTCAGATCAGAAGGTTTATTTCAGGTTCCCGAGAAACCGGCCGAAAGTCCTTACCGACACGAGACTGGGAGTAGAAAACACTCATGGAAAGGGTGTGTCGTACTAGATTGGTTTACTTCGAGTATACCTATAAATATGGTTTGCCAGTACGAAAGAAAAGTATAGTTCCTGATGACAACCTCAGTCTTAAGTCAGGGTCCGTCCTTCATATTGAGGTCTCAGATCTACAAAATTGGATATGTAAGTTGACGGAGAGTATATGAAGAACGTAATATCACGAACTAGAACCCACCCTTCTACCTTACAGAGAAAGAACACGTAAACACAGAAGATGTCTTTGAAAGTATATCATCCAGATGAGTTACAAATAATTTAGTTATACGACAGAACGACCATACCATTTGTTTGTGTGTGTGTGTAATCTTCGTAAAATCTCGTTTATATAATTTCAAATCCGTCTGATGTAATTTTAACATATGTTACAACAAAACGAAAAAAAAAATTATGGTCTGTGACACTGGTTTTTTTTTTTTTTTTTTTTGATAACCTCTATTCTTTCTTTTGAAAGGACACTAATTGAGTGTATTAGATTTAGGGATAGTCGACACTCTTATGTCAAGTGACAAATAACGAAATACTTCTAATGTCTACAGAAGATCGTATCGATGAGGTAGCCTAAATGTTTAATTTTAGAGATTTTGACGTTACGTTAAATGTATCGTTGACGAAATCTTAAAACGACAAAGTCTATATCATACAAAATAGAGAAGATAAACAATCAATAAACTATGACTCAATCAATTTACCGACTCGAAACTAAAGGGGTGGACACTTTACCCTTCTTCGGGTGGTGTTCCACTAATACTTCTAATTTATATTACCAATATTTTACGGATAATGTCTCGAACCGTAGACTACTCACGATTCAGCGAAGGAAACAAAGACTGAGAAACGCTGGTATACCTGACGAGGGTGGTCCGAGGAGACAGGTACTCTAAAAGGACTGTTCTTGTGACCTCACACAACGACACGGGAAGAGGTCCCATAGAAAAACTGGGTCACTAGTTTAGACGGACAGGACACCGAGGACGTAACGTCCAATTAAGAAATGACGACTCGGTGGTCCCTTCGGGGTTTGTATGATCAAAAGTGGGAGTAGGATAGGGAAGTGACTCTAATATTTAAGGATAGTACTCCGACTTTTATATCCCCTTATAGTATTATATGTATATATATGTATATACATATACCATACATATTATTATTTATTATGGGTATTATACGGTCCTATGTGTCCTAGATCGGATACATTATTATACCGTATAATAAAGAAAGGACTTCAGACCTTCAATGGTAACTGACAGTTATTGAAGAGTGTGGGTTAACTTGCAGAACTGATGATCATAGATTTGCCATAGGGGAGAAAACATTGGGGAGAAATGAAGAGTAAGTCTACAGATTCCGGAGGATTAACCAGAGGAAACCAGAACAGGGTCAAATTAGTCAAGAGGTACGACGACGGTCTCACTAGAAAGACTGTACGTTTATATTAATACAGTCAGTAATCGAATTTGAGAAGTCACCAAAGAGTATTTCGAACACCTTACTATTTCCTTTGTAAGGAATTATACGAACGGAACAGTAAATACAGAATTGAGACGAAAGGAAAAGTTAGATTAGAGACTAAAGAACGATATGTGTGAGGTATGAGGTCATACTGACTTGATAAACCTCAAGATAACTAGGGGTAAGAGAGTAGAGGAGATGAACGGAAGAAAGGAGACGAAAAGGAAGAAAAGGAAGAGGAAGAAGAGAGAGAGAGAGACTGTGTCCAAGGAAAATAAACAAAGTCACAAGGTTTTAGAAATGGTACCGGATGTCCGTGATATACAGAAACTATACCGGAGACCTAAGGAATGATAAAGACCTTGTGCACTTCGTGTGAGAATGGTATCCCAGAAAAATAAACGGTAAGGTAGACGGATTTAACAAGAAGAGAGTGTAAATATGTACCCAGGGAAGTAAAGGAAATGTAAAAAACATATTTATAGTAGTGTTAAGATAAATATTATCGTGACATGGGTAGTGAGAAATAGAAGAACGGGACGAATGAAAAAAAGTATTATAATTATGGACTGATATATACACTAATATCGTATATATACATATATATACATATATATATATATATATATATATATACTTCCTCTATATATATATATCAACATAAGGAGAGAGAGTATAAACGAGGTACTGTCACCTATAAAGTAGACAAAAGAAGTGGTACTGTAAAAGTCACGGATCATGTCACGGATAATATTACATCCGTGAGTTTTTGATACCCCATTTATTTACGTACTTGTGTGAAAAAAGGAGAAAGTCAAAAGAAATAGTGTAAAGATGGGAAACGGACCGATTACAGATAAGTTATACGTGTAATGTGTAATAAAAAATCGTTTATTGACCCAATCGATAATAAGACCAAAGGGAATGAGGGATAATAAAAACAATATAATCGTAATTAGTCCAATAAAAAGACACCTTTCCAACTTGTCTGGGTTTAGTAACGTTAGTAACTTACGACAGTCCTACAAACATAAAGTACAAAAATCAACGTTTCAGAGACTTATTTGAATATGTCCCCGAGAAACACTCAACCTTTCTATAAAAACTTTCTAACAAGACCGATATAATACTTCCCATATAATTCCCTCTCGTCCCTTTGGTCTTTGGAGACCCTTGTTCCTATTACCCTGGTTCTGTTACTTTCTGTTCTTCGAACGTCTTATCTCTCACCTAGTCCTCGACAGTACTATTCTTTATTTATTGTCTCAATATACCTTCAACATATACTAGTACCTTCTACGTTCGGTAGAGTTACTGGTACAATTCTTTAACTCGGACTTACCGAAATCTCAACTCGGTCTTATGAAGTTGTCCTTTAGAGTCACCTTTACCAGTCATTCCTCAATATTCAAACTCCAGTGATTTTCCCATTTCTATAGGGTTATACAAACCTTCCCTGGTAAGAATCTTTTTGATTCCTTCTGTTACCTGTCCCTCCTCTGGGAGTTCACACCACAATGAATATACCGTCGTGGATTTCGGGAGTCAAGTGACGAGACAGATGTTCAAGTCTCTTTTTAAAGTGGTCTTTCTTTTATACTACTTTCAAATACTTTAAGACGGATACACGATCAACAACACGATATGGACATCATTCATATACTAGGAGTATTGTGTGAACATCAATGTAATAGAGGTAAAAAGGTCTACTTTTTTATTTCCAAGTCGTTTCGAACGTATGTCCATCGTTTACCGTGTAAAGTGTAATCTGGGTCTAGAAACACTGAGAAAAGACAGTCTGGTTAAGAGTCTCTTGTCAATTACAGTTATCTTGAGAAAACACTCCTACAGGGGGAGACAGAGGATAAGTAACTGAAATTCTTAAACACTTATTGTATTTACTAACCTTTCTTCCAACTGGACACACCTACATATTATCCGTTTCAAAGACACTAACAGATACTTAACTAACTCAACTTCTCTAGATGACTGGAAACACCGTTCGACAGACGTTTTGAGAAGATGATACAGGACTTATGATAGTTCCCCATTTCCTTGTGGAGTTAGGAACTAGATCTTTACTTGGACGTAAATAACTTCGGTAATACCCTTTTTATTTTGATTGAAACTGAGAAGGGACTAAGGGACATGATGATATTTAAAAACGAATTTTAGTATAAACTCTCCCGTCCGAGACAAAACTCCCCCTGTATAAATTTATATGGAGTGTAAATACTTTTCAATATTTTGGTATTAGAATTAGCCTTTACTTGTTATGTCTTGATTTGCTCATTAAAAGATAAACAACCAAAACCTCTCGACTAAGGAACAGAGACTCCAAATTTCCTATGCAAAACCCACGACCTAAAACAACTCCTGAGTATCCCAGTCTCTTTTTGTAATAGACCGTCGTACTTCTACGTCACTCCTTTACCCGGTACAATCTACCTGAGACCCTCGTCAAAGGAGATCACAGGTCAAATTCATAAAAGGATGTAACATTAAGGATAATCCTTTAAAGTATTCCTGTATTGTCAGAACACAAGGAACATAGAACCCCTCATTCCTGTTCTCGGACGGAGATGAGACCCCATTTTCCTAAGTCCCTGTTGTTATCGGTAGATCACTTCACCACTGATTCTCTGTCAAACCCTTCTTTACGTCTCTTCAGACTACGATGCCTACCGTTCTGTGTTGGTCCTTCCTAAAAACCGTTTACGTTCGTGAGTGGTCCCTCTGAATTTTTCTTTATTCCCTTTTAAGTCATTGGTGCCCCAAAAAGACAGTGAGGTTTCAGGGGACGGTAAAACCTTTGTGTTCTGTGAGATACCCAACTGTGGTATCGTTAATAACCGATCTCGGATAACAAAGGGAGAAAAGGACTCCAGTAGAGGAGTGGTCTGGACGATTAAAGGAAAAATACAAGTAACTTAAAACGACCACCGTCCCTTTTCTCCCTTCAAGACCTCAATAGTCTGACGTAGTAGTAAGTACGGGGTGAAGAAGGACTCTTCGACCCCGCCCCTTTCCCACTCGACGTCCAACCTTGTCGTTCGACGGACGTCCGGTATTACTCCCTGTCCCCGGGAAACTAGTCGAGGGGCAATGACCGAACAAAAAGGAGTACTGTAAAAACAGAAATTTAAATGAATAAATAAATGGTTAAACCAGACACGGTTCGTCTGTGTCAATAGATAGATTTCCAGTGATCCTACCTTGGTAAACCGGTCTCGGGTTACAAAGTCGAAACGGTCCCTGTTAGACAAGATGGAATCGTGACAGTTTTTGTGGGTCAAGTTCAGGTAAAATGAAGAGAGAGGAAGGAAGAAAAAGAGAAAGAGGAAAAGAATAAGAGTGTAAAAACCAAGTCTATAAGATTAGTATAGTAGAGAGAGAAAGGAGGAGGGTCAAAAATATTAACGATACGAGAAAAGGGGTACGAAAAGAAAGGGTCCGAACCAGGGTAGAATACCTTACTTGAACTTCATCAAAGAGGACCGGTCACCCTATAGAAACCCGGACTAATTGATTCTTCTGTCCTCAATACCTTTTTTTCACCAAAGAATAGATTTCTTTTGATTCAAATCAAATGACCAATCCAGAACCGTCTTACAACTTGACTCCGTCCTTGACCATTTCCCTACGTCTCTTCGGTGTAACGTCTTCCCTGAGTGAACCTTTTTTTTTTTTTTTCCTACCGTATACGTTTGAGAGTTTGTCCCTTTGTTCTTTGATATAAAAAGACGAAACCTATTCACCTACGACATGAGGGAACCACAGGATGTTAATTAATAACTGCGAAGTGAATACTTTCTGTAACCGTTTAACCTCAAACAGGACCTCAACAGGACTTCATGTTGAATTCGACATTCTCAATTTCTTTGTTTTTACCGAATAAGATCCTTTCCGTCCGAAGTATCCGTCACACTAATGGTGGAAGTTTGTGGTTTTCGGATTGTACAGTCTTTTTCTCACTTATAAGAAGTATAAGGGATTAATATATAGAACCTCTTTACTTCGTTCGAGATACCACCACTTTCCTCCCTATCATTCACTCTTAATCCGGTCCTTCTTTGAACTCACTGGGATTGAACAATTTTGTGATAACCTTCTCCCTCCCCGTGTACATCGTCAGTCTCAGACTCTCGGAGATAGATGATGACACGGATACTTCCCGAATGTCTCGATCTCTTTCTTGAAAGTATCACTACGATTTCATCATACACAAGGTTGAGAGTAGTCTCTATCGTGTCATAAAGTTTGATCTGGATGATCTAATAGGAATGAGACCTGAAGAATACTGGAAAATTGAAGGTAAGGTATGGTATCGGACCAGAGTTAAGAATTTCTCTTCCCGGTAGTCCTTAATTGTAGTTGACTACGGAAAGATGAGGAGTATATAAGGTGAGGTTTATTCTCTTCTCCTCGGAATTTACTTCAAAGAAGGTAGGAACTTTAAGGTCTTTTGGACGAGTCGTAAGTAGAGATATTGAACTTTGTAAGGATATCAGAGAAGAAAGAACAAGTTTATAAAACAAAAGAATACAGTTTGAAACGGTGAGGGGACCCTCCGTCACAACACATTATGTTTCTGGTTCCTGAAACCTAGGTAAGTGTTACTCTGTGTTTAAGGTCGAGTTGGAGGATGACCGATACGTTGGAACTCATTTATTGAAGTGAAGACTCTCAAAATATATGATGTATACATTTTACCTCTTTGTGGTGAGTGTACTATTCTAACGACACTCTTGTTTCACTTTCACTTTCAGGGAGTCAGTACAGACTGAGAAACACTGGGGTACCTGATATGTCAGGTACCTTAAGAAGTCTGTTCTTATGACCTCACCCATCGGAAAGGGAAGAGGTCCTCTAGAGAGGTTGGGGTTGGGGAGGTCCTAGAGGGGACCCCAACTTGGGTCCAGAGGGCTTAACGTTCACCTAAGAAATGGTCGATTTCTTGGTCCCTTCGGGTTCTTATGACCTTACCCATCGGATTGGGAAGAGGTCGCCTAGAAGGTCTGGGTCCTTAAATTGGTTCCAGAGGATGTAATGTCCATCTAAGAAATGGTTAACTCGATGGTTCCTTCGGGTTTTATTTTAATATGTTTCACGAATCGTGTTTAACCTCTTTATTCCTAGTGAATTATTAAAAAATTTTATTCATATCAGTGAAAGTTGAGAAGGAGATCTAAAGACTGGAGTCGGGAACTGAGTGGGACCTATAAGGGAATCGTGAACAGAGATATATTAGTACAATGTTAATGAAACCGGAATCATACTAACATATTAATTGTATAAAACCTCTTTGAGGTACGGTAGACTTTTTATGTAGTATCATAGTATAAAGTGTCCTAGTTCTTGATACGAGAAAGATTCGGTCAGACCCAGTCAGATTTCTATTAAACGGATTATTCAAACCAAAACGAATTACGTGGACCCTCAGTCCCAGGTGTTAAAAAAAAATTGAAGAAAGTAACAAATCAAAAAAAAAAAATTAAATGAAAAAATAAGTTCCTATTAACGAAATGTCTTAAAACAACAAGAGACAGTTTTGAGTTGTACTTACTCGGTACCCTTATGTATATAAGGGAGGGAAAAGTTGGAGGGTGGGTAGAGGGAGGGGTATGGTGGGGAGATCCAACTATATCTCGGGGACACACTCAAAGGACTCGGTATGTCGTTTAAAGACGATAGATGAAATGTATACCATTACATTCAAAGGTACAATGAGAAAGGTATATAGAGTGGGAGAGGAGGGGAGAAGGGTACAGGTATTCAGTTAAAAGATACAGACAAAGACGTAAAGATGGGCCACTTATTTAAGAAGTCTTGGTAAAAAGATCTAAGACATATACACGTAATCTTATACTATACATAAAAAGAGAAAGACTGAGTGAAGTGAGACATATTATTCAAGATCCAAGTAGGTGGAGTAATCTTGACTGAATTCGCGTAAGGAAATATACCGACTCATATCTACCCTTATGGTCTGGTGGACTGGACGGAGAACTCTTTGGATATACGTCCAGTCCTTCGTTGTCAATCTGGACCTGTACCTTGTTGTCTGACCAAGGTTTATCCTTTTCCTCATGCAGTTCCGACACATAACAGTGGGACGAATAAATTGAATATGACCCGACCTTCTTCGTGTTCGACCTTAGTTGTAACGACCCTCTTTATCGTTATTGGAGTCTGTACGTCTACTGTGGTGGGAATACCGTCTTTCACTTCTTCATGATTTCTGAGAGAACTACTTTCACTTTCTCCTCTTACTTTTTCAAACGAATTTCTGGTTGTAAGTCTTTTGATCCTAGTACCGTACACCAGGGTAGTGAAGTACCCTTTTTCTACCCCTTTGTCACCTTTGTCACAGTCTGAAATAAAAAGACCCAAGGTTTTAGTGACGTCTACCACTAACGTCGGTACTTTAATTTTCTGCGAATGAGGAACCTTCCTTTTAATACTAGTTGAATCTGTCGTATAAATTTTCGTCTCTGTAATGAAACTGCTGATTCCAGGCAGATCAGTTCCGATACCAAAAAGGTCAACAGTACATACCTACACTCTCAACCTGACACTTCTTTCGACTCGCGGTTTCTTAACTACGAAAACTTGACACCACAACCTCTTCTGAGAACTCTCAGGGAACCTGACGTTCCTCTAGGTTGGTCAGGTAAGCTTTCTAGTCGGGACCCACAAGTAACCTTCCTGACTACAACTTCGACTTTGAGGTTATGAAACCGGTGGACTACACTTCTCTACTAAGTAAACTTTTCTGGGACTACGACCCTTTCTAACTCCAGCCCTCCTCTTCCCCTACTGTCTCCTACTCTACCAACCTACTGTAGTGGCTGTATTACCTGTACCCTAACCCACCTAAGGCTCTCAACCACTGCCTGTCCCTCAAGACCGTACGACACCAAGTACCCCAACGTTTCTTAGTCTGTTTTGACTCACTGACTTAACTTGACTTGACTTATAAGGTAACACATATACATGGTGTTGAAGAAATAGGTAAGTAGACAGCTACCCGTAGGTCCAACGAAAGGACAAGATCTATAATATTTATCACGACGTTACTCGTTACCCTATGTACACAGAAAAAGTTGAGACCAAAGGAGTACTATATACGGTTCCTCACCCTAACGACCCAGTATATCATCAAAATAAGGATCCAAAAAAAAGATTTAAATAAATGAAATTAACCTCCGATTAATGAAATGTTATGACATAACCAAAACGGTATGTAGTTGTACTTAGACGGTGCCCACATGTGTACAAGGGGTGGGACTTGGGGGGAGGGTGGAGGGAGGGGCATGGTAGGGAGACCTAGTAGGGTCACGTGGTCGGGGTTCGTAGGACATAGGACGTAACTTGGACCTGACCGCTAAGTAAAGAATATACTATAATATGTACAAAGTTACGGTAAAAGGGGTTAGTAGGGTGGGAGAGGGAGAGGGTGTCTCTGGTTTTCTGACAAGATATGTAGACATAGAGAAACGACAGAGCGTATGTCCCAATAGCAATGGTAGAAAGATTTAAAGTATATATAAGTAATCACATGACATAACCACAAAAAGAAAGACCGAACGAAGTGAGACATATCATCCTAGGTCAAAGTAGGTGGAGTAATCTTGACTAAGTTGCGGTCAGGTCCAAGCTACGTACAATGACCTACGAACCCCGACCACGTGACCCTGTTGAGTCTCCCTACTATAACTCTCCCTTCTCCCTCCCCCCGAGTCCTACCACTTGTGCACATATGGACACCGCCTAAGTACAATTACATACCGTTTTGGTTATGTTATAACACTTCATTGATTGGAGGTTAATTTTATATATTTAAATATAATTTTTTTCTTGACTAAGTTTACATAAGAAAAATTACCGACTCATTATGAAGTAAAACATATACAAGGTGTCGAAAGAATAGGTAAGTAGACGACTACTTGTAGATCCAACGAAGGTACAGGACCGATAATATTTGTCACGACGCTACTTGTACCCCATGTACACAGAGAAAGTTAAGACCAAAGAAACCACACATACGGGTCGTCACCCTAACGACCCCTTATTCCGTCAAGATAAAGGTCACAAAATTCCTTAGAGGTGTGACAAGAGGTATCACCGACATGATCAAACGTAAGGGTGGTTGTCACATTCTCCCAAGGGAAAAGAGGTGTGGGAGAGGTCGTAAATAACGAACATCTGAAAACCTATCGTTGGTAACACTGACCACACTTTACCATGGAGTGACACCAAAACTAAACGTAAAGAGACTATTACTCACTACAACTCGTAGAAAAGTACACAAACAATCGGTAGACATACAGAAGAAACCTTTTTACAGACAAATCCAGAAAAGGGGTCAAAAACTACCCCAACAAAGAAAAGGACCATAACTAAACATACGTGACGAACATATAAAACCTTTGATTAGGAAACAGTCAACGAAGTCAGCGATAATAAAAGAGGGTAAGACTCCCAATAGAAAAGTGTAACGAATATCAAAGGAAACGACACGTTTTCGAAAATTTAAATTAGTCCAGGGTGAACAAATGAAAACAAAAATACAGGCAACGAGATCCTCCACCCAGTATCTCCTAGAACGAAACTAAATACAGTAGTTCACAAGAGGGATACAAAAGGAGAATCTCAAAATATCCAAGACTAGAATGTAAATCCAGAAATTAGGAAAAACTCAAACATAAAAACATACCACAATTCTTCACAAGATTAAAGTAAAAAAAAAATGTACATCTGTAGGTCAAAAGGGTCGTGGTAAATAACTTCTCCGATAGAAACGGGGTAATATATAAGAACGGAGGAAACACTTTTTATTCCATGGGTATCCACGTACCCAAATAAAAACCCGAAAAACAGAACAAGGTAACCAGATATAAAGACACAAATACGGTTATGGTATGACAAGACTACTGACATCGAAACATCATATTACACTTCAGTCCTTACAACTAAAGAGGTCGAGGTAACAAAAGAGTCCTGACGAAACCGATAAACCCGATAAAACACAAAGGTATACTTAACACTTTACTAAAAAAGATGAAGAGACTTTTTACGGTAACCATTAGACTATCCCTTGTGTAACTTAGACATTTAACGTAAACCATCATATCAGTAAAAGTATTATAATTAAGAAGGATGTGTCCTTGTACCCTATAGAGAGGTAGACAAATACAAAAGAAACTAAAGAAATTAGTCACAGAATATTAAAAGACACATGTCAAGAAAACAGAGGAATCTATTCAAATAAGGATCTGTAATTTAAGAAAAACAGTGTTACCACTTACCCTAACTAAGGAATTAAAGAGAAAGACTAAAAAGTAACAATCATATATCTTTACGTTTACTAAAGACACATAACTAAAACATAAGATATTGGAAAGATTTAAGTGACTAATTGAGATAATTAAAAGACTATGATAGAATTCCTAAAAGGTACAAGTCATAATACAGTAGAGGTTTGTCACTCTGGAATTAGGAAGAAAAGACTAGACCTAAGGAAAACAAAGAAAAAACAGAGACTAACGACATCGATCCTGAAGGTCTTGATACAACTTATTACCACCACTTTCACCTGTGAGAACAGAACAAGGACTAGGATCACTAAGGGGGATTCAAAGAGTGGTAACTCTTATTACAAATGACATCCGAATAGTATATACAGGAAATGATACAACTCCATCCAAGGAAGATACGGGTTACTTCTCAAAATTAGTATTTACCCACGACTTAAAACAATTTCCGGAAAAGACGTAGATAACTCTACTAGTATACCAAAAATAGAAAGTTAAACAATTATACCACATGGTGTGACTAACTAAACACATATAACTTCTTAGGAACGTAAGAACCTTATTTGGGTTGAACTAGTACCACGTACTCGAAAAACTACACAACGACTTAAGACAAACGATTTTGAAACAACTCCTAAAAACGTAGATACAAGTAGTCACTATAACCGGACATTAAAAGAAGAAACACAACAAAAACCAAAACCATAGTCACACTACCACCGGAACATCTTACTCAAACCTTCACAAGGAAGGAGACGTTAAAAAACTTTCTCGAAGTCTTCCTATCCGTAATCGAGAAGACATTTACATACTATCTTAAGAGAACACTGCGGTAGACCAGGACCCGAAAACCAAATCCCCTCTAAAAAAAAAAAAATTAGTGTTGAAGTTAAAGTCACGAACATTAACCCAATAAGTATTAAAGATAAAGAAGGAGCAAGTCAGAACTTTCTAAATTGAAAAGATTCATAGACAGGTAAAGAAGGTCCAATAGGTAAAATAACGATATATCAACAATTATTACAAGAGAATTTTACAAAGCATAAAGACGTAACAGACAAAATTGGAGAGGAAAAAGTAAAGATTAAAATGACTGAACTAAGAAGAGAGAAAAAAGAACTACTCAGACCGATTTATAAACAGTTAAGACAAGTATAAGAGTTTCTTGATTGAAAATCAAGATGATTATAAATGATAACAAGAAAGTAAAGAAAAAGTAAATAAAGACGAGTCTAGAAATACTAAAGAAGAAAGATGATTAAAAAAACAAGAAAAAAAGTAAATAAAATTCACATATTAATCCAACAGATAAACTAAAAAATTTGAACAAAGAAGTCTATCCTAAAATGACCATATTTGACGGGAGAATCTTAACGTAAACGACGTAGGTTATCCAAAACTCAACGGTACAAAAGTAACAGTAAATACAAATCTTTAAAAAACTAAAAGGAAAACTCAAGAAGTCGTTGGACAAACAAGAAATCTTTACACTACAAATTAGAGGTACACAAACACAAAGAAAATCAAAAAAAAAAAGGAACATTAAATATAGATCACAGTGCCGTAACACCAGTCTCTTCTACGAACTATGCTAAAGTTAAAAGAATTTAAATGACTACAAACTAAACACTGGCTTCTACACCAGATAGGACCTCTTACAAGGTACACGTGAACTCTTCTTCCATATAAGAAGACGTAACTCTACCTTACAGGACTTCTATAGTTATTGTAGATAGAGTGGATTACATAGTGAATTCTGAACACAAAGGAATAATTAAAAGACAAAACAACTAGACAGGTAACCACACTCAACCCACAATAATTTCAGAGGATAATAATAACACAATGACAGTTAAAGAGGAAAATCAAGACAATCACAACAGAATACATAACTCTACAAGGATACAACCCACGTACCTATGAATGTTAACAGTACAGAAGGAGAACCTAATTGGGGTACTAGTAATAAGTCACAGGAAGTAATAGAGAACATTATAAGAAATAAAATTCCGAATAAAAAAGACTATACTCCTAACGATGAGGTCGAAAGAAAACGAAGGGTAAACGTACCTTATATAAAAAGGTGGGAGAGTGAAAGTCAGATACACACAGAACTCCAGACTTCACCTAAAGAACGTCTGTCGTATATATACCCAGAACAAAAACATAGACAAGTCGGTCAGACACGGAAAACCAACCTTGTAAATTAGGTAAATGTAAATTTCATTCATAACTATATATACAAGGGTGACGGTAAAAGAATTAACAAACCCCTACTGAAACATCTACAAAAAAGAATAGAACATAAAGTACTGAAATATTCGGGGAAATTGTAAACACGTTTCGACCAAACCACCATGATTTAAGAGAATTAAAAACGAACAGACTTTAGAAAAATGAAGATGTAGTTAAAACTTACTCTAGGAACGAGTCACGTCATTAGTACCAACATCTAAAAAGGGAGAGTCATGAAATTCATATAGGACGGTAAGGGAAGACCGGACGTCTCAAAGACGACTTTCTAGTCGACCCCAAAGGGAACCTACAATGAACAATACAATGAACAATGAACGAAGAGGGAACAACGAAAATTATAAGAAAGAAACACAAATCAGAAACAATCAAAATAATCATACACAAAACCACACGAAGAGAAACCCAAATAGGACATACCCTGAAAAACACAGAGAACCTGAACTAACTGATAAAGGAAAAGGTGTAACCCCCTTAAAAGTTGAGGTTAGAGAAGTTTTTAAGAGAGTATAGGAAAGAGAAAGAGAAGAAGACTCTGGTGTTCCAGAGACTCCGATATGAGTCAAGAAAAGTAAGAAAAATGAAATAAGACGAGAAGTCTTGAATAAAGGTGGTAAAATAGAAGGTCGAGTCACTAAGCAAGAAGACGAAGTCTATAAGACAATAACCAAGGAAGATCTCATAAAAATTAAAGTCATTAACACAACAAACAGAGACGTATAAATAAGAAATTAAAAAGATCCAGAAAAATTAACTAAGAAGGTAAAAGAGGTAAAACGAAAGTTCCAAAAACGAATAAAAATGATAGTAATAAGACTTAAGAAAAAGACCATCAAACGGATAAAGAAGAAGTAAATAAACCTGAAGTTACAAAGATCAAACGAGGAAGTAAACACATCATGAAGAAACGGAAAAGTAATAGGCGGACGGGGGTCCGTAGTTCCAACTTAAGAAAGAAGGAAAACCAAAGATGGGAGATATAAACCAGGTCACCAAACATATTCGAAGAATATCCCACTTTGAACACGACTCAAAAACAAATAAACAAACAAAAAGGAGACTACCCGTTCCGACTCACACCACCATTAGGACCAGACGACTACCAACTCGACCATAGAGACGAAACGAACAACAAATCTACTCCGTAGAACGTGTTCCACGGTAACCACCAACCTACTACAACCCAGAACATAATGTCACCAAAGGAAACATACTCAAGAGTGATAAACTATAGGAGATCCCAATCGAAAGACCATAAGATCCCAGAACCTCAATCACGAGGGTGAGTCCCGAACTAGAAACTAGTCCTTACTTCCAAGACGTTCACCAAAAAATACTGTAATTCACTATAATTCTGTTTATAGGTTTTTGCTCTTCAGTTTCTACTTGTGGTCTGTTTACCGTCAATGTTTTAGTCCGTTTATTGTTAATTTTATTACCTCATATGTGTACATGTATATGTGGTTACTCATTTCAGTTTTGTCAGATTGTTTTTATTTCATGTTATCTAACTGGGTCACTTGTTTCCTTTAGTTATTTATATAAATGGTCTAATTTTTTTTTTTTTTGATTTTGTGTTTGATCTTTTGTTTTAATTTCGTTAATAGTTCACCCCGTATTTCGTTACATTTGTTTTGATTGTTTATATAACTCTCATTTCCTTTCTTTCTTTTCTTTCTTTCTTATCTATACGTTTCTATTTACCTCCATCTACTTCTTCTGAAAGTATATAATTTCTAATTGACGTTCCCCTTTTCTTGTCATCTTTTCCGTTTGTTTTCTTATTTACATCATTTTTTTATATTATCCAAATTTTTTTTATTTTCAATTTGAAGATTTTTTCTCTTTTCAAAATTTTTACCTTCTTCTTATTTTTTCCTCTCTTTTTCCTTTTATGGTTTGACGTTTTCGGGTTACATCTACGTCTTCAAATATTGTCATTTTTTACACTGACTTTTGTGTGTGTGTGTGTTTGTGTGTGTATATATGTGTGGGTATTTGTTTTATTTTTGTCAGGTTCTTTTTATTTCGTGTTATCGAACTGGTCACTTGTTTCCTTTTAATGTCAATATAGATGGTCTTGTTTTGATTGATTTCGTGTTTGACTTTTTGTTTTGATTATTGTTCTACGGTTAACCCCTTATTTCATTACTTTTATTTTGATTGTTTATACGACTCTCCTTTCCTTTCTTTCTTTTTTTCTTTCTTATGGATACGTTTCAATTTTTCTCCATCTACTTCTTCTAAATATATGTAACTTCTAATTCTCGTTCCCCCCTTTTGTTATCCTTTTAGTTTGTTTCCTTATTTACATCTTTTTTATATTATCAAAAAATTTTTAGTTTTAATATTCTATCTCCCTTTTTACCTTCTTTATCTTTTCATTATTTTCATTTTGAGGTGTTTTGACGTTTCGACGTTACATCTCCGTCTTCAAATATCGTTGTTATTTTTCACACTGACTTATATGTGTATATGTATATGTGGGTATTCGTTTTAATTTTGTCAGGTTGTTTTTGTTTCATGTTATCTAACTGAACCACTTGTTTCCCTTGGTTTTTAATACAGATGGTCTTGTCTTGATGGTCTTGTCTTGTTTGAACTTTTGTTTTGATTTCGTTCCACGGTTAACCCCGTATTTCATTACTTTTATTTCGATTTGTTATACAACTCTGATTTCCTTTCTTTCTTATCTATACGTTTTGATTTATCTTCGTCTATTTCTTCTAAATATATATTTCTAATTAACCTTCCCCTTTTCTTGTCATCCTTTTCGTTTGTTTCCTTATTTATATGTTTTTTTATTATTATCCAAATTTTTTAATTTTTTTAATTTTTTTTTTTTGAGGGGTGTTGACATTTTCGGACTATATCTCCGTCTCCAAATATTGTCGTCATTTTTTACACTGACTCTTTTTTTTTAAGTTTTCGAATCAATCTAAAGTATCACAGTTATTTTAGTTGTTGATGTTGTCTCCCCCCTTGTTTTCCTTTTTTTTTTTTTGTTCTTTTTTAAGTTTTCTTAGATGTTTTGTGTAGTCTTGTATTCTTATTATTTACAAAAAGAACTCAATGACTACAGTCTCAGTAAAGGGAGTGACCCTCAGTGTCAAGGACCCTACGGGAGATTGTGACATGACTAGAGACCTAGACGACACTCCCGTCGAGCCTAAGATTAGACGAGGATGAGGAGACACAAGAATGAATATTGTAGGTGTCGATAGTCTTGATCACAAAAGAAAACACCCTCGAGAGTTACTGGAAAATACATAAGGAGTCTGTGTCTCAGACGGATCAACTAGTACACCTAAATTAGATGTCGACATGTCGACCACCCTCCCAAACCCCAGAAGAAGGAATGAGTGTGGCAGGGGTCCAAAGTTAACACTAAAATAAAGGTGGAGACCTATTCCCAGCAGGTGACTCCAAACGAGGACTCCGACGGGACCTCCTGAACCCAAACGGGGACACTCCCGGTTCACACCTCCACCACGTCGACGAACTCAGTGTCTCCAAGACCGTCGTGGTCCATGATTCCCCTCAACCGTCGATCCGTCATCCTTTATATTACGAGATCTTCTCTTCCTGTTGGTCATAACCGGTTATACGAGGTCATAAGAACAGACCTTTTTGGGGAAGGGACTGTCTCTTCCGACCGTCCGGTGTCAGGTATCCCAGTGTTACTCGACCTGTGATGACTTCGCTGGGACATACGTATCCTCGTTCTAAAAAAAAAAAAAAACGGACACCGTTTAGACGGGGTCACTCTCAACTCGGACTTCCATTACGTCGACGAACCGAACCTCCCCACGACCACCGGGGTCACACGTCCCTGTGTCCGACGGAGACGGTGTCCTCAATACCGGGATAGGCTCAGAAAAAATCTTGGAGAACATCGACCACTAGTCTTCCGGAGACACCGGTCAGAAGGAGAAATCGTAGGAGGGGAGGTGGTGGGGGGGCGGGGTAAGTCCGTGAATTTCCCGAAGGAACGGACCGTACGAAGAGACAACAAATCGTGTAGTCCGTGTATCTCACCAGGGGGCGGACCCCAGGATGAGACATCTAACCATATAGTCAGTGAATTTCCTCGTAAGACCCACCCCAGGATGTCACACAGTCCGTAAACTACCCGGTCGGAGAGATAACAAGTTGACGGGTACGACCTCACACCCGCCTCTCTCCGATACCACTACCGAGGTGGGGAATGTACACTCAGTCGGTATAGTGGAACAAAGGTACCGACGGGCCGAAAGGAGATGTCCATAAAGGGTGGTGTTAGAGGAGGGAGTATAGGACAACTAGACAGAGAGACGTCAGTTGTCGTCGAGAACGGGACCCTAACGAGGTATTATGGATTTAAGGTCAAGGGTCGGTAACCCGGTAAATCCCATACATACCGACACCGTTCCTGACAGACTAAGAGTTAGGTAAATAGGATGGTGTCTAGTCGACAAAGGGAGAGTCGGAATTTACAAAGAGGAGACTGAGTCTGTTAACGGGGCCATCCCCCTATCCTGGGGACGAAGTCAAGGGGGTGGGAGACTCCCGTCCAGGTCAGGATGATCGTGAGGGTAAAAGGGGGGATCAAGGAAGTAGGATGACTCAAAACACACAAAGATATAGGAAAAGACGACCAGTCCATGAGGACAGGTGAGAGTCGACCAACAGACGTACGTGAAGACACAGACTTCCACATAAGAACTACATAGAGACATCTCTCTACATAAAGTGTAGGTGGATGAGGAGACCGTAGAACAAGGAGGTCCCAGGTGAAAATCCGTAAACTCTTTTCATAAAGCACCCTTGGTTAGAAGATTCAAGATGGTATTGAGAGTCTAACTCTGTCGGTCGTCGAGTTCCCTGTAACTGGTCCTCTATTCGTTACTTTCTCTGATTTCGACTAATTATTAGGTAGGGAGGGTAGATCTACGGGGTCTTATGGAGAAAGTTACGTTCTTGACAGGTGACTCCTACATCAACCTCTTGAAATGGGATATTAAAAGAGAAACTAGTAGGAAGATCAGTACGAGTTCTTTGATTCGTCCACGAAACCCTCTAGTCGTAGTTTCGTTGTCCACTTTCAAGAGACAACATGTGAACTTTCAACGATTCTCTTATATAGAATTTACAAGTACAGTTTCATTAATATTAATAATACACTCTAGTACCTACAATTGATTTGGAACAAAACTATTTTAAAATTATATATGTACATAGTTTACTAGTGTGACATGTAGAATCCACTTCCACTTCAGCGAGTCAGCACAGGCTGAGAAACGCTGGGCACCTGACATCGGTTGGTCCGAGGAGTCTAAATGGGTTAAAATGTAAAGTTAAAGTAGAGTATTCAGACCTTTTATGTCTGGACACCGAATCATGTTATAAGATATACTCATTCTCCTGACCACAATGGTATTCAATGGTCTCTCAGAGGTGGTCAATGTCCTATAGAGGGATTTCTGTTAAAACCGATCAGTTTGTCTCGAGTACTTTTAAGTTCTGAACGACTAGACCTTTACTCTCCTTTTATTCCCAATAGTATTTTGATGTTCTACATTTCACTCTTACTCACACTCTACCCGTCCTTCTTGTAAAATTCCTAACATACTACGGGTTGTAGTTTAATTATTCTGGGAAGACACATCACGAACGTTTAAAGTGTTATAGTAGATCTCGTAATCTAGTGATCGATCCTGAGAGTCCTCTTCTCTTTTTTCGTGGAAACCGTAGTTTCCGTAGATCGACTAGGAACTCTTTCTCTCACCTCTTCATTTACCGTTGGGTGAGGTCGTAAGAACGGACCTATTTGGTCACCTGTCTTCTCGGACCAACCGACGACAGGTATCGTGACGTCTCAGCCTGTACTGACTTCACTGAATCGTACGTACGTACGTAACCTCTTCTTTTACCGTTGATTGAGGTCATAAAAACGGACTTCTTAGGGCACCTGTCTCTTCCGACCACTCGACGGCAGATACCCCAGCGTGTCTCAACCTGTACTGACTTCACTGAAATCGTCGTCGTCTCTGTCTCTGTTTATCGTGGTCCCCGATAAGTCTAGACGTTTACTACAATTATGTCCTTTCTATTTAAGTAGTCTACTATCTTTATTAGGTTTTTTGGAATTGTCTACGTTTGTTATCTAGATTTGAGTGTTTCGATTTGAATGGAAAGATATTAACCATATCATTTAGGGTATCCTAATATTTTACCTACTCTTACTGGTTGTTATACTGTGTATTTATGTTTTGATGTTCTTTATCTTGATAAATCCAACCTTCTCTTTTCTGAATCATCCTTGTTTTTATCGGTAAACAATATGGGAAAACCTGTCAGTATACTTTCTCCTTAATAAGGATGACATACATCCAGGGCTACTGTTCTGACTAGAGTATTACATATTCTTACTCTATATCTTAGTTGGATTTGTTGTTTAACGGGTTTTCCCGAATAGGGAGTGTAAGTCTCCATACACAAATTAATCGAAGTAAAAGTTGGAGACTATAACCTGGTCCAATTTAAGATTCACTGAAGATGTCAAAGGTTTGTTTCGTTTTAAAGATGTTCTCTTGACTTACCCTTTGTAATTGTGGAACTGACAAATTAACTTATGTATATTACTAGTACAAGTCCATATCTTAGTTGAAACACACCCCTTCTTTTATAACCCTCAAACCTAAATCGTCTATGTTTGATCATATATATATATATTGATTAGTGAGACGACATATCGTTTTAGTAGAACTTTGAACTTATTTCATTCTTCTCTCTTTTAGTAGTTTAATACTCTCGTATATTTAGTAAGTATATATGTATATATACACATATATATATATATATATATATATATTAAGTAACATATTTGGTCATGACAGTTTTTCTTTATATTACGTTCAGTACACATTTAAGTTTAAAAGATCATCGTTGTAAATTTATCATTTTTTCTTATTCTCTTTCAACAAAGATTGTTATATAAAATAAATAGGGTTATGTACTTTATATGAAAGTTGTATATTAATAATATTTGGTGATTATACTATAAAATCTAAAAAGTACGGTACAGAAGTTTTAGACCATACGTAAAATGTGAATGTTGTGTACAGTTAATTTTCGTCAATATGAAGTTCACGAGACATCGGTATGTATAAGTCGTGATGACACAATTTGTCGTTTTTACATTCGTCACTCTTGACATACACGAGTGGGTCTTTCTTCACGATTTAAGAATTTCCTTTACGTGTTTGTATAATAATAAACATTTTGTGTGTAAAAATAAAATATTTGAAACAATAAAGTAAAGAGGACCGTTGTAAAGTAAAGGTGAAATTTAGTTACTAAAAGTTTGAAATACCTGGTTTTAAGTCAATATTTAAAAAAATACATCTGTATGTGTGTGACTTTTATAGTACTTTCTTATAATTAGAAATAACATACATTAAGAGAGATTAGAAAATAAAGAAAATAAATGTTAAGATCGGTTAAAACAGAAGTAGATAGGATGAATAGGGAAACAAAATTTGAAGACCGGTACTGAGTTATTTAACTAATATGTTGGATGATTGTGAAATTTATAGTTGATCGTTACGTACTTTTTAACCCATCCCTCCCGTTGTCTCTACCTGGAGACGATTTTTCTCTAAACAAAGTCCGGTGTTAAATCATTATGTAATGTTTTGAACGGTTCTTATACGAGAGTGGGTTCTATTGTATACTTTTAACGAATCGTTTCACAGACCGTCCCCCGAGGGGACTGCCAAGTTACCAATCCTAAAGTGGAAAGTTACGTCACCCACACTCAAACTAAGACCCAGTACCTCGATTCTAGGGTTTACGGAGTACCGGTTTTTGTTTTGTTTTGTATTTTGTCCTTGTTGTGTCAAATTCTTTCAGTTACTTCTGAAATTTTTACCAGGTGTAATTTTTTTTTTTAGAAAATTTTGTACACAGACCGAGTGTCGTCAACAAGTTATCTACTATAAAAAGGAGGTAGACGAGACAGTGTCATCGAGGAAGTATTCATTAAATTGAAACCGACTTAGTTCACTGTAAATCAATGTACTGAATACGGGTTCCTACTTTTATCTTCGACTCACCAAGACAGACACAAGACCGAGTTGGACCCACAGATACATCCATCCCTGTAAATACCCACACCCTTAGTGGAGTTGTGAGTACGGTGTCCTGTCTCCGTTCCAATTAAAATGTATTGTTAATGTAGGGATAAAGAACTTTCAAAAGTATTGTAACCTTTATCACCTTGTCTTAAATCATAACTTTTATCTAATACTCTGAAGGACCACTAGGTCACCAAGTCTGAGACGTGAAGGTTCACGTACCCCGCGTATAAGTTAGGGACCAACCTCTTGATTCTAGGGTATACGACGTATCGTATCGGTTTTTTTTTTTTTTTCTGTTGTTGTTTTGTTTGTTTGTTTTTTTTCTTTTTTCCAATCAAGACTCTCATCTTATCAGTACACCGTATTAAACTTCCTGTGACCTTTCAGACGGGTGGTTTTCATGAGGGATAATATATGATGTCCCATCTTTTAAAGTGGTTATCTCTAAGTTAGAACTTCGAATCGTAAGGTTTTAACGGATTATTTTACGTCCTTCTTTCTATTCATCCGAAGGGACCACCGGGATTAAGAGTTTATTATTTAGGAACCATGTATAGTATATCGTGAATTTCTTGTTCTACCTGTTGATCCAACTCTGTCTATTATTTTGAGTCTAAACCATTTGTACTATCTGTTTTGATCCTCTTAGAAGTTATCAATACGAAATAAACGTAAAAAAGAAAAGTTGTCAAGAGTACGAAAGATGGGAGGGAGTGTTTGTATATGTACAATAAGAATCCAGATACATACTTTCTTGGTCCATATCACTTAATAAGAAAGTTACGGTGTGTACTAGTGAACGTGTGTGTACGTATACACACGTGTGTGTACATGTACGTACGTATAAAATGATAAGAATATAACGATGACTTCTTGTGTTAATTCATTGAAACAGGACTGGGGAAGTAGAGGGGAGAGGATGAAGAGTTTAACATTGGTAGGAAGTTTTGTTCTGTTCGTTTTTTTCTATTAGAATAGGTAATGTAAAGGGATACATCTGATGGACCTTTTCCGTTACCGTCGGGTGAGGTCATGAGAACGGACCTTTTAGGGTACCTACCTCCTCGGATCATCCACCGTCAGGTACCCCAGCGATCCTCAGTCTGTGCTGACTCACTGAAGTGAAAGTGAAAAGCGAAAGTACGTAACCTTTTCCTTTACCGTTGGGTGAGGTCATAAGAACGGACCTCTTAGGGTCCCTGTCCCCTCGGACCACCCGACGGTAGATACCCCAGAGTGTCTCAGTCTGTTCTGACTTCACTGAATCGTCTCCGTCATCGTGCATATGATGGTCGTAGTAACTGGAGAGTAAAAACTTTGAATAAAATTGACAAAATTAAAGATAGTGTATTTAGTTGGAAGTTAAGACTCCACTTACTATGTGACTGTTGTGAGAGGGTATACAGATTTATTAGACCTAAAAGAGTAGAGGAATACATCCGTTTCTCAAAAAACCACCATCTGTAATACAGACTAAGAAAAGACAAAGGGGGTCGTGTAGCTCTTAAGAGTAAGGATATTGACTTCAGAGTTTTTACGACCCGGAGTGAAAAAAGGGTTAAAAACCGGGGTACTGATGAGTAGTCATGTTACAGGATGTTTTAGTTTGTAACTTCCTGTTTTTATAGGAGGAAGTACCAAATTTCTCCTGACTTAAGTTTAATTAGAGGTTTACATGTTCGTCGAGTACGTTGAGTTTTGGTCTTTTTGTTTGTTGGGTCACTTTTGCACCCGTCTTCTAGATTTGTCTTTAAAGAGGTTTCTTCTGTATTTCTACCGATTATTTGTGTACGTTTCTACACGTTGTAGTGAGCAATAAGTCAACTTAACTAAGTGAACGAGTCAGTACAAGTTGAGAAACACTGGGGTACCTTTGGAACAGGTAGCGGTTGAAGGTCTCGAACAAGTTTGAGTACAGGTAACTCGACCACTACGGTAGGTTAGTGGAGTAGGAGACAGCAGGGGGAGAGGAGGACGAGAATTAGAAAAGGTCGTAGTTCCAGAAAAGTTTACTCAGTCAAGAAGGGTAACCCATCGGTTTCATAACCTTGAAGTCGAAGCCGTAGTCAGGAAGGTTACTTATAAGTCCTGACTAAAGGAAATCCTAACTGACCAAAATAGAGGAACGTCGGGTTCTCTGTGAGTTTTCCTAGGAGGTTGTGGTCTTAAGTTTTCGTAGTTATGAAGCCGTAAGTGGAAAGAAATACCAGGTTGAGAGTGTAGGTATGTACTGATGATCTTTTTGGTATCGAAACTGATCTGTTTGGAAAGAACCGTTTCATTACAGAGACGTAAAATTACACGACAGATCCAACCATCATTGAAAAGAAGGCTCCTCGTTGACAGAAAATTAAAGTACCGACGTCAGTGGTAAACATCACTGAAACCTCGGGTTCGTTTCCTTCAGAGAGTGTCAAAGGGAACAAAGGGGTAGATAAACGGTACTTCACCACCTTGGTCTACGGTACTAGAAGTACAACACTTACAACTCAAAATTCGGTCACACAGTAAGAGGAGAAAGTGAAAGTAGTTCTTCGAGAAGTCAAGGAGAAGTTAAAGACGGTATTCCTACCACAGTAGACGTATAGACTCCAATAACTATAAAGAGGACCGTTAGAACTAAGGTAAAACACGAAGTATGTCGGACCGTAAAGCGAACTACATAAGACGTATATTCAATTTATTCGTCCCACTGTTATATGTCGTAACTACTTTATAAAAGGTTTAAACCTTAGTCAGGTAACAAGGTACAGACCAAGATTGACAACAAAGGACTGGACGTATGTCTAAAGAGTCCTCCGTTCATTCCACCAGACCGTGAGGATAAAGAAATTGTTTAAAGGTTTCAAACAACACTAGTTGTTTTAGTTTCCGAAACCATATCAGTTATTTCGTATTCATCTACAAAGAGACCTTGAGAGAGTGAAAGGATACTGAGTCACCTACAACCGTTAACATAGAAACCAAGGAGACGGGAAAGATTTGGGTCGAAGTTGTAGACCTTCGACAGTCAAGTGTATGACAACTTCGGAGTGAATCTCTTAAAACTCGTAATGAAACCCTCACACACTCTATTCCCGATAACACGCTATCAAACTTATAAGAAACCGTAACGGAAAGAAAACCCAACCTTACTTTTGACTGTAAAAGATGAAGACCACGGTGACGACTCCGAAGGTTTGAACGACTGTAACTCACGTCGTGAAATTGTGGTATTAGAAAATCCTGAACTTTAACGAGTCGGTCTTAGGGTAGTTGAGGTGATCGAAACGAGTATTAATACGAAGGATTCCGGGTGGACTGAAGTCTGAGGTCCTACAGACCGAGATCCATTCACTAGTATAGTAGCACGAATAGATCCAATAGTTCTAGGGAAAACATATTTAGAAGACACATAAGAACGGTGAAGAATCATAGAAGATGAAGACAATCCAGGTGTCACAAAGACAGGAAATAACACGGGTAGAAACGTACTTTATTAGGGAACCATAGAGATTAAAAGAACTTCTCTAAAGATCAGAAAGGGTAAGATAAAAAAGGAGATAAAGAAACGTAACTAGTCTCTGATTTAGAAAGAATAGGGAGGAACGATGAGAAACCTTGAAATTTAAGCATACTTACATAGAAAGGAAAAGAGGGAACGGAAAGTGAAGAGAAGAAAAGAGTCGATAAACATTTCGGAGGAGTGTGTTGGTAAAACGGAAAAAGGTAAGTAAAAAGAACCCCTACCAGAACTAGGGACAGAGGACATGTTACAGTACTTGGAGGTAGGTATCAAAAAGTCCGTGAGACAGATAGTTTAGATTAGAGAACTTATATAAACAGTGAAGGTGACATATTAGTGTTCCCTAAACTAAATACAGTATAGACTTATCAGATCACCAAAAGGGATGAAAGAAGGTAAATTCAGACTTAAAACGTTACTCATCAAATACTAGACTTCGTGTCAGTACAAGGTTAGAACAAACACGACTGAAATATATCGAAGAGACAGATTCCGATGTTTCTTATATTAGTTAGACTAAAACTATAACTGATAGACCACTACAGGTACACATCTCAGAAAACACAACAACCTTCTTTCACAAACGATACTGGTCACAAAAAGAACCGTTTTGAGATAATCAAAAGCGGGACGAAGTAAAACATGAGGTTTCCGGTTTGAAGGACAATTGAGGTACATAGAGAACTGAAGGATGAAAACGTAAGGTCAGGAGATACTACTTTTCCTGTAGAGAAAAAAAAAAAAAAAAAAAAAAAACGACAATCAAGATCTCCCAGAACGTCCAGAAGTATCTTGGTAAGTTGAAGTCGAAGAAGCCGTAATCACCATCCCTGTATCTGAACCTAATGACACTATAACTTACAAAACGGAACCCTTACTTGTCTCTAGTGAAACGGTAAAAACTCTAACATGGCTTCACGACGTAAAACCTTAGAAACAACTGATACTCCCGATGTCGTAAAGAAGATTCCCTAAGAACGGGTTTCATCATCTATACTACCAGTAGACTTAATTTAAGTGGGTAAGGTCAGGTGAAATCAAATGACTAAGGGAATACCGAGTCTATTATTTCTTAGACGAACGTTACGCTCTCTGGATCCAAACCATGGACCCAACCCTTCTAGGGGACCTCTTTCTTTTCCGATGGGTGAGGTCATAAGACCGGACCTCTTAAGGTACCTGAGATATCAGGTACCCCAGTATTCTCAGTCTGTGCTTACTCCCTGAAAGTGAAAGTAAAAGAATGTATGGTGTAGAAGAGATAACCCCAAGGGAACACTAAGTCGACCATTTCTTATACGGACGTTACACCCTCTCGACCCAAACTAGGTACCCAACCCTTCCAGGGGACCTCTTCCCTTTCCGATGAGTGAGGTCATAAGACCGGACCTCTTAAGATTCCCTGAAAGTGAAACCCGAAGGGACTATCGAGTCAACCATTTCTTACGTGGACGTTACACCCTCTGGACCCAAGTTAGGGACCGAAGGTAGTGGTCAGTATAGGTGTCGACCCACAACAAAAACGAAACCGAGGTAGAGAAGTAAGAAATACCTCAATAAAGAGGTGAGAAGAGGTCATCGTATAACCCGTCGATGGTTGGACCCCTCAAGTAGAAAGTCACAGTATAGAAAAACGAAAGAGTATGACAAGTACCCCAAGAGTTCCGTTCTTATGACTTCATCAAACGGTAAGGGAAGAGGTCGTCTGGTGCTAAACAGTCTTGTTAGGTGACACTGGGTATGTAGAACCCACGGGGTTGTGTCGTACCGAGTAACAAAGTAACTTAGTCTGTTCCGACACCAGGTACACTAGTCAAATCAAAAGACACTAACACTAAAAGTAAGACTGAGACTACCTATTTCTATTTTTCAAATACCTTCTAAGGACTACCCTCTCTGACTGACACCACCTTTGACTCAGACCAAGACTACCTACCCCGGTCTGAGTCATTTAGAAATTAGGTTTAAAGACAACTATCCACCCCGACACAAGGGAGGGACGACAAACCGGACTCCGGTTTGATACCATCCCCATTATTGTTATTACCACTGGAGGAAGTTTTCCTTAACACGTACATGACAAAATAAGTCACGGGAACTCGGACTTTCGTCCGGTGATGGAGGAAGTTTTCCTGAACACGTATGTGATAAAATAAGTCATGGGAACTGGGACGTCGTCCGGTGACAGCTGGGTGCGGACGCGGTCTGTAAGGACCTCCAAGTATACGTTCAGACCGAGACAGAGAACAGTCATATGACGAGGAAATCAGACCAAGGACAATGTGTGTTTCATAACAAACACGGGAGGTTCTCAGACAAAGAGGTCACGACACCTTCAAGACATTAATTATATTTAAATTTAACCGGAGGTTCAAATTTAAGGGACTCCTAAGAGACAGGGAAACGAACTAGGGGGACAACACCCAAGATCTTGAAAGAATTGTCACGTTCTTAAATAAACCACATTAACAAGAAGTCAAACACCCAGTAGACAAACTACCGAGATACAACACCGATTACCACTGGAGGAGGTTCTCCCGAATACAGGGTGGGACCCACTACGTCCAGACGACGTTGGTCTCTGGGACAGGGGTATCGTACGGTGACGACTGGACACGGAGGTGTCCTCTGTGAGTTTATGTGCTTCCGTTCAGACCGAGTCAGAGACACCCCAGAGACCTAGGACCACGTGTGTTCCAAAATAAAACTCGGGAGTCTAACAGACACCGTCCATACCCAAACTAAGATTTGTACTAAAACGGGTAGAATAACAGAACATCCCCGAAGAGAAAACGGGAACCTGAACCCCACACACACACACACACACACACACACATACACTCTAGGTTGTAAGAGGACAGTTACTAACAAGTCGTCACTAAACGTTAAAACCTCAATAGTGTCCTCTTCTACTCACGTGTAGGAAGATGAGACTGTAGAACAAATAAGTGAGTAATAATTGCTTTGTGTTTAGTTTTGGTGTTACTCAATAGTAGAGTGTGACCATTCTTATCGGTAGTAGTTTTTAGATGTTTGTTATTTACAATGTCTCCCACACCTCTTTTCCTCGGGAGAATGAGACAACCACCCTTACGTTTGACTATGTTGGTGATACCTCTTGTCATACCTCTAAGAAATTTTTTGATTCTCGTTTTGACGGTATACTAGGTTGTTAAAGTTGACTCGTATATAGTGTTCTTTTTGTATCAACTTTTTCTGTGTACCTAGGGTTACAAGTTATGTCGTGAAAAATATCATCGATCCAGGACGTTGTTGGATCCACAGTTAGAAGTCTACTTACCTATTTCTTCAATACGATATGTATACGTTACCTTATAATCAGTAATTTTTATTCAGCAAACTCAGTCAAGATTACTTCACTTACTTGAATCTCGACTAATATGTTTCACTTCATTCAGTCTTTCTCTTTTTTTAACATACGATCGTGTATATATACCTTAGATCTTTCTACTATGACTATTTGAAGAACCTCCCGTAGTCACCTCTATGTCTATGTCTCTTGTCTGAACACCTGTGTCAGTCCATTCTCTCTCACCCTGTTTAACTCTCTCGTCGTACCGTTGTATATGTTATCGTACATATTTTATATATCGGTATCCTTAAACGAAATACTACGTCTTTCGAGTTTGGGTCACGGAACAATGGTGGATCTTTTCATTCTACCCCACTACCCATCCTCATTCCAAGTTCATCCCCTGTATACATACGGATACCGACTAAGTGTAACTACATACCGTCTTTGGTTGTGTCATAACATTTCGTTAACAGGAGGTTAAATTTTATTTATTTAATTTTTTTTATTACGTTGTTCTCCTTTGGTTGTTTATTGTATGTCTCCTTAAGGATATTCCAATAGTTGAGAAAATAAACTTCGTTTTAAACGTCTGGTCTTCTCTGTTCAAGGAACCACAAGGTCACCAATTCTTAGGTGGACGATTATATCCCATGTACCCAGGTTAGGGACCAGATCCTTCTAGGGTGTACGGTACTTCGTTAATTCGGATACGTGTTGTAGTCGAGACAGGTACGACAATCTGCGGTACGAGGTGTTATTCTCTTCAACGACGTTTCTCTTCGGGCACGAGACGTTGTTTCACATCGGAGGGGAGTGACGTTGATCTCTTTCCGATGTAAGTCGTTACTTTTGGATCGTGTCACTATTTACTTATTTATTTTACTTCCCTTTTCTTCATGGATGTTCGTTCTTATAAGATGGGTCGTTACGAGAGTAAATGTAAACTGACTCTCTAGTTTTCGAAAAGTCTGTTCGTTTTAGATTCTCTTAAGTCGTGATACTTTGGTCGAAACGTTGTTAACTAATTCCTTGAAGAGATCCGTTTTGTGTCTTTTTTTTCTCTTGTTTTCTCCTTCCCACCTTTTCTGAATGTTTTTGTTTAGGTTTAATAAAAATTTTACTATCATATTTGTACGTATAACTTTTAACAGAGTTCACATTTACCTAATATAAGAGTTTGGTTTTCTGTATCTGACAGACTTACCTGTGTTTTTATTCTGACAGACGTTCTCTAGGAGAACTCTGGATCCCTGTTTACGTCTGACTTCTCTCCCACATCTTTCTATGTGGTACGTTTACCTTTATTTTTCTTTCGACCTTATCGTTTCAGTATAATCTATTTTATCTGGATTTTTATTTCTGACAATGTTCTCTGTTCTTTCCTGTGATGAACTACTAGTTCCATAATTAGGTTCTTCTTTTACATTTCAACATTTATATGTATGTGAAGTTATATTTTCTGTCTACAATTGTCGATAATTCACCCTTTAGTGTTATTATTGTGTTATTATCACCCCTTGAAATTGTGGGATGAATGTGGTTACCTGTCTAGTAGGTCTGTTTAATTATTCCTTTGTGTCCAGAATTTACTTTGTAATCCGGTTCATCCTGTTTAACTAAAAATATCCTGTAAGGTAGACTTTTGTCATCTTATATGAAAGAAGAGTTCACGTGTACCTTGTAAAAGGTTCTATCTAGTGTAGAACATGACCTTTAGTTAGGAGGTAATAAATTCTTTTAAATTTACTATAGTTCGTGAAAAAAAGGACTGATGTTGCGATATTAATCTTTAGTTAATGTCTTTTTTTTTTTTGACATTTTCGTGTTTATGTACCTCCGATTCGTCACACGATGATTTATAGTTTAATTACTGACTCCTTTATTTTTCCTTTGTTTCTTTTAGGGATCTTTGTTTACAGTCACTTTTGTGTTACTGAGTTTTGGATATCCTACGTCGTTTTCGTCAAGATTCTCCCTTCAAATGTCGTTATGTTAGGATGGAGTTTTTGTTCTTTTTTAGGTTTATTTGTTAGATTGGAATGTGGATTCGTTGATCTCTTTCTTGTTTGTTTTGGTTTTCGGACATCTTCCTTTCTTTAGTATTTCTATTCTGGTCTGTTTTTCCTTTATCCTCACTTTCTTTGTTATCGTTTCTAGTTATTTTGATTTTAGACCAAGAAACTCTTTTGTGTTTTAACTTTTTGGAAATCCGTCAGAGTAGTTCTTTTTTCTTTCTCCTTAGTTTAATTATTTTACTCTTTCTTTGATTTTGACTATGAAATTTTTATGTTTATTAGGATTTTCTTATAGTGATTACTCTTCTCTACGTTTCTAGGAGTTCCTTTATGATCGTTTGTCTTAAGTTACTCTGTAACTTTGTTAGTATGTACTACTAGTTCATCCCAAATAGGGTTCCTACGTTCCTAAGAAGTTATATACCTTTAGTTAGTTACACTATGTGATATGATCGTTTGACTTATTATTTTGTATATTAGAAGAGGTATCTCCGTCTTTTTCGAAAACTGTTTTACCTTTTGAGTAAATACTATTTTAGAGATGTCTTTCACCCGTATTTCCCAGGAAAAAGTTGTTTTATTTCTGGTATATACTGTTTGAGAGTCATTTGTAGTAAGAGTTGCCACTTTTTGACTTTTGTAAAGGAGATTCTAATTCTTGTTCTGGTCCTACAGATGAGAGTGATGTTAATAAGTGGTATATAAACCTTCAGGATTGGTACCGTTAGTCTCTTTTTTTCTTTTTATTAAGTTTAACTTTTTCTTCTTCGTTTTAAAAGTGACAAACTTCTACTATTATGTATCTGTTATGGGAATACCGTCTTTAACTTCTCCTTGATTTTTAGGAGAACTACTTTCACTTTCTCCTCTCACTTTTTCAACCGAATTTCGAGTTGTAAGTCTTTTGCTTCTAGTACCGTACACCAGGGTAACGAAGTACCCTTTATCTACCCCTTTGTCACCTTTGTCACAGTCTGAAATAAATACCCCCGAGGTCTTAGTGACTTCTACCACTGACGTCGGTACTTTAATTTTCTGCGAATGAGGAACCTTCCTTTCAATACTGATTGGATCTATCGTATAACTTTTCGTCTCTGTAATGAAACGGTTTTTTCCAGACAGATCAGTTCCGATACCAAAAAGGACACCAGTACATACCTACACTCTCAACCTGACACTTCCTTCGATTCGTGGCTTCTTAACTACGAAAACTTGACACCACAACCTCTTCTGAGAACTCTCAGGGAACCTGACGTTCCTCTAGCTTGGTCAGGTAAGCTTTCCTCCAGTCGGGACCCACAAGAAACCTTCCTTACTATGATTTCGACTTTGAGTCATGAAACCGGTGGAGTACGCTTCAAAACTGAGTAACCTTTTCTGAGACTACGACCCTCCCTAACGTCTGTCCTCCTCTTCCCCAGCTGTCTCCTACTCTACCGACCTACCGTAGTGGTTGAACTACCTGTACTTAAACTCACTTGAGGCCCTCAACCACTACCTGTCCCTCCGGACCGCACGACGTTAAGTACCCCAGCGTTTCTCAGTCTGTGATGACTCACTGCCTTGACTTTACTTGACTTGACTATGATATGTATCTTTTAGGATTTCTACGTTACTCCTTTGATGATCTCGAGTAGTTACTCTGACCATTTCGAAGTCCTATGTTTTATTTATGTGTCTTTATAGAACGTAACAATATGTGATTGTCGTTTTCGGGTCTTATTCTTTAATTCCTTTGTTAAGGTAAATAATAAGGTTTTTTTCTTATTTTATGGATCCTTATTTGAATGGATTGGACGCTAAGTACCCCAGTGTTTCTCAGCCTGTGCTGACTCACGGACTTGACTTGACTCTTATCCTTTTTTTTTTTTTCCTTCTTCTTGTCTTTGATAGAAGATCTTCGATTCAAACAGGAGACCTTCTCTTTCGACTGAGTCAAGACTTCGAGATCTCTGTTGTCCTCGACTATCATCATTAGATAAACTTTTATCTACTGTGGAAGGACCTTCTTGTCGGATTGACTCTAGGACTTGTTGGGTAATCCATTACTGGATGAGTAGTGACTTCCTTAAGTTCGTTTACGATGAACTAAAAAAGTTCCCTTATACGGTTCTTATTATATCCATATTGAATATATAGTCTAGATTCCAAAGAATTGGATCAAAGGGATTTAAAACTACCTTTTTTATGTGGAAATAAACATGATTGGAGAGTGGTATTGAATGATAAAGAAAGCCATAACTGATATTTGTTTCAACGTTATCATAATCGTCATAAAAGTTGAAACGAAGGTTATATTTGGTATCTGATAAAATTTAGTGCAATGTAAAAAATATCGGTAGAACTTTATAATTTATACGAATAGGTATGTCCAAAGTCAAACAATTATTTCTTTGAGTCTAAGAATGATAAAGTTTAATAAAAACATAAATTTATGTTAACTAAGGGAAATATTTGTATACTAAATAAAATTAATAATTTTTAAAATAATAAGACTTTTTCTCAGTTTATCCGTTTTCGTGTTTTGAAAGATTCTAAAGGGTCTAATCTCATAACCGGACCTACTAGACTTCAAAGGGAGGTTTGGACTTTAAGATCCTAGAATCTTTCGTTCTTACCGACTGTTCTTCTTTGTTCAAAGTCTACATTATTCATAATGTCAACCTAGAGACTTAACGGTATTGAATTTCAGTTCCCTAAAAATGATTCGTAAACTCCTTAGTTCCGTTAAAGTACCTCAAACATCTGTCCCGTTTAGTTTAGATGTAAGGAAAAACAACACTTTTTACGGAGTCTACATGGTATTAATTTTCTGGAGGTTTACGACCGAAGAAGATTTAGTTGTAAAGTACTTTCGACTTGTAAACCCCCCCCCCCTAAAATAAAAAGTCGGGTACTAACTTTTTATTTTATTATATACACTTAGTACCTTCTACCCCCTTAGATTAATTTCTTTCGATAGTGTCGGTTTGTATGAGTCCGTCTGAAATCTTACCTTGATCCTACTAACAATCGACTTCCTAACAAGTCTACCCGTTACCCTTCTCATTCTCATTCTTAACGTCACGAAGTGTGTAATCGAGTAAATCGTAAATGTCGTTTAGATATTCCCTCATACCTCTTCCTTTACCGTTGGATGAGGTCATAAGAACGGATCTCTTAGGACACCTGCCTTCTCGGACCACCCGACGACAGGTATCCCAGCGTGTCTCAGTCTGTACTGACTTCGCTGAATGGTATGTACGTACGTAACCTCTTCCTTTACCGTTGGGTGAGGTCATAAGAACGGACCTCTTAGGGTCCCTACCTCCTCGGATTACCTGACGGTAGATACCCCAACGTGTCTCAGTCTGTCATGCCTTCGCTGAATAGTCGTCGTCGTCGTATTTCCCCCTTCCTCCAATAAGAATAGGATAGAGTAAAATATTAAACTTCTTTGACTACGAATCCAATTTATTGAACAGGTTAAAATTTGTTCACCATTTACCGACTGACCCTAAATTTGGGTTCAGACCGATTTGACTCCCCGAATGGTCCACCGAGTCACCCAATTCTTAGGTGGAAGTTACGTCGTATACGTCTTCTGTGCCCAGGTTATGGACCTAATCCTTATAGGGGACCTTTTTCCGTACCGTTGGGTGAGGTCATAAAAACAGATCTCTTAGGATACCTCTCTCCTCGGACCGTCCGTTGTCAGGTATCCCAGTGTTTCTCAGTCTGTGTGGACTTCACCAACTCATGTGTGTGTACGTTACCGATTGACTCCTCCGTCTCCATAATTGATATAATTGTACAAAATTGATATAATTGGTAGATAATTGTGATATGAAGAATTTCCGAATTATAATTTTACGTACAGTGTTAAAAACTGTGACGATAATAGACTACACAACGGTTAAGAACCACGTCCTAATCTCAAGTGTTTCGGACCGTCTCTTCTCTGATCCCTCTGTCTGTAATCTAAAATCTTGACGGTTTCGTCTGTCGAGAGTTCCCCCGTGTTAAGATCTCTCTTATCTTTCACTTTCTTTCTTTCGCTTCAACGAGTCAGGATAGGTTGAGAAACACTGGGGTTTCTGACATCGGATATTGTGTCATGAGTTACCGTTGAACCGGTATCTCTTTTACTGTATTTTCATAACAGTACCCTTGACTTATTTTATTTACACGAATTGTACTTTTTTATTTATTTTTATTTTATATACAACAGAAAATGATGACGACGAAGGGAACGGTTCAATCTTTGAGTAGAAATTTTACCTTGCTACGATTGGAACTTTTCAAGAATACTCCTTAGTTCTACTGTTTCCATTTCAAAACTCGTACAATTTCGGGGACCATTGATAATTGAAAACGATCACACACACATACTACCCCCTACCACTGTTTGTTTGTCAAACCCACCTTTAACGGATCGGGACTCGTACTGGTTCGTCACTCGATGTCCAACAGTTTTTTGTACTTTTATAAGAAATAACTTAAAACTCGTGGACTTTGATCTTAATTGTGTAAGATACTTATCTACTTTCTCATACACGCATCATGATTAAGTGTAATGTATATAATACGTTAAATATAATTTTCAATAATAATTAATAACTACTAATTTAACCACAAATTAATAATTATGATTAAATTTTATGGTGGGATAATACCATACTTACCAGTTTACCATAGGGTCTATCTTTTTATGAAAAGAAGTTACTTTCTCTCTCCTCCCTTTCCCTTTCTTTTGAGTCAATTTTCTACGTTAATACTTCCGTAATTACAGAACACTTTCGATTTGTTGATTAGAGAGGAAGAAGTGTCAGATAGACAATCGTTCTATACGGTGAAAATAGGAAGTTTTACTTAAGACTTAGACCGGTGAAAAGTGGTGAAGATGACAGAAACCGATTTGACAATAGAGAACACAGGTTTTAACATTACTATCGGAAGAAAGTAACTATAAGAGATTTTTAGGCAAACAGAGTGTCTTTGGTTTCACTGTAAAATATTTTAGATTTAGTCTAGTATAAAGAGAAGGTGAATTTTCCTACTCATGATGATATTAATTTTATTTTCGATTTGCTAAACGGTATTGACACTAGAGACAAGCAGAGGTTCCGTTTGGTAAGTTATAGTGTCAATAGGTTCAGATACAGGGTTGGTCATTACGACTTCTTCGACTTCAACTTTCCAAAATACTTCTGGATGTTCTGTAAGATCTTACTTTTGAGTTTTTTCTACAGGAAAAGTAATATCCCTTGACCTTACGTTTTCATCCTTCAGTTCTTTGTGGACCTCATTGTCCGTTTAAACCGGAACCTTACGCCTTACTTCGTCCCGTTTCTGATTATCTCAAAACGGTTCTTTTACGTGACCAGTATCGTTTGTGGGAGAAGGCTGTTGTGTTCTCTTCTGAGATGTGTACCTGTAGTGGTCTACCAGTTGTGGTTTTAGTCTACCTAATATAAGAAACGTCGGTTTCTACCTCTTCTAGATATGTCAGTTGTTTTTGTTCTGGTCCTCTACTGACACTGAGTCTAGTACTTAAGGAATAATGGTTTAAGTCTGAGTTTAACTTCTTTCATCCCTTTTGGCGATCCGGTAAGTCCATACTGGATTTAGTTTAGGGAATACTAATATGTCACCTTCACTATTTATCTAAATTCCCGGATCTAGACTATCTATCTCACGGACTACTTGATACCTTACTCCAAGTACTGTAATATGTCCTCTGTCCCTAGTTCTGTTGGGGGTACCTTTTCTTTACGTTTTTTCGTTTTACCGACAAACCCCTCCGGAATGTTTATCGACACTTTTCTTCTCTCCACTTTTCGTTTCCTCTTTTCCTTTCTATATTCGTAGACTTACGTCTCAAGCTTTCTTATCGTTCTTCTCTATTCTTTCGGAAGAAGTCGTTAGTTACGTTTCTTTATCTCCTTTTCTTTTTTTTTTTGCCTTACCCTTTCTGATCTCTAGAGAAGTTCTTTTCATCTCTATGGTTCCCTTGTAAAGTACGTTTCTACCCGAACTATTGCCTGTCTTTACCATACCTGGATTGTTTTCATTTTCTATAAATCTTCTCCACCGTTCTTATGTACCTTCTTGACATGTCTTTTCTAGAAGTACTGGGTCTATTAGTACTACTACACGAGTGATTAGATCTCGGTCTGTAGGACCTTACACTTAAGTTCACCCGGAATCTTTCGTAGTGATGCTTGTTTCGATCACCTCCACTACCTTAAGGTCAACTCGAGAAAGTTTAGGACTTTCTACTACGACACTTTCACGACGTGAGTTATACGGTCGCTTAAACTTTTGAGTCGTCACCGGTGTCCTGACCTTTTACAGTCAACAGTAAGGTTAAGGTTTCTTTCCGTTCCGGTTTATTACAAGTTTGATGGCGTGTTAACGTAAGTAGAGTGTACGATCATTTCATTACGAGGTTCGGTCCGAAGTCGTTATGCACTTGGCACTTGAAGGTCTACAAGTTCGACCAAAATCTTTTCCGTCCCCTTGTTCTCTAGTTTAACGGTTGTAGGCGACCTAGTACCTATTTCGTTCTCTCAAGGTCTTTTTGTAGATAAAGACGTGTAAGTCTTTTGCTTCTAGTACCGTCGACCAGGGTAGTGAAGTACCCTTTATCTACCTCTTTGTCACAGTCTGAAATAAAAACCCCCGAGGTTTAAGCGACGTCTACCACTAACGTCGGTACTTTAATTTTCTGCGAATGAGGAACCTTCTTTTCAATACTGGTCGGATCTATCATATAAGTTTTCGTCTCTGTAATGAAACGACTGATTTCAGGTAGATCAGTTCCGATACCAAAAAGGTCATCAGTACATACCTACACTCTCAACCTGACACTTCTTCCGACTCGCGGTTTCTTAACTACGAAATCTTGACACCACAACCTCTTCTGAGAACTCTCAGGGAACCTGACGTTCCTCTAGGTTGGTCAGGTAAGACTTCCTCTAGTTGGGACCCTAAAGAAACCTTCCTTACTACGATTTCGACTTTCAGGTCATGAAACCGGTACAGTACACTTCTCAACTGAGTAACCTTTTCTGAAACTACGATCCTCCCTAACCCCCGTCCTCCTCTTCCCCTGCTGGCTCCTACTCTACCGACCTACTGTAGTGACTGAGTACCTACACTCAGACCCACTTGAGGTACTCAACCACAACTTGTCCCTCCAGACCACAAGACGCTAAGTACCCCAGCGTTCTTCAGTCTGTGCTGACTCACTGACTTGACTTGACTTGAGTTGGCATGAATGTTTCGGGAGGTACACAAGTTACGTGTGGAGAACCTGTAGAGAACAAATAGTGTAGAGTGAGTGTGTCCGGAAAGACTATTCCGATCTTAATAGAGAAGAGTAAGAATAAAATTCTGAAAACACTAAAGACGATTGAGATGGATCTTATGTATCGTTCAAGTAAGTCCAAAGACGACTTTACAGTAGAGAAATCTCTCCATACGGGGATAGTAGGGAAATCTTTGTTGTGTATGAAGAACAGTGAAAAGGGGTCGAATGAGACGAAATAAACCATGTTTATATTTGGATGATGTTTGAAACATAAAAATAAATAAATATACAAATAACACAGAGATGTCGATTTGATATACCAGGTACTCCTATCTTATATTGTCCAATTCTCGAGTAAAAGACTATTACCAGACACCTAACCCAAGGGTTGAAGTACCGAGGTAATGAATGTCCTAACACTGGAATTTTTTCAATGAAGTCAAGTCAAATCAGTACAGGTTGAGAAACGTCGGGGCACTTGAAGTCGTGCGGTCCGGAGGGACAGATAGTGGTTGACGACCTCAGGTGGGTTTGAGTATAGGTAACTCAGACACTATGGTAAGTTACTAGAGTAGGAGACAACAGGGGAAGAGGAGGACAGGAATTAGAAAGGGTCGTAGTCACATAAAAGTTTACTCAGTCGAGAAGTGTAGTCCACCGGTTTTATAACCTCAAAGTCGAAGTTGTAGTCAGGATGGTTACTTGTGGGTCCTGACTAGAGGAAGTCTTACATGACCAACCTAGAGTAACGTCAAGTTCCCTGAGAGTTCTCAGCAGAGGTTGTGGTGTCAAGTTTTCGTAGTTAAGAAGCCGTAATGAATTGGAGAGACAAAAAGACAAACGGGTATACACTTTGACCTAATCATACTGTATATAAAGTATTATAATATTTTTGTGTTCGTTTGTTCTATTAAGGTACCCTTCATCGTTTTATCACAAACTGTGTATCATTCACGATATATTAACAATCGGTAAAAATAATGAGAGAAGAGAAAAAGTCTTGAACCTAATAGAGAACCTTGTAACGTCGACAAATTAACTATAAACATCTTACTACTACGTACATGGATCACCTGGACTAAAAGTCTCATTGATATTATAATTCACAAATTCCTCGTGTCTTTACAACTACAATGACTGACAATAGAGGACCGTACAGTCTCGTTACCTTTGATTCCTCTTACTCTTATAGTGAGACTCCGTATCATCTCTTTCTCTATTTCTGTTTCTCTTTCCCTCTTTCTATTTCTCGAACGATACTTCTCCTCACCACTTTATGAAAAGACACGTAGGTGACCGGGTGATTTGTACGTCGGGAGGGGAATAAGAATCGTCTTTCTTATGACTCCTTTTCCTTCAAGACCATTTTACTTAACCCTTTACTTCAATCTTCTTAGGATTAGAGAAAGATAAAGGTTCTAAATTCTAAATGACTTACGGGTGGTGACTCGGACGGGAAGACCACTTTCAGTTCAGTGAACAGACTTATGGACCCGTTAATGTTGACATGTTTTGGTAACGTATTCTTTATTCAACCTACCCTATTTCTTACAGAATTAGTACTTACTTGTTTTCGGACCTAAGATAGGAAACCTTCGTCTTCACAACGTCTCTTCTTCGGTTAAGACCGAGGTACAACCTTTAACAAATAAACTGAACGAAAGTAAACAAAAACAATAAACCTAGTGTCGAAAAGAGTCTCCTGGGACGAGGAGACGGACTGACATTCGATTTCACAGAAACAAGTTAGGTATCTCTCTATTAGACAGGAATGGGTAGACACTTATTTCCCTAATTGTGCGGGAAAGGTTTACGAAGGGTAAGGGAACCTCTACAAAACGTTCTGACTTCTGGGAAAGTCAAATGAAGGGGTAACGGAGAGTGAGAAATAAAAATGAAAACTGAAATCAAGGAGTAAAGAAGAAAGAGAGACTGAGATATTTTCACTTCACTTCACTTCAACGAGTCAGCATAGAGAAACGCTGGGGTACCTGATATCGGATGGTCTAGGGAGGTAGGTACCCTAAAAGGTTCGTTCTTATGACTTCACCCAACGGTAAAGGAAGAGGTCCTCTAGAAGGGTTGGGTATCTAACTTGGGTCCAGAGGGTGTAACATCCGTCTGCGAAATGGTGGTCCCTTCAGTATTTCTTGGACCGTAGGTTTTATTGTTCTACCAATAAAACTCCACGATCGGACGGTAGAAGATCCAGGCGACTGAAAGACTTATTTCATTAAAAGGAAAGAAGTTGTGAAGTAGAGTCTAAGTAACCGGAGAGAACACCACTAGTCTCGTTCAGACCTGAACTATTGTTAAATGGAATCGGTTGGTCCTCGGAACGACCAGTCCCTTATAATCTCGTTCTGGGTTCGTTGAAAGTCTTGATAAACTGGACTCCAAGAAAGGAAGTTATAAGGGACTTCATCGTGACCTACAGAGGTCACGAACCGTCAACTCTGTTTCTTGGCTGTTTGAAGATGTTCAGATACCTGAATTAAAGAAAACATCCCATTCAGATAGGTTAAACTATCGGATAAGTTAACCAAGGAAACAAAACACACAAGAAAAAACAATGCTCGACTACCAGAATTGTAACCTCCCATTCAGTGAGACCACACGTGTGGACCTCGTAAAAAAGAGAATTAAACCTGAAAAGGAAATAACCTGTAGTTTGAACCAACCTCATGGGATGACCTCTTCCCTTCACAAGGACCTGGATGGGACTTAACAAAGTAACCCCTTCATCAAGAACACCCCGTTGGTATGAGATGAACTTTAATCGATTAAGTATCCCCTTTTAATAAATGGACTAAACCCTTGACCAAGTCAAATTTGGTCAAGTGACCCCTCAATCAATAATCCCACCTATCAGATCAACCTTGATCAAGTAAACAAAACATCCCATTTAAATAAATGTACTAAACCCTTACCCAAACAGATATACGTAATTAGGACTTTAGACACGTAAAAACAACTTTAAATAGACGTAGAAAACACAAAACCACAATATTTCGAACGTTTTGATCCTTTATAAAGTAGATAACGTTTCCTTTCGAGAAACCCACATAAATAATCTATACAATACAAATCTCCTCGTTATCGGAGACTTACCGAGTGTTTATTAGACCGTCAATCTTTGTAAAATGTTTCCTCTCCTTGTGAGGTTATTCCTTGTTCGGGTCCCCAAGGGAACCTGAACTCCGTAGGTTAAGATCAAAGGGGTGTTAACAGGGTCTATTGAAACTGTAACCCCTTCTTCAACTAACGGAGAGATTATCTATGATGAGAGGAAACATTTAATTTACAAGTTTATTTGAAAAAAAGGGTCTTGTCGAATTACAATGCCAGGGTGGTCTCCAAAAACTTGAACAGGTTGGACCCTTCGAAACCGAGGGTAGACCCCTTGAAACCGAGGTTAATCTCCACAGTAGGAACTCTTCCACAGTCCACTCACATACAAGGAGCCAAGACAGAGTAGTGTTGTTTCTAAACCTCACTGCCTGTAATTTCGGGAGACGTGTAGTGTCGAGAACCAAGAACCTGTCTGTCACAATCTCGAGAGTCCAGACCTTGTCTGACACAATATCGAGAATCTGTCTAGTCACAATGTCGAAGCACAATGTCGAGATAAAATAAATCTTTTATCGTCCTTTTAGGTAGGAGCTCCACACTCCCGCACAGCTGGGTTTCTACGTTTCTGTTCTCTCACCCCCTCGTGAGGTCGTACGTCCTCTCTCTCTCTGGGGGTCGGGAAACCGAGGAGAGAAATATTTAGAAAAGGAGAGGGGACCCGGACGGGATACATTTAACCCGATCGGTCCTCACAAACAAGACAATCCATCCATCTTATCCCTTTTCCTCAGGTTTTGTTGTCACCGATTTTTTGTTCCTTCCAGTTTCCTTCTATGTTCCTGGTCTCACTTCTGAAGTCTATCTTGTTTATCGTGAGGACCGATTCGGGTTAAACGTATGCCGTCCGGGTCCACCTCCTTTTTTTGTATATTTTCCTCCTCGGTTTCGCGAAAGAGAGAGAGAAAGAGAGGGTACACGAACACGAGAAAGAGAGAGAAAGAGAGGGTGTAAGTACGTGAGAAAGAGAGAGGGAGTGGGTGTACGAGGAGGTGAGAGAAGAGAAGTTCAGAAACCCAACTATACGGAAGTGCGAAGTTCCTACCCAAGAGGACGATAGAAGATTTATTTTATCTCGATATTGTGACTAAACGGATTCTCGATATTGTGTCAAACGGGTTCTGGACTCTCGACACTGCGCGACTCCCGAAATTACAGTCAGTGAGGTTTAGAAACAACACTGCTCTGTTTCTTGACTCCTTGTATGTGAGTACACTGTAGATACCACGGCACTGAGCCTAAATTGGACCGACTTTGTTGGGGGAGTGTCTTCTCCGGTTCGTGTCGTCCTCGGGTTGAGTCACTTCGAGGGCACCATCTCCGTCTTACGCTTCTTTTAGGTCACGTCCCCTTCCGGGTAGTACGACCTTTGGTCCTGTCACTTTTTGTTTGAGTCGTCTTTCGAGCGTGTCGGGTCAGAGTCTAGGGTCTTCTGGAGGTCAATTCCATTCTCCAGGAGTGAGGTTACCGACCTCCCTGTACGGATTGCTTTAGAATTAAGGAAATGTTAGAGAACAAAGAACAAAGGAGCTTGGAGGACGTTTGTCCGTCCACCGTCCCCCCGTGTTAACTCCCTGAGACCTCTCCGATGAGGAGTCATACAGGGTTTCCGCAATAGACGACTCAGGGTCATCGACAATGTGTTCGGCCACCCCCAAGAAGACAGGAAAGGGAAGAGACACGGTTCATAGTCTGGTTTCTTTGACACTTGTGACCAGTCTATAAATCGTTTAAAAGACCGTCCGGTACTTCCCCTAAGGAACCGTGCAAAAAGGGTACCGAAAAAGGAGGACAGGAAGTCGAGAGAGGGTCCTGAGTTTGAGCCGGTTTTGATTACTTTGAGTCCGGGACTACAGAGTAACGTTTTTAAGTAACTCTCTGTTTCGTTATTCTCCACCTAAACAATCCTAGGTCTCTCTTCGGTGAGAAGTCCCACACTTGGTGACGGTTTCCGTTCCCGACCCCGGTGCCTTAATCCGGACCAATCCAAAACACTCCCCCACCTTAAGTATACGATTACTCACCCTCCTAGTAGGGATGGTAACCCCTTGGTGGGTGAGGAGGGAGAAAACTGGTACGGAACCTCGACAGGACGGTGGATACTCCACACAGACAACCGAATATCTAACCCCTAATTCATAAACTTAAACTGAACAGTAGAACTTGGGCTAACTAAAATTAACCAAATATAATATGGGAACACGATACAGTAAGAAAGTTTCCAACACGAGACGGGGGAAGGGAGGACAAAGTACGAGAAACGGACCCGGGGTAGGTCTGGGTGTTCCAACGGAGATGTTAGAAGACCTCTCTGTTGGTCTTTTCTCGACCGGAACCCTCCCTTTATGAGCTACTATAGGTTGGGGGATTAGGATGGGTCATGACCAGTGTGACTTCTAGAACCCCTGCGGGTTGAGGTCAGGCCCCCAGGGTCCTCCAGTAGTGCGGAACTGGACGGATCCCTAGACCAGGAGTCTTCTAACAGTGCGGAGTTGGACGAGCTCCTAAACGATCAGGGCCCCCAGGGTCCTCCAGTAGTGTGGAACTGGACGGATCCCTAGCCCAGGAGTCTTCCAACAGTGCGGAGTTCGACGAGCCCTTAGGCGATCAGGGTCCCCAGGGTCCTCCGGCAGTGCGGAGCTGGACGGGCCCCTAAGCTAGAGATCCTCCGACAGTACTGAGTCGGACGGACCCCTAGACGTGGGACTGGGTCCCTGCGGACCGAGAGTCCAACGTTGTCATGATCCATCCTACTTGAATGTAGTATAGATAAAGGTAGGTGCCACCCGTTTGATCGTTACTCAATGTTTGGGGAATTAAGATGGGTCGTGACCAGTGCAACCTCTGGAACCCCTGTGGGTTTGAGGTCAGGTCCCCAGGGTCCTCCAGTAGTACGGATCTGGACAGATCCTTAGACCAGGAGTCTTCCAACAGTGCGGAGTTGGACGAGCCCCTAGGTGATCAGGGTCCCCAGGGTCCTCCAGCAGTGCGGAGCCGGACGGACCTCTAATCTAGAGATCCTCCGTCAGTATGGAGTCGGACGGACCCCTAGAAGTGGGACTGGGCCCCTACGGACCGAGAGTCCAACGTTGTCAAGACCCATCGTATTCGAAGTTTTTCTGAATGGGGATTCCTTCGGGTGGGTACCTTTACTTTCCTTCGGATAATGAACACCCTGACACGGGTCAGAGTCGTTATTGAGTACTCGGGTTACTCTTGGGGTAACGGAAAGACCTTTCCGATTTTCTCCGTGAAGTTTGCAAATGGTTACACCTGAATCTGAGAATGCTCCCTGTCCACTAAAATTTCCTGTTTAAGGACAGGGTTACTCGTAGTCTATAGTCTTAATTCAATGTTGTCGATGTTGTCGTCCTGAGACGGCGAAGAAATCTATTCTACCAGGTCTGTCGGTGGTTATGGAAAATATTGTCTCTTGTCCTTTTCCTCTGGTTCCGGGTTCTCTTCCTCTCTTTCTTTCTCTGTTCCGTACGGGTGTACGACCGGCGGGAGGTCTCTTCGGGATACCGTTCGGGACTCAGTAACTTCCTGTTCCGTACTCTGTTTACGGACTAGACATCTGTCCGCCCCGTAACCCGGTTTCTCACAGGTTTGACACTGTTCAGAGGATCTTGTCGAACGGTGTTTACGGTAGTTGACCCTGTAACCCGCCGTGAGACGGGACCCCTGGGTTCTCGGAGTTCCAGTTCTCGGTTCAGATGGGAGTGGTACCAAGTTCTCCTGACTTCGCCGGGCGAGGTCGGTCGGGCGGACAGTGTCTATTGGTAGTGCCCCAACCTCGGTTCCCACGTTGACCTACACCGTCCATCCAGGCTCTTAAAGAACCAACTGTGTCCCGGATGGATGAGACAGAACTAGAGGATGAGACCTCGGAAGAGAAGGGTTTCGACATGGTAAAACCCACGATGTCCTTTTCGTTGATGATTTTCTAAGTGGACTCGTGAAGAAACAACGACGTTACCTGTTTATAAAAGGGTGGTCAAAGACCACCAGGGACTCACAGGATGAGGGAATAACCCTTCTTTATATGAGTAAATTGACCCCTGGTAGGAACACTACCCTTCAACAAGTCGGGGATCTCGAGATGTCGAGGACGAATGATGACTTCTTGGGTAATGTGGAAGTTATCTCTCCCTGGTTTTTGATACCCTTCGGTTTTAATTGGGGGTCCACACCTGGTCCCCTAAGGACCTACTCGGGTGGTTCGACTTGGCCAGTAGTGAGAGGCTCTAGTGTGAGCCAAAGGATTGGCCTTTGTTATGGAAGAGTTTTCTCTCCGAACCCACCCTGATGTCAAGTGAAGTCAAGTCAGCGAGTCAGAACAGGCTGAGAAACGCTAGGGTACTTAGCGTCGTACGGTCCGGAGGGACAGGTAGTGGTTGAGGACCTCAAGTGAGTCTGAGTACAGGTTGCTCAGACACTACGGTAGGTCGGTAGAGTAGGAGCCAGCAGGGGAAGAGGAGGACGGGAGTTAGGGAGGGTCGTAGTCTCAGAAAAGGTTACTCAGTTGTGAAACGTACTCCACCGGTTTCATGATCTCAAAGTCGAAATCGTAGTAAGGAAGGTTTCTTTAGGGTCCCAACTAGAGGAAGTCTTACCTGACCAACCTAGAGGAACGTCAGGTTTCCTGAGAGTTCTCAGAAGAGGTTGTGGTGTCAAGTTTTCGTAGTTAAGAAACCACGAGTCGGAAGAAGTGTCAGATTGAGAGTGTAGGTATGTACTGGTGACCTTTTTGGTATCGGAACTGATTTGCCTGGAATCAGCCGTTTCGTTACAGAGACGAAAACTTATACGATAGATCCAACCAGTATTGAAAAGAAGGTTCCTCATTCGTAGAAAATTAAAGTACCGACGTCAGTGGTAGACGTCACTAAAACCTCGTGGGGTTTTATTTCAGACTGTGACAAAGGTGACAAAGGGGTAGATAAAGGGTACTTCACTACCCTGGTGCACGGTACTAGAAGTAAAAGCCTTACAACTCGAAATTCGGTTGAAAAAGTGAGAGGAGAAAGTGAAAGTAGTTCTCCGAAAAATCGAGGAGAAGTGAAAGACGGTATTCCCACCACAGTAGACGTATAGACTCCAATAACTATAAAGAGGGTCGTTAGAACTAAGGTCGAACACAAAGAAGGTCAGGTCGTAAAGAGTACTACATGAGACGTATATTCAATTTATTCGTCCCACTGTTATATGTCGGAACTGCAGGAGGAAAAGGATAAACCTTGGTCAGACAACAAGGTACAGGTCAAGATGGACAACGAAGGACTGGACGTATATCTAAAGAGTTCCCCGTCCAGTCCACCAGACCATAAGGGTAGAGAAAGTCTTAAAAGGTGTCAAATAACACTAGGTGTGTCAGTTTCCGAAACCGTATCAGTTATTTCGTCTTTATCCAGTGTCGGAAATTATTTATATAAGGAACGAACACCCGATAACCAGGGATGGTCAAACGGTACATTGTGGGGTTAGGAGAGTCATTTCTTTTTTTCTATCTTGAACCGCTTACCAAGTTCTAGAGGTCTAGTATTTACTTCGACATCAGGGGGAGGTAGGGTGTCATAGGTTAGGGATACATTAGAACCCTCTTTAGGGTGGGTCACGGTTCACCAAATGTCAGAACCTAGAGTTTCTACCTAAAAAAACGTATGGTGACCGATTTCTTAGGGTTATAGAAAAACGGAAACTCACCCTCCGGGGTCCTCTTTTTATGGTTGTCTACCGAACTTGTCATAATGGAGTCCCCAAGTCTCTATCGGGGGTGGACAAACCTGTTCGGGAATCGGTCCTAGAGGATCTAGACCTGGACCCTGGATTACCTTTTTATAATGTTATGTATCTACTGGATGATTAGACAAGAGGTCTACTCTTTTCACGGGTTGTTGTACGTTAAGTCCAAGATTTGAAGAACCTTCTTTTCCCTATATTTCAGAGGGCACGATTCCGTGTCTACCAGCTCTGTTTCCAGTGAATGGACCCTCAAGTCTAATGTGTACCCAGGTCCTCCGACAGGAGACTAGCCCATGTTCCTTAGTAGGTCAACGGGAGGGGGTGCTGAACTTTTGTTAACGTTCGAAAGGACCCTGATTGACCTATAACATCTTAGACCTATGGGTTGATACCAGATTAACGGGTCGGGAATATACTTTCAAATTTCCCTGCTCTGCTAAGTTAGGGTGACTACACCCTTTGAGGAGTTTTCTTCCACCTCCGATGTGATTTTGTCCGGAATTGAGTCCGTGGACGGAACTCCAACGGTCTGGGTCTTTTTCGTAAGGTTGAAATACAGGTACTTTCCCTTATCGAAACCCTCACAATTGAGTTTCCATCCCTAGACTCGGGGTCGGATACCGAATGAATAGGTTCTCCGAACTAGGTTGATGAGCTCCAACCGGGGGGGACGGAAGCTTTAGAACGTCGATAACGTTAGTACTATCTTCTACGAAATTTTAAGAGGAAACCCCCGTTTGATTGATAAAAATGGTCGGTGGTTCATTTTATTGGGGATTTACCTCTCCGGTAAATACCTACAGACTAGTTTCTTAGGAGTCTATAGTTCATTACGACTACCTTTTAGGTCCGGAGTATATAGGGGAACACTCCAAGAATTGGGTCGGTGGGAGGACAAATGGGGACTCCCCCCGAGAGAGGGGAAAGTTACAACAGATCTTTGGAACCTGGTGACCTGTTTTGGGTCTCTCCCTAACAGTCTTCTAGGAGACTGGTTAGGACTCCTTTAGACCATGTGACTACCTTCGTCGAAACAGAACCTACCTTTTTCTTCTCGGCCCATACGTCATCAGAGGTTAAAACTCTGGTATCTCCGATTCGGAGACGGTGGTCCATGAAGTCGGGTTAATCGACTCGAGTATCGGGACTGAGCTCGAAATCTCGACCCTTTTCCTTTTTCTTATCGGTAAATGTGACTAAGGTTCGTACGGAAAGACCACGATGTACGTGTACACTGATAAACCTATCTTTCCCCGGTGAACTGGTGGACTCCCAGGGGTTAGTTTATATCACGAGTCTAAGAAGCTGAGAACCTCCGTCAGGTAGACGGGTGACTCCAAAGTCAGAGGGTGACATTTCCTGTAGTTTTTCCCTCGTGTCTTCACCGTGTTCCCTTGGTTCGTCGACTAGTCCGTCGATTCTCTCGTCGTAATGTCTTGATACTGGATTATCCCTAACGGTAGAATCAAGACGTCTGATTAAACTGTCTTTGAGGAAGTATATGACTTCCACTCTGAGAATTTCGATTCTCGTTCCCGAAAGTTCTTCTAGTATACCCCACCAAGGTTTTCCTCCCTGAGGAAAAAGACGGACCCTTGGAGGTTACCTTCAACCAATTGAGGAATATACGGTGATGAGTAAATCCTCTTTTCCGGGAGGTTTCTAATGATCTTTCCAGGAAGTCTCCTTGTCCGAAGGTTTGTTGATATTCTGTCCACCAGAGGAGAACAGGGTGAACGGTTAATTTGTTGGGGGTTCCTCGAGTTTCTGGAGTCGACCGGGTCGGGTAGGTTGCTGTACCCCGGATGGGTCCTCTCCTGACTGTCTACCTGAATTGGGTCTACGGTCAAAGAGTTCCTATATTTATGGATAATCAGTACTATCTATCTAAGTGTCCTACCTAACTTCCGAAAGGATGGGTCTGACACTTCCGACTCCTCCACTATTTTTTTTGACGAGGTACTTTAGTAAGGTTCTAAACCAGACGGGTCCAGTAATGTTACACTGTTACCCTGTAGTAAATGAAGGTTCCAGTGGGTTCCCCAGAGTTTTCGTAACCCGTAATGAATAATAGAGGTAACACGGACCTCCGGAGTTAGAAGGTCCTTTTCATCTTTCTCGGTTAGTTAAAAATTTTAGTCACTATTTTTTCTATTGGGTCCTCTGGAGGGACCCTACCTTCCTCCGAAATGGTTATCGAGAGGAGACGTGGGCGTAACGGGGATTCCTTGTCGAACCAGAATCAGGAATACTCTACGTTATACAGTTACAAATACAGTTACTGGAGAAGGATCTAGGTCTCCAAGTCTGGGCAGTCAGAATATGGTACCGGTAACCTGTTAAGGTGGTCCTATATGAGAACACCCCATACCTGGTCCTGGGTTTTCTAAGATTCCTCAGTGGTGATATACGAGGTCCCTGAGTTCAGGATTAATTTCAGACCTTTCTACCCAGGGGTTTCCGAGTTGAGGTCGGGTGTACTTTCCCGGGGATGGGACATTATGAAAGATGGGGGTGTCGTCAATTCCATGGTCCTATACTGTGGACCTAAGTGATGAGTGTTCAGTTCGGTACCTTCTTTTGTCTTCTCCTGTGAGTTATGTGGACACTCGGGGACCCTCTGGAGTCTATGGATAAGTCCTGATGGTTACTCACTGTAAGATTACTTGTGGGGGTTTTAGATCAAAGACCCCTATTCTAAAGAGTCCTGTCGAGATTTATTGGTTGTGTCGAACTGTCTTTAACATGAGGTTTTGTCTGTCCTCTATCTAGAAGACTAGTGACTTGTTCCTCCCTGAACTCAGTAGGACCGCTATACTTAAATTTTTAATGATTACGAGGATGCTGACTCGCTGACTTAACTTGACTTGACTTACAGGGATGATCAGGAACAATACGATATAACTACTACGAATACTAATAAACTACATGACAGTTAACAGATTGGGCAAAACAGAGACGGGTCCAGTTGATCGATGTTGTACGTCACTCTCAAGTTGTTTCTATATTTTGATGTCGACTGGTGCTTTTTATAGTGTGTGGGAATCTACCTGTGACGACATTCCTAAGACTCCGAACTCTGATCGTTCTCCCCCTCCGGGTTATGGGGAGCGACGGGGTCAAGTCGTCCTTCATCGGTCTTTCTGGAGCCACGGGGATAAGAGTTTCTTAACCCGGAGGGTAGAGAACTCCCCCCTTACAATCCATCCATCTTATCCCTTTTCCTCAGGTTTTACTACCACCGATTTTGTGTTCCTTCCAGTTTTCTTCCAGGTTCCTGGTCTCACTTCTGAAGTCCATCTTGTTTGTCGTGAGGACCTATTCGGGTTAAACGTATCCCGTCCGAGTCCACCTCCTTTTTTTGTATATTTTCCTCCTCGGTTTCGTGAAAGAGAGAGACAGAGAGAGAGAGAGAGAGAGAGAGTGTACGCACACGAGAAAGAGAGAGAAAGAGAGGGTGCACGTACACGAGAAAGAGAGAGAGAGGGAGGGGGTGTCCGAGGAGGTGAGAGAAGAGAAGTTCAGAAACCCAACCGTACGGGAGTGTGAAGCTCCTACCTAATAGGACGATAGAAGATTTATTTTATCTCGACATTGTGACTAAACGGATTCTCGATATTGTGTCAAACAGGTTCTGGGTTCTCGACACTGCGCGGCTCCCGAAATTACAGGCAGCGAGGTTTAGAAACAACACTGCTCTGTTTCTTGGCTCCTTGTATGTGAGCGTACTGTCAAGATGGACTCCAGGAGTGAGACCAGGAGTCTGGAAAGAAACAAGATAAAAGGACACGAAAAGGGAAGGAACAGAAAATCGGTGGCGGTAAGACCTGAGGACAAAGGATAAAATTGATGAATTGTTTCCCTTTGAGGTAAATATTCTGTGAAACCTCTTTCTAGTGACCAGATTACTCTTACCCTTCAGTACAATTACACTGAAAGGCTGACCAATCCGAAACCAAATAAGACCAATGAAACCATTACGAGTCTGTAGACCTTGATCGACAAAGGAGATTCCAAAAGAGATGTCAAAAGAGTAAAGAAAGAGGAACTTGGGAGACGTTTGTTCACTCACAGACACCCTTGTTAACCCCTTGAGACCGAATGAGACACCGAATGAGTCTCCCAATGAGAGACTATACAAGGTTTCCGTGTGTCGAGTGACACGGTGTCATCAACGGTGGGTTTACCCACTCCCGGAAGGAAAGGAATTCCCGGGAGAAGGGAATTCGACTCCTGATCCGACAACTTTAATATCCCGTCTGAGGAGTCAGACAGAAGGAATAAACTTTAATATCCCGCCCGAGGAGTCATACAGAAAGAATAGAAAGGACAACGGAAACGGAGAAAGGAGGGACCAGGTCTATCTAAATGCCCTCGTACCCACAACGGAGACTAGAACTCTCCGGAAGAAATCCCATCTCCTTCCCCACTTCGAAAGGTTACACCCACCTATCTACACAGTCAGGAACAATCTCTCTGGTGAGTTAAGGACACCCTTTCCTCCCTGTTTGTTTGACAGAAACCAAATATTTACATCAGAAGTGTCTTGGTCTTCCAACCAAGGTTTTTAGGAAAGTAGTGAGGGGTTTAAAAGGGACAAGTAAAAGACTTCGAACATTTATAATTTGTTTCCCCTTTGTTTCAGTAGAATCTTTCTTGAAACACTTTCTTGAACGGACATAGAAACTCTACGTTTATAGGAGAGAACAGACCATTAGAATAGAGACGACAGAAAAACTTCACGTTTAAAATCTCTCCTATTTCATTAAATCTTCAATCAAAAACGGTCCATTAATCTTTAACGAAAAGGACGCTTATAATTATAAATCGGTAGATCGGTTCACTCAGACTGAACAAAGTAGACACTCTTGGGGTTAAAATTAGGTTAGAAAAACCATTTGACTACCCAAAGTGTAACGACATGGACTAAGTCTGTAATTTAGAACTTCATTCTTGACTCCGGAGTAACAAACACAAATATCAATATAAGACCCCTCCTATCGTAACGGTACCAACTACCAATATTTCTCGAGATAAATTAACCGAATTTATTGTTATATTCGTGAATATTTGGTTTTCTTTTTCTTTTTGATAAGATTTATGTTCTATTTAATTCAATTTACTGAAAGTCCAAGTGTAGTTGACCCTTCATAAATTATACTTTAATTATAGATCTTAATTACAAATTTAAATAACAGATTAATGTTATATATCTATACGGGACTCAGTGTCGTATAATTTATATTATAATTCATATTATGAAAGTGACACGGATCCAAATTGTACTTATTCCATAATGTAGACAATGTTTAAACAGTCGTTCTTTACATGGAGTAACACCTTTTATCAATCCCTTTGATACTGTACAAAGTCATCTTCTTCCACCCTTCTTTTTTTTTTTCTTTATTTTTCTCAATACGTACTAGTCCTAAAGGATTCTGACCTAACTTAAAACAACCCACTTACTTAGAACAACCCTCATTCGATTTTCAACCTAAACCGTAAAGAAAGACAAGTCTCCTTACAAAAGAACCTTACGTAAAGACCATTATCTAATATACAAGGAAACGGAAATTCACTAAATATAAACGAAAAGTGTAGAGACTAATGAATTCCTTATTCATAACACATTCTTCCCTATCCGATGAGTGAGGTTATAAGAACCCGAAGGGACCACCGAATCTGACATTTCTTAGATGGATATCACGTCCTCTGAACCCAAGCTAGGGACCCAACCCTTCTAGGAGACCTCCTTCCGTACCGTTGGGTGGAGTCATAAAAACGGATCTCTTAGAAATACCTGTCTCCTCGGACTGTTCGATGTCAGGTACCCCAACGTTTCTTAGTCTGTACTGACTCTTTGATTCGTGTGTAACAGGTTCACAGAAATAGTCAGTCAGTCTACAAATTGGTTGAAAATTCAGAACAAAAATCCCTTTTGTGTGACTGACTTTGGCGGGTGGAACTGGTCCGTAAACGTACTCAACAAGTATCATTGGTAAACGTACTTAACAAAATACTGTCCTCCGGGACCATTCTTTGTACCTTGACTATTCGGTAGTGATTGGTCTTCTGAAACCCTTTTCAGTTTCCCTCTGTGGTACACAGACTAGTGGAGGGTCTTAGGAAGAACGACCGTAGGTAGAACCGACTTGTTCCGACTGTGGTCCTTTCTGAGACTTATTCTTACTAACCCATTTCCGTTGGACAGTGGTATTTTGATTAGGGTAGTGGTATTTTGACCTATGTACCGTCTCGACAAGAGGACCCAAGGAAATGGGATGACGAGAGATGGGTCCACGGGAAAGGGTTATTTTAGAGAACGAAACAGTCGTGTACATAGAGGAACCTGTTAAGTAAAAACTCACAATCTGTTCTCGGGTCAAAGTCCGGGACCTTCCCTAGGGCGAAGGACTTTGTAACAGTAAATATTTATCTAAACATGAAAATACGATAATGTTATTTCCGAAATTATAGTTCCTGTAAGTGTCCTTCCGATACCTTTGTCAATGTTTTCAAGGTGTAGTTTTACTACCGATACACTTGGTTCTACCACCTGATAAGCCGAAGGTGATCTGGAACTCGGAGTCATACTAGAGAAACATTGTGTTGTCGTTCGATTCACTGTATGGATGTTCATTCACCACCGGGTTAAGTTACATTTCTTAGAAAATTTCCTTATGTTTACTTTATCTTCCAACCAAAAAAAAAAATTTCTATTTCTTATAAATTCCTTTATTTTATGTTTAATGTTTATTCTCAAAACTTATTTGAAAATCTTTATATGCAAAATCCTAAAGAGGTCTATAAAATGTTTAACTTTCAAATTTAACACGACTTTACAAATCACTACTTTCAAAACATCTTTTGTCTGGGGGTTTTCCCAAAACATGTAGTAGTCAGTCCTAACTGATTCGGATTTTATTCAAATTAACTCATTTACTTTAAAATTTCATTGGACCATGTTTTACATTTAAACCAAAAAGAGAGACAATTTTGCTTGTTCTAAAGACTTCTACGATTTGACTAAAACTATTGTCTAGAGTTCGAATATATGAAGAATTTTATTAGATATAAACGGAAACTTTAGAAAATAACGGTGTAACCGATTCAAATTCTCAATAGATACCTGAACAACATAAAATTTTACAAAAAGTACCACAAGGAAACTGTGCTGAAGGGTTTAGTTTAATTTTATTTCAATTAAACTGGAGATCTATCGAAACCCCACAAAGTTTCACCAGGGTTCTATGCGGTTTCCCTCTATAATTTGATTAATCCAAGTAAACTATACAATTCGATAGTCCCTCCACAAGACTTTACTCATTATTTAAAATTCAATGTAATAAACCGTTTACAATGTCTATAAAATCTCTAATATACCACAAGGATCTTAGACTATACAGGATTATCTTATATTAGTCAGTATTAAAAACAACAAACTTCCACGACATACAATGTCATCATTAATCCAACAAAATTTCCACTTAACGTAACATTAGTCTAAATGTGAACGGTAGAAATTCAGAAAACAATTATATCTGACAATACTAAAGTGAGACCATGGAAACATTTTCACGAAGGAGAAGCTCTTCTGAATACTTTTTCTTAAAGGTCTTGTAATATACCTTGACCCATTTTGTAACTTCTTAAGATAACTCTTTATACTACTGAAGTATTTCGACAATTGTTTCTTCCAGATAAATGTATCATGACTCATTTGACCATTTATACCAATATTAAACATACCAAAGATATATTTTCCTAATAACCAAATTTAGACTCAAAAGACCCACATTTTTTTTTTGAGGAAGTTAATTCATACTGAACGTTATCAAACGAGCTAATACGGAAAACCTTGTAAATAGAAAAAGAGATATGGACTAACTAGGAAGGTTCATTGTATACGAACAGAGTTTCTAATTCGGTACGTATTCACACGTACCGGTCATATTACTTTGATGTCTATGGAGTAATTTAGTCAATACCGAAGTAATCAGTGAACTAATAACGTAGACCTAATAGTGGTCAGTATTATTAGTAATAAACTTAAACAAGAAACAAAAGTTTAACACGAAACACAGAGGGACGACGTCAGATAGTAACAGATGTAATGAATATAGGACAAATATTCTAATAACAGAGAACGTCATTGGTTACACATTGATCCGGAGGTTGTTTTGTAGATACCGATTTCTAAAACCTCTTTATTGTAAACATTGTAATTTATTAATGTTATCACATTAAGATCCATACCCTTCTTCGTTGTTCCCTTTTACAGAGGACCTAATAACGATATTAGGTCTCTTAAAAATTAATAACTACCCCAGACTAGGTTTTGAATAGTGGACCTCACCCTATAGTTTCAAACGGACTTAATCCTGCTCGGAGGGTCGAGGTGACCTGTTGTCAACTAGTACTTTATAGAGAGTTTATAACCAGTTTATGTACCGGTTCTCCCCTTATGGACTCCTTACCTTAGTCGTCAACGTCGGGAAGTTGTACTTCAGTCACTTTGGACTCCTTTCCTTACGAACGGTGGACCGTCAGTAGTCTGACGTAGGTTAGGGACACCACTTTGGAGTCCTTTTAGACTCTTACGTCTCAATGTCCGAGATTTTCCGACTCCATGTATGGTTCCTTTATTAAGACTACTCGACACTGAACGTAGAAGGGTAAGTATCTTTTAGTGACTTAAAGAATTGAACTTTGACACCTAAACTTCAAATTATAAGATTCAAACCCGAAGGGAGTACAGAGTCTTACATTTCTTAGACAGATGTTACGTCCTCTGGACTTAAACTAGGGACCCTGTCCTTCTAGGGGACCTCTTACAGTCCATATTTTGTACGTAAAAAGTTTTCTCCTTGTTTTCCTTCTGTTCAGAGTTGCAAACATTGTGACCGTTTCTCCACATGTCAGGGTCTTTCTAAGTAGACTGATTCGGTCTTACTAGCCCACTAAAGTCAAGTCAGTGAGTCAGCACAGGCTGAGAAACGCTGGGCTACTTAGCGTCGTGCGGTCCGGAGGGACAGGTAATGGTTGAGGACCTCAAGTGAGTCTGAGTGCAGGTAACTCAGTCACTACGGTAGGTCGGTAGAGTAGGAGCCAGCAGGGGAAGAGGAGGACGGGAGTTAGGGAGGGTCGTAGTCTCAGAAAAGGTTACTCAGTTGAGAAGCGTACTGCACCGGTTTCATGACCTCAAAGTCGAAATCGTAGTAAGGTGGTTTCTTTAGGGTCCCAACTAGAGGAAGTCTTACCTGACCAACCTAGAGGAACGACAGGTTCCCTGAGAGTTCTCAGAAGAGGTTATGGTGTCAAGTTTTCGTAGTTAAGAAACCACGAGTCGGAAGAAGTGTCAGGTTGAGAGTGTAGGCATGTACTGATGACCTTTTTGGTATCGGAACCGATCTACCTGGAATCAACCGTTTCGTTACAGAGACGAAAACTTATACGATAGATCCAACCAGTATTGAAAAGAAGGTTCCTCATTCGCAGAAAATTAAAGTACCGACGTTAGTGGTAGACGTCACTAAAACCTCGGGGGGTCTTATTTCAGACTGTGACAAAGATGACAAAGGGGTAGATAAAGGGTACTTCACTACCCTGGTCTACGGTACTAGAAGTAAAAGACTTACAACTCGAAATTCGGTTGAAAAAGTGAGAGGAGAAAGTGAAAGTAGTTCTCCGAAAAATCAAGGAGAAGTGAAAGACGGTATTCCCACCACAGTAGACGTATAGACTCCACTAACTATAAAGAGAGGTGTTAGAACTAAGGTCGAACACAAAGAAGGTCAGGTCGCAAAGAGTACTACATGAGACGTACACTCAATTTATTCGTCCCACTGTTATATGTCGGAACTACATGAGGATAAGGATAAACCTTGGTCAGACAACAAGATACAGGTCAAAATTGACAACGAAGGACTGTACGTATGTCTAAAGAGTTCTACCATACGTCCATTCACCAGACCATAAGGGTAGAGAAAGTCTTAAAAGGTGTCAAATAATACTAGGTGTGTCAGTTTCCGAAACCGTATCAGTTATTTCGTCTTTATCTACGAAAAGACCTTGAGAGAACGAAAAAGGTACTAGATCGCCTATAACCGTTAAACTAGAGACCAAGGAGACGGAAAAGATTTTGGTCGAACTTGTAGTCCCTCAAGTGCCAAGTGCATGACGACTTCGGACCGAACCTCTTAAAACTCGTAATGAAATAATCGCACACTCTACTCACGTTAACACGCTATCAAACTCGTAAGGAACCGTAACGGAAAGAAACCCTAACCTTACTTCTGACTGGAAAAAGTTAGGACACCGGTGACGACTCAAAAGGTTTAAGCGACCGTATAACTCACGTCGTGAAAGTGTCGTAGTAGAAAGTCCTAGACTTTGTCGAGTTGACCTTAAGGTAGAGGAGGTGATCGAAACAAGCATCACTACGAAAGATTCCGGGTGAACTGAAGTGTAAGGTCCTACAGACCGAGATCTACTCACTAGTTTGGTAGCACTAATAGGTCCAGCACTTCTAGAAAAACCATGTCATGAAGGTACATAAGAACGATAGAGAAGAATTATAGAAGATGAAGAGAACCCGGGTATGGTAAAGACAGGAAATAGCTCGGGTAGAAACGTACTTTATCAGGGAACCATAGAGATGAAAAGAACTTCTCTAGAGATCAGAAAGGATAAGACAACAAAAGGAGATAAAGAAACGTAACTAGCGACTTCTTCCGAAAGAATAGAGAAGAACGATAAGAAACCTTGAGACGTAAGTCTACGAATATAGAAAGGAAAAGAGGAAACGAAAAACGAAGAGAAGAAAAGTGTCGATAAACATTCCGGCGGGGTCTGTCGGTAAAACGAAAAAACGTAAAGAAAAGGTACCCCTACCAGAATTAGGGACAGAGGACATGTTATAGTACTTGGAGTAAGGTATCAAGTAGTCCGTGAGATATATAGTCTAGATCCGGGAATTTACGACCCCAGGTCGGGGTCACCTAGGTCCCTTAAGTTTCCCACCTACCTCAACCGTTCCTTTTTGAATAAATAAATAATTATATTCTAATCTAATCCTTCTTTATCACATCATCCTTTTAATTCACCTCTCTTCTCCGACCAATTGAACCCAATGCACCTTTTGGTTATTTCAAGGTCTGTTCCTCGAACGTGGTAGATGCAATCCGGTGGTCGCGGGTAAACTTATAACCTCTCACGGGGCGGAACCCGAGAGAGAGAATACCGAGAATTTTCGGTCCTGTTCATTTATCTGTATCACTCGGAGGTGCGGGGTCTACCCTTAAGTCGGACTTTAATCTCGTTTCTCGTCTGTACCCCCTTTGGTCAGGTCGCTGACCGAAGGGAAGATGACAGGAAGTTCCGGAAAATATGAAAACTAATATGTATCTCTAGTTACCCATTATGTTTTAATACATCGCAATCGTCGGGTCTGAGAAAGACATATAGAAAAACATATGTTTTCCAGAGTCCACGAAATGTAATAGAAGACCGGTTCTCCGAACAATTGTGAAAAACCGAGAGAAGGAATTACTTACAATTAAAGCAAAGGGAATTCACAAAAAGAAATTAGACGTAGAGGAATTTCGTGGTTTCAATGTAAAGATATCTTGTTTCCACGTCACCCAATATTGTTTCTTCCATGAATTGAGTTTCTAGATTACAACGATTATGGTCCAGATGATGAACAAAAAGATATATGGTTGATATAGATTTTTATTTCCTATACTTTTAAACCGTCGTTCATAACCGAGTTGTTTAATTTGAAAATTAGTCAGGATAAGATTACTAAAACTGAGAACCCTTCGGGGATGTAAGGATCCTACAAAATTCGAAGGACACGGAGGACGTCAGTCCTCCGGAGTTTGTTAGTGTACGCGTCGACATGCTCAGGACGTCCGTCCGATCTTTCGGTAGTCTCTCCAAAAACCTAACTTTGTGAGAAAGTTTACGTCTTCTGATTTCGGGACTTAACTGAAAAATGTCTCTTATAGTCTTCTCTCCTTTTCGTCAGTCTAAGAATAAAGCCCCCCCAACCCCCCGCCCCCCCCCCACCTACGAGTCCTTTAAGGTCCCCCTTTTGGACTCCAGACTAATCGGAACGGTAGTCTTGAGACGGAGTACTGGAACAGTGTCCACCTTAAGGAGTGCGACCGAGGGTCGTGAATTTCGATAAAGAGTGACGGTGACATATTAGTATTCCCTGAACTAAATCCAGTATGGACTTACCAGATCGCCAAAAGGGATGAAAGAAGTTAAATTCAGACTTAAACCGTTATTCCACAAGTACTAGACTCGGTGTCAGTCGAGGACCAGAACAAAAACAACTGACATATCTCGAAGAGGTAGAAACCGAAATCTCTTATATTAGCTAGACTAAAATCACAACTGGTAGACCACTACAGGTACACATCTCAGAAGAGAACACAACAACCTTCTCCCACAAACGATACTGGTCACGTAAAAGAACCGTTTTGAGATAATCAGAAACGGGACGAAGTAAGACGTAAGGTTCCGGTTTAAACGGACAATCAGGTCCAAAAAGAACTGAAGGATGAAAACGTAAGGTCAGGGGATCTTACTTTTCCTGTACAAAACCCCCACAATCAAGATTTTCCAGAACATCCAGAAGTATTTTGGCAAGTCGAAGAAGTCGCAATGACCAACCCCGTATCAGAACCTATTGACACTATAACTTACCAAACGGAACCTCTGCTTGTCTCTAGTAAGACAGCAAAAACTCTGACGTAGGTTCATGACGTAAAACCTGTGAAAACAACTGGTACTACCGATGAGGTAAAGAAGACTCCCTAAGGACGGGCGTCAGCATCTATATTACCAGTAGACTCAATTTAAGTGGTAAGGTCAGGTAAAATTAAGCGACTAACGATCTTACAGCTGCAAGTGAGAACGGTAGAGGACAAACTGGTGAAGGTTAAACGGAACTAAGTACCTGGACTGTAAGGTCCAAGGATACGTTATAACGAGAAATGTCGTAACCTGGAACGAAGATAGTGGTCAGTGTAGGTGTCGACCCATAACAAAAACGAAACCGAGGTAAGGAAGTAAGAAAGACCTCAATAAAGAGGTGACTAGAAGTAATCGTATAACCCGTGGATTACTGGACCCCTCATGGAGAAAGTCATAGGATAGTAAAACGGAAAAGTATGACAAGTACCCCAAGAGTTCCGTTCTTATGACTTCACCAAACGGTAAGGGAAAAGGTCACCTGGTGTAAGACAGTCTGGAGAGGTGGTACTGGGTGGGCAGAACCCAACGGGACGCCCGTACAGAATCAAAGTAACACAATCTGTTCCGACACCAGGATCACACTAATCTAACTGATCAAAAGACACTCATACCAAAGTCACACAGACGGGAGACTATGGGACAACGTTGTGGATGGTAGAATGAACCCAAAGAGAATGTAACACGAACCCCATAGAGAAGTGCCAACGAGGTTGTTTCGTGTCGACGACGAGGAATGGAACCTACTTCCCATAGAGAAGGGTGGTGGGAAGAACAGGAAGTTGCACCCTACCGAGGAGATCCGGGAGGTCACGGGCGTCTCGGTGGTGAGGAACCTGTACCCCAACGAGGAGGGCCGGCGGCGGGCCGGAACCCGCACCCCAACGAGGAGGACCAGCGGCGGGACCGGAGCCTACACCCCACCGAGGAGAGCCGGCGGTGGGGAATGTGAGAAAAAAAGGTGTTTTAACACCTTACCTGAAACTGTCACACTTTAACAACGTCTCTTCCTCGGTGAAGATTGAGGTATACTTTGACAAAGAAACTGAACGAAAAGGAACGAAAACAATAATCCTAGTATCGAACGGAGTCTCCTTGGACGGGGAGACGGACTAACATTTGATTTCCCGGAAACAAGACGATTATCTCTCTATTAGACAGGGATATAGGTAGACACTTATCTCTCTAATTGTGTGGTGAAGGTTTATGACGGGTAAGGAAACCTCTACAAAAGGTTCTGACTTCTGGGAAAGTAAAATGAAGGGGTAACGGAGTGAGAAATAAAATGGAAAACTGAAATCAAGGAGTAACGAAGAAAGAGAGACTGAGATGTTTTCTTGGACTGTAGGTCTTGGGTCGTTCTGTCATTAAAACTCCATGATCCGACGGTAGAAGAGTCAGTAGACCGAAAGACTTATTTCAGTAGAAAGAACGGAGTTGTGGAGTAGAGACCCTAAGTAACCGGACAGTACACCACTCGTCTCACTTGAACCTGAGTCATTATCTTCCCGTCGGAAGTAGATGAAGGGAAGTTAGATCTTAGAGGTTAGTCTCCTGTAGATCACCGACCATACACACACAATACACGAGTTAAAAAAGACAGAGAAAAACTGGGGTACCTGACATCAGGTGGTCCGGAGAGACAGGTACCCCAAAGAGTCCGCTCTTATGATCTCCTTCAACGGCAAAGGATGAGGTTCCCTAGAACTAGGTCCCTATCTTGGACGTAGAGAACACAGAGGATGTAAACGTCCTCCTAAGAAATGGTAATCGTGGTGGACCCTTGGGGGTCGACACCACCATTTTTCCTCCGATAAACCTCTTTATCACTCCTTTTAACATCCTGTACTGAAATTAACGTTTTCTGGAATCGAAAATAAAACAGGGGTTTCCATCGTTCGTTCAGTATCCCACTCGTGTGGTTTCTGATAATAAACAACAGTGTGGGAAGAAAACGGTGTTAGAACCTGTTATTCTTCTTTGAACTTTTACTTTAATAAAGGTAAAAGAGACGGTGGGAAATTTGACCTAGTTAGAATCTTTTATTCGAAAAAAGTTTATTAACAGAAGTGGGTTTATACATGATTATTTCCGAAATTCAAGAGTGAATAGAGACTTTTGAATTTTCTGGACTTTTGGAAAGGACTTTTCCTTATCATTTGACTGATCTCTAAGTGCTAGATAGATACGGAGTGGTTTTCACAGAACTGGCCAGTCATGTCCTATTTTTTTAGTTTGGTACCGGATCGGTATATTTCGGACTTGTATCTGACTCCGACTTAACTTTTCAGTTAGGAGGGTGTTGGAAGAAGGTAAAGTACCCTGAAATCCCCTACTTCCTCGTATTTTCGTTTCGGTTTAATTCGATAACTATTTTACGACTTGTCACAGAATAGACTAACATAAATATGTTTAACTTGAATCTCTCAGTAGGGTTCTCAAACCGTTTAGTCCTGTTAAATAAGAATGTTTTAATTTAGAAATCTTGAAATTCCCGGGAACATTTAGAACATTAGGTGAAGGAATAAAATGTCTATACGTTGTACTCCAGATCTCCTAGATTATGTCGTTCAGACACCGTACGAGTTAGATTTTAGGTTTAGAGTTTTTTTATATAGACCACAAATAGGTTTCATGGACAAAAATTTTTACATATATAAATAAAAATTAACTTCCTATTAACTAAATGTTATAATATAACCAAAGACGGTATGTAGTTGTACTTAGTCGGTATCCATATGTATACAGGGAAGGGAGAACTTAAGAGAGGATGAAGGGTGGGGAAAGGATAGGGAGATCCAATAATACTTCGGGGTCAAACTCAAGGGAGTCAGTATGTCGTTTAAGGTTCACCGATAGATAAAATATATACCATCATATATACGAGTACTTGTGTCCTCGTTACCCCCTCTCTACTCCCACCCTGTTTATCTCTCTCATCGTACCTTCGTATATGTGATGCTATTCATAGACCCAAATATCCTTCCTTAAAGATAATGACAAGATCCCCTCCGATCACAAAAAACAAAGTTTAGACTCCTATAAACACCTGAAATAGAGGTAGGAGTAGAAGTTTTACATGTGTACGTTGGATTCACGTTAAAAGGTGTGTAACAGTCTCGAATTCTCTTGAGTCTAATTCTTGGGAAAGGATTCCCATGTAAATATAAGAATCGAAAAATTTGTAAGACGGAACAGGTTATAAGGTCGATCTTGTGCCGTTCTGTTGATAACATAGAATCTTCACGATGTGGATGATGACGATCCGTGGAGTTGTAATCGAGTCGATTTGACCGAGTATACACCTGTACATATAAAACCTTTCTCGAAATGATTTATTGATTCTTTTAACTTTTTCCTTTTTACCTTCGTGTTTGTCTACTCAAGTCAAATCAAGTGAGCGAGTCAGCGCAGACTGACACTGGGGTACCCGACGTCATACGGTCCAAAGGGATAGGTAGTAGTTGAGGGCCTCGAACGGGTTTGAGTACAGGTAGCTCAGTCACTACGGTAGGTTGGTGGATTAGGAGACAGCAGGGGAAGAGGACGACGGAAGTTAGAAAGGTTGTGTACTTGTCATACTTTTTGTCTACTCTTGTGAACAATACATACTACTAGAATCAGACCTACTAAACGAACCATATCCAAAGATCCATTTTTGTCTGAACTAAAATAGAATGGAACTTCTTTGGAGTCGGATGTTTTAAACAACAATAGGTTCAACAATAGGATTATCAAAGAGGTAAGAAAGGGTTTCATTGGAGAAGTAGGGATACACGACCGGGGATGTTGGTACGAAAGAGACAATCTGTACCGGACCTCAGGATTCACTCTTTATAGTGAAAGAAAAACTCTAAGTTCTTGACAGGAAAGGGTAGTAGGTACTCTGAAACATTCTCCAAACAAAGGAAAAATAAAGGAGGAAGTTCTTAGATACTAAAAAAAAAAGAAAAACTTTATAGACCTCAAATAAATAAGTCAAGTCAAGTCAAGTCAGCGAGTCCAGCGAGAAACACTGGGGTACTTAGCGTCGTGCGGTCCGGAGGGACAAGTAGTAGTAAAGGACCTCAAGTGAGTTTGAGTACAGGCAACTCAGCCACTACGGTAGACCGGTAGAGTAGGACGCAGTAGGGGAAAAGGAGGACGGGGGTTAGGGAGGGTCGTAGTCTCAGAAAAGGTCACTCAGTTGAGAAACGTACTCCACCGGTTTCATGACCTCAAAGTCGAAGTCGTAGTAAAAAAGGTTTCTTGTGGGTGCCGACTAGAGGAAATCTTACCTGACCAAACTAGAGGAACGTCAGGTAATCCTACAGAAAATTTTTGTAGAAAAGATGGGGATTGTAACCTAGGTACACCTCCTGTTAATAACAATTCTACCGACAATAGTAGATATGAAAGTAACGATTAAAAAAATAATATTTAAATAAATAAAATTAACCTCCGATTAATGAAATGTTATAACATAATCAAAACGGTATGTAGTTGTACTTAGACGATACTAAAATTCAGAAGTAAGAGATCTGTGACTCATGGAGTTAATATTGGGGTTCCGAGTCATTATAAAATTAATGTGTACGTGGAACGACCGTGACCAAGAAAAAATTTAAAATAGAATAAAAATTAACCTCATATTAATGCTATAACACTACTGTGACCAAGAATATCATTGAAAGACACTTAATTTTTATCCGTGGAGAACTTAAGTCTAGATAGGATCCCGTGTAACTGGGTTAAGTGGAAGAGTCGGTCCGTGGTAAAACTTCATTTACTGAACGTGTTAAGGTACGTAGTGGGAACATCGAGTTCATTATTACTAACTGTATAAACCTATACATGTAACGATACCCTCTGAAACCTTCTCTCGTAACACCAAAACGGTGGATCATTTTGTCAACTTCGTAAGAGTATTCAGGAACTACAAGGAATATTATTCTTTTATTTACTCTCTTTCTTCTTCATTTCGTTTCTTGGTTCCTCTTTCCTCAGACAACTCTTCACCCTCCTGACTGTCAGATTCAGTACTTGAATCTATATACCTGTTGTCCCACTCTTCCCTCTACTTCTTTTTCTACCTTCCTTGATTTCTATCTTAATCGTATACCAGGAGTCTCCTATACTACCGACCTATCGTAGTGACTACGTTACCTGTACTTGAACCCGTTTGAAGTCCTCTACCACTCCCTGTCTCTCCGGACCTCACGACGTCAGGTCTACCAGTGTTTCTCAGACTGTATTAACCCACCCACTTGTCGTTGTCGTTACCGGCACATTAGGGAGAGGACCCGTATATAGATCTCTATTTGTACTAGACTTTCATATATACGTGGGGTTACAAGTAAGGACGTGACAAATGTTATCGGTTCTGCACTTCGATTGGATTTTCAGGTAGTTGTCTCTTTATCTATTTCTTCTACACCACGTATACACGTCACCTTATAATGTGTCAGTAATTTGTCTTACTTCATTACGTTAAACGTTGTCGTATCTACATGAATCTCCAACAGTATTGTTCACTTCATTCAATCTATCTCTTCCTCTTTATAACATACTGTGGGGGAATGTACACTTTATATTTTCTTTACAATGTTTAATTGAATGGTTTGTCTTACTCTGAGTGTCTCAATCTCTTGCTTGAATACCAACGGTCCTCCTTCTTACTCTTCCCTATCATTCCCTCAAACCCTATCTTTCTATGTGCTACGATATAAATTTTACCTATTGGTTGTTTCTGGATGACATGTCGTGTACTTTGAGACGAGTTACAATACACCGTCGGACTTACCCTCCCTGCAAGTCCCGTCTTACCTATATACATATATATACCGACTCAGGGCAGTGACAAGTGGACTTTGACATTGATAAGAATTAATATATGTGGGTTTATGTTTTTCACTTCTCCTCGATTTTTCGGAGAACTACTTTCACTTTCTCCTCTCACTTTTTCAACCGAATTTCGAGTTTTAAGTCTTTTACTTCTAGTACCGTAGGCCAGGGTAGTGAAGTACCGTTTATCTACCCCTTTGTCACCTTTGTCACAGTCTGAAATAAAAAGACCCGAGGTTTTAGTGACTTCTACCACTGACGTCGGTACTTTAATTTTCTGTGAATGAGGAACCTTCTTTTCAATACTGGTTGGATCTATCGTATAAGTTTTCGTCTCTGTAACGAAACGTCTGATTCCAGGCAGATCAGTTCCGATACCAAAAAGGACACCAGTACATACCTACACTCTCAACCTGACACTTCTTCCGACTCGTGGTTTCTTAACTACGTAAACTTGACACCACAACCTCTTCTGAGAACTCTCAGGGAACCTGACGTTCCTCTAAGTTGGTCAGGTAAGACTTCCTCTAGTTGGGACCCTAAAGAAACCTTCCTTACTACGATTTCGACTTCGAGGTCTTGAAACCGGTGGAGTACGCTTCTCAACTGAATAACCTTTTCTGAGACTAACACCCTCCCTAAACCCGTCCTCCTCTTCCCCTACTGGCTCCTACTCTACCGACCTACTGTAGTGTCTGAGCTACCTGTACTCAGACTCACTTGAGGCTCTCTACCACTACTTGTCCCTCCGGACCGCACGACGCTAAGTACCCCAGCGTTTCTCAGCCTGTGCTGACTCGCTGACTTGACTTGACTTGACTTTATGTTTTATTTTCAAATTTTTTGTTTCTTTAATTTTGTTACCAACTTGCGGATGAGATTCCGTTTGTAAGACGACAATATGTTTGTCTTATAATGACTGTGGACGGTTATGATGTTCCATTCTTAACATCAAGGTGAAACTTTAATTTTTTTTTTTTTTTTGGTTAACACTATAAGTGTATCATACTGTAAACGGTAAATTTAGTAAAAACACCATTTTGTTACAATTTAAATGGTAGAATTGGTAAAATTCACGTGTCAAATCACCATAATAAATATAAGTGTAACAAAACGTCGGTAGTGGTGATAGGTAAAGATCTCGAGAATAGTAGAACGTTTTTAGCATTGATATATTTGTACTGTTTTTCACTGACACAATCAGTAAGTCATTACAGAGAAACATTGGGGTACCTGTATCTGGCGGTCCGAGAAGACAGGTACCCTAAAGGGTCCGTTCTTATGTCCTAACCCAACGGCAAAGGAAGAGGTCCCCTAGAAGGACTACGTCCCTATCTTGGACACAAAAGACGTAACTTTTACTCAAAAAATGACAGATTTGGTGTCCCTTGTCTCTATAACGTTGAAGTCAAGGTATGGTGGTGTTATTTTACTCAGTGTGATAATAAAACCCAAATGTCATGTTCATTTTCAATACGAATACTATAGCACATCAGATGATTCTCACGTTGTCGTAATACAGATTTTTTTATTACATGTATTATATTAAATTTTTATGAAATAACTACTTTCACGATTAGTAGTAAAGTTGGAAGTCTCTCAACATCGAAAAAACGATCATCTTCTAAAACGAAAGTACAAGATTTTTAAGATTTATAATAGAACCGTAAAACTGTTATAAGTGTAGAAGTAATCCTCATGAAAGGTAGAGTTCTTTGGTGAACAAAAACGAGTAGGTATTCTTCGTTGAGGAGTAGTAAATTTCAAAGTAATATAACGTAGTTAAGTCAGTGTAGGTTCCAGAGGTATAAATCAAGAGAACGATAAAAAATGGTGTAGACGTAAATACAAGATGTAGTTTCATAACTTGGTAACTTTCAGTAAATACTCGTAACCTCAATTGAAAAAAGGTTAGAGAATAATTACAACTATAAAACTGGAGAAGGGTACTTAGTGTTTACAAGAATTACCATAAATTTTTCTATTTAGGAAAGGTCTTCTAAAGGTTAAATGAAACAGGTCTAGGTAGTCTCTTTGGGGTACATATCGTCTATACTGGAATGTTTTACATAAAGAATTTATTATCAAGTTGTAACTTAAAATGAGGAACTAGGTACCCGACGTCTTAGGTACAACACAGGATGAGAAACACTGAGGTAACTGAGATCGGGTGGTCCGAGGAGACAGGTACCTTAAGAGGTCCGTTCTTATGACCTCACCCAACGGTAAAGGAAGAGGTCCCTTAGAAGGGTTGGATCCATAGCTTGGGTCCAGAGAACGTAACGTCCGCCTGAGAGATGGTTGACTCGGTGGTCGTACGACACAATGGTCCGTAATTTTGTTGTGATAATCGTGACATGTTGTGGTAATCTCGAGAATCCACTGATCTACGTAATAGTGACCGTCATTATAAAACTTTCTTTCAAAAAAAAAAAATTAAAACTCTCGATACCGAGAGTTGACATCCGAATTTTATAAGACATTTATAAGTCATTTGGTACAACATTTGTATACACACCAGTAAGTTCAGAACAAAAGGGTAAACCTCTCGTGTCCGTTAAATCTAAACCTTATTTAGAATTTTCGGGATTCTAAAAACCTTATTATTTAATCGTAACCGACGTTGAATTTCAGTAGTCGGTGTAATCGGGGATTGTTCTCTTGGTCTGAAAGGAAACTTCGAGACTTCAGTCAGTAACTGAATAGACGAGATCAAGACTTTCATAATCTACCGTAGAAGAAGATTACATTCCGGTAAAGTAGATGTGACTTTTAGAAAGAAATTTACATCAGTGGAAGAAGTTAAAAGAAACGATCTAGAAGACCTATTGAACGACGTCGAAGAAAAAGAAGAAGAAAAAAAAAAAAAGAAATATCTGTACATGAACACTAAAAATACATTGGTTCTAATCTTGTACGATGATTTTTCAAGTTCTGAATTTTCACGACTTTTGTCTACTTATGTAGTTATTATGACTTACTTTTCACGTCATTTCGTTTCTCCAGTGTAATACCTGGTTTGTAATAAAAGTTTATGATAAACAATCTGTATCGACGACAGAAAATAAATAAATAAATAAAAAGTAACCTCCTGTTAACAAAATGTTGTAAAATAATAATTTGGGAGTGTTGATACCCGTGAAATAGAAACTGTTTCACTTCATAATGACTTAACGCAGGCTGAGAAACATTGGGCTTCCTTATATCGGTTGGTTCGAGGAAACAGGTACCCTAAGAGGTCAGTCTTTATAATCTCACCCAACGACACGGGACGAGATCCCCTATAAGAGTTACGTTCCTAACTTGGTTCCAGAGGTCGTAACGTCCACCTAAGAAATGGTACACTCAGTGTTTCTGTTTCCTCTGTTCTTATATGTTTCCTCTTTTATCAGAGAAACTATATGCCATGACCTTTTTGACCTCTCAATACACATTTTCTTACTTTAATTTTATGAAGACTTATGATGTATGTTTATATTCGAGTTCTACCTAATTTCTGGATTTATACTCTGGTCTTCGATATCTTAAGAAATTCCTTTTGTATCCGTCTTGTGTGAAACTGTATTTAGTGTCGTTCTAAGAGATATTGGATGGAGCATCTCATTACCTTATTTGCATTTTTAATGGTTTACCCTGGATTAATTTGAATTTTCGAAAACGTGTCGTTTCCTTTGATAGTCATGTTAAGTCAAGTCAGTAAGTCAGGACAGACTGGGAAACGTTGGGGTCCCTGACGTCGTAAGGTCCGAAGGAACAGTTAGTGGTTAAGGACCTCGAACGAGTTTGAGTACAGGCAGTTCAACCACTACGATAAGTTGTTAAACAGTAGGTGAAGAGGAGGACGGATGTTAGTAAGGGTCGTAATCCCAGAAAAGGTTACTCAGTCGTTAAACGTTGTCCACCAGTTTCATAACCTCGAAGTCGTAGTCAGGAACGTTACTTATAAGTCCTGATTAAAGGAAATCCTAACTGACCAAACTAGAGGAACGTGGGGTTCCCTGAGAGTTCTCCGAAGAGGTTGTAGTGTCAAGTTTCCGTATTTAAGAAGAAACGAGTCGAAAGAAATATCAGGCTGAGAGTGTAGGTATGTTATCATGATCTTTTCTGTATCGAAAAACTATAAAGAGGGTCGTTTGAACTAAAGTCGAACACGAAGTAGGTCGGACCGTAAAGCCTACTACATGAGACTTATATTCAATTTATGTGTCCCACTGTTATACGTGGTAACTAGATGAGGAAAGGGTTTAACCTTTGTCAGATAACAAGGTATAGACCAAGATTAACAACGAAGAACTGGACGTATGTCTAAAGAATCCTCCGTCCATACCTCCAGACCATAAGGGTACAGAAATTCTTAAAAGGTGTCAAACAACATTAGGTGTGTTTCTCTAACCGCATCTCTTATTTCGTATTCATCTACAAAAAGACCTTGAGAGAACAAAAACGTTACTAAGTTATCTACGACTTTTAAACTAGAGACCAAGTAGACGGAAAAGATTTAGGTCGAACTTGTAACCTTTCAAGTACTAAGTGCATGCCAACTTCGTACCGAACGTCTTAAAACTCGTAATGAAACGATCGTACCTTCAAGTCACGTTAACACACCATAAACTTGTAAGAGACGTAAAGGCAAGAAACACTAACCCTACTTTTGACTGGACAAGGTCAGGACACCGGTGACGACTCGAGGTTTAAACGAACGTATGATTCACGTTGTGAAAGTGTTGTAGTAGAAAATCATAAACTTTATCAACTCGACCTTATGGTAGTGGAGGTGATCGAAACAAGTATCACTACGAAAGATTCCGGGTGAACTGAAGCGTAAGGTCCTACAGACCGAGATCCACTCACTAGTGTAGTAGCACTAATCGACCTAGCACTTCTGGAAAAAACATCTTAAGAAGACACATAAGAACTGTGGAGAATTATAGAAGACGAAGACAATCCAGGTATGGTAAAGACAAGAAATAACACGGTAGAAAGTAATTTACAGAGGAACCATAGAGATTAAAAGAACTTCTCTAGAGATCAGAAAGGGTAAGTTAACAAAAGGAGATAAAGAAACGTAACAAGTGACTCCTTCCGAAAAAATTAGAGAGGAACGATAAGAAACCTTGAGACGTAAGTTTACCTATATAGAAAGGAAAAGAGGAAACGGATAACGAAGAGAATAAAAGAGTCGACATATATTCCGGAGGAGTATGTTGGTAAAAGGTAAAAACGTAAGTAAAAAGAACCCCTACCAGAACCCATGACGGAGGACATGTTACAGTGTTTTGAGAAAGGTATAAAGAAGTCCGTGAGATAGTCTATATTCGGGGACTTAGATAAACAGTGAAGGTGACATATTATTATTCCCTAAACTGAATCCAGTATGGACTTACTAGTTCACCAAAAGGTACGAAAGAGGTTAAATTCAGACTTAAACCGTTATTCCTCAAGTACTAGACTTGGTGTCAGTCGAGGACCGGAAAAAAAAAAAAAAAAAAAAAACGACTGACATATCTACATATCTCGAAGAAGGAAAAACCGACGTTTCTTATATTAGTCACACTAAAACAATGACTGGTAGACCACTACAGGTACACATCTCAGAAGAGAACACAACAACCTTCTCCGACAAACGATACTAGTTACGCAATAGAACCGCTTTGAGATAATCAGAAGTAAGACGAAACAAAACATGAGGTTTCGGTTTGAACGGACAATTAGGTACATAGAGAACTGAAGGATGAAGAGGTAAGGTCAGGGGATACTACTTTTACTACAGGAAAAACTCACCATCAAGATCTTCCAGAACATTAAAAAGAATCTTGGTAAGTTGAAGTAGAAGAAGTCACAATAACCAACCTCGTATTTGAACCTAATGACTCTATGACTCACCAAACGGAACCTTTACTTGTTTCTAGTAAGACAGTAAATACTCTGACGTGGGTTCATAACGTAAAACCTGAGAAGAACTCATATTTCCGATGAGGTGAAGATTCCCTAAGAACGAGTGTCATCATCTATATTACCAATAGACTTATTTTAAGTGGGTAAGGTCAGGTAAAATTAAGTGACTAAGGATTTTACAACTACAAGTGAGAACGGTAGAGGAAAAACTGGTGCAGATAAATGGAACTAAGTACCTGGATTGTGAGGGTCAAGGATACTTTATAAAGAGAAAGAATATCGTAGTCTGAAACGTCTAGTCTTCCCTCACTGTCTTATATTTCACTATATTCTTATTTTTCACATTCCGGTTATTATAGTAAGTCTAAACTTACTCTCTATCAAAATGTCTGTTCGTTTTTAATTCTCTTCTTGTTTGTTTTGAGTTTCAAGTATCCTCTTTTATTTATTATTTTTAGTCCAGTCTTTATGTATTTTATTACCGATATATTTTGTTATCTTTTTTAGTTACTTTGATTCTTTTTGAACCTTCTTTTTCTATGTCATTTAGAAGTCAAACTGAGGTTCTTTTTTTCTCGTAGGTTCTTTATTTTATTTTGTAATTTCTCTTCAATGTAGTTACAGTGGGTGTGGGAGGTCGTACTGGAAACTCGATCTGGAATTCCTGGTATGGCCAGGTACAGACAGTGAACACCCACGGGAACAACGGTAAAGATACAAAGTTATTTCAGACTTTGCAACAATGGGTAAAAAAGAAGGACAATTATTTCTGTATTTTGTTGTTGTTTTTCTCTCTCCAGTGTGTGTTGTGGTACCTTTATGTCTCTTAATATTAATATACAGTTAGTTTACCTGTTGAATCTGTGTCACCTATTTAAGGATCTTTTGATGTTATAAGGTTTAACCTTAGTCCTTCTTTCTATTTTTATACTTAACTTGTTAACGGTTATCACTTTAATGTAGTCATTAAATTTTTTATGAGGGTTGTTCATCTTCAGGTACTAGTCTATAAAAGTATCCATTCAAGACGATTTATAAATTTTTTATATAAATTTGTGTATAAGAAGAGTTTGACAAGTTTTGTAACTTCGTCTCACGAAGGTTTGAGTAAGATACTCTGTTTATAGTGACAGAGAACTCCCAGGAAACCTGACGTTCCTCTAGTTTGGTCAGTTGGAATTTCCTTTAGTCAGGACTTATATGTAGCCTTCCTGACTAGGACTTTGACTTTGAGGTTATGAAACTGGTGGACTACGTTTCTTGACTGAGTAAACTTTTCTGGGACTCCGACCCTTTCTAACTTCCGTCCTCCTCTTCTCCTACTGTGTCCTACTCTACCAACCTACCGTAGTGGTTGAGCTACCTGTACTCAAATCGTTCGAGGTCCTCAACCACAACTATTCCTTCGGACCACACGACGTCAAGTACCCCAGCGTTTCTCAGCGTGTGATGACTCTTTGACTTGATTTAACTTCTTACGTCCAAGTCATGGACCCAACCCTTCTAAGGAACCTCTTCCCGTATAGTTGGGGGAGGTCATAAGAATGGACCTCTTAGGGTACCTCTCTCCTCGGATTGTCCGATGTCAGATGTCCCAGAGTTTCTCAGTTTATGCTGACTTCATTGAATCGTGTATAAGTACAACTATACACTTCACTTCGTAGAAAGTCATACGACTAATTAGTAGACGTATAGAAGAGACTATTCTATAGACCATTTATGTACCCAGGAAAAAATAAATTAACCCGGTGCACAAAACAAACGAAAAAACACACACAAAAATAAATAAATAATAAATAAAAACGACAACTCAAACTTCTTAAGAAACACATAAAACCTATTGTCATGAAAATGTCTACATAGAAAATGTTTATAAAAGATAGTCAGATACTTAACAAAAATGAGAGGAAAGTATTACAGAAAAAGTCTCGTCTTCAAAAAGTAAATCACTTCAGATCGAATAATTAAAAGAGAAAGTACTTAATACAGAAATTGCGAAATAGATTTTTCTATATAGATGTGAGTTCTAGCGACTCTGAAAGAGGAAACAATAGAAGATCTGCAAAGTAACCTCTTCCGTTACCGTGGGGTGAGGTAATGAGAACGGACCTTTTAGGGTACCTGCCTCCCCGGACCACCCGACGTCAAGTACCCCAGCGCTTCTCAGTCTGTGCTACCTCGCTGAAGTGAAAGTGAAAAGTGAAAGTACGTAACCTCTTCCTTTACCGTTGGGTAAGATCACAAGAACGGACCTCTTAGGGTCCCTGCCGTCTCGGACCACCCGACGGTAGATACCCCAGCGTGTCTTAGTCTGTGCTGACTGTGCTGAATCGTCGTCGTCGTTTGCAAAGTATCAAGATGTAAACAAGTTGTGGTAACAACTTTTGTATAAAATTTAAAAACTACGACAATATTTACCCTAACCCTAACATTTTTTACAAATATCCTATCAAACCAAAAACCATACGTCTTTGTTTGGACTAAAAGCGTAGGACATGGAGATGACTTAAGTAAGTAATCAAGATTGACTACACACACACCCACACACCCACGACTCTTTTTACTAGTTGATTCACACTTTCTTACTTTATTCTTATTAAAGATTGTGGTATATGTTTCTATTTAAGTTTCACTTAAATACCGATTAACATTCTGGTATTTTATATTTCGAGTCATCTTTTGTCCGTCTTGTACTTGTACCTTCCACACTAAGTTCTAGGTCCCCTACGTACACATGGACAACGGTTAAGTACAACTCCATACCGTCTTCGGTAATGTTAATAAATTAATGGGACATTAATTTTACATATTTATTTAACATTTTATAAATCTTTGTTTTTAATTAAAGGTGACAATGTCATGTGTTTAAATAATTAAAACATCAAAAAAGCCCCGTATTCTTATGTTCGAACACACCTAGTGTTATTTGACACCTTTTAAGACTTTCTCTACCCTTATGGTCTTGTGGACTGGACGGAGAAGTCTTTGGATATACGTCCAGTCCTTTGTTACCATCTTGACCTGTACCTTGTTTTCTGACCAAGGTTTATCCTTTTCCTCCTGCAGTTCCGACATATAACAGTGGGACGAATAACTTGAATATACGTCTCATGTAGTACTCTGTACGACCCGACCTTCTTCGTGTTAGACCTTAGTTCTAACGGTCCTCTTTATAATTATTGGAGTCTATACGTCTACTGTGGTGGGAATACCGTCTTTCACTTCTCCTTGATTTTTCGGAGAACTACTTTCACTTTCTCCTCTCACTTTTTTAACTGAATTTCGAGTTGTAAGTCTTTTACTTCTAGTACCGTAGACCAGGGTAATGAAGTACCCTTTATCTACCCCTTTGTCACCTTTGTCACAGTCTGAAATAAAAAAAACCGAGGTTTTAGTGACGTCTACCACTAACGTCGGTACTTTAATTTTCTGTGAATGAGGAACCTTCTTTTAAATACTGGTTGGATCTATTGTCTAATTTTTCGTCTCTGTAATGAAACGGTTATTTCAGGTAGATCAGTTCCGATACCAAAAGGTTACCAGTACATACCTACACTCTTGACCTGACACTTCTTTCGACTCGCCACTTCTTAACTACGAAATCTTGACACCACAACCTCTTCTGAGAACTCTCAGTGAACCTGACATTCCTCTAGGTTAGTCAAGTAAGATTTCCTCTAGTCAGGGACCACAAGTAACCTTCCTGATTATGACTTCGACTTTGAGGTTATGAAACCGGTGGAGTACGCTTCCCAACTCAGTGCCCTTTTCTGAGACTACGACCTTTCTTAACCGTCGTCCTCCCTTTTCCGTATTGTCTCTTACTCTACCGACCTACCGTAGTGGCTGACCTACCTGTACTCAAACTCACTTGAGGCCCTCAAGCACTACCTGTACCTCCGGACCACACGACATCAAGTCACCCAATGTCTCTCAATCTGTACTGACTCGTTGACTTGACTTGACTTGACTTCTTATATTGTACAAACGGAAGTTCATTTATTTTCCCGTAACAAGTTTCTTACTCTTCTTTTAAAAAGAATATGACATCAGTGAGAATAACACTCCTAACTCCACCATTTTACGGATGTATTATTTTACTTTACTCCACTTATTACATCCGTAACATCATATTGTGATCCAATGATAGCTGAAAGGTTGTGTAGTCTCACACCTATTAGATAAAGTCTATTAAGTTATAGTACCTAAGTACTACTACCTAACCTACTAACCTACAGTCCTCGCCTACAAGTGTTACAACCCTTTTAACTCGTTCTACCGTATCCTAAGTAGTATGATGAGTATTATCGTACGTTAAATTTTGATGTCCAGTCAATTACTAACCTACAGTCCTCTTCTACAAGTGTTACAACCCTTTTAACTCGTTTTACCGTACCCTAAGTGGTGTGATGAGTGTTATCGTACGTTAAATTTTGATGTCAAGTCAATTCAAGTCAGTGAGTCAGTACAGACTGAGACGTTAGGGTGTCTGACCTCGTGGGGTCCGGAGGGACAGGAAGTAGTTGAGGACCTCGAACGAACTTGAGTACAGGTAACTCAGCCACTACGGTAGGTTGATAGAGTAGGAGACAGCAGGGGAAGAGGAGAGTGGAAGTTAGAAAGGGTCGTAGTCCCAGAAAAGGTTACTCAGTCGAGAAGCGTAGTCCACCGGTTTCATAACCTCAAAGTCGAAGTCGTAGTCAGGAAGGTTACTTATAAGTTCTGACTAAAGGAAATCCTACCTTACTAACCTAAAGGTACGGCGAGTACCCTGAGAGTTCTGAGAAGAGGTTGTGGTGTCAAGTTTTCGTAGTTAAGAAGCCACAAGTCGGAAGAAGTGTCAGGTTGAGAGTGTAGGTATGTACTGATGACCTTTTTGGTTTCGAAACTGATCTGCCTGGAAACAACCGATTCATTACAGAGACGAAAAATTATACGATAGATCCAACCAGTATCGAAAAGAAGGTTCCTTGTTCACAGAAAATTAAAGTACCGACGTCAGTGGTAGACGTCACTAAAACCTCGGGGGTATTTATTTCAGACAGTGACAAAGGGGTAAATAAAATATACTTCACTACCCTGTTCTACGGTACTAGAATCAAAAGATTTACAACTCGAAATTTGGTTGAAAAAGTGAGAGGAGAAAGTGAAAGTAGTTCTCCCAGAAGTCAAGAAGAAGTGAAAGACGGTATTCCCACCACAGTAGTCCTATCGACTCCAATGAGGACTATAAAGAGGACCGTTAGAACAGAGGTCTAACACGAAGAAGGTCAGGTCGTAAAGAGTACTACATGAGACGTATATTCAATTTATTCGTCCCACTGTTATGTGTCGGAACTGTACGAGAAAAGGGTCAAACCTTGTTCACACAACAAGGTACAGGTCAAGATTACCAACGAAGGACTGGACGTATGTCTAAAGAGTTCTCTGTCCAGTCCACCAGACCATAAGGGTAGAGAAAGTCTTAAAAGTGTCAAATAACACCAGGTGTGTTAGTTTCCCAAACCGTATCAGTTATTTCGTCTTCATCTACAAAAAAAGACGTTAAGAGAACGAAAAAGTTACTAGATTGTCTACAACCGTTAAACTAGAGACCAAAGAGACGGAAAAATTTTAGGTAGAACTTGTAGACTTTCAAGTTCCAAGTGCATGACATCTTCGGACCGAACGTCTTAAAACTGATAATGAAATGATCGTAAACTCTACTCACGTTAATACGTCATCGAACTCATAAAAAACCGTAACGGAAGGAAACCCTAACCTTACTTTTCACTGGAAAACGTTAGGACACCGGATACGACTTAAAAGGTTTAAACGACCGTATAACTCACATCGTGAAAGTGTCGTAGTAGAAAATCCTAAACCTTATCGAGTTGACCTTAAGGTAGTGAAGGTGATCGAAACAAGCATCGCAAAGAAGGATTCCGGGTAACTGAAACGTAAGGTCCTACAGACCGAGATCCACTTACTAGTGTGGTAAAACTAATAGACCTAGTACTTCTAGTGAAAACATATCAAGAAGACACATAAAAACAGAGGAGAATAATTATGAAAGAAGAAGACAATCCAGGTGTGGTGAAGACGGGAAATAATACGGGTAGAAACGTGCTTTACAAGGGAACTATAGAGCATAAAAGAACTTCTCTAGAGATCAGAAAGGGTACGATAAAAAGGAAGATAAAGAAACATGGTCAGTGACTCCATTCGAAAGAATAAAGAGGAACGATAAGAAACCTTGAGACGTAAGTTTACTCATATAGAAAGTAAAAGAGGTAACGAAAGTGAAGATAAGAAATGAGTCGATAAATATTCCGAAGGTTCCTGTCGGTAAAACTAAAAACGTAAAGAAAAAGAACCCCTACTAAAACTAGGGACAGAGGACATGTCACAGTACTTGGAGGTAGGTATCAAGAAGTCCGTCGGATAGTCTAGATCAGGGAACTTAGACAAAGAGCATTCGCTAAACTAAATCCAGTATGGACTTACCAGATCATCAAAAGGGATGAAAGAAGTTAAATTCAGACTTATATCGATATTTCTCAAGTACTGGACTCGGTGTCAGTCGAGGGTGAGAACAAAACGACTGACATATCTCGAAGAGGTAGAATCCGACGTTTCTTATATTAGTTAGACTAAAGTTACAACTGGTGGACCACTACAGGTACACGTCTCGGAAAAGAACACAACAACCTTCTCCCATAAACGATACTGGTCACACAAGAGAACCGTTTTGAGATAATCGGAAGCGGGACGAAGTAAGACATGAGGTTCCGGTTTAAACAGACGAAGAGGTCCACAAAGAACTGAAGGACGAAAAGGTAGGGATAGAGGATATTACCTTTCCCGTAGAAAAAAACCACAAGTAAGATCTTCCAGAAAATCCAGAAGTATCTTGGTAAGTGGAAGTCGAAGATTTCGTAATGACACTATAACTTACCAAACCGAACCTTTACTTGTCTCTAGTAAGACAGTAAAAACTCTGACGTAGGTTCATGAGACAAAGGCTGAGAAAACAAGTGATACTGATGAGATAAAGAAGATTCCCTAAGACCGGGTATCATCATCCATATTACCAGTAGACTTAATTTAAGTGTGTAAGGTCAGAAAAAATCAAACGACTAAGGATTTTATAGCTGAAAGTGAGAATGGTAGAGGACAAATTGGTGAAGGTTAAACGGAACTAAGTACCTGGATAGTAAGGTACAAGGATAAATTATAACGAGAAACACCGTAGTCTTAAACGAAGATAGTGGTCGGTGTCGGTGCTGACCCACAACAAAAAAGAAACCGAGGTAAAGAAGTAAGAAAGACCTCAATAAAGAGGTCATTAGAGGTCATCGTATAACCCGTGGAAGGTTAGACCCGTAAAGTAGAAAGTGACAGGATAGAAAAGTGGAAAAGTATGACAAGAACCGTAAGAGTTCCGTTCTTATGACTTCACCAAACGGTAAGGAAAGAGGTCACTTGGTGTCAAAAAGTCTTGTGAGGTGGTACTGGGTAGGTAGAACCCACCGGTATCGTACCGAGAATTAAAGTAACTCAATCTGCTCCGACACCAGGTACACTAGTCCAACCAATCAAAAGACACTAACACCAAAAGTCAGACAGATGGGAGACTACCCCCTCTTCCGTTACGGTAGGGTCAGGTCATGAGAACGGACCTTTCAGGGTACCTACCTCCTCGGAACACCCGACGTCAGGTACCCCAGTGCTTCTCAACCTGTACTGACTCGCTGAAGGGAAAGTGAAATGTGAAAGTACGTAACCTCTTCCTTTACCGTTGGGTGAGGTCACAAGAACGGACCTCTTAGGGTCCGTGTGACATCGGACCACCCGACGGTAGATGCCCCAGAGTGTCTCAGTCTGTGCTGACTTCGTTGAATCGTCGTCGTCGTTGGGAGACTACCTCTTCCTTTTCTCCGAATACCTTTGAAGGACTACCCTCTCTGACTGACTCCCTCCTTGAACCAGAAAAAATGACTACCCCGTCCGTCCGGTACGAGTCATTTAGAAATTAGGTTAAAGAGAACTATCAACCTCGGTACAAGGGAAGGACAATAAATGGACCCTAGTTTGATACCACCTCCATTACTTCTATAACCACTGAAGGAAGTTTTACAGGGTACGTATACGACGATGTGAGTAACAGGGGTGGGAGGTCGTAAGGTGGTCGTTGTGTGCAAAGACGACCTCTGAGGACCTGTTAGGGTCCTTTCAGACTCGGTCAGAGAACACCCTAGTGATGAAGAAAGAGGACCCAGGACCACACGTGTTCAAAGACAAAGACGGGAGACTCTCAGATAAAGGGTCAAGACACATTCAAGACCGTTGAGATATCACCCCAATTACCACTGGAGGAGGTTCTCCCGAATACGGTATGGGTTCAGACGACGTTTGGTCTCGGGGACAGGGACACCGTCAGGTGACGACTGGACATGGAGGGGTCCTCTACAAGTTTGTTTCAAGACAAAGTGAGATAGACCCCAGAGAGACAGGACCACGTGTGTGTCAAACAAACTCGGAAGACTTGTAGAGACTACCCTTAGACCAAACTAAGATTTACGTTTAAGCGGGGAAGATGGTAGAAACACCCCGAAGAGGAAACGGGAACTTTCACCCCATAGAGGATCGTCGGTGAGGTCGTAGTGCGTCGACGGTGAGGTCACGGCGAGTCTACGGTTTAATTTTGAATGCCTAAAAATTGTATAAAGATCTTAAAAGGTAAATTATGAAGTATTTTATTTTTACTCCCCCTTGATGACAAACAACTTATTAAGAATTTAGTGTACCTACTTAGGTTTAAAAAGTGTCATGTACTAGGAAATTACATGATAACTTAAACCAAAATATTATAAAACAACTCCCAAAACGTACATACCAAAGTCTCTAAACCCAAACATCAAAGAAATTAAAATATAAAAAATCAAAACCATAGTAACACTATGACCAGAGTGTTTTACTTAAACCTTCATAATGGAGTAGCAGATATAAAACCCTCGAAAATTCTTACCCGTAATTAAAACAAATTTACAAACCATCTTAAGTGGTCACCTTGGTAGTCCATGACCAGAAAAGAAACAACCTCCTATAAAAAGTATAATAAATTTATAGGATAAAGTTATAGTCAAACGAGTCTTAAAGATAAAAACATATTATACGAGAATCATTCACCATTCAGATGTTTAAATAGATAAAGAAGATCCAACAGACTAAACAACTGTGTATAACAAGTATTATCAGAGTGTATTAGAAAAGGTCAAGACTCGGTGGGTAGTTAACATTACAGAGGAGAAAGTATACACTAAATTAAATAAAACTATAAAATAGAAAAAAAGTACAAATCACTTCGATTTATAAACAGTAAAAATTAGAAAGTATTTTGTTTGAAGATCAAAACAGTAAAAAAATTAACAAAAAGATAAAAATTAAAGTCAATAAAGCCGAGATTAACGACAAAAGAAAGGAAAGAATCAAAAGTTAAATCCTAAAAGAGATGAAAAAGCTCCATATTATATTTCAAAATTAAACTTTAGAAATAATTATAAAAGTCACATTAACAAGTAGTGATATTTAGTGGAAGAGTAGTGACTAAAACGACATGAACATTCAAGTCATACAACATAAAAACCAAAACTATCATTTAAGTCGGCACCGGTGTCCTGACCTTTTCCAGTTAAAAGTAAGGTTATTGTTTCTTTCCGTTACGGTTTCTTACGAGTTTTATGACGTGTTAACGTGAGTTGAGTGTTCGATCACTTCATTACGAGTTTTAAGAGGTTCGATCCGAAGTCGTTATGCACTTGGTACTTGAAGGTCTACGAGTTCGACCAAAATCTTTTCCGTCTCCTTGGTCTCTAGTTTAACAGTCGTAGAAGACCTAGTCCCTTTTTCGTTCTCTCAAGGTCTTTTTGTAGATAAAGACGAAATAACTGATACGGTTTCGGAAACTGACACACCTGGTGTTATTTGACACCTTTTAAGACTTTCTCTATCCGTATGGTCTGGTGAACTGGTCGGAGAACTCTTTGGACATACGTCCAGTCCTTCGTTGTCAATCTTGACCTGTACCTTGTTGTCTGACCAAGGTTTATCCTTTTCCTCATGCAGTTCCGACATATAATAGTGGGACGAATAAATTGAGTGTACGTCTCATGTAGTACTTTTTACGACCGACCTTCTTCGTGTTCGACCTTAGTTCTAAGGGTCCTCTTTATAGTTATTGGAGTCGATACGTCTACTGTGGTGGGCATACCGTCTTTCACTTCTCCTTGATTTCTCGGAGAACTACTTTCACCTTCTCCTCTCACCTTTTCCGAATTTCGAGTTGTAAGTCTTTTGCTTCTAGTACCGTAGACCAGGGTAGTGAAGTACCCTTTTTCTACCCCTTTGTCACCTTTGTCACAGTCTGAAATAAAGAAACCCGAGGTTTTAGTGACTTCTACTACTGACGGCGGTACTTTAATTTTCTGCAAATGAGGAACATTCCTTTTAATACTGGTTGGATCTATCGTATAACTTTTCGTCTCTGTAATGAAACGGCTGATTCCAGGAAGATCAGTTCCGATACCAAAAAGGTCACCAGTACATAACTACACTTAAAACCTGACACTTCTTTCGACTCGAAACTTCTTAACTACGAAAACTTGACACCACAACCTCTTCTGAGAACTCAGGGAACTTGACGTTCTTCTAGGTTAGTCAGGTAAGATTTCCTCTAGTAAGGACCCACAAGTAATTTTCCTGACTACGATTTTGACTTTGAGGCCATGAAACCGGTGGAGTACGTTTCTCAACTGAGTAACCTTTTCTGAGACTACGACCCTACCTAATCCCCTCCCTCCTCTTCACCTACTGTCTCCTACTCTACCGACCTACCGTAGTGACTGAACTACCTGTACTTAAACTCACTTGAGACCCTCAACCACTACCTGTCCCTCCGGACCACACGACACTAAGTACCCCAACGTTTCTCAGCCTGTACAGACACGCTGACTTGATTTGACTTGACTTGACTTCGATAAAAGATTAAATACGAAAGTGAATAAGAGACTAGGTTTCCAAAAAAGTCCTCACATAATAAATATTACTAGTGGGAACATACGCCCTCGGGAGACTTCATTACCTTGACAGATATAAAAAGACACCTATAACTAATGTTTTATATAAGTAGACGTTTTCATACAACTCGATAAGTACATTATACATACATGAAGTACATTCGATATAAAGTTAAAAATAATTTATTTAACAATAACCTTTTTAACCAGAAGACAAAATTTTCTTTCTTTTTTCTCGTACGAAAAAAGTTAAAGGTATACAAACACTGAAAAAGAGGGAAGAAACCAATGGCTAAAGATCAAAATAAGGTAACTCCAGTTTTGTATACTAACCTTATTAAAGATGGAACAATTTTAAAATTACGAATGAAACACTGGTTGAAACACTAGAAAGGATCTCCTTCAAAACACACGTAAACTTTCTTTACGTGTAAGACGATGACGATCTACCTTATAAGAAACATTTAGACAATCTGCTTTAACTAGATGTAACGATAATCTCACACGACAAAGAAACAAGTAAAAGATAGACCTACTGGATACGTAATACCTTTCTCGTCATAGTCTCAAGGGATTATAATATAATAATGACAGATAATGAGGGAAATTAAGACAATTACAACCGAAATATATCACAAGAATATAACCCACGTATATATAAATATTAACGATATAACAGGAAAACTTAACTAGGAAAATAGTAATACATTACTGGATAAAAAAGAGAAAACTGTCTAAAAAGAATCGGTTAAAACAGATTACATACACATCGGTGGAGATGAAAGGAAACTAATAGTAAATGTACTGTATAGAAAAATGAGGGTGAATGAAGGTCGGAAATGAACAGGAATTTGGATTTCAACTCAGAGTTAGAAAGACCAAGTTCTACCGTCTCATCTTCCTGTACGTGAGTAGAGGATGACCCTCTCGTGGTTTTAGTGTTGATCGACGACCTTGTTGATTGTTCTCCTACGACCTTATGTCGTTATTTATGGGGCACAGATTATCTGTGTCTTCTTCGACGTTACTCTACCATCCTCCCCACGTTTGTACTATTTTAGTTTATGGTATGGACAGTCTACCCACTGGGTGTTAGACCTCTTGTTATTATCGTTTCTTCAAAAGGGTAACAACAATTCCAAGACTCTGAGTACAGTCTGAAGGGTCGGATCCCTAGACCGTTTCCCTGACCCGTTGGGGTCCATTTCCCCAACTGAAAATTCCCAGGAACACCTTAATCTAGGTGTTCTGAAGGTGTCCTGACACCCTTCTACATAAGGCGAAAGTCTTCTGTGTTTGTTTTGGAACATGTATGGTTCTGGGTCCCTTTTCCCCGTCACTTGGGTGTCCTGTGACTTGATATTGATAGACGATTGTGACCTCCCAGATTACACCACCTCAACCAACTGTCACCGATTAGCGTCACTACCCCCTTAACCGTCGTCTTGAGGACCTTCCGTGGATTACCTCATTCGGGATAACTTCCAGTGGTAATTGAGATGGTATCTCGGGTATCTGGGGTCCTGACTCAGCAAAGTCTGGTTTGTTTATTGTCCCTGTCTTAAGTTAAGGTGTATATTCGTTTTTGAATTTCAAATGGCTCTTTCCGGAACGGGTGGTCTCGTTATGGGTCAAAAGACATGGTACTCAGAGAGGACAATCCTTCGAATATGTTCGGAGAATCTGAGTAGATGTTCTCCCGTCTCTCTTCTTCGTTCTTTTTGGTGTTAGGTTATCGTCGTTCCTGTTTTTGTTATAACGACAACATGACAGTAAGTCAGTACAGGCTGAGAAACGTTGAGATACCTGATGTCGTACGGTCCGAAGGGGTAGAAAGTAGTTGAGGACCTCGAACGAGTTTGAGTACAGGTGACTCAGCCACTACGGTAGATTGGTAGAGTAGGAGACAGTGGGCGAAGAGGAGGGTGGAAGTTAGAAAGGGTCGTAGTCCTAGAAAAGGTTACTCGGTCAAGAAGTGTAGTCCACCGACTTCATAACCTCGGATTCGAAGTCGTAGGCAGGAAGGTTACTTATGAGTCCCAACTAAAGGAAATTCTAACTGACCGAACCAGAACGAAAGATTCACAGAGAGTTCTCAGAAGACGCCTCCCCGTTAGGATTCTACTGACTCCTTATCCTACCCCTCTGGTGAAAGAGGGGGTGTTTAAGTAGTTTGCTAGTAAACTTACGACTCTTTTATGGTGTTTTGTTGAAGATACAAGCTATCTCCTATGTCCTACGAACCCCGACCACGTACCCCTACTAGGTCTCTCTACTATACCCCACCCTCGACCCTCCTCCTAAGTCCTAACCCTCGAACATATGTGGGCACCACCTAAGTTCAGTTACATACCGTTTTGGTTATGTCATAACATTTCATTTTATTTCATTTTTAATTTTTTTTTTTTATTTGTTGAAGACTTGAGACCGTCTCCTGTAGTCCTTGGGTCTTTACGTCTGGCAAGAGAACCTTTCTTCCATCCTGTTTTATATTTTCTATTTTTCTCTCTGTTTTCTTAATCCCTACTTCTGGGCAGGACCCCTTCCTCAGCACTTACTCCTCTTCAAAGGTTTCTGGTCCTTTGGGAGAGTGACGGTCCACACACCCCTCAAATCCTTAGAGTCTCCCGTTGTATTGGTCCTCCTTTGTGTGTGTGTGTGTGTGTGTGTGTGTGTGTGTGTGTGTGTGTCTCTAATACGTAGATTAGCGTTGAGGGTCGTCTCTTCATCGGGTCTACGAGCACAGACGGTGGTCTTTCGTCCCCTACTTGTCCCTCCGTGCCCGACGTAACAAAGTCCATTCCTGGCCCGGAGTTACGGGACTCCTTTTAGACTCCCTCGATTGTAATCTATCGTTGGGTTTGGTACCCCATCGGTCTCACTCTCTTTTTTTCTGTCTCACTTTCTCTCTTGAAAGGGCGCTTTTCGAGATTGGATTCCGTGACGACCCCACGAGTGTCTTGTTTCCTGACTCGTTTATCGTCTCCTCTCGATCGACTGACGCGGGTCGGGTAGGGGGTGGTCTCCGTCTTTCCATCCGTCCGTTGTCGGTCTCGACCTCCCGCTCCCCGTTAGAATCGGGGTCTCTGCCGTAGGAGATGGTTAGACGCTCGTCCGAGGGTCAACGATTAGTTCAGAAGGACCCTAGGACCGACCAACTGTAGACGGTCCTCTCGACGTCGGTTCCTAGACGCGGGGTCTCCTCTGTGTGTCGTGTGGACTCCGCCGCGAGACCGACGCGTGTGTCCTTTGACTCGCCGACCCTGGTCCCTCCACCATTCTGTGTGGTGGGTGGACCCATCTCACTCGAACGGTTCGTGGACCAGTGTACTCGATGAGTCTGGACTCTGCCCGTGTTTTGCATCCGGGTTGGCTCAGACATGGGAACACCTTATGGGTTCTGGACTTGGACTCGTCGAATCTGGACCTTTCACGTGTTTTAGGTCCCGGACGAAATCTGTCAAGGGGACGTCTTATTGGAACTTGGACTCGTCACTTCTGTCCCTTTTGTGTGTGAGACACTTACCCGTGTTTGGGTCACACCGGGTCTGTTACACTCGTGAGGGGTGTGTACGGTCACTATAAACAGACGTCCAAAGGAGGGAGGAGTATCGTGTTAATTTGTTTACTCGGATTTATTCATTGGTGAAAACGGTGGAACACAGTCCCAGCTTTAATCTGTGACTTCTCTGAACGTTTGTCTCCTTCGGTTTTATTTGCTTCTCCCTTGACGAAACCTTCATTGTCCACGTTGTCTAATTTTGGGACATAAATCATTGCTTATATAACCTTCCCCGGATATCTGGAACTCTTCTTCGTATTCGACCTTGTTCCTTGATAGACTTTGACTTGACTGGGATGTGACGGGAGTTGTCAAGGTCTCTTTATGAATCTATATTAAATGATAATAGTAAAAAAATTTAAAAATTAAAAATTTTTTTAAAACAAGAAATAGTGAGAATAAAAATAAAAATAATTGGTGATAATGGAACGTTTTTATGGGATAAAATTTTAGTTAAATGTATATATTAAAAATATTAAAAACACTAAACCCCAAAAAATTATAAAATAAAAACTCTTAGATTGAAAATGAAATCTAAAAATTAGAAACGTAAAACCATAAATAATAGTTAAAACATGAAAATTCGTAGGTTAGAAGTCATGAGTAAAAATGAATCCTCACACTAGTGACCGAACTAATGGGAGAGGGGGAAAACTAAGAGTAAAAAGAAGGAGTCCAGTAGAGATAGAGGAGGGAGGGAGAAGAGTAGAGATGGGTTGAGACACTTGGTGAAACTCATAAGGCCCGACGTCTCTTTTGAATCCCTTGACTTGTGACCGATCTAGACAGAGATGGGAAAACTAAGGGGGAGAAGAGGACCAATGGAGATAGAGGGAGGAGGGAGAAGAGAAGAGGTACAATAAGCCACTTGGAGAGACCCACAGAGAGTGACACCTCTTAGAAAAGAAGTAATCTTCACACCGTACCTACCTCTTCAGAACTCCGATGACATTCTTATTCTGACTTTTGGTCTCCATCCTCCATATTCGGGTTTTGAACTCTTGAGGTCTTTTAAGGATTGAGGTCCCTTGTAATGACCTGTTCTCGAGTAGGTTTTTGGAACTATAGATGTGACTTTATTTCTAGGTGGGTTCTCGGTTGTTCAGAGTACGTTCTGTATGGTTCGATTAAGAGGTTGTTCCGTCCTTGTATCGGGATTCGTAATTTTAAGTCCTCCGGTTTACAGTGTGGTTTTGGTATCTGTGGGGTTTTGAATGATGACCTGTGAAGTAACGTGAGATCTCTCTTCTCTAGGTCAAGGTGGGTGGTCTTGTGTTTACGTTCAAAGGGATTGGTCCTTTGGAACTGTTCGGTGAGCAGGTTGGGGTGGGTGTCCCTCTTTGGGGGTTTTATTTCTCCTTGGTGTTTGAAGGTCGTATGTCTTTCCGTTGGGGTTTGTGTCATTAGATTTGATCTACTTTACCGTCTCTTTATAAGTCGTCCATTTCCTCGAACTATCTACGGGTGGTTTGGTTTGTTTTCTCCTCTTCTATCCCTCAGATGGACTTTTTCTTAAGTCTTATTACTATTATTTTTACTAGGTTTTAGAACTTTTGTTTTCCCTCAATGTCTATTTATAAGACCTCTGTTCCTAACTCTTCTACGTTCTTTTCAAATTGTTCCTGGATCTTCTTTATTTTTTCAGTTAGTTGTTACTTATTATGTTATTGACTCCAGTTTTTGTGAGACCCCCCTTACTTGTCATCTTATTGACTCCGTCTTCAAGCCTATTTACTCCAACTTCTATCTTACCATCTTTATCACTTCGTATCTCCTTTTTTCTTTTTTTCTTAGTTTTCTTTATTCCTGTTGTAATCCTGGAGACTCTGTTACAGTTTGTGACGTTGTAAGTTTAGTATCCTCAGGGTCTGTTTTTCTTTCTGGTACTCTTTTATAAGTTCCTCTATTATCAACTTTTGAAGGGATTTTACCCCTTCCTTTATCGGTGGGTCCAGGTTCTTTGGGTCTCTCAGGGTTTGTCCTATTTGGGTTTCATTTTGTGGGGTTCTGTGTATAATTAGTTTAATTGTTTCTAGTTTGTGTTTCTTGATTATAATTTTCGTCGTTCCCTTTTTTGTTGTTTATTGTGTGTTCCCCTAAAGGTATTCCTATTGCCGACTAGAAAGTTATGTCTGAGAAGTCCGGTCTTCCCTTACCGTCCTGTATGAATTTTACTACTTTCTCTTTTTGGATGTTGGGTCTAATGACATAGGTCGTTCCCAGAGTAAGTTTACACTTCTTGTTTAGTTTTCGAAATGTCTGTTCGTTTTCGACTCTCTTAAGTCGTGGTGGTTTGGTCGAGAAGTTGTTTACGATTTCTAGAAGAGATCTGTCCTTTGTGTCTTTCTGACAGATTTGCGTTTGAGTTTTGTTGTTTCATTTACCGTTGCCCTGGTGTGAATAGTTATTAATGGAATTTATATTTACTCAGTCTACGAGGTTGGTTTTCTGTTTCACACCGACTTACCTATGTTTTAGTTCTGATATATGTGACAGATGTTCTCTGGGTGAAGTTTTGTTCCTTGTGTATGTCTGACTTTCTTTTCCCGACCTTTTTCTATAAAGTACGTTTATCTCTAGAATTTTTTTTTTCGTCCTCATCGTTATAGGTATAGTCTATTTTATCTGAAATTTTATTTCTGACACTTTTCTCTGTTTCTTCCTGTAATGTACTACTTGTTTCCTAGTTAGGTTCTTCTTCTATATTGTTAATATTTATATATATGTGGGTTGTATCCTTGTGGTGTTCCGTTTACGACTGTTCATATTTTCCCTTTTAATTGTTATTGTGTTATTCTCACCCTCTGAAATTATGGGGTGAGTGTGGATACCCATTTAGTTGATTTGTCTTTTAATTGTTCCTTTGTGTTTGAAATTTACTATGTCACCTGGTCAATCTTTATCAACTATAGATATCCTGTAAAGTGGGGTTTTGTCACTTAAGGTGGAAAAAGAGTTTACGTGTACCTCGAAGAGGTCCTATCTACTGTAGGACCCGGTATTTACATCGGAAGCATTTAAGTCTTTTTAACTTTAGTAAGGTTAGTAGAAAAGACTGGTGTTACGTCATTCTAACCCACAGTTAATGTCCCTTTTTTGATAATTTTTACAGTTGTAGACCTCCGATTTGTTGTACGAAGACTTATTGCTTGTTTAGTGTCTTCTTTATTTTCTTATTTAGTTTTTTCTTTAGTTTTATACGTATCTGTTTACTTTTACTTTTGTGTTGCTGGGTTTCGGATACCCTGTGACATTTTCGTCACAATTACCCTTCCAAGTATCGTTATGTCCGAATGGAGTTCTTTGTTCTTTTTCCAGTTTATTTATTGGATTGAGATGTGGATTTCGTTGATCTTTTCCTTCTTTACTTCTTATGGTCCCAATCATCTTCCTTTCTTTATAATTTTTAATCCTGTCTTTATTTATACTTTCTTTGTTTTCGTTGGTATCGTTTTTAGTCGTTTCGATTTTCGACCAAGAAACTCTTCTATTTATTTTAACTGTTTGGTAATCTGTCTGAATAGGTCTTTCTTTCCCTCTTCTTAGTTTAGTTGTTTTAATCTCTACTTTTACCTCTGTAGTGTTGCCTGTTGTGTCTTTATGTTTCCTAGTATTCTCTGATGATAGTCGTTAGTATACGGTTATTTTACCTGTTGAACCCTCTTTAGTTGTTTAAGAATCTTTACATATTGAAAGACTTTGACTTTGTCCTTCTTTATCTTTTAGATTTGTCCGGGTAGTGTTCGTACCTTTAACTTTGACATTAGTCTTTAGAAGGTCTTTTGTTTTCGGGTCCTGTCCTGTCGAAGTGTCGACTTAAAATGGTTTTTAAATCTCTGCTCTATTGTGGATAGGATGAGTCTGAGAAGGTTTTTTAACGTCTCCTTCCATTTGAAGGTTTGACTAAGATACTCCGGTGGTAGTGGGATTATGGTTTTGGACTGTTTCTACGTTGTTGTTGTTGTTTTTTCTTTTGATATCCGGTTGTAGTGACTACTTGTTCTACGTTTTTAGGAAATTGTTTTAAGATCGTTTGTCTTAGGTTGTTATATCATTTTTCTAGTATGGAGTACTAGTGCACCCGAAATAGGGTCCTTACATTCATAAGAGATTATAGACGTTTAGTTAGTTACATTATATGATGTAATTGTTTAACTTTTTATTTTCGGTATACTAATAGGTCATCTACGTCTCTTTCGGGAACTGTTTTAAGTCGTAGGTAAATACTATTTTCGGGAGGTCTTTCGTTCTTATCTTCCTTGTATAGAGATGTATTATTTTCGGTATATACTGTTTGTGTGTCGTTTGTAATAGGAGTTACCACTTTTTGACTTTCGTAAAGGAGATTTCAGTCCTTGTTCTGTTCCCACGGGTGAGAGTGCTGATGATAAGTTGTATCAAAACCTTCAAAACTGGTGTCGTTAGTTTCGTCTTTTTATTTAGTTTCCTTAGGACTAACCTTTTTTTTCATTGTGAGAGTGACAAACGTCTACTATACTAGGAGATGTATCTTTTGGAATTTCTGGGGTGGTCTTTTAATGATCTCGATTAGTTATTTATATCATTTCAACGTTCTATTTTTTAATTGTGTCTCTTGGTCTTTAGGAAACGTAAGGATATGTGATTATTACTCTTTTGTCTTTCTCTTTAATTCCTTTGTTAAAGTAAGTGGTAACGTTACTTTTCTTATTTTATGAATCCTTTTGTAGATGAACTTTTTTTGTTTTCTAAATACATAACTTTCGATATTTTCTGACTACTTTCTTTAGTTTCTCCTGTGTTCATCCTCTTTATACGGTACAAGTACCTAACCTTCTTGGTTATATCACTTTTACTCATATCTTGGGTTTCGTTAGATATCTAAGTCACGTTAGGGATATTTCGATGGTTGACATAAAAAGTATCTTGATCTTGTCTAGTAAAGTGTTAAACATACCTTTATGTTTTTTAGAGCTTATCGGTTTCGTTAGAACTCTTTCTTCTTACCTTGACCTCCTTAGTTGGACGGACTGAAGTGCGGGATGATGTTTCGGTGTCAGTAGTTCTGTCATACCATGACCGTGTTTCTGTATTTATTTCTAGTTACCTTGTTTTATCTTTCGGGTCTCTATTTAGGTGCGTGGATACCTGAGGAATAAAAACTGTGTCCTCCGTTTTTATATGTTACCTCTTTTCTGTTAGAGAAATTGTTCACCACGACTCTTTTGACCGGTTGGTGAACATTTTTCTTACTTTGATCTTGTGAAAGGTTGTGGTATATGTTCTTATTTAAGTTTTACCTAATTTCCAGATTTATATTCTGGTCTTTGATATTTTGAGGATCTCCTCTTGTATCCGTCTTGTGAGAGGTTGTAATTAGTGTCGTCCTAGGAGATACTGTGTGGAGGGTCTCATTACCTTTATTTTCGTTTTTATTTGTTTACTCTGGATTAATTTGAATTTCGAAAATGTGGTGCTTCCTTTGACATTCGTTTGACTTTTCTGTAAGAGTTTAACCTTCTTTTATTGTCGTCAGCTTCGTTGACTGTTTCTTAATTAGAGTTTTTATATGTCCGTTGAGGACGTCGAGTTAAGGTCTTTTTATTTACTGGGTTAGTACCCCTTGTGTACATTTGGTACCGACAAAGTACACTTAAATACCGTTTTTGGTGATGTTATGAGATTTCATTAATCGGAGGTTAATTTTATTTATTCGATTTTTATTTATTTATTTCACTTCACAGTATAGTCGTGGGTCTTTACAGAATTATGAAAGAAATGATAAAATATCAATATAAAATTTCATTGACTGTATTTTATTAACAGTTTAGCTAATATTAAGTTATTTTTTATTTTTAAGTAACGATTTATGTATTTTAACAGTATAACTGTTAAATATTTCTAAAATATAGATTTAAGTACGTCATCTTATTAGAGGGATGTGGGTTCTTTGGATATCAAATCACTCCTTTCTGTCTGTATTTAAGTGACTACAGGTCACACGATTCACCGAAGTCAGTACAGGTTGAGAAACTCTTGGGTACCTGACATCGGACGATTCGGGAAAACAGGTACCCTGAGACACATGTTCTCATGGACTCACCCAACGGTACGGGTGACTATTTTTAATTCAAGTCAAGTAAATCAACAAGTCGGTACAGGTTTAGAAATACTGGGGTACTTGACGTAGTACGGTCTTTAGGGACAGGTAGTGGTTGAGGGTCTCTAATGGGTTTGAGTAGAGGTAACTCAGCCACTACGGTAGGTTGGTAGAGTAGGAGACAGTAGGGTAAGAGGACGGGAGTTAGAAAGGATCGTAGTCTCTGAAAAGTTTACTTAGTCGAGAAACGTAGTCTACTGATTTCATAACCTCAAAGTCGAAGTCGTAGTCAGGAAGGTTACTTATAAGTCCTGACTAGAGGGGATCCTACCTGACCAACCGAGAGGAACGTCAGGTTCCCTGAGAGTTCTCAGAAGAGGTTTTGGTATCAGTTTTTCGTATTTAAAAAGCCATGAGTCGAAAGAGATATCAAGTTGAGAGTGTACGTATGTACTGATGACCTTTTTGTATCGGAACTCATCTGTTTGGAAAGAACCGTTTCAGTACAGAGACGAAAAGTTATACGACAGATGCAATCAGTATTGTAAGAAAGGTTTCTCATTCGTAGAAAATTAAAGTACCAACGTTAGTTATAGATGTCACTAAAACCTCGGGTCTTTTTATTTCAGTCGGTAACAAAGGTGATAAAGGGGTAGATAAACGGTACTTCACTACCCTGGTCTACAGTACTAGAATCAAAAGACTTACAACTCGAAATTCGGTTGAAAAAGTGAGAGGAGAAAGTGAGAGTAGTCCTCCGAAAAATCAAGGAGAAGTGAAAGACCACAGTAGACGTATAGACTCCAATAACTATAAAGAGGGTCGTTAGAACTAAAGGTCGAACACGAAGGAGGTCGGGTCGTAAAGAGAACTACATGATACGTATATTCAATTTATTCATCCCACTGTTATATGTCGGAACTACATGAGGAAAAGGATAAACCTTGGTCAGACAACAAGGTACAGGTCAAGATTGACAACGAAGAACTGGACGTATGTTTAAAGAGTTCTCCGTACAGTCCACCAGACCATAAGGGTAGAGAAAGTCTTAAAAGGTCAAAGAACACTAGGTGTGTCAGTTTCCGAAACCGTATCAGTTATTTCGTCTTTATCTACAAAAGTACCTTGAGAGAACGAAAAAGGTACTAGGTCGCCTACAACCGTTAAACCAGAGACCAAGGAGACGGAAAGGATTTTGGTCAAACTTAATGGTGTACTAATCATATGTCACTCTCGTTACCCTTCCATCTCAGGGCCTCCCTGTGTTCCCTTTGTAAGAAGACTTCTCCATCCCAAAAGTAACCCGGAACTCTTATCGAACCTACCTTCCTCTCTTTCCCACATTCGGAAAGTTTGTCCTTATTATTACATTCAACATCTCCTTCTCCTACTGGTTCCGTACAAATTCCTTACTCATTTATCCAAATCAACCCCGATCTACCAAACCATCTCGTTATAATTTTATAAACCCATTTAGATTTACCACTTTTCGGACCTTAATGTCCTATAAATGGACGGTGTTCTGGGAACATACGTTAATGAGACAGTCCTTATGTATACACCCAGTACTTTTACAGTATACTTAACGGGTCTCGATGTATAGGGTACCATATCGATTCTAAACTGAAACCGAAAGATGGAGGAGTCAGTTACAGAAAGGTTGTTTTAAGTCACAGGTTTCAAAACGGATGAAGTTCTGTCGTCATTCGTTACTCAAAATGGTTTGTCATCCTACTCACCTCTCTAAGTAAAAAGTAATGGTTCCGAGAAGTTTCGTAGAACAGTCATTAGAATTTGAAAGTAAAAAAACTCCTTAATCCTATAACAACCAGTCGACGATTCAGTGAAGTCAGCACAGACTGAAACACGTTGGAGTATCTGCCGTCGGGTGGTCCGAGGCGACAGGGACCCTAAGAGGTCCGTTCTTGTGACCTCACCCAACCAGTCGTAGTGAAGGGATTAAGAAAGAGTCTTCCTACATTTTAGTTCAATAATACAAAGAATGACAGAGCAAGGGAGAAGTTGTGAGGGGTCCAAGTCATCCTTGACCCCTCAAGGAGTTCTTGTACTCTAGATCTGTTCCTTCTCACCTGTCTAAAAATCACAGTTGATATTATTCTGTAGTTTAGTGTTGTAAAACAGGAAAAGACTTTCGCTTTTCACTTTCAGTAAGCACAGGTTTAAAAACGTTGGTTTACCTGATAGTGGACGGTCAGAGGAGACAGACACCTTAAGAGGTTTGGTCTTATGACCTCACTCATTGACAAGGGAAGAGGTCCCCTAGAAGGGTTGGGTCCCTAGCTAGGGTCCAGAGGGCGTAATGTCCGTTTAAGAAATGACAGACTCGGTGGTCAGTGTAAAATGGAACTACGGAAAATTTCATTTAATTTAAACATTTTACTCCCTTTTGAAAAAAAATTGATTTAGTGGGAACTTCAAGGTCCTTAGCAGAAATGGTAACAGAGAAAAAGAAAGTCAGAATCTACGGAACGACGAAGGAGACAAAAGTAAATAAAAGGAGAGGAGAAAAGGTTTAAGGGTCCACAAGTAAGTGACTACAGGAAAAACAATCGTTTAAAATCAGTGACTATGTAGTGACCTCAAACCCCACATTGTGATACTTTTTAAAATAGATTTCATGTTCCGAACGTATACATAGACCGATGACTGACTGACTTTTTATAGAAAGGATTGATGACCAACTTCAAAGTCGTTCTCTTTTAATTTTACCGAAGTATCTTAGACAGAAATTGAACCTCTCCTTGGTTTCTTGGTTTGACAAGGAGACTGTGCCTACTCTCCTGGGTAGAGTCTTTATAGACTTGGGTGAGTTTTAAAGTTTTCTTGTACTCGAGTTCCGGTTTAGGACCGTCTACGGAAGACATCTCCATCAACCTCACGATGTCCCTTTTATGTTTTAAGAACAGGTAAAAGTAAATAGGGTGTGTCTAGATTAGAATATAAGATTCTTTCTGTATAGAATTAGTTTACAACTCATTTATATTTACCCTTTTCTCGTGGAGTTTGTGTAAAATATAAAATAAAAATCGAGTCAATTAGGGGTCTCGGTAATTGACTTGACATCGAAGTCCCGAAGGGACCTCCCTTCGAGTTTCCGAAAACACGGAGGTGTCAGGTTCGAGGGATAGAAAGAAGTCACGACTTTCAAATCCCGAACTTGAAATTTTGTTTTTTTGTATATCAAGAGTAAAGGTAAAAACTAGTTACGTATTTATAATGGTTTCGAACTAAAGAAAAGTTTTGGTTCGAACTAAAAAAAAAAAGTCCACGTTTCGGGGTCTTCAGACTGGATTTACTCGACCGATAACAATTCGGTTCAGATTGAAAACGTACAACTTTACATTAAAGATCTGTCTTTCTTGAAAACCTTTAATATAGGTGTTGAGAGGAAAACTTGTAGGAAGGTCAATATAAAAATACTTGAACTCCTTCAGTGTGGGGGAAAGATCAAGATCCAAGAAATATACTATACTCTCTTCTTTTCCCATTTAATTCAGTTACCGAGACTTTGAAACACCTTGTACTCTTAGTACCCTCCTCGTACGATTTTTATGTGTACGGATTCGTAGTCGGTATTATAACGAATACTAAATGATCCAAACTCCATGTCGAGACCCTCGATTGTAAAATTAGTTGAAAGGTCCGCTAAAACTACCTGTGGTGTCCCTAGTAACGAGAGATTTAACGATAGGTATAGATTTTAGTTCTTTGACTATATAGTACATATTTACAACTGCACATTGACCCGATGAGTTAAATGATTCTCGTAGTGTATATAATGAATTACGTGACTTTGACCAGTCTAGAGATTTTTGTGATCGACTGCTCCTCCTAACATTGATTTTATCTTTCTTCTAATTATTTTCAGTCCTTACTTTAAGTCCCGATCTATACACTGTTTTTTTAACCTTATCGTTATGGGTCCCGGGAAGTAGTTATTCCAAAATATAAAAACTGTTATAAGTTTTATAGTGACTGAATCTTCATCTTATTGTATATGGCAAGAGAAAATAAAAAAAAAAAAATTAAAAATTTTTAAACAACCCGTTCGGGTCGTCGTACACCTTAGAATCAAGGGACTGGTTCCTAGTTTGAGTGTGAGGGACTTAACCTTAGTCTCAGAATGACCCGACGGTCCCTTGAGGGGACAGTATAAGTTCGATACTTTTTTCTAAATCTACTTCCATTGGACTATTCTGTCTCTATTCCAAACCTAGTTTTCATAAATTTTACAGGGTCAATACTCACATTGAACTTTGTCAATGTTACCTTTTATCATACCTCTAAGGAAATTTTTGATTTTTATATCGATGGTTTAGTGGGTCATTATGATTATGACCCTTATATGGTTCTCTTCGGTATTAAGTTTTTCTATGTATGTGGGGTTAAAATATCGTCATTGATCAATGTTAGTGGTCCTATATCTTCGTTTGATTTACAGGTAGTCGTCTTCTTACCTATTTCCTCTGCACCATATATATATTTGTCTTATAAGTTAAGTCAAATCAGAGAGTCAGCACAGGCTGAGAAACACTGGGGTACTTAGCGTCGGGTGGTCCGGAGGGACAGGTAGTGGTTTAGGTTCTCAAGTGGGACTGAGTGCAGGTAGCTCAGTCACTACGGTAGGTCGGTAGAGTAGGAGACAACAGAGTAAGAGAAGGACGGGGGTTAGGGAGGATTGTAGTCTCAGAAAAGGTTTACCCAGTTGAGAAACGTACTCCATCGGTTTCATGATCTCAAAGTCGAAATTGTAGTAAGGAAGGTTTCTTTATAGTCCCAACTAGAGGAAATCTTACCTGACCAACCTAGAGGAACGACAGGTTCCCTGAGAGTTCTCAGAAGAGGTTGTGGTGTCAAGTTTTCGTAGTTAAGAAGACGTGAGTCGGAAGAAGTCTCAGGTTCAGAGTGTAGGTATGTACTGATGACCTTTTTGGTATCGGAACTGATCTGTCTGGAAAAAACCGTTTCATTACAGAGACGAAAAGTTATACGATAGATCCAACCAGTATTGAAAGGAAGGTTCCTCATTCGCAGAAAATTAAAGTACCGACGTCAGTGGTAGATCTCACTAAAACCTCGGGGTTTTTTATTTCAGACTGTGACAAAGGCGACAAGGGGTAGAAAAAGGGTACTTCACTACCCTGGTGTACGGTACTAGAAGCAAAAAGACTTACGACTCGAAATTCGGTTGAAAAAACGAGAGGAGAAAGTGAAAGTGATCCTCCGAAAAATTAAGGAGAGGGGGAAGACGGTATTCCCACCACAGTAGACGTCTAGACTCCAATAACCATAAAGAGGACCCTTAGAACTAAGGTCTAACACGAAGAAGGTCGGGTCGCAAAGAGTACTACATGAGACGTATCTTCAATTTATTCGTCCCACTGTTATATGTCGAAACTACATGAGGAAAAGGACAAACCTTGGTCAGACAACAAGGTACAGGTCAAGATTGACAACGAAGGACTGGACGTATATCTAAAGAGTTCTCCGTCCAGTCCACTAGCCCATAAGAATAGAGAAAGTCTTAAAAGGTGTCAAATAATACTAGGTGTGTCAGTTTCCGAAACCGTCAGTTATTTCGTCTTTGTCTTAAAAAAGACCTTGAGAACGAAAAAGGTACTAGGTCACCAACAACGGTTAAACTAGAGACCAAGGACACGGAAAAGATTTTGGTCGAACTTGTAGACCTTCAAGTGCCAAGTGTATAACGACTTCGGACTGAACCTCTTAAAACTCGTAATGAAATGATCGTACACTCTACTCACGTTAACACACCATCAAACTCGTAAGAAACCGTACCGGAAAGAAACCCTAACCTTACTTTTGACTGGAAAAGGTCAGGACACCGGTCACGACTCAAAAGGTTTACACGACCGTATAACTCACGTCGTGAAAGTGTCGTAGTAGAAAGTCCTAAACTTTATCGAGGTGACCTTAAGGTAGTGGAAGTGATCGAAACAAGTATCACTAGGAAAGATTCCGGGTGAATTGAAGTGTAAGGTCCTACAGACCGAGATCCACTCACTGGTATGGTAGCACCAATAGAACCAGTACTTCTAGAAAATCCTTTCATATATTTTCTTGTTGCAATTTGACTTTAGTCGTCTTCTTTCCTTTAATATTTCTGGTGTGATATTATCTAATTTATCTTCTGTCTTTTTGTTATCTTTTCGAAGTGATTTTAATGTCAATAAGTATCTTTTCTATTTGTTTTAATTGTTAGGGAATGAATCAGATTGTTTCGTTTTTCTTTCTTCGGTTCGGTTATTGTCATATTTATTTTTTCCTCTGTAATTTAAATTACGGTGTCTTAAATTTCCCTAGTGTTTTGTGACAATACTTTTTGATATGTGGTTGTTTTATCTGTTGGACTTTTTTTTACCTTCTTAATGACATTTACATATTAAATGACTTTGACTTTATCTTTCTTTATTTTTAGACTCATCTGGTAAATGATCATTACTCTAACTTAGTCATTATTTTTAGAGGGTTACTTCCTTTGGTTGTTCCTAGGAAGATCAATTGCGATACCAAAAACGACATCAGTACATACCTACACTCTCAACCTGATATTACTTTCGACTCACGGTTTCTTAACTATGAAAACTTGACACCACAACCTTTTCTGCGAACTCTCAGGGAACCTGACGTTCCTCTAGTTTGGTCAGATAGGATTTTCTTTGGTTAGGATTTATAAGTAAACTTCCTGATTACAACTTCGCCTTTGAGGTTATGAACCAGTGGACTACGCTTCTCGACTGAGTAAACTTTTCTAAGACTACGACCCTTTCAAACTTCCGACCTCTTCCCCTACTGTCTCCTACTCTACTAACTTACCGTAATGGTTGAGTTACCTGTACTTAAAGTCATTTGAGACTCTTGACCACTAGCTGTCTGTCCCTCCGGACTGTTCGACGTCAAGTACCCCAGCGATTCTCAGCCTGTGCTGACTCGTTGACTTAACTTGACTTGACTTACTTCGTTTTGAGTTCTAGTTAATCGAAGTGACCACTTAAAATGGCTTTGAAATTTCTTTTTAATTGTATTTAAGAAAAATTTGAAAAGGTTTTATAACTTTGGTTCCCTGGGAGGGTTCAAGTCGTAATAGGACTATACTTTTAGTATTTACTTCTGATTAGGGACTACTTATATCTTTGTTTTGAGTCCTGAAAGGACCATCAGGTCACTAATTCTGAGACGTGAAGGTTACGTCCTCTGTACCAAAGTTAGGGACAAGTCCTTTGATTCTAAACTGTACGGTTTTTTTTTTTTTTTTTTTTTTTTTGGATGTTTTATGACATTATTTGATGATCGTTGACCTTAAGTCATCATCCAATTTTCTTAATAAATAGTACTATTTTATCATAAATAGGACCCCACTTTCATTCCAAACTCTATATATATATGGAGTTACACTATGTAGTGTAATTATCTCACTTTACTTTCTTATAAAAGTAGAGTTATATACGTCTTTTTCGTGAACTGTTTTAAGCCGTCTTTTTAAGTGTGTCTTATTACTTTTAAGACTCGTATAGTCAATATTTTTATTACATAAAGTTGGTTTAGATTGAGTATACATCGTTTGATAACGATTATAGTATGGGTTACCACTTTTAAACTCTCGAAAAGGAGATTCTAGTCCTTGTTCTGTTCCCAAAGGTGGAAGTAGTGAGGATTAGTTGTGAGAAGGAGTAGTAGTAGGGAAGATTATGATCTTCAGGGTCAGTCTCGTCAGTCCCTTCTTTTTCTTTATTTTTTGTAATCTTAACTTTTTCTTCTTAATTTTAACAGAAATAAAGATGTACTGTACTAAAATGCATATCTTTTGGGATCATGAGATAGTTTTAAAACAATGTAGATTACATAGGTAAATCAGTTTACGGTCGTATGTATTAATTGTAGTTTTTAGTCATCACAACCACACATGATTATTGTTTAATAGACTTTTTTTCTTTGATAGGTCATATTTTATCGTAGATTACGTTATTTCGTAAAACCTTATTTAAATCGGTCCTTCACTTTTTAGAGATGTGACTTTTGAGATTCGACGACTACTCTCTGTAACTTTTTCTGTTTTTTATTTAGATTTACATAAGGTACAAACACCTAGTCTTTTTCAACATAATAATTTTACAAGTAAGTTTGGTAGATATTTAAGTCACGTTAGTGTTAGTTCTAAGGTTGCTACTAAAATGTCTTCATCCTTTGTTGTTAAGATCTTTAAATAGTAAAGTCAAGTCAAGTCACCGAGTCAGTACAGGCTGAGAAACCCTGGGGTACTTAGTGTCGTTCGGTCCGAAGGGACAGGTAGTGTTTGAGGGTCTCTAGTGAGTATGAGGGCAGGTAGCTCAGTCACTACGGTAGGTCGGTACAGTATGAGACAGCAGGGGAAGAGGAGGACGGGGGTTAGGGAGGGTCATAGTCTCAGAAAAGGTTACTCAGTTGAGAAACGGACTCCACCGATTTCATGACCTCAAAGTCGAAATCGTAGTAAGGAAGGTTTCCTTAGGGTCCCGACTAGAGGAAACCTTACCTGACCAACCTAGAGGAACGTCAAGTTCCCTAAGAGTTCTCAGAAGAGGTTGTGGTGTCTAGTTTTCGTAGTCAAGATGTCTCGAGTCGAAAGAAGTTTCAGGTTCAGAGTGTAGGTATGTACTGGTGACCTTTTTTTTATCGGAACTGATCTGTCTGGAAAAAGCCGTTTCATTACAGAGACGAAAAGTTATACGATAGATCTAACCAGTATTGAAAAGAAGGTTCCTCATTCGCAGAAAATTAAAGTACCGAGGTTAGTGGTAGACGTCACTAAAACCTCGGGGGGTTTTATTTCAGACTGTGACAAAGGTGACAAAGGGGTAGAAAGAGGGTACTTCACTACCCTGGTGTACGGTACTAGAAGTAAAAGACTTACAACTCGAAATTCGGTTGAAAAAGTGAGAGGAGAAAGTGAAAGTAGTTCTCCGAAAAATCAAGGAGAAGTGAAATACGGTATTCCCACCACAGTAGACGTATAGACTGCAATAACTATAAAGAGGTCCGTTAGAAGTAAGGTCGAACACGAAGAAGGTCAGGTCGTACAGAGTACTACATGAGACGTATATTCAATTTATTCGTCCCACTGTTATATGTCGGAACTGTATGAGGAAAAGGACAAACCTTGGTCAGACAACAAGGTACAGGTCAAGATTGACAACGAAGGACTGGACGTATATCCAAAGAGTTCTCCATCCAGTCCATCAGGCCATAAGGGTAGAGAAAGTCTTAAAAGGTGTCAAATAATACTAGGTGTGTCAGTTTCCGAAATCGTATCAGTTATTTCGTCTGAGACGGGTACCTGTAGTGGTCTAGCAGTTGTGGCTTTAGTCTAATTAATATAAGAAACGTCGGTTTCTACCTCTTCGAGATATGTCAGTCGTTTTTGTTCTGACCCTCCACTGACACCGAGTCTAGTACTTGAGGAATAACGGTTTAAGTTTGAATTTAACTTCATTTCAAAATGAAAAAAAAAAAAAAAAAAATCCAAATCCTAGTACTTAAATAAATAAAAAATTGTTATAAAAGAAAATAAAAAAATAAAAAAGTTATATTTAAATAAAATTAATCTCCAATTAATGAAATGTTATAAAAATAAAACAAGTAACAAAAGACTAACAAGACTTCTAGTTAATAAGCAACAAAGAATAGGATAACCGTACACAGAGACACGTACACACACTCTAAACTACCGAAAACCATAATTATAGATACTGAAGAAATAGGACAAGAAGACATATTGATAATCTCCTAAAAAGAAACACCAATGGTACTCCGAATATACTTTATAGAATTTAAATATCGTGGGATAAAATATGACTTGTGTTGAAGTTTTCTTAAGTATTGTAAAGTGTGAAGATGAATAGAAATGAAAGTGTAAATTTAATTATGACAATGTTAAATCAGAAAAACGAGACACATTAATTCCCTTATAACATCAATAATAAAAACGATACAAGAAAAAATTGAAAATTTGATCTTAACGTTCATTTAATACGTGGTGATAATCGTATAATATCTTTGATTGATACGAATGTATCAATGGTAAAGGTCACTCTAAATTCGGTGGGAAATTAAAAAAATACTACAATTAATCGTAAGAAGTAAAGGTGAGTTTCTTGAGAGAAGTCGAAAAGAATGTTTCGTACAGACCACTATTACTTGAGGGAGTCGAAAACAAACCCTTTAAGAAATAGGGAAGAAGTAAAGACTTCTCATCTAAGTAATCCATATAATAAGAACCAACTGTCAATAAAATGAAGTTTTAAAACTTACAGTAGGGTAAAGAAAGACCGGAATTTTCAAGAGAAACTCCCTAGACGATTATCAGAATACCATCAAGGAAAATAAATTGGTGAAAGAAATTAGAAAGACGAGAATTTTAAGAGAACAGAAACTAAAAACTGTTACATGACTCTTACAGAGGAACATAAGAATAAACTTAAGTTGAATAAACTCTATAAGACACGTAGTACCTATATATACAGGTAGAGAGAAGGGTCAGAACCCTTCAAAAATCGGTGAAAACCAAATACAAATAAGACGTAGAAAGAGAAAGAGAAGGGACGGACCTTAACAGTATTGTATTTATATCAAACGAAAAAAAAAGGGTGACACAAGACACTAAGGACATCCGAAATAAATGAGAAACGGCATGAAAACAAACAAACAAACAAACAAACAAAAAATGAAGAGAATGACCAATTAAAGATTACAGTATGGAAGGTCCAGCGACCGAGAAAGGGAGACGTACCAACTCAGATGAAGACTTTTAGAGATAACTTAAGAAGTTAAGTCAAAAGAATTAAATAAAAAATTGAGGTCTTGAAAATTACACACACACATACACACACACACCAATGATAAAGGTAAAACTTGAAGACTAACATGAGTCCGTTGAAAAAGGATTAAAACAAATCAAATACATATAAAAGAATATCAAGTGATTCGAAGAAATTCGCCAAATAATACTTAATAAACTGGCATTTATGTAGGGGTAAAAAAAATTCTAGTTAACTTTAAAGTAATCAAAAAAATCACCACAGTTTAAATGGACTAAAAAACACTGGAAACTCAAGAAATAAAATCTTTTTCCCCCCTCCAGACTTAAAATTTTCATTAACTCGAGGAAAAGGTCTTAAATGTCCAAACGAAGAAGTAATTAATTGAGTCAAACCCAAAGACACACAGAGGACCATCACAGGAACCCATTTACCCTGTATATAATATCAAATAAACCCCTACTTCGTTGCTAAACTCGAGACTGTAGTTCCTACTCCCCCACAAGTACAATGACTCTTGTCAACCAACCCCGAAGACCGAATCAAAGGATGTGTTCATTCCGACATTCAACCCGAGGTACTAATAGACCTAAGAGACCAGTCCAAATGGTCAATCAATCCCACCCATGATATAAGTTATCATCTACACCGATACTTAATAAAAGGGACTGAATCTTCCCGTTATTCTACCTCAGATCTTAGACTTGTCGAGTAACAAACATCTTGAACGGTCCTCTTTATAGTTATTGGAGTCTATACGTCTACTTTGGTGGGAATACCGTCTTTCACTTCTCCTTGATTTCTCAGAGAACTACTTTCACTTTCTTCTCTCACTTTTTCAACCGAATTTCGAGTTGTAAGTCTTTTACTTCTAGTACCGTACACCAGGGTAGTGAAGTACCCTTTTTCTACCCCTTTGTCACCTTTGTCACAGTCTGAAATAAAAACCCCCCGAGGTTTTAGTGACGTCTACCACTAACCTCGGTACTTTAATTTTCTACGAATGAGGAACCTTCCTTTCAATACTGGTTGGATCTATCGCATAAGTTCTCGTCTCTGTAATGAAACGGTTGTTTCCAGGTAGATCAGTTCCGATACCAAAAAGGACACCAGTACATACCTACACTCTCGACCTGACACCTCTTTCGACTCACGGTTTCTTAACTACGAAAACTTGACTCCACAACCTCTTCTGAGAACTCTCAGGGAACCTGAAGTTCCTCTAGGTTGGTCAGGTAGGATTTCCTTTAGTCAGGACCCACAAGTAACTTTCCTGACTACGACTCCGACCTTGAGGTTATGAAACCGGTGGAGTACGTTTCTCAACTGAGCAACCTTTTCTAAGACTACGACCCTCCCTAACCCCCGTCCTCCTCTTCCCTTGTTGTCTCTGACTCTACCGACCTACCGTAGTGACTGAGCTACCTGTACTCAAACTCACTTGAGGTCCTGAACTACTATCTGTCCCTCCGGACCGCACGACGATAAGTACCCCAGCGTTTCTCAGTCTGTGCTGACTCACTGACTTGACTTGACTCATCATTATGCAGTGAAGATCCTCTTAAACTTCGGATATAATGTGACTGTTATAACCGCTGTCGTCGTATAGAGTTTGGGTCGGCTTGAGGAGTCACTTGACTAAGTTTTAAAGTATGATTGTTAGACTGTCCTTTTCTGTATTTAGGTAAAAGTTGGTACTTATGATTAAAAGAGTGACAAAAGATAAGAAAAACAAACCGTAAGTTAATTTTAAAACTCTATGTGTGGTTTTTTTTCCTTTTTTTTTATATAGTTCTATTGTCCGTTAGTTCTCTTAGTCTTTGTTTCGACTGATTCTACGACCTTGTAAGTCTTTCCTTAAACTTTTATTAACTAATTATCCAATTTCTTAGGTTACTTTTTCTCTCTGATGTTCGTACTTTTCTACCGATTAAGTTGTCTCTATATCTGTAGTACTTTTTTCAGTCTACCCTGACACCGGGTCCCTTATACCATAAAGGGTGACTTACGTCAATATTTAAAAATTCTCTTACGTACCCAATCAAATAGACTTCTGATTTCTACAAATACCACCACAGACCCGTCTACGGATCTTGAGACTACTATTTCTTGGTAAAAAAAAAAAAAAAAAAAAAAAAACGTCTCTCCCCGACATTAGGATTCTGGTGACTCTTTTCGGAGTAACGTAAAAAGAAAGAGGAAGACAGGAGACGGTTGACCCTGAACTTTTTTTTTTTTTTTTGTCATTACGGTTCTTACATTCTTACATAACCCCTTCACTTCTCCTTTCTAAGTTTATTTAGTAATTCCTCCCTCTACTTCTTTCATTAGGACATATTAGTGCATACTTTAAGACCTGAGTGTGAGTTGACACGTACGTGTATAGACTGGTATTGTTGTTCAGATTTCGAAACTCTGGACTCAACGTCTCATCTGATGGTGGGTCCAGAGTACAACCTGCCTAAGTTTAAGTAGAAGTTTTTGAATTTTTAACTGTAACCTTGGTATCGTACGTTTTACATTTAACTTTAAACATTAGACTTGTATTGTGTTATGAAATTTTTTAACACTTTGGATTTAGTTTCAAGTGAAATTTTAAATTTTTACGAATCCAAGTATCGTATCCTTAGTTTACTAGGTCCTGTGCTAGGTTTTAATGAACAGTGTGTGTGTGTGTATGTCTGTCCTTTTAGAGTTTAGTATTTCTCTTTCTATTGATTTTTTACGATTGAGACTCTATTACGTCTTCAACCTTAATAGTCTATTTTGAAATGTTTTTGATTTAAGTCCCACCAGGATTCTATCGTCTCCTTATCCTGTCCCTCTGGTGAAAGAGGGGGTGTTTAAGTAGTTTTCTTGTAAACTTGTGACTCGTTTAAGGTGTCTTGTTGAAGACTTACGTCCGTCTTCTGTAGTCCGTGGGTATTTTCGTCGGGTAACAATAACTTTCTTCCATCCTGTTTTATATTTTCTATTTTTATCCCCGTTTTCTCCATCCCTACCTCTACACATGGCCCTTCCCTCGGAATTTTTTCTCTCTCCAAAGGTTTTTGGTCCTTTGTGAGAGAGGGTACCCAGACACCGCTCGGAACCTTAGAGTCTCCCGTTTTATTGACCCTCCTTTTTATTTATTTATTAATTTTGGGTGTCTAATACGCCGGTTGTCGTTGAGGGTCGTCACGTTGTCGGATCTACGAGCGTAGGGGGTGATCGTTCTGCCCCTCCGTGTCTCTCCTCGCCCGGACTTACGGGACTCCCGTTAGACTCCCTTGATCGAACTCTATCGTTGGGTCTGACACCTTATCGATAGGACCCTAGGGTGTTTTTCGGGATTGGTGGTAGTCCGTACGAGTGTCTGGTTTCCTGACTCGTCTCGATCGGACGACACTGGTTGGGTAGGGGACGGACTCTGTCCGTCCACTCCTGTCGGTCTCGGTCTTCCCCCGTTAGTGTCGGGGTCTCTCCGTAGGATTTGGTTTGACGTTCGTCTGAAGGAACGATTGGTTCTGAAGAACCCTAAGACCTACCAGCTGTAGACGGTCCTCCCAGCGTCAGTCTCTAGTCGAAGGGTCTTCTCTCTTCCACGTGGGTAACATGTGGGTCTTTTGACTCGTCAACCCTGCCACCTCCCCTATTCAACATTGGAAGTTGACCCCCGCTGATACGTACGGTTCCTGGACCAGTGGACTCGACAAGCCTGGACCCTACCCACGTTTTACATCCGGGTTGGTTCAGACGCGGAAACACTTCATGGACTCTTGGACTTGGACTCACCGAATCTGGACTCTTCACGTACGTTTGGTCCCGGGTGTAGTCTCTCAAGGGTCGTCTCGTTGGATCTCAGACTCTTCACATCTGACCCTTTCGTGTGTGTGACACTCTCCCCCGTTTGGGCCACACCGACTTAGTACCACTTGTGTACGGTCACTATAAACAAACGTCGCAAGAAGGGAGGGGTTTCGTGCCGACTTGTTCGTTCGGATTTTTTTTCACTGGTGGTGACGTGGGGAAGACAGTCCCGTCTTTAATCTGTGACTTCTCTGGCCGTTTTTCTTCCTCGATTGTTTTTTTTTTTTTTTTTCTTCTTCCTCGATTGTATTTGTCTCCCTTGGCGAAACCTTCACTGCCCACGTTGTCTAATTTTGGGACATCAATCGTGGCTGATGTATCCTTCCCCGGATATATGTTATTCTTCATGTTCGGCCTGGTTCCTTGATAGACCTTTAACTGACTGGGGTGTGACAGACGTTGTCGAGGTCTCTTTCAGAATCTATATATAAACGATAATAGTAAAAAATTTAAATAAAATTTTATAAAATAAAATAAACAATTCAGGGGTCATGAGGAAATTAAAAGTAAAATTATTGGATGATAATGGAGCCTCTTCCGTTACCGTGGGGTGAGGTCATGAGAACGGATCTTTTAGGGTACCTGCCTCCTCGGATCATCCGACGTCAGGTACCTCAACGTTTCTCAGTCTGTGCTGACTTACTGAAGGAAAAGTGAAAAGTGAAAGTGCGTAACCTCTTCCTTTACCGTTGGGTGAGGTAACAGGAACGGGCCTCTTAGGGTCCCTGCCCCCTCGGACCACCCGAAGGTAACTACGCCAACGTGTTTCAACCTGTGCTGACTTCACTGACTCGTAATCGTAATGGAACGGTTTTTTTTCTTTCTGGGATAAAAATTTCGTTTGAATAATATTAAAGACACTGAAACACAAAAAAAAAAAACAACAACAACAAGAAATTATAACATAAAAACTCTTAGATTTGAGAGGAGTTCTGAAAATTAAAAACGAAAAACCATAAACAATAGTTAAAACATAGAAATTCTTGGGTTAGAAGTCATGGTTAAAAATGAATCCTCACTCTAGTGACCGGACTAACGAGAGAGGGGGAAAACTGAGAGGAAAAAGAGGTAGTCCAGCGGAGATAGAGGGGGGTGGGGGAAAAGAATAGATGGATTGATCAACTTTGAGAAACATACAAGACCCGACACCTCTTGTGAATCCCTTGACTAATGGTCGACCTAGAGAGAGAGAGAGGTAAACTAAGAGGGAAAATAGGAGGACCTGTGGAGACAGAGGAAGGAGGGAGAAGAGAAGAGATACATTGAGATGTTTGTAGAGACTCCCTAGGTCTGAGACCTCTTGTGTATCCCTTCACTAATGACCGATCGAACGAGAGAGGGGGAAAACTAAGGGGGAGAAGAGGAGGACCAGTGGAGATAGAGGGAGGAGGGAGAAGAGAAGAGGTACATTGAGACACATGGAGAGACCCACAGAGAGTGATACCTCTTTGAAAAGTAGTAATTGGATCTACAAAGTAGTAACCACAACATATCTACCTCTTCAGAACTCCGATGACATTCCTATTCTGACTTTTGGTCTTCGTCCTCCGAATTCAGGTTTAGGACTCTTGTGGTCTCTTGAGGACTGAGGTCCCTTGTAATTAGTCATCCTCGAGTAGTTTGCAGAGGTATGAATGTGACTTTGGTTCGTGGTGTGTTCCCGGTTGTTCAAGGTCTCGTTCTGTATGGTAAGTCTAAGAGGTCGTTGGGTCCTTGTGTTGGGACTCGTAGTTATATGTTCGACTGGTTTCAGTGTGGTTTGGGTGACTGTAGAGTTTTGAATAATGACCTGTGAAGTACCGTGAGTTCTTTCTTCTTTAGGTCGGGGTAGGTCGTCTTGTGGTTGTGTTCGAAGGGATTGGTCTTTTGGAACTGTTCGGTGGGTAGGTTGAGGTGGGTGTCCCTCCTTGGTGGTGTTATTTCTCCTTGGTGGTTGACGGTCTTATGTCTTTCCGGTGTGGTTTGTGTCGTTATATTTGTTCTACTTTTCCGTCTCTTTATGGGTCGTCCCTTTCCTTGTCCTATTTACGGGTGGTTTAGTTTGTTTTCTTCTTCTCTATCCCTTAGATGGACTATTTCTTAAGACTTGTTACTATCACTTTTACTAGGTTTTAGAACTTTTGTTTAACCTCAATATTTTTTTATCGGACATCTGTTCCTGGTTCTTTTACGTTCTTTCCATATTGTGCCTAGATCTTCTTTATTTTTTCAGTTATATATCACTTGTTATGTTATTTACTCTAGATCTCCCTTGGTTGTCATCTTATTGTCTCCGTCTTCTATCCGATTCACTCCATCTTCTATCTTACTATCTTTATTTACTTTGTCTCCCCTTTTTTCTTTTTCTTAACTTTCTTTATTCCTGTTGAAGTCTGTGGAGATCCTGTTACAATTTGCGGAGTTGTAAACTTAGTATCCTCAGGGTCTTCTTCTTCTGTTTTTCTTTCTGGTACTCTTTTAGGAGTCCCTCTATTATTAACTTTTGAAGTGATTTTACCCCTTCCTTTATTAGTGGGTTCAGATTCTTTGGGTCTCTCAGAGTTTCTCCTATTTAGGTTCCGTTTTGTGGTGTTCGGTGTATAATTAGCTTAATTGTTTCTAGTTTGTGTTTCTTGTTTATTATTTTCGTCGTCCCTTTTTGTTGTTTATTACGTGTTCCCCTAAGGGTATTCCTATTGTCGACTAGAAAGTTATCTTTGAGAAGTCCGGTCTGTCCTTACCGTTCTGTATGAATTTCACTACTTTCTTTTATTGGATGTCGGGTCTAATGACATGAGTCGTGCTTAAAGTAACTTTATACTTCCCTTTTAGTTTTCGAAATGTCTGTTCGTTTTCGACTCTCTTAAGTCGTGGTGGTTTGGTCGAGAGGTTGTTTACGATTTCCTAGAAGAGATCTGTCCTTTGTGTCTTTCCACATATTTGAGTTTGGATTTTGTTATTTGATTTACCGTTACCCTAGTATGAATAGTTATTAATGGAATTTACATTTACTCAACTTAAGACGTTAGTTGTCTGTTTCTGACCGGTTTACCTATACTTTTGTTCTGGGGATATATACAACAGACGTTCTCTGGGTGGAGTTTTTTTCCCTGTGTATTTCTGACTTTCACTTCCCGACCTTTTTCTATAGGGTACGTTTATCTCTTATTTTCTTTCGTCTTCATCGTTATCATTATAGTCTATCTGAAAATTTGTTTCCGACACTTTTCTCTGTTTCTATGATGTATTAGTAGTTTTCTAGTTAGGTTCTTCTTCTATATTGTTAGTATTTGTATATACGTGGGTTGTATCGTCGTGTGTTATACATTCTGTTTACAATTGTTCATACTTTGCCCTTTAATTGTTATTGTGTTATTATCACTCTCTGAATTTATGTGGTGAGAGTGGATACCGATCTAGTTGATTTGTCTTTTAATTGTTCCTTTATGTTTGAAATTTACTATGTTATCTAGTCAATCTGGATTAACTATAGATATCCTGTAAAGTGGTGTTTTGTTACTTAAAGTGGAAAATAAGTTCTCGTGTGTCTTTGAAAAGGTCCTATCTAGTGTAGGACCCGGTATTTAGATCGGAACCATTTAAGTTTTTTTAACTTTATTGAGGTCCGTAGAAAAGACTGGTGTTACGTCATTCTAATCTACAGTTAATGTCCTCTTTTTGATAACTTTTAAGGTTGTATACCTCCTGCTTGTTGTGTGACGACTTATTGATTGTTTATTGTCTTCTTTATTTATTGTCTTTAGTTTTATACGTATCTTTGCTTACTTTTACTTTTGTGTTGTTGGGTCTTGGATACCCTGTGACATTTTCGTCACAATTCCCCTTCCAAGTATCGTTATGTCCGAATGGAATTCTTTGTTCCTTTTTTTCAGTTTATTTATTGGATAGAGATGTGGATTTCGTTGAACTTTTTCTTCTTTACTACTTGGGCTTCCAATCATCTTCCTTTTTTTAGAATTTTAATCCCGTTTTTATTTACGTTTTCTTTGTGTTCTCTGGTATCGTTTTTAGTTGTTTTAGTCTTCGACCAAGAAACTCTTCTATTTATTTTAGCTGTTTGGTAATCGGTCTCAGTAGTTCTTTGTTTCCTTCTTTTTAGTTTAGTTATCTTAATCTTTACTTTTAACTCTCTAGTGTTGTCTGTTGTGTCTTTATGTTTCCTAGTATTCTCTGATGATAGTCATTGATATACGTTCATTTTACCTGTTTAACCTTCTTTACCTGTTTAAGAATCAATGGAAGGTTTTAAATTGGTCCTCTTTTATCTTTTATAATTGTTTGGGTAGTGTTCGTACCTTTAACTTTGAAATTAGTTTTAAAAGTTTGGTTTTTTTTCGGGTCCTGGTATGCCGAAGTGTTGACGTAAAATGGTTTTAAATCTCTTCTTGATTGTGGATAGGATGAGTTTGAGGAGGTCTTTTATCGTCTCCTTCCATTTGAAGGTTTGAGTAAGATACTCCGGTGGTAGTGGAATTATGGTTTTGGACTGTTTCTACGGTGTTTATTTCTTTTGATGTCCGGTTATAGTGACTACTTGTATCTACGTTTTTAGGAGTTGTTTCAAGATCGTTTATCTTAGGTTGTTACATAATTTTTATAGTATGTGGTACTGGTTCACCCGAAATAGGTTCACTACGTTCCTAAGAAGTGATAGACGTGTAGTTAGTTACATTATGTAGTGTAATTGTTTAACTTTTTATTTTCAGTATACTAATAGAGTTATCTACGTCTCTTTCGGAAACTGTTTTAAGTCTTAGATAAACACTATTTTTTTTTTTTTGGAGGTCTTTCGTTCTTATCTTCATTGTATGGAGTTGTATTATTTTCGATATATACTGTTTGGGAGTCGTTTGTAATAAGAGTTTCCACTTTTTAACTTTCGTAAGGGGGATTTCAGCCTTCGTTCTGTTCCTACGGGTGAGAGTGGTGATGATAAGTTGTGTCAAAACCTTCAAAACCGGTATCGTTAGTCTCATCTTTTTCTTTATTTTCCTTAGGTCTAACCTTCTCTTCATTTTGAGAGTGACAAACTTCTACTGTACTAGAAGATGTATCTTTTTGGATTTCTGAGGTGGTCTTTTAATGAACTCGATTAGTTACTTATGTCATTTCAAAGTCCTATGTTTTAATTTTGTGTCTTTAGGGAACGTAAGGATATGTGATTGTTACTCTTTTATCTTTCTCTTTAATTCCTTTGTTAAGGTAAGTGGAAACGTTGTTTTTATTATTTTATAAATCCTTATATAGATGGATTTCTTTGTTTTCTGGATATATATCTTTTGATATTTTGTGACTCCTTTCTTTAGTTTCTCCTGTGTTTATCTACCTCCTTATATGGTACAAGTACCTAGTCTTCTTAGTTATATCACTTACATTCATATGATGGGTTTCGTTAGATATCTAAGTTACGTTAGGGACAGTTCGATGGTTGCCATAAAAAGTCTCTTGATCTTGTTTATTAAAGTGTCAAACAACCTTTATGTTTTTTGAAGTTTATCGGTTTCGATAGAACTCTTTCTTCTTACCTGTACCTTCTTAGTTGGACGGACTAAAGTCCGTGATGATGTTTCGGTGTCAGTAGTTCTGTCATACCATGACCGTGTTTCTGTCTTTATATCTAGTTACCTTGATTTATCCTTCGGGTCTCTATTTAGGTACGTGGATACCTGTGGAATAGAAACTGTTTCCTCCGTTCTTATATATTACCTCTTTTCTGCTAGAGAAATTGTTCACCAAGATCCTTTTGACGAGTTGGTGAACATCTTCTTACTTTGATCTAGTGAAAGATTGTGGTGTGTGTTTTTATTTGAGTTTTACCTAATTTCTAGATTTGCATTCTGGTCTTTGATATTTTGAGGATATCCTTTTGTATCCGTTTTGTGAGAGACTGTATTTGGGGTCGTCCTATACTGGGTAGAGGGTCTCATTACCTTTATTTTCGTTTTTATTTGTATACCCTGGATTAATTTTAATTTTCGAAGACGTGTTGTTTCCTTTGATATTCGTTCAACCTTTTTGTCGGAAGTCTTACCTTCTTTTAGTATCGTTTGTTTCGTTGACTGTTTGCTGATTAGAGTTTTTATATGTTCGTCGAGGACTTCGAGTTAAGGTCTTTTTATTTTCTGGGTTAGTTTTTCACCCGGTTTCTTGATTTGTCTGTAAAGAGGTTTCTTCTGTATGTCTACCGATTGTTTGTGTACTTTTCTACGAGTTGTAGTGAGTAAGAGTCTCTTTACGTTTAGTTTTGGTGTTACTCTATGGTAAAGTGTGGTCAGTCTTACCGACGATAGGTTTTCGGATGTTTGTTATTTACGACCTCTCCCACAAATCTTTTCCCTTGGAAGAATGTGACAAACACCCTTACGTTTGATCATGTCGGTGCTACCTCTTGTCACACCTCTAAGGAATTTTTTGACCTTTATCTTGACGAAATACTGGGTCGTTAGGGTGACGATCCGTACGTGTGACTCCTTTGGTTTTAACTTTCTCTGTGCAGAAGGAGGTTACAAATAACGTCGTGACAAATATTATCGGTCCTGTACCTTCGTTGGATCAACAGGTAGTCGTTTAGTTACCTATTCTTTCAACACCATGTATATATGTTACCTTATAATGAGTAGGTAACTTTACTTATGTAAACTTAGGCAAGATTTCTCCACCTAATTTGGCCTCGGATAATATGTCTCACTTCATTCGGTCTTTCTTTTTGTGGTTATGTCATATGATTGCGTATACATACCTTAAATCTTCCATTGCTATTGGGACATACGCTCTGTCGTTTTCTCTGTCTACATATCTTGTCAGAAAACCTGAGACACCCTCTGCCGTTCCCACCCTACTATACCCTCTTACCGTAACTTTGTACATTTTATAGTATACACTTTGCTTAACGGTCAGGTCCAAACTACGTACCATGTCCCACGAGCTCCGACCACTTGACCCTACTGGGTCTCCCTACCCTATACCTCCCTCCACCCTCCCTCCAAGTCGTACCCCTTGTGTACATGTGAGTACCGCCTAAGTCCACTTACATACCGTTTTGGTTATGTTATAACATTTCATTTTATTTTATTAATTTTTTATTTTACGCAACTTCCTTCTAGTTATTTTTCTTTTTTTTGATTTAAGTTGTTACTCATGAGATGTGTTATTTCTACTCGTAAGACTTTTCTGTACCTTTTTATACCTCCGAGAGGTTTCTTTCATTTTCATCTCTTCTTATGTACCTTTAAAATATTGACTCGTTGTTGTTGTTGTTTTTGGACCTACCTTATTTAACGTCTTATATTTGTTTTCTAATTTCCCAGTCATTCGTATTTCTATTGTCTTTTAACCGGATTTCTAAATAACTCGTATCGGGGTGGGAAGTCTCTTTTTAGGTCTAAAAGGTGTCGGTCAGAGAGGGTAGTCCTTCGAAGTTGTTCGGAAAATATGAACAGGTAGTCTCCCTTCTGTCTTATTTATGGTGTCAGTGGCTTTTGATTAGTTTAACTGGTATACCTAGTGTCGGAACAGATTGAGTTATTTTGATACTCGTCATGGTACATCCCGGTGTGTTCTGTCTACCTAGTACCACCTCTTAAGATTGTTTTGAACCAGGTGACTTCTTTCCTTACTATTTGGTGAAGTCATAAGAACTGAATTTTTGGGGTACTTGTCATACTTTTCTCTTTTTCTATACTGTGACTTTCTACTTTGGGGACCCATCCATCCACGGGTTATACGATGACCTCTTCTGGTCTCTTCATTTCTTCCTTCTTTCTTCCTTCTCCGACTCGGTTTCGTTTTTGTTTTGAGTTAACACTCACACTGACTTCTACCTTTGTTTCAATCTACAACATTTCTCGTTATAACGTATCCTTGGACCTTACAATCCAGGTACTTAGTTCCATTTAACCTTCACCAATTTATCCTGTACCGTTCTCACTTGTAACTGGAAAATCTTTAGTCACTTGATTTTACCTAGTCTTACCCGTTTAAATTAAGTCTACTGGTAACGTAAATGATGACACAGGTTATTAGGGAATCTTCTTTACCTTATCGGGAGTATCAGTTGTTTTCTCTGATTTTACTCTGGGTCAGGAACCCACGTTAGAATTTTTCCTGTTCTACTAGAGACAAGTAAAGGTTCCGTCGGGTAAGTTATGGTGTCATTGGGTTCAGATAGAGGGTTGGTCATTACGACTTCTTCGACTTCAACTTCTGGATGTTCTGGAAGATCTTGATTGTGGTTTTTTTACAGGAAAAGTAGTACCCCCTGATATTACGTTTTCATCCTTCAGTTCTTTATGGACATATTGTCCGGTCAAACCGGAACCTTATCTTTTACTTCGTCCTTTTCCGATCGTTTCAAACCGGTTCTCTTACGTGACCAGTATCGTTCGTGGAAACGGGTTGTTGTATTCTCGGTTTAGATGTGTACCTACAGTGTCTACCAGTTATGACTTTATTTTAAATAATATAAGAAACCTCGGTTTCTACCTTTTCGAGATATATCAGTCGATTTTGTTCTGACCCTCGACTGACTCCGAGTCTAATACTTAAGGAATAACGTTTTGACTCTGAATTTAACTTCTTTCATCCCTTTTCGTCATCCGGTAAATCCAAACTGGATTTAGTTTAGGGAATGTCATATGTCACCTTCACTGTTTATCTAAGTTCCCTAATCTAGACTATCTGTCTCACGGACTTCTTGATACCTACCTCCAAGTGGTGTAACATGTCCTCTGACTAGTTTTCGTTGGGGTTCTCTTTCTTTATGTTTTTCCGTTTTACCAACAGACTCCTAATGAATGTTATTGACACTTTTCTTCTCTTGGATTTCCGTTTCCTCTTTTCCTTTCTAGATAGGTAGACTTACGTCTTAATGTTTCTTATCGTTCCCTCTCTATTCTTTCGAAAGTGTTCAGTACTTACGTTTATTTATCTCCTTTTGTTTTCTTACCTTTCTGATCTCCAGAGAAGTTCTTTTAGTCTCTATGGTTCCCTTATAGAGTACGTTTCTACCCGTGTTTTTACTGTCTTTGCCATACCTGGATTACCTTCATCTTCTATAATTCTTCTCCACCGTTCTCATGTGTCTTCTTGATATCTTTTTTTATAGTACTGGGTTTATTGGTGAGTGGATCTCGGTCTTTAGGACCTCACACTCCAGTTCATCCGTAATTCTTCTTAGTTATACTTGTTTCGATCACCTCCACTACCTTAAGGTCAACTCGATGAAGTTTAGGATTTTCTACTATGACAATTTCACAACGTGAGTTATACGGTCTTTTAAACCTTTTGAGTTGTCCCCGGTGTCCTGACCTTTTCCAGTCAAAAGTAAGGTTAGAGTTTCTTTCCGTTACGGTTTCTTACAAGTTCGACGACGTGTCAACGTGAGTAGAGTGTACGGTCGTTTGTTTACGACTTTTAAGAGGTTCGACACGAAGTTGTCATGGACTTTGATCTGGAAGATCTACAAGTTCGACCTAAATCTTTTCCGTCTCCTTGGTCTCTAGTTTAACGGTTGTAGGCGACCTAGTATCTTTTTTGTTATCTCAAGGTCTTTTTATAGATGAAGGTGAAGTAACTGATCCGATTCAGGAAACTGACACACCTAGTTTTGTTTAAAACCTTTTAATAAGTTCTCTTCCCTTATGGTCTGGTGGAATGGACACTCTATAGATACGGTTAATTCTTCGTTGTTTATCTTGACCTGTACCTTGTTGTCTGGTCAAGGTTAAAACCCTTTCCTCATGTAGTTCCAACATAAAACAATAAATTGAATATATGTCTCGTGTAGTACGTTTTACGACTGGACCTACTTCGTGTTCGACCTTAGTTCCAACGGTCCTCTTCACAGTTACTGGAGTCTATACGTCTACTATGGTGGAAGTACCGTCTTTCACTTCTTGATTTCTCGGTGAAATACTTTCACCTTCTACTCTCACTTTTTCAACCGAATTATGAGTTGTAAGTTTTTTGATTCTATTAGAGTAGGTCAGGGTAGTGAAGTAAACGTTTATCTACCCCTTTGTTACCTTTGTCACCGTCTGAAATAAAAGAACCCGAGGTTTTAGTGACGTCTACTACTGACGTTGGTACTTTAGTTTTCTGCGGACGAGGAACCTTCTTTTTGATCCTGGTTGGATCTATCGTATAAATTTTTTCGTCTCTGTAATGAAAAGGTAGATCACTTTCGAAACCAAAAGGGTCATCAGTACATACCTACACTCTGAACCTTGTGTCTCTTTCGACTCGTGACTTCTTGACTACGAAAACTTCACACCACAACTTCTTCTGAGAAAACTCACGAAACCTGTCGTTCCTTTAGTTTAGTCAGTTAAGATTTCCTTTAGTCAGGACTTACCAGTAACCTTCCTGATTACGATTCGACTTTGAGGTTACAAATCGGTACATTACACTTCTTGACTGAGTAACTTACGACTCGTTCTAACTTGGACCGCGACTCGTTCTGACTCCGAACCGTCCTCCTCTTCCCCTGTTGTCTCCTACTCTGTCAACCTACAGTAGTGCCTGAACTACCTGTACTCAAACTCGTTCGAGGCCCTCAACCACTACCTGTCTCTTCAGACCGTACGACGTCAGGTACCCCAACGTTTCTCAGACTGTACTGACTCGTCGACTTGACTAAACTTACTTAAATTTTCACTTAAGAAACTTTTATAATAACTTTAAACTGTTGTGTCATGACCACTTTACTGTATGTATATCTAGTATGTATTTTATTATCTCAGGTTTTTATCTGGGTATATTTCATTCCCATTGACCAGTCTTTCTTACACTACGTAATGGTATACACTTTACCTACTGGTACGGTACTAACTACGTACTTTCTCCCGTGACCCAAAGTACATCTAAACTCAAGTTCATCTAAGTTGAGTTTCGGTCACGTGACCCTGTTGGGTCTCCCTACCCTACTCCCTCTATCCTCCCCAAAAGTCCCAACCGTCTGTGTACATGTGAGTACCGACTAAGTACAGTTACATACCGTTTTTTTGATGGTTTAATAACATTTCATTAATCGGAGGTTAATTTTATTTATATATATATATATATATATATATATATATATATATATATACGGATAAACGGAGAAGATCTAAAGTCATTTACACGTTACCTCAAACCTTTAAAAATAAAACTCATAAGAAAACTACTCAGGGGGGGTGTGTGTGGAAGTACGATATAACTCCTGGTAACTCTTTTCTGTGGTTCTACTGATCTTTGATCGTCTTAAAGTATTATCATAAACTCTTTATATTTTTCCTTTTTTTACATTGTAAACCCCCTTTACCTCTATAAGTAACACAATATCATATTTCACGTATATCACCCCACTTTAGTCCCACTCTAATTTTTAGTTCCTTTAATTTGACCTTTCTGTTTAACCATATTATAAAACTTAACAGAATATACACTACCCTAACGATACTATAAAACTTAACGTTTATTAAGTTCAACATATATTAAAATATATGTTAAAATATTAACATATGTAAAAATAAATACACTAGAATATAGTATCTTATATTATTAACATACGTTGAAATATTAACCCTATTATAAAACTTAACAGAACATACACTAAAACGTAAATAAGACATACGATGGTCCTTGATAACCTTTAAAACCTCGTTTCTACATTGTCGTAAATAAACAAATAAATAATTAAGTTATTTATAAATGAGTCACGGATGAGTCCCATACCGACATACACGGTCCGTATCTCGATGTTACCGTTCGTTCCTTCTGACATATCTTTTATGTAACTTTCACCTTTTCTTACCAAAGACCTTTTGACAAAATCTCTAATAACTTCATCAGAATTTTCTCTACTACTATTTCTGGATTTAATTCTATTACCTTTATCCCAACCTCTCCTCCTGGTCTCATTTCTTTTACCTTTCAAACATCGACTCGTAGGACCTCTCTGCCTCAGGTCCTCTTTCTCTACTTGTAGTCAATAAAGGTAACACTTTGAGAGAGTGATTGAGTCGGAGTAGTCACTACCTCCGTAAGAGTTCCGACTATAAATTGACTAGACATGGACATACCGGTCCTAAAGAGTTGGAATCTTTCTCACTGCAAAACTCAGCTTATTGGGAAGCAACGCACTTAACCCGAAACCAACCCTCACTTCCTCTCCCAAGTCCCCAGAAAAGATACGTAACATTCTACAAATTGTCGTAGGGACTAAAAATAGATGATCTAAGTTCATTGTAATGGGGTAATGGTTAGTGTTTACAGAGGTCTGTAATGTTTTTATAGGAAACCCCCTATTTTAGTGTGGGTCAACTCTTGATGTCGACATACAGGTATAGTTAACAATTTTACAACTTTGTGGAATTATGATCAACCATTTATAAGTGGAGTACAGAGAGTTTACAAGAGGGATGACGGGACTCAAGGAGTTATGGATGGGACCGAAACGGGTAGTTTATCATAACGAACTGTGTTCTGACCTAGAGATCCTAGAACGAGGTCACAGTATCCGATCAGTATCAGGTAAGACTAAATAGTAACGGTAATAATATGTCCAACAGTTATAAAATTACAGTACAAATTTGTAAGAATTTCTTTGAGTTCACAAACTATAGAAAAAAATGAAGGTAGATACTTAAGATCGAGAGAATAGGATGGAGTGGGGTATTTAATAGAAGAGAAGACAATCACAATTACTGAAAGTCTATAAAAATCTTCTGGTACACCAGACAAATGACACAGAGTAGTAGTTCATACAGACCTTTTTGTATAGAGGAAATTAGAAAGGGATGGTTAGTCTGGTAGAGGGAAGTAGTCAGTACAGATGTCGAAGAGAGACTGAAGGAAGGAACACAGAAGTAGTGAGTCTCGGAGGTTACCGGGGTGTGACTGAGTCTGTAGGATCCACAGTAGAGCAGTTTCAGTGTATCAAGGTACTGTGCCACAGAGTCTTGTAAGGACCTTTATTGCAACCGGGTAAAGTCAATGGGATAGTATAACGTTTTCGTATAGATTACACTCTTTTTGAGTAGGAGTGTGTGTAATACAATGGGTCAGAGTGTCTCTTGGTGTACAAGTATATAGACTTCGGTTTTTATTATATATTACCACCTGTCACCATTATAAAGGTTCTACATAAGGGTTTGACTGGTCTTTTCTCGACTTGAGAAGGGAAATAGAACGGGACAGACCTACACTTAAGGTTGATCGAAAAGAAGAGTCGGAAGGTGAATAATATATGGGGTTGTGTGTGTGTGTGTGTGTGTGTGTGTGTGTGTGTGTGTGTGTGTGTGTGACATTGGGAATTCTACACGACGAAGATTGACAAGTCCTACATTTATGAAGGAAAAAGTCCTAAAAAGAAGTACAACCTTGAACGGGTTCTGAGAGGATTAATCCAAGTGAATTACCCCAGTGTTTCTCAGCCTGTGCTGACTCGCTGACTTGACTTGACTTGACTTTGATATCCTTGTTCTTATTCTATGTATATGGTCACAAATACCTGGTTGTCATTCTTGAAATGAGTGTAGTACAGTTAGAAATTTCTATTCATTCTCTTTGTATATCCAAGGAGACTATATGATGTAGTACTTATATCAGTCTCTTTTCTACCCTTACTTCTTCATCAAAGTCAGTTTTTCAAGACCGACGTATTAATCACGAACAAACACTCTAACCTCCTACTTCCACATTATTTTGTATCCTATATTCTTACAGTACTGTTACAAGGTTGTATTCCTTTAATTATCATACTACGTGGTATTTTTACCACTAATACTTCTCATGTATTATTGTAATTTTTTCGATACTTTATTATCATTTACTCTTCTGTCCTGTCTTTCTATGTACACCGAAAAAAATAGATATGTATCTTTACACAAAATTTTCGGATTTAGTTTCAGGGTCGTTACAATTATAATCCCATGACCTTGGCTCTTACTTAAAAGAAGAAACTATATGAATAGATGAAATTTTATCAAGAATATAGTGACGTTATGATTTACGTACCACATAAACGTTTAATTTCTTTTCTACATTATTAGGTAAGGTCTTTACATAAGTTGTTTATTATATACACCCTATCGATGTTATATAATACACGAGACGACCCGTTATTTAGTGTTTCTTCTCCTTTATAGTCTTAATGACTATCCTTATTGTTTCACAGTAAAAAATTCTAGAACTTCTTACCGTTCATTAACAGACAAATCGACCAAAAGTATATTAGAAGACTGGCCAATTGGTGACTATATTAAAAGTCTAGAAACCCCGGAGTTTGGGGACCATTTTAGGTTGGAATTATTCAATGACAACTTTTTTAACCTGTGATATTTCGAGAATCTCTTTTTGTATTCGTCTTGTAAGAAACTGTCTTTAGAGTCGTTCTAAAAAAGTTTAGTTTTGATGTTACTCAAAAGATAGTAGAGTGTGACCAGTCTTGTTCTGTTTGTCATTTACGACCTCTCACACATCTCTTTTCCCTTGGGCGAATGTGACAACCACCTTTACATCTAACTATTTCGGTGATATCTCCAAGGAAATTTTTTTGATTTTTATCTTGATGACATATTGGGTCTTTTAAGTGAAGACCCGTATATGGACCTCTTTTGGTATTAAGTTTTTCTATTCACGTGGGGTTACAAATAACGTTGTGTTAAATATTATTGGTCCTGTATCTTCGTTAGATTTACAAGTAGTTTTCTCTTTACCTATTTCTTCTATACCATGTATATATTTTACCTTATAACTTCACTTTCTTTCATAATCAATGAGTCAACACAGACTCAGAAACACTAGGGTACCTGACATCGAGTGATCCAAGGAGACAGGCACCTTAAGAGGTCCGTTCTTATTTCTTCATCCATCGGTAAGGGAAGAGGTCCCCTGGAAGGACTGGTTCCCTAGTTTGACCCCAGAAGACGTAACGTCCACCTAAGAAACGATAGACTCGGTGGTCCCTACAATGAGTCGGTATTTTTCTTTGTTTTAAAATGGTAAACGTCTCTGTTCCTACTTGGATCTCTGACAATATGTTCCACTTCATTCAGTCTTTCTCCTTTTGTTTATAACATATATACAAATATAATATAATATATATATACCCTAGATCGTTCTACTATGTATACTTGAATAAAAAACGTCTTTATTTGTGTGTCTACATCTATTATTTATATACCTATGGTTCCCCTTACCCTCCCACTCTACTTAATCCATTAACCCTAACTGTATATATGTGATGGTACATATTTTGTCTATTCATTACTCTTGGATGAGATATCGTGTCCCTTTAGATGAGTTACGAAACACCACTGGATTCGTCCTTTATTTAGGTTTTTTCTCCCCCGTACACATGTGTATATCAACTGAGTGAAGCGACATGTCATCTTTTATTGTGTTTTAACACTTTACTGATAAAAGGTTATTTTTTATTAAAATATTTCTCTTAGGTCCTTTATTGTAAAGTTTAAAAATTTTTTCCTTTGTACAAAAACGATAGTCTCTTTAGTCTTTAAATTTTAGTCAGTAGTCCATTTTAAGAAAGAAAAGGGAAAAAAGGGAGATTTAAAACTTTCAACTTTATTCATAAGACATTTCCAATGGGTCGAGAATATACGTACATCAGTAGTCGGAGTTTTTCCTTGTTCGGACCCTCTGACATCAAGTACTCTTATTTGGTGCTTACTTTCACTTTAAGTTCCTTGTAAAAGTACATCAAAACCTTATTCCCATTGAGGTGAATTTTCAAACTTTACTAGAAACTCTATACTCTTATATTCCAGTTATAATCACAATTAAATTTGTTTTCAAAAACTATTCTCACATACTACCCCTTATTAGAGACAACAGATGATTCGAAATACCGATTTAAACGATTTAAGTAGTTCAGAATTCCAGAGGACTTACTGGATAAACTGATCGTCAAGAGTATTTTTATTTGTCATGTTATCATCATTGTGAATAGTCAATAGTCACCTGATTCTTGTCATAGTTATTGGAGTCTATACGTCTACTGTGGTGGAAATAAGTCTTTGACTTCTTGTTGATTTCTTGGCGCACTACTTTAACTTTCTCTTCTCACTTTTTGACCGAATCTTGAGTTGTAAGTTTTTTAATTCTAGTATCGTAGACCAGGGTAGTGAAGTATCGTTTATCTACCCCCTTTTCCCTTTGTCTCTATATTAAATAAAAGAACCCGAGGTTTTAGTGACGTCTACCACTAACGTCGGTACTTTAATTTTCTACGAACGAGGAACTTTCTTTACGATACACTTTAGACCTAACACATAATTTTTTGTCTCTGTAATGAAACGGTTGTTTCCAGGTACATTAGTTTCGATACCAAAAAGGTAATCAGTACACACCTACACTCTAAACTTGACATTTCTTCCGACTCGTGGTTTCTTGACTACGAAAGTTTGACACCACAACCTCTTCTGAGAACTCTCAGTGAACCTGTCGTTTCTCTAGTTTGGTCAGTTAGGATTTCCTTTAGTCGGGACTGATAAGTAACCTTCCTGACTACGACTTCGACTTCGAGGTTATGAAAAACCAGAGGACCACGTTTCTCGGCTCAGTAATCTTTTCTGGGACTACGACCTTTTCTAAATTCCGTCCTATTCCGTCCTCCTCTTCCCCTGCTGTCTCATATTCTAACAACCTACCGTAGGGACTAAGTTACCTGTACTCAAACTCGTTCGAGGTCCTCTCCGACTTCCTGTCCCTTTGGACCACATGACGTCAGGTACCCCTTGTGTTTCTTAGTCTGTGATGACTCACTGACTTGTTGTCGTTGTTGTTCCTTGTTATCATATGTGATAAACTAGTGTGATTGTAAATAGGATCTCAGATTGACGAGTTTGTCGATTGTCTTTGTGGAAGGGATGGCTGGGATATTATAGACAATCCTCATGGTTGAGGAGGTTAATTGGAAGAAATTGAGGTGGATATGGTCAATTCCGGGGAGTTCGGAAAAATGTATATAGACCAATATCATAATTAGTAGTACTGAACAATAATAGATAATTTAACAGATAGAGTGTGTAACCTTGAATACATAAAGTACCTGTATCTTTTACAATATAAATGAAGTCTCAGATCATGTCTACACAGTCTTTTATAATCAATGTACTTTCTCATATTATTTATTTTGGAGTAAAGTAGAAATACAAATTGAGAAATCTTTTCATTGTTTAATAGAACACGATCCCGTTACTCAGACCTTAAAGTACCCCGAAAGATCAAGGACTCTATGAAAAATGTGAACGTCTAAGGACCCGGAAAAAAAATTTCAGTAGTCCGGTTCAAATAACTTTGGTCTGGATATTATGTTTGTCCAGAATTACACCAATAAAAAAATAAAAAAATAATAAAAAAATTTAAAAAGAAATAAAAAGAAATAAAAATAAAAAAAAATAAAAAATTTAAAATTTTAGAAATTAAGAATGTACGCAAGGGTTTGTACTTGGGGGGAGGGTGGAGGGAGGGGTGTTGTAGAGAGACCCAGTAGGGGTACGTGGTCGGGGTTCGTTCGACGTGGGATGCAGTCTGTACCTGACCGCTAAGTTAAGAATGTACTGTCATATGTACAATCTTAAGGGTAAGAGGGTTTAGTAGGGTGGGAGAGGGAGAGGGAGACTCAGGTTTTCAGGCAATATGTGTAGACACAGAAAAAAGGACAGAACGTATGTCCCAGCAGTAACGGTAGAAGGATTTAAGGTATATATACACAATCATATGACATAACCACAAAAAGAAAGACCGAATGAAGTGAGACATATTAACCGAGGTCAAAGTAGGTAGAGTAGTCTTGACTAAGTTTACTTAAGAAAAATTGCCGACTCATTATGAGGTAACACATATACATGGTGTCGAAAGAATAGGTAAGTAGACGACTACCTGTAGATCCAACAAAGGTACAGGACCGATAATATTTGTCACGACGCTACTTGTAACCCCATGTACACAGAGAAAGTTAAGACCAAAGGAGCCACACATACGGGTCGTCACCCTAACGACCCAGTATTCCATCAAGATAAACGTTAAAAAATTCCTTAGAGGTGTGACAAGAGGTATCACCGACATGATCAAACGTAAGGGTGGTCGTCACATCCTCCCAAGGGAAAAGAGGTGTGGGAGAGGTCGTAAATAACGAACGTCTAAAAACCTAGCGTCGGTAAAAAATTTATATTTAAATAAGTAAAATTAACCTCCAATTAATGAAATGTTATAACATAACCAAAACGGTATATAGTGTACTTAGACGGTGTCCATATGTACACAAAGGGTAGGACTTCGGGGGAGGAAGGACGGAGGCGTATGGTAGGGAGACTCAGTAGGGTCACGTGGTCGAGGTTCGTAGGTCATAGTACGTAGCTTGGACCTGTCCACTGAGTAAAGTATATACTATAATATGTACGAAATTACGGTAAGAGGGTTTAGTAGGGGGGGAGTGGGAGAGGGTGTCTCAGGTTTTCTGACAAGAAATGTAGACACAGAGAAAACGACAGAGCGTATCTCCCAATAGTAATGGTAGAAAGATTTAAGGTATATATACGTAATCATATGACATAACCATAAAAAGAAAGACCGAATGAAGTGAGACATATTATCCGAGGTCAAAGTAGGTGGACAATCTTACCTAAGTTTACATGAGAAAATTTACCGACTCATTATGACGTAACACATATACATGGTGTCGAAAGAATAGGTAAGTAGACTCCTACCTGTAGATCCAACACAGGTACAGGAGCGATAATATTTGTCACGACACTACTTGTGACCCCATGTGCACAGAGATAGTTAAGACCAAAGGAGTAACACATACGGGTCTTCACCCTAACGACCCAGTATTTCGTCAAGATAAAGGTCAAAAATTTCCTTAGAGGTGTGATAAGAGGTATCACCGACATGATCAAACGTAAGGGTGGCTGTCACATTCTCCCAAGGGAAAAGAGGTGTCGGAGAGGTCGTAAATAACGAACATCTGAAAACCTACCGTCGGTAAGACTGACCGTACTTTACTATGGAGTAACACCAAAACTAAACGTAAAGAGACTATTAATCACTAGAACTCTTAGAAAAGTACACAAACAATCGGTAGACATACAGAAGAAACCTGTTTACAGATAAATCAAGAGACCGGGTGAAAAACTAACCTAGGAAATAAAAAGACCTTCACTCGATGTCCTCAACCAACATATAAAAACTCTGATCAACAGCCAGTAAACGAAGTAAACGATAATAAAAGAGGGTAAGGCTTCCTACAGAAAAGTGGAACGAATATCAAAGGAAACAACACGTCTTCGAAAATTAAAATTAACCTAGGGTAAACAAATAAAAACGAAAATAAAGGTTATAAGACCCTTCACCTAGTATCTCCTAGGACGACACCAAATACAGTCTCTCACAAAACGCATACAAGAGAAGATTTTCACAATATCAAAGACCAGAATGCAAATCGAGAAATTAGGTAAAACTCAACTAAAAACACATACCACAATCTTCCACAAGATCAAAGTAATAAAATTTTTACCAATTGGTCAAAAGGGTCGTGGTAAACAATTTCTCTAATCGAAAAGAGGTAATATATAAGAACGGAGGAAACAGTTTCTATTCCACAGGTATCCACACACCTGAATAAAGACCCGAAAGATAAAACAAGGTAACTAGATATAAAGACAGAAACACGGTCATGGTATGACAGAACTACTGACACCGAAACATCATCACGGACTTCAGTCCGTCCAATTAAGGAGGTCAAGGTAAGAAGAAAGAGTTCTAACGAAACCGATAAGCTCCAAAAAACATAAAGGTATGGTTAACACTTTAATAAACAAGATCGAGACACTTTTTATGGTAACCATCGAACTATCCCTAACGTAACTTAGACATCTAACGAAACCCATCATATGAGTAAAAGTGATATAACTAAGAAGACTAGGTACTTGTACCATATAAAGAGGCAGATAATCACAGGAGAAACTAAAGAAAGTGGTCACAAAATATCAAAAGATATATATCCAGAAATCAAAGAAATCCATCTATATAAGGATTCATAAAATAAGAAAAGTGACGTTACTACTTATCTTAACAAAGGAATCAAAGAGATAAAAGAGTAATAATCACATATCCTTACGTTCCCTAAAGACACACAACTAAAATATAGGACGTTGAAATGATATAGGTAACTAATCGAAATCATTAAGACCACCTTAGAAATCCCAAAAGATACATTTCCTAGTACAGTAGACGTTAGTCACTCTCAAAATGAATAAGAAAAGGTTAAACCTAAGGAAAATAAAGAAAAAGATAAGAATAACGATACCGGTTTTGAAGGTTTTGATACAACTTATCATCACCACTCTCACCCGTGGGAACAGAACGAGGACTGAAATCCCCTTTACGAAAGTTAAAAAGTGGTAACTCCTATTACAAACGACACCCAAACAGTATATATCGAAAATAATATAATTCCATACAAGGAAAATAAGGACGAAAGACATCTCCCAAAAAAAAAAATTAGTATTTACCTACAACTTAAAACAGTTTAAGAAAGAGACGTAGAAAACTCTATTAGTAGACCAAAAATAAAAAGCTAAAAAAAATTACACCACAATAATGTAACTAACTAAACGTCTATAACTTCTTATGAACGTAGAGACCCTATTTCGGGTGAAACAGTACCACATATTAGAAAAATTACACAACAACCTAAGACTAACGATTTTAACACAATTCCTAAAAACGTAGATACAAGTAGTCACTATAACCAGACATCAAAAGAAAAAAACCTCGTAGAAAGAGTCCAAAACCATAATCCCACTACCACCGGAGTAACTTACTCAAACCCTCAAATGGAAGGAGACGTTAAAAGACCTTCTCAAACTCATCCTATCCACAATCGAGAAGAGATTTAAAAACCATCTTAAGTCGACACTTTGGCAGACCTGAACCCGAAAACAAACGACCTTCTAAAGACTAATGTCAAAGTTAAAGGCACTATCCAGACAATTCTAAAAGATAAAGAAGGACCAAGTCAAAACCTTTCAACATGAAATATTCTTAAACAGGTAAAGAAGGTACAACAGGTAAAATAACCGTATATGAACGAATATCATCAGGAAACAAAACGAGACAACAGACCACACTAGAGAGGTAAAAGTAAAGATTAAAATAACTAAACGAAAAAGAGGGAAACAAAGAACTACTCAGACCGATTACCAAACAGTTAAAATAAATAGGAAAGTTTCTTGGTTGAAAACCGAAACAACTAAAAACGACATCAGAGAAAACAAAGAAAACGCAAATAAAGACGGGATTAAAAATTCTAAAGAAAGGAAGATGATTGGGATCCCAAGAAGTAAAGAAGGAAAAGATCAACGAAATCCAAATCTCCATCCAATAAATAAACTGAAAAAAGAACAAAGAACTCCATACAGACATAACGATACTTGAAAAGCGAATCGTGACGAAAATGTCACAAGGTATCTAAAACCCAACAACACAAAAGTAAAAGTAAGCAAAGATACGTATAAAAGTAAAGAAAAAACTAAAGAAGACACTAAACAACTAATAAGTCGTCGTACAACAAGTCGGAGGTATACAACTATAAAAAAAAAAGAAAAGTTTCAAGAAATTACCTTATACAACAAACTTCCGAAAACAGGTTCTGAGACCCCAGATATCTCCATTTCTAAAGACCTATAGAGTAGAGAGTGAACAAAAGATTTGTACGGGTTCTGTATCTCACCAAGAATAAATCTGAGATTATTGTAACGGTACGAAAGGAAGGTAAGAACACACCAGAAAAGTCCTTTCTCATTAAAAATTGTCAAAAAGAAGACATTAACTGTAGATTAGAAAGACGTAACACCAGTCTTTTCTACGAACCTTACTAAAGCTATAAAAACTTAAATGATTCCGATCTAAATACCGGGTCCTATACTAGATAGGACCTCTTCCAAGGCACACACGAACTCCTTTTCCACTTTAAGTAACAAACCCCCACTTTACAGGATATCTATAGTTAATCCAGATTGACCAGATAACATAGAAAATTTCAAACACAAAGGAACAATTAAAAGACAAATCAACCAGATAGGTATCCACACTCATCCCATAATTTCAGGGGGTGATAATAACACAATAACAATTAAAGGGGAAAGTATGAACAATCGTAAACAGAATGTATAACACCACGAGAATACAACCCACGTATATATAAATATTAACGATATAGAAGAAGAACCTAACTAGGAAACCAGTAATACATCACGGGAAGAAACAGAGAAAAACGTCAGAAACAAAATTTCAGATAAAATAGACTATACTCATAACGATGAGGACGAAAGAAAACCAGAGATATACGTACCTTATAGAAAAAGGTCGGGAAGTGAAAGTCAGACATTCACAGGGGACAAAACTCCACCCAGAGAACATCTTTTGTACATATCCCCAGAACAAAAACATAGGTAAACCAGTCAGAAACAGAAAACCAACCCCGTAAGTTGGGTACATCTAATTCCATAAATAACTAATCATACTAGGGTAAAGGTAAATGAAATAACAAAACCCAAGTTCAAACATGTGAGAAAAACACAAAGGACAGATCTCTTCTAGGAAATCGTAAACAACCTCTCGACCAAACCTCCACGACTTAAGAGAGTCGAAAACGAACAGACATTTCGAAAACTAAAACGGAAGTATAAACTTACTCTAGGAACGACCCATGTCATTAGACCCGACATCCAATAAAAGAAAGTAGTGAAATTCATACAGAACGGTAAGGGAGGACCGGACTTCTCAAAGATAACTTTCTAGTCGACAATAGGAATACCCTTAGGGGAACACGTAATAAACAACAAAAAGGGACCGACGAAAATTATAAACAAGAAACACGAACTAGAAACAATTAAACTAATCATACACAGAACCCAACAAAACGGAACCTAAATAGGACAAACTCTGAGAGACCCAAAGAACCTGAACCCAGTAATGAAGGAAGGGGTAAAATCCCTTCAAAAGTTGATAATAGAGGAGTTCATAAAAGAGTACCAGAAAGAAAAACGGAAGAAGAAGACCCTGAGAATACTAAGCTTACAACCCCGTAAATTGTGACAGGACCTCCAGAGACTCTAACAGGAGTAAAGAAAAGTAAACAAAAAGGAAAAGGAGAGACTAAGTAAATAAAGATGGTAAGACAGAAGATGAAGCGATTGGGATAGAAGACGGAGACAATAAGATGATAAACAACGGAGGTCTCACAAAAAATAGAGTAAATAATGTAATAAGTCATATATAACTGCGAAAAAATAAAGAAGATCCAGGAACAATTTGGAAAGAACGTAGAAGAGTTAGGAACAGAGGTCCGATAAATAGAAACTAAAGTAAAAGTAAAGTTCTAAAACCTATTAAAAGTGATAGTAATAAGTCTTAAGAAATAGTTCATTTAAGGGATAGAGAAGGAGAAAACAAACCAAACCACCCGTAAATGGGACAAGGAAATGGACGACCCATAAAGAGACAGAGAAGTAGAACAAATATAACGACTCAAACCCCAGAGGAAAGACATAAGACGTCAAACACCTCAAGAGAAATAACACCTCAAAGGAGTGACATCCACCCCAACATAGTCACCGAACAGTTCCAAAGAACCAATCCCTTCGAACACAACCACAAGACCACACACCTCGACCTAAAGAAGAGAGACCTCACGTTACTTCACAGGTCATTACTAAATACTCTACAGTTACCAAACCCCCATTGAAACCCGTCGGACATATAACTTTGAGTCCCGACAAAAGGATACAACGACCTCTTGAATGCACCATACAGAACGAGACCTTGAACAACCGGGAACCCACCACGAACCAAAGTCACATCCATACCTCCACAAACTACTCGAGGAGAGTTAATTACAAGGGACCTCAGTCCTCAAGAGACTACAAGAGTCCTAAACCTGAATTCGGAGGACGAAGACCAAAAGTCAGAATAAAAATGTCATCAGAGTTCTGAAGAGGAAGATATGTCGTGTTAACTATTTTGTAGATCCAATTTCTACTTATCAAAGAGGTGTCAATCCCTGTGGGTCTCTCCAAGTGTCTCAATGTACCTCTTCTCTTCTCCCTCCTCCCTCAATCTTCACTGGACTTACTTTACTCCACCTTAGTTATCTCTCTCCTTCGATCGGTCATTAGTGAAGGAATACACGTGAGGTTCTGACCTGGTGAGTCTCTACAAGTGCCTCAATATGTCTCTTCTCTTCTCCTTTCTTCCTCTCTCTCCACCGGTCCTCCTATTTTCCCCCAATACTTTTCCTCTCTCTGTCTAGGTCGGTCATTAGTCAAGGGATTCACAAGAGGCAGACCTTGTGTATCTCTAAGGGTCTCAACCCATTTCTTCTCTCCCCAATCTCTCCTCTGTCTCCGATGGACCACCTCTTTTTCCTCTCAGGTTTCCCCCTCTCTCGTCCGTTCGGTCATTAGAGCGAGGGTTCATTTACACCCATGATTTCTAACCCAAGAATTACCATGTTTTAACTATTTTTTTTTTTTTATGGTTTTTCGTTTCTAATTTTTAGATCTCATCTCAAACCTTAAAGCTTTTATGTTATAATTTCTTTTCATCTTTTTTTCTTTTTTCTTTTAGTTTCAGTGTTTTTAATATTTATATATATATATATACTTCAAACGAAATTTTTATTCCAGAAAAAAAAAAACGTTTCATTATCATCCAGTATTTTCCCTTTTAATTTCCTCATTATCTCCTGAATTTTTAATTTTTTTTTTTCTTACTAGCATTTTTATCATTTTTATATAGATCCTGAAAGAGACCACAACAACACCCATAACACCCCAGTCAAGTAAAAGTCTATCAAGGAACCAGGCCGAATATAAAGAGTTCTAGATATCCGGGGAAGGATACATCAGTTGTCACAAAATTAGATAACGTGAACAGTGAAGGTTCCGTCAAGGGAGACAAAATCGAAGAAGACAAACGACTAGAGAAGTCACAGACTAAAGGCGGGACTGTGTTTCCCCCGTCACCACCTGTGAAAAAAATCCGAGTGAACAAGTCAGCGGGACACTCCTCCCTCCCTGTGACGTTTGTTTATTGTGACCGTACACGAGTGTCACGGAGTCGGTGTAACCCGGACGGGGGCGAGTGCCGTGCACAAGGACCCGGAAAAACTGAACTCGGTCTCTATGAACTTAGACTCCGTACCATAAGGATCATAGTTCACATAGGGGTCGAGAATAACGGTCAGGAGTAAGTAAGTTTTATTATACTTTGTTGTTCTTGGTTTATTTTCTAACTAGGACAAAGATAAGTCTATTCAATTTTGTTCTCATCTTCTTTGATAGAACCCCTATCCGTATAGTACTTTTCACTATGTATTTAATTGATGATGACTTTGACTCATCTTGTGATAACCCGTAAGGACCCTTGTCCGGTAACGTAGGGAGGGGAGGGGGTCTCGGGATGTGAGAACAAACAATTCTTCGAAACCGGAAGGTCCGGGAGGGACTCAAGGTTTCCCGTTTAAATAGTCTATTCACTATTTTACGTCTTTGTTTCCTTTTGTACGTTTATCCTATTTTATTATTATCAAGTCGGTATTTTGTTTTAGTTACTGAAAATTAAGGAGAAGTTCCCGATGTTTATTATAGGACTTGGTATAGGAACTCACTAATGTCTTTCGGGGTGTTCTACTTTCTTCAAGTACAACTGGTGACTGTGTATCCGAACTCTGGACAAACTTGGTATTTTGACCATTATCCCTAAGCCTTTTGAGTTTTGACAATGGAGTGGTAATTGATCAGTCTAGTCCCTCAAACCCAGAAAACTCGTAATCGACGGACAAGGAGAACGAACCGTGGAACGTTATTCGTGACATAAAAAAGAGTGGTGTTGGGTCACAGTCATCTAACTGACGACGTGTGTCTCGTTCACCTGGGTTCAAACCAATCCATTGTGACGGATCATTCTGTAGGGAGTACGAGGGTTATACAATAAGTGATAGTGTTCTTATATAGAACCTTCTTGATCGAGTAGTAAATGTCTCTTAACATTATAAAGTCTCTTACTCCATAGGAGTCGTTAGTAGAAAAGTTAACATGTCAACTCCTTTACCTCTGTTCACTCCCTCATTAAATGGATTCATGTGTGTCAATGAGTCACCACTTTCACTTTAGTGACAACACAGGCTGAGAAACGCTGGGCACCTGATATCGGGTGGTTCGAGGAGGTAGGTACCCTAAGAGGTCCGTTCTTATGACCTCACCCAACGGTAAAGGAAGAGGTCCCCTAGAAGGGCTGGGTCCCTAACTTGGGTCCAGAGGGTGTAACGTCCGTCTACGAAATTGGAGACGTGGTGGTCCCTTGGGGAATTTATGTTCTTATGTCACAGAGTCTTTTGGAGGATATCTCTGTGTCTTGAAGTCTAGGTTCATGATTGTAGTTTCTAAAGTTCCCTCCTTTCCTTCGGTCCAACTTTCTTCTTCCCCCTCCTCCACCCTCTCCCTCCGACTTTCCCCACCGGAATGTCTACAGAGGACGGTGGATGTCTATGGGTCCGTAATACCCTGAAAAGGGACCCGGAGGTCTCTTCTTTCCTGACTTTGAGCCGGGATGGTCTTTCGTCTGGTCTGGTCTTGGTCTTAAGCTCAAGAGACGGTTCTCCTCCACTAGTCAGAGGTTAGGAGTCGAGTCCGACTCCCGGGAAACTGGTCTAAGAACGTAGGTCCTGACCCCCTGATCTTTTTGTCCCTTCCTATCCTTCCCAATTCCTCTCCTTTCTCTCTCCCTTCCTCTCTCTCCAGTTATTTCAAAACAAGAAATGGTCAGCCCCGTGAGACCGGTCAACAGGTGTAGTCCTCTTCTGGTCCCTGTTTTCCCAGGGTCAACGCCGACGACCCAGATCAGGTAACTGTCCGTTCGACCGGGGACTCATGGGACTCACCAGTCCTACAGTCAGAGTCACTTCTTCTCAGGGTGGTCTCAGCGGTAAACAACGTCCTTCCGTCTGGGGAAGGTCCCGGGCTTTGACCCGAGAACAGATTGTGAGCCTTCACTTAACAGGTTCCTCTGTGTACACGACTGTTTCGTTCTCTAAAATAACCCTTTCCCGTGGGCCCACCTCTCGTCATCCCATTCCTTTTTTGGTACTAGAGACCCCTTGAAAGTTCTACCGCCTACTAATTCTATCCCTTTAGTGGAAGGAGGGGTCTTTATGTAGTTTTTATGTATACATACACCTTGTTTAGGAAATCTTGTGGAAGACTTGCGACCGACTTCTGGAGTCTGAGGGTTTTTCCGTTCGATTAAAGGTTTCTTACTCCATCCCGTTTTCTATATCCTTTTACTCCTCTGTTTCATAAACCATGTCTTTAGACGTAGAACCCCTCCCTCGACACTTCCTCCTTTTCAAAGACATGTAATCCTTTTTGGGGGTACCCGTCCTTGACCCCACCCCCCTCGAAGTCTTGGAGTCTCCTCTTGTCTCGTTGTTCAAGAACCTTCCGTTTTATCTCTCTTAAGTGGTTCACCACGACTGGTTTTAAAGGGTCGGTTCTATGATAAATGTGAACGTGTCGTCGTTCATCCCCGACCCACATTTTCGAGTCCGAAATTCCTAGTCTAGGGTTTCACTTCCGACCCCAACTCACGTCACTTCTATGAGACTCTCCCGATCTTGTTGTATCGACTACCTCAAATCCCCTTTCAGACCCGGACGATCTCTTCGCTCTCTAATAACGGTGACTCTGGTAAATTGAGGTACACGAGTGTCTAACGTCCTGTGGTGGAAACACTCACGGTATCCACCCTTCTCGATACTGACACTTCACACTAAGGTTTCCATCTATGTGGTTTCGTTCAAACTCACGGTCTCCGTCCTGATGGTCGTTGACGTCACATACCAAGGTTTCCCCCTTTACGTCTGACGAACCGGTGACGGTCCCTACCACACCCACCGTCTCCATCTCCTGTTCTCCAGTGACACCAGCGTTGGGGTCCCCAGTGTTGACGGTGGTTCGACACTCGTACATGTCTCGTGACGGGTGTAGAAGGACCCTCGGACACGTCGAAACGAACCGGATCCCTGTGTTCTAGACCCCGTTTAAGGGGACCTCTTAGTGTGCTAAAGGAAATACAGAGTTAGTGTCGACCGTGAGGGGTGTGTGGGGTTTTCACAGACGGTATGGAATGGAGAGGAATCGGCGTGATTCATTTACTCTGAATTATTTGACGATGAAAACGGGGGAGTATAGACCCATTCCTTGTCTGTAATCTCCCACCGGATGTCCGTATCCGTCCCGGTCTTGGTTTGGACTCGTGGTCCCCGACATACTGGTTCCTTCTACTTCCCTTAAATGAGGTCGTCGGTGGTCACGTCGTCTAATTTAGAGGTATTAATTGGACTCTGACACCTGAAACCTCCTCCCTCCCGTTGACATCTAAAAACTTCGTTCGGATTCGACCTCATTCCGGTCTTGACTCAGACTTGATTGGGGTGTCACGTGTGTCCTCCAGGTCTCTGGAAGGATCTTTATAATCTCCTGAACTTATTCGTCTAATCGACCTTGAGTGACGCACCATTCCTGTTGTCTCCGGAGTCCTTCTATAGGAATAATGGAAAGAGAGATATATCTCTCTTCCACGAAGGGACCATCGAGTCTACAATTAGACGAACTTACGCCCTCTGGATCCCGAAACTAGGTACCCAGTCCTTCTAGAGGACCTCTTCCCGTACCGGTGGGTGAGTTCTTACGAACGGACCTCTTAAGGTACCTGTCTCCTCTGACCACCTGCCATCAGGTACATCAGAGTTTCTCAGACTGCACTGACTCGCTGATTGTGAAGTGAAGTGAAGTATGTGTATGTCAGAGAAAGATATAACAAGATAACGAAAAGAAAAAATGATGAGTAAATTTAAAATAAAAAAGTTGAATGAAAAAGGAAAACTTTCTAAAATAAAAATTTATTTAAATAAAATAAGAACAAGGGGATAAAAATGTCATAACAAATCAATATAACGTAAGAAAGGTACAAAAACTAAAATTAAAAAACAATCACATAAAAAATCATAGGTAAAAGTGTATGTATAAACAAATTATTGAACTAAAAAAAACCAAGGATAAAAATAAGAAAAAGAAGAGAAAAAAGAGAGACTTAAAAGAGAGAAGAGAAACACTCACACACTCAAAGTAACCTACAAGAATAGAAAACTCATGACGAGTGGTAAACAGTGAAAGTGGTAGACAGAACCCCAGAACAGGTAGACAAAACAACAACAACAACAACAAATAAACAAACATAGAAACTGAAGAAAAAGAGAAAAAAGGGGAAAAGGAAGAGATAAGGAAAGAGAAGGAGAAGACACAACAAACCGAACATTTCAGAACTCTGAGGTCATTCCCCCACCCGAACTTGGAGACTCCAATTTATGGGTTCAGGTCCTACCACTTTGTGGTCTATTGAGGAATAGGATATCTTGTAATTAAGTACTTTGGAGAGGGTTTCTGGAGGCAGATTTTGTGATTCTGGTCAAGAGTAGGTTCCGGTCGTTCGAGGTTACGGTCTATGGAATATGGTTTGGTACTCACTTTGTCCTTATATTGTGAAGGATATTCTTCTGTTCAACGAGTTTCGGTATGGTTCGGGTGTCTGTGGTGTTTTGTGTGGTGACCTACACCGTGACGGAAAGTCCCTATTTCATAGATCAAATTGGGTGGTCTTGTGTACAGGTCAGGTGAGTCGGTCCTTTGGAAGTGTCCTGTGAACAGGTAGGGGGGTTTGACCCCCGTCTAAGGTGTTTATTCTCTTCGATACTGGAACGTCGGGTACTTTTTTTCCTGACTTTGTGTCATTTAAGTTGTTTTACTTTTCTATCCCTTTAAACGTCGTCTACTTACTTGTACTCTCTTAGGTGTTTTGGTTTGTTTACATCTTCTTTATCCGTTGGATGGACTTTTTCTTAAGTCTCATTACTATCATTTCTACTAGGTTTTAGAACCTTTATTTTATCTCCGTATCTATTTATTAATCTTTCCTCCATGTCTAAATCTTCTATACGCTTTACAAATTGTTCCTGAATCTCTTTATTTTTATCTATCGTTACTCATTGTATTATTTACATTTTTTTCACAATCAGTGAATCAGTACAGATTGAGAAACGCTGAAGTACCTGACATCGGAACGGTCCGAGGGGACAAGTATCCTAAAAGGTCCTTTCTTATGACCTTAACCAACAGTAAAGGAAGAGGTCCCCTAGAAGGACTGGGTTCCTATCTTGGTTCCAGAGGACGTAACGTCTGTCTAAGAAATGGTAACCTCGGTGGTTCTTTCAGGACTTGTTGTGTTATTGTCTCCATTTTTATGTGATCTCTCTTGGTTATTGACTCTTATTGACTCCGTCTTCTTACCTATTCACTCGACACTCTATCTTACGACCTTTATTGACTTCGTTTTGTCTTATTTCTTTTTTCTTCCTTTTCTTTTTCCTGTCATAGTCTCTCAAGATCCTTTTGTGATCCACACGGTTGTAAACCTAATATCCCGAGAGTCTTCTTTTGTTTATTATTTTCTTTCCCTTACTCTCTTATAAACTCTTCCACTATCAGTCTTCGAAGGTATTGTTCCCTTTCCTTTATCGATGGATTCAGGTCCTTCGGGTCTTTGATACTGTGTTCTATTTTAGGTTTCTCTTTGTGTGTTTCTATGTAAAATTAGTTTGATTACTTTTAATTTGTGTTTCTTTTACGTAATTTTGGTCCTCCCTTAGGGGTATTCCAATTGTCGACTATAAAACTGTCTTTAAGACGTCTGGTCTTCCCTCACCGTCCTAAATGACTTTCACTCCTGTCCTTTTTGTTTCTTTGTTTGGATGTTGGTTTTAATAAGATGGGTGGTTTCACCAGTAAGTCTAAGGTATCTCTTTACCTTTCGAAATCTCTATTTATTTACAAGTCTCTTAAGTCGTGGCGGTTTGGTCGAAATGTTGTTTACGATTTCTTTGACGAGATGTCTTTTCTGTACTCTTTCTTCACTGATTTTTTTTTTTTAAAGCATCTCATTTACCATCATCCTAGTATGTATAGTCATTATTGAAATTTACATTTACCTGATTTACGGGGTTGGTTTTACGTGTTTGACCAACTTACCTATGTTTTTATTTTAGGGACATATACGATAGATGTTCTCTGGGTAAAGTATGGATCCCCGTGTATGTCTGACTTTCATTACCCTACCTTTTCTAAGGTATGTTTATATTTGGTTTTTTCGTCCTCATCGTTATGAGTATAGTCTATAGTATCTGAATTTTTTTTTCTGACAATACTCTGTTCCTTCTTGTGATACATTATTAGTTTTCTAATTAAGTTCTTACTCTATATTGCACATATACACACACACACACATATGCATATATGGAGTTATGAATTCTGTTTACGAATGTAAATATGTTCCCCTTTAGATGTCATTGTGTCATTACCACCCCCTAAAAGTGTGGGATGACTTTGGTTACTTGTCACGTAGGTCCCTCTTAATTATTCCTTTGTGTTCGCAGTTTGTGATGTAACCTATCTACTTGGATTAACTATATATATCCTGTAAAGTAGGTTTTTGTCATCTAATGTTAGAAAGGAGTTCACGGGTACTTTATAAGAGGTCCTATCTAGTGTAGAACCCGGTGTTTGATTCGAAACAATTAAAAAAATTTTTAACTGTGGTAAAGTTCGTAGAAAAGACTGGTGTTATATTACAATCTATAGTGGATGTCCTTTTTTTTTATTTTTGTATTTATATACCTCCGATTTGTTATGTGAAGACTTACTGTTTCTCCGACAACGACTTTTTTTTAGTTACCCTTTTTAAAAAAATTTTCGATCTTTGTTTACTTTTATTTTTGTACTGTTGAGTTTTGGATACCCTACGTCGTTTTCGTCACAATTCTCCCTTCAAATATCGTTATATACGGATGGAGTTCGTTGTTCTTTTTATAACTTTTTTGTTAGATTAAAATGTGGATTCTGTTGATCTTTTTATCCTTTTTTGATTTCAATCACCTTCCTTTTTTTATCTACTTTTTATTTGCATCGGTTATTGTTTCTAGTTATTGTGATTTTCTACCGAGAAACTGTTCTATTTGTTTTAACTGTTTAATAATCGGTTTAAGTTGTTTTTTTCCTCTTTTATTTAGTTATTTTAATCTTTACTGTTACCTTTTCAACGTTGTTTGTTACGTCTTTATACTTTCTAGTACTCTGATGATATCGGTTGATATACAGTCATTTTACCTGGGCCTTCTTTACCTGTCAAGAGTCTTTTCGTGTTGGATGGTTCTTACTTAGTACTTCTTTATCTTTTATACTTGTCTGATTAGTGTTAGTGACTTTAGCTTTGACACTATTTTTTAAAAAGGTGGTTTGGTTTAGGGTCCTGGTATATTGAAGTGTCCTCTTAAGGTTGTTTACAAATCTCTTCTTGATTATGGTCTGGTGGAAAGGACAGTCGACGGTTTAACTACCACTGACTACGACTTCGACTTCGAGGTTATTAAACCAGTGGACTACGTTTCTCGGTTCGAGACTCACACCCGTTCCGTCCTCCTCTTCCCCTACTGTCTCATACTCTACCAACCTACCGTAATGACTAAGTTACCCGTACTCAAACTCGTTGGGGTCCTCTACCACTTCCTGTCCCTTCTGACTGTATGACGTTAGGTACTCCAGAGTTTTTCAGCCTGTACTGACTCTCTCACTTGTTGTTTTTGTTTGTACATAGGACGAATTTGAGAAGGTCTTTTCGTGTCTCTTTCCTTTTGACAGTGTATGAAATATACTCTGGTGGTAGTGGGACTGTAGTTTTGGTCTGTTTCTATGATCTTTTTTTTTTTTTCTTTTTCTTTTAGTTTCCGGTTATAGTGACTATTTCCCGAAGAGTCCACAGAATGGTGATCCATTCCTTAGACACACGGTCACGTCCTCTATGTCCAAGTTAGGAGCCCAATTCTTCTAGAGGACCTCCTTTTTTACCGTTGGGTTAAATGATCAAAACTTTTAAGGAACCTGTCTCCTCGGACCGTCACACGTCAGGTGCCCTTGTGTTTTACAACATGTACTGACTCACTGATTCGTACGTGCGTAGTGTCTACTTGTATCTACCTTTTTAGGATTTGTTTTAAGACCAGGTGTCCTAGGTTGTCGTAAAATTCTCCTAGTATGTGTCACTAGTTCACCCCAAACGGGGTCACTACGGTCCTAAGAAGTTGCATATGTATAGTCAGTCACACTATGTGACACAATTTTTTAACTTTCTAGTTTCGGTATACTAATAAAGGTATCTACGTCTCTGTAAAAGTTGTTTTGGATTGTGGGTAAATGCTGTTTTTTAATAGGTCTTTCATTCATTTCCTCTTTACACTCAAGTCAAGTCATCAAGTCCGGACAGACTGGGAAACGTTGAGGTACCTGACGTCGTGTGGTCCGGAGGGACGAGTAGTGGTTGAGGACCTCAAACGGGTCTGAGGTAACTCAACCACTACGGTAGGTTGATAGAGTAGGAGACAGCAGGGGAATGGAGGGCCGAAATTAGAAAGGGTCGTAGTCTCAACAAAGTTTACTCAGTGGAGAAGTGTAGTCCATCGGTTTCATAACCTCAAAGTCGAAGTTGTAGTCAGGAAGCTTACTTGTGAGTTCTGACTAGAGGAAATCCTACCTGACCAACCTAGAGGAACGTTAGGTTCCTTGAGAGTACTCAGAAGAGGTTACGGTGTCATGTTTTCGTAGTTAAGAAGTCGTGAGACGAAAGAAATATCAGGTTGAGTGTGTAGGTATGCACTGATGACCTTTTTGGTGTCGAACTGATCTGAAAACAACCGTTTCATTACAGATACGAAAAATTATAGAATAGATCCAACCAGTATTGAAAGGCAGGTTCCTCATTAGTAGGAAATTAAAGTACCGACGTCGGTGTTAAACGTCACTAAGACCTTGGCGGGGGGGGGGGTTTTTTTACAGAAAGTGACAAAGACGACAAAGGGGCAGACAAACGGTACTTAAATACCCTGACCTACGGTACTAGAATCAAAGTACTTACAACTCGAAATTCGGTTGAAAAAGTCAGAAGAGAAAGTGAAAGTAGTTCTCCGAGAAATCAAGAAGAAGTGAAAGACGGTATTCCCACCACAGTAGATGTATAGACTTCAACAACTATAAAGAGGGCCGTTAGAACTAAGGTCGAACACGAAGAAGGTCGGGTCACAAAGAGTACTACATCGGACGTATATTCAATTTATTCGTCCCACCGTTATGTCGGAACTATATACGGAAAAAGATAAACCTTGGTTAGACAACAAGATACAGGTCAAGATTGACAACGAGGGACTGAACGTATATCTAAAGAGTTCTCTCTCCAGTCCACCAGACCATAACGGTAGAGAACTTATTAAAATACGTCAAATAAAACTAGGTGTCTCAGTTTCCGAAACCTTATCAGTTATTTCGTCTTTCTCTAAAAAAAGACCTTGAGAGAACGAAAAAGGTACTAGGTCGTCTACGACCGTTAAACTAGAGACCAAGGACACGGAAAAGATTTTGGTCGAACTTGTAGACCTTCAAGTACCAAGTACATGACAACTTCGGACCGACCCTCTTAAAACTCGTAATGACATGATCGGACACTTTACTCACGTTAACACGTGATCAGACTCGTTAATAACCGTAACGGAAAGAAACCCTAACCTTACTTTTGACTGGTAAAGGTCAGGGCACCCGTGACGACTCAAAAGGTTTAAACGACCACATGATTCACTTCGTAAAAGTCTTGTAGTAGAAAATCCTAAACTTTATCGAGTTGACCTTAAGGTAGTGGAGATGATCAAAATAAACATGACTACGAAGGATTCTAAGTGAACTGAAGTGTAAGGTCCTACAGACCGAGATCCACTCACTAGTGTGATAGCACTAATAAACCCAGTACTTCTTAAAAAACATGTCAAGAAGACACACAAGAACGGTGCAGAAGAAGACGAAGACAATCAAGGTATGTTAAAGACAGGAAATAACACGGGTAGAAACGTACCTTATAAGGGAACCATACAGATTAAAAGAACTTCTCTACAGATCAGGAAGGGTAAGATAACAAAACTTAGTATCACTAAGTTTGTTAGTAATTTGACCCTCAGGGAACTTACAATCCCAGTGTAAAATGAAATAAATTTTAATGGTGGGGTAGGGGGTGAGACCTAAGGGAATTAATAAAAGAAATATTGTGAAAAGTAGTAATATACATAGTATATATAAACAAATAAATTGACAAAAAAAAAATATAGAGGGGTGGTAACCGAAGGGGTTCGAGAGGTTGATTGATGGGTACTGGTCTGGGGTGGTCGGTCGTCTGATCGTGGTCGTTCCCCTGGGAGTTCTAACGTATGATTGACGGGATTCTGTGTCGGTACGGGTGGTTACCCTGTCGTAGTTGTAGACCAGTGTATTCGACACATCTGTCGGAGGGACCCTGAGTCAGGATGTATGGTCTCCTGATGATGATGTCAGAAACTCTAACGGGGTCTGGGGTTACGTTTGATTGGGTCCATAATCGGGTTAAGTGGTCGTCCGGTCGTCGGTGACGTACTCTATTCCGAATCGTCAGTTTACCAGGTCTCTGGTTGGAATGGATGGTTATGTGGGTTAGAACGGTGTTCTCTTAACAGGTACGTCAGGTGTTTCCCGAGTGAAGATCTCATATATAGAGATCACTGGTATCTTTTCACACTACGAATCTGGATGTCCTGAAAGGGATGTATTGCAGTGAAGAGTTTTTAAACCTTTTCTTCGGTTGGATAGATTATATATGTTTCCTTTTGTCTCTTAATCTGTTTTACTCTGTTATCTTATTATGTAAGGTTTACCTCCTTGTTCTACTTTAGGGGATTTTCTTGATTCCTTTCACATCTATTCGTTAGATAGACTATTTCCCAAGTTCTATTGATAGTGTTTCAAAAAGTCACATGAGTACTCTTCTTATTTACATGTGTCATTCTTCAAGTTGTTATTCGATCTTTTGTGTAAAACTTTTGTCTCGACTTGTTATGTTATTAACTTTAATTTTTTTATTATTATTATCTTCCTTTGTAGTCATCTGATCTGTGGTGTTTCCTTTTTTAGTCTTTTGACCTTCTGATCACCTTTAGTAGCTTCTATTTGGTTTTTTTTTTTTTTACTTAAGTTCTTTTACACCTCTCGTACTCTAAAGAATCTACTATAGTTTGTATGATTATAAACATAATATTTCCAGGGTCTTCTTCTCTCTCTCTTTCCCCCTTTAGAATAAACTTCTTTGTTATCGACATTTGAAGAAATTGAACCTTTTTTGTCTGTAGGTACAAGTTCTTCATATCTCTTTGAGTTTCTTCTAGTTGGGTTTCTTCATATATGGTTCTGTGTAACATTAATTTTACTACTTATACTTCTATTTTTCATAATTTTCGACGTTTCTTTTTCGTTCATCAATACATGTTCCCTGAAGGGTATTTTGGTAGTCCACTGAAAGTTGTCTATTAAAACGTACGGTCTCCCTCACCATATCATATAAAGTTTGTTAATCTCCCCTTTTTTAAAATGGTGATTCTTATAAGACAGGTCATTCCCATAGCAAGTCTAAACTTCTTCTATTTTTATTAAGACGTCTGTTCGTTTTCGACTTCCATAAGTCTTGGTAATTTAGTCGAAATATTCTTTACTATTTCCCCGAAGAAATTCATTTTGTGTCGTGTACATTTTTATATTTTGAATTCTTTCTTTGTCAAACTACACATTTTTTATTATATGTCATTTCTATCTAGTTGGGAAACATATTGATAATCTTTCCAATTTTCTGTTTTCATCATTTTTGGTAGATATAAGTGTTATTTATCGGTTCCTTACGTGTTTTAATTTTCTACGTTTTTATACTGTACTTTTTGTATTTTACACACATCATGTATTTTTACATCTCAACTATTTTACTCTAACTTAAACTCTCTAGTGGTCGAATCAGTGGATATTTATAAACAACAATATATACTTGGGATCACCTTTGTTGTGTGTTATTGGATTTTACCTGTTTGTATTTTTTTTTTTTTGTATTGTGATTTATATCAGTACTTTAGTGTTCCCTTCCTCCGTTTCTTTCTTCTTTCCTCGTGTTTTTCTTTTATCGATGTTTTTTAGTCCCCTTTTACTTTTATTCATATATTGATAGTCATTAATGAAATTTACATTTACCTGATTTACGTGGTCAGTTTTCCGTATCTCACCGAGTCACCTAAAATTTTACTCAGTATATAAATGATGGATGTTCTAGTGAAATCTATACTTCTACAGTGTCTGACTTTCATTCCTCTACCGTTTTCTATAAGACTCGTTTTACCTTCATTTTATTTTCGACTTCATCGTTATGAACACACTCTGTCTTATCTGAAACTTTGTTTATGATATTTCTTCATGTAATGTATTATTAGTTCCCTTACTAGACTGTTCTTATATATTGTTAACATTCACATATACCTCGGTTGTCTCCTTGTTTACCCGTATTTCATTTATAATTTTTTGTTTTTCTCTTTAATTATTATTCTGTTCTTATCATCCTCTGATGTTGTGAAGTGAATGTAGTTTCCTGTCCAGTAAGTCTGTCTTTTAGTTATGCCTTTGTGACGGAAATTTGTTACGTAATTTAGTCTACCTGATATATACATACATACATAAGGTAAGTCTTTGTTGTTTTACGTGTAAGAAAAGTTCCCGTGGACCTTGTAAGAGGTCTCGTTTAGTGTACGAACCGGTGATTTGTTTAGAGTCATTTAGATTCCACTAACTTGAGTAGTTTGTAGAAAAGGTCGGTGTTACATTACTTTAATCTTTAGTTGGTGTTCTTTCTTTTTTTTTTTTTTTGAAATTATTTGTTTGAGTATCTTGAATTTGTTATAAGGTAATTTATCAATTACTCAGTGACTTCTTTAGTTTCTCCTTTAGTTTTTTATGGGTTTCTGTTTACTTTACCTTTATGTCACTGGGGTTTAAAAATTCCGTCTCGTTTTCGGTAAGTTTCACCCTTCAAATATCGTTACATTTAGGTAGGGTACTTTATTTTCTTTATGGTTAATTTGTCGGATTCAAATATGGATTTTCTCGGTCTTTTTTTCTTACTTGTTTCGGTTTTCCATCATCTGTCTTTATTTATTATTTCTAGTTTCGTTTTTACTTCATTTATCTTTGTTTTTTTATTAAATTTCTAGTTTCTTTGATACTTTTTCAAGAAACTTTTCTAGTTGTCTATACGATTTGGAGATAGACCAGAGTAGTAGTTCTATTTTCCGGAGTTTAGTTATTTTAGTTTCTCTTCAATATTGGTTGTGGTGTCTTTAAGATTCCTAGTATTCTCTTATGTCACTTTTTAGTATTTAGTTGTTTTGTCTGTGGGATCTTACTAACCTATTTATGGATCTTTATATTTTAAAGGGGTGACATACACTTTCTTTAAGTTTTATACCTTTCTGAGTAAACGTCATTACTTTACCTTAGGTATTCTCTTTGAGAGGGTTGTTTTCAGGTCCTGTACTTCAGAACTGTCTATTTAAGATTTTAAATTCCTCCTCAATTATTGATAGGAAAGGTCTGATAAAGGGGTTTTACGTTTTCCTTGTAGAAACTTCGGAAAGATATTTCCGTCATATAGTGGACTATCGTTTTAGTCTGTTTGATGCTGTTTTACACTTTTATATACGGTTATAGTGACTTCTTTTATCTACGTTGTTAGAAGTTGTTTTATAATCGTTTGACTTAGTTTGTTATGTAATTTTCCTAGCGTGAGGTATCAGTTCACTTAACATAGATTCTCTACATTTCTTCCAATTCATAAACACTTAGTTAGTTACACTATATGGTGTAATTACTTAACTTCTTATTTTTAGTACATGTTTATTGGAGTTATATACTTTTTTTCAAGAAAATTTTTCACGTTGTAGGTAAGTAAAAAATTTAATTAATTAAATAAAATTAACCTCTTATTGACATAACGTTATGACACTACCAAAAACAACATGTAGTTGTACTTAGACGGTTTTTATATGTACACAGGAGGGGGGGTAGAACTTGGGGGGAGGGTAGAGAAAGGGGTGGGATAGGGAGGTCAAACAGGATCTCGTGTCCGAAATGTTAGTTTTAAGAGTTTTATTAACCATATCTCTTTTTAAGAAGTTTTTTATTTCCAGTATATTTTTTTTGGGCATCGATTGTAGTAATAGGTCTCTTCCGTTACCGTGGGATGAGGTCATGAGAACGGACCTTTTAGGGTACCCACCTCCTCGGGCCACCCGAGGTCAGGTACCCCGGCGATTCTCAGCCTATGCTGACTCGTTGAAGTGAAAGTGAAAAGTGAAAGTACGTAACTTCTTCCTTTACTGTTGGGTGAGGTCACAAGAACGAACCTCTTAGAGTCCCTACCCCCTCGGACCACCTGACGACAGATCCCCCAGAGTGTCTCAGTCTGTGTTGACTTCGCTGGATCGTCGTTGTTGTAGTAAGAGTAGTCACTTTTCGACTTATTTAAAGGAGATTCAAGTACTTGTTCTGTGTTATAACATTTCATTAATCGGAGATTAATTTTACTTAATTAAAAATTTTTTTGTATCATTACCTTCAAGATCGGTGTCGTTGGTCTCTTTTTTTCGATATTTCTATTAAGTTTAACCTTTCATTCTTAATTTCAACAGTCATAAATGACTATCTTTTAAAACATCTACGGGTTTTTTTGATATTTATTTAATCTTGATTAAATACTTAAGTCATCTCACCATCCTGTGTTTTAATTATGTGTCTTTATACAACGTGAAGATCCATTCACAATCAACGAGTCAGTACAGACTGAGAAACACTAGGGTATCTGTCCTCGGGTGTTCCATTCACGTGACCTCACCCATCGGTAAGGGAAGACGATCCCTAGAAACGCTGGATCCCTAGTTTGGACCCAGAGGACGTGATGTCCGTCTAAGAAATGGTAAACTCGGTGACCCCTTCAGGACGTGAAGATATCTGATCGTTATTTGATAGTCTTCTTCTTTAATTCTTTTGTTAAGGTAAATGGTAACTTAACTTTTATTTATGAATCCTTATTTAGATTGGTTCCTCTAAATTTTTGGATATGAACTTTTTGACATTCTGTAACTACTTTTTTTAACATCTATTGTATTTACTTACCTTTCTATATGGTACGAGTTTCTAACCCCCTTAATCATAACAATTTTGCTGGTATGATGACTTCCGTTAGATTTTAAAGTTACGATAAGAACAGTTTTATGTTTACCTTTAAAAGTGACTTACACTTATTGATTAAGACTTTAAACATACCTTTATGTTTTTGGGATGGATCGACTTTGTTATAACTCTTTTTCTTCTTTTGACTTCCGATGAGGGACTAATGTCGGATATGATGTTTAGAAGTTATTATTTTCGACGTGTCGTACCCAGTTTCCTTCTATTAAAATTCGGCACTTTATTTGGGTGTGAAGATACCATTCAATTAGAACACGTTTCCTTGGTTCTTATATGTCACCTCTTCTGTCAGAGAAGTTGTTCACCACGAATTTAAAATTTTACTTTAATGTTTAAGAGATTTTGGTATATGTTTTTATTTGAGTTTTACCTAATTTCTTAATTTACATTCTATAATTTTAGTATTTTGAGGAGTCTTATTTAGTATTCGTCATGTGAGAAAGTGTAAACAGAATTATTATATATAAAATCCTATATATAGGAGTCCTTTCCCTTTGTTTTCGTATTCATTTACCCTGTTTCATCTTAAGTTTCGAAAACGTGTCACTTCCTTCGATAGTTGTTTTATTTTTACGATGGGAGACTTAAGTTTACCCATATAGAAAGGAAAAGAAGAAACAAAAAGTGAAGAGAAAAACCGTGTCGATAAACATTCCGGAGGAGTCTCTAGGTAAAACGAAAAAACGTAAAGAAAAAGAACCCCTACTATAACTAGTGACGGAGGACATTTTACAGTACTTAGAGACAGGTATCAAGTAGTCCGTGAGACAGATAGTCAAGATTAGGGAACTTAGATAAAAAGTGAAGGTGACATATTAACATTGCCTAAACTAAATCCAGTATGGACTTACCAGCTCACCAAAAGGGATGAAAGAAGTTAAATTCAGACTTAAACCGTTATTCCTCAAGTACTAGACTCGGTGTCAGTCGAGGACCAGAACAAAAACGACTGAAATATCTCAAAGAGGTAGAAACCGACGTTTCTTATATCAGTTCGTCTAAAGCCATAACTGGTTGACCACTACAGATACACATCCCATAAGAGAACATAACAACCTTCTCCCACAAAAGATACTGACTACGCAAGTGAACCGTTTTGAGATTATCGGAAACGGAACAAAGTAAGGTATGAAGTTCCGGTTTAAACGGACAATGACGTCCACAAAGAACTGAACGATGAAAACGTAACGTCAGGGGATATTACTTTTACTGTAGAAAAGTTTCTTTATTTCCTTTTGTTATCTTACTCTTTCTGATCTCTAGAGAAGTTCTTTTAATCTCTATGGTTCTCTTGTACAGTACGTTTTTACCCGAGTTACTTCCTGTCTTTACCATACCTAGATGTCTTTATCTACTATAATTCTTTTCCACCATTCTTATGTGTCTTCTTGATACGTTTTTTCTAGAAGTGTTGGGTCTATTGGTACTATCATACTAGTGAGTGGATCTTGTTCTGTAGGACCTTACACTTCAGTTCATCCGGAATCCTTCACAGTGATACTTATTTCGATCACCTCCACTATCTTAAGGTCAACTCGATTAAGTTTAGGATTTTCTACTACGACACCTTCACGACGTGAATTACACGGTCGTTTAAACCTTTTAAGTCGTCACCGGTATCCTGACCTTTTCCAGTCAAAAGTAAGGTTAGGGTTTCTTTTCGCTACGGTTTCTTACGAGTTTGATGGCGTGTTAACGTGAGTAGAGTGTACGATTATTTCTTTACGAGTTTTAAGAGGTTCGGTTCGAAGTTGTCATTCACTCGCCACTTGAAGGTCTACAAGTTCGACCAAAATCTTTTCGTCTCCTTGGTCTCTAGTTTAATCGTTGTAGGCGACATAGTAACTTTCTCGTTCTCTCAAGGTCTTTTTTTTTTTTCTTTGTGTAGATAAAGACGAAATAACTGTTACCGTTCCTGAAACTGACGTACCCAGTGGTGTTTGACACCTTTTAAGACTTTCTCTACCCTTATGGTCTAGTGGACTGGACGGAGAACTTTTTGGATATACGTCCAGTCCTTCGTTGAAAATCTTGACCTGTACCCTGTTGTCTAACCAAGGTTTATCTCTTTCCTCATGTAGTTCCAACATATAACAGTGGGACGAATAAATTGAAGATACGTTTCATGTAGTACTCTTTACGACCTGACCTTCTTAGTGTTCGACCTTAGTTCTAACGACCCTCTTTATAGTTATTGGAGTCTATACGTCTCCTGTGTTGGGAATACCGTCCTTCGCTTATTGATTTCTGGGAGAACTACTTTGACTTACTCCTCTCACTTTTTAAACCGAATTTCGAGTTGTAAGTCTTTTGATTCTAATACTGTAGAACGGGGTAGTGGAGTGCTGTTTATGTACCTCTTTGTCACCTTTCTCACCAACTGAAATAAAAGAACCCGAGGTTTTAGTGACGTCTACCACTAACGTCGGTACTTTAATTTTATGTCAATGAGGAACCTTCTTTTCAATACTGACTGTATCTGTCGTATAATTTTTCGTCTCTGTAATGAAACAGTTGTTTCCAGGTAGATCAGTTCCGATACCAAAAAGGTCATCAGTACACACCTACACTCTCGACATGATATTTCATTCGGTTCGTGTCTTCTTAACTACGAAACTTGACACCACAACCTCTTCTGAGAACTCTTAGGGAACCTGACGTTCCTCTAGGTTGGTCAAGTAAGATTTCCTTTAGTCAGGACTTATAAGTAAACTTCCTGACTACGACTTCGACTTTGAGTATGAAACCGGTCGAATATGTTTCTCGACTGAGTAAACTTTTCTGGGACTATAACCCTTTCTAACTTCCGCCCTCTTTCCCTACTGTCTTTTTTTACCAACCTTTAATTTTTAAGGAATTTTGGTATATCTTTTTATTTACCTAATTTCTGAATTTACATTTTATAATTTTGGTGATTCTCGTATGAAGTTTAAGACTCTACCTCCCTCCACAACTACTTTTGGTAGTTTTTCATTAGTTATGATTATATTATTTTTTGTCTTTATCGTTCACATCTACTCCCACACCTCTTTTCCCTTTGGACATGTGACAACCATCCTTTTATTTAACCAAGGTGGTGATACCCTTTGTCATACCTCAAGGGAATTTTTAAATTCTTTCTCGATGGTATGTTAGGTCGTTAAGACAAAGACCGATAAAAAGACTTCTTAGTTTTTTCTGATTACTTTTTATATACGGGAGGGATACAAATAACGTCGTAATAAATGTTATCGGTTCTATACCTTCATCACTTGTATAGTTAATTATCTATTTACCTAATTTTACACTTCTTCTATTACGTTATGACGACGACGACGATTCAGCGAAGTCAGCACAGACTGAGACACGCTGGGGTATCTGCCGTCGGGTGGTCCGAGGGGGTAGGGACCCTAAGAAGTCCGTTCTTGTGATCTCACCCAACGGTAAAGGAAGAGGTTACGTACTTTCACTTTTCACTTTCACTTTAGCGAGTCAACATAGGCTGAGACACGTTGGAGCATCTGCCATCGGGTGTCCCGAGGAGGCGGGTACCCTAAAAGGTCCGTTCTCATGACCTCACCCAACAGTAACGACAGAGGCTTACCTTACGACGAGTTGATATTTTTATTCCTTTATAACGGTAAACTTTATTGACCTACAACTTCAAACGTTGTATCTTTCAAACATAGACAATCAGCGAGTCAGTACAGGTTGAGGAACACTGGGGTACCTGACATCGGGTGGTCGAGGAAACAGGTACCTTAGGATGTCCGTTCTTATGACCTCACCTAACGGGAAGGGAAGAGATCCCCTAGAAGGACTGGGTCCCTAGTTTTGGTCCAGAGGACATAACGTCCGTCTAAGAGATGGTAGACTCAGTGTCCCTTCGGGTCATCTTTCAAACGTTCAAATTATAGTATATCAAAGTGAAGATACACCTTAGGACCCCTTTTTTACTTTGTTTCCTTATTTATATTTTTTCTCTGAGTCTGAGTATTTGTGTCTTGTTTATCTACTTACTGTCTTCAATCCCCCAACCCCAACTTCCTCTTACTTCGTCCACTCCTCTTAATTCTCCATGTGTGTTTTATTTACTTAGTGACACTATTTTACATTTTGTATCCCTTATATCATTATTGTAAAATACCACTGTCTACCATTGATCTGGAGTACCACTAGTAACATTACATCTCTTTATATTTTAGTGATATAAAAATTTAAGAACTCGTTTGAGGTATGTACGTTCTTCTCTCATCTTACGTTATACACTTCAAACTTTCTATTTTGATGTTTGAAGATCTTAAAACATAGGTTACGTTAATAGAAAGTTTTCATTTCCTATTTATCTAAAAGATTCTCTTTTATTTCTTCCTTAAACAACGATGATCTGGACTGAACTATCTTTATAATTTTCTTTAAGAACTCGTTTTTCTTTTTACTACATCCAGTCTTTGAGCTTATATGTATACTGTTCCTTTTAGTAAACACCCTTTATTTGTTTCTATTTTATAAAATATAAAGTAGAATATTATAGTATATACTTTGCTTAGTGGTCAGGTCCAAACTACGTACTATGTCCTACGAACCCCGACCACGTGACCCTACTGGGTCTCCCTACCATGTCCCTCCCTCCACCCTCCCCCCAAGTCCTATCCCTTGTGCGCATATGGGCACCGTCTAAGTACAACTATATACCGTTTTGGTTATGTGATAACTGTTCATTAATTGGATGTTAATTTGATTTTTTTATGTATAAAGATAATATATAAGAAAATATAAAAAATATATAAAGATTGTCTATTGTCAAAAAAAAAAGTTTTATTATTACCGTGATTATATAAATCATTAATATCGAATACTTACTCAATTTACTTACTGTTATCACAATATTCCCTGCGTTTTCTTCTTAACCTTTATAAAAGGATATTCGATGGAAGTCATAGGTACTCCGTCATACAACAATAAACTTTCGTCTGAACTAATCAACATTTACATTTCACATTTGAGATACCGTAGGTGATTCAAAAAAAAAATTTTACATGTAAACTATGTTATTCTCTCTTTTGCCTTAGTATATCTTACGAATTAGTTTTAGTCTCTTCCGTGTTTCTCACTTTCTGTTTTTTTTTATTTATTGGTCCCTTTACTTATCTTTTTATAGTTGTTTCTACCGTCTATAATTAGGTCTTTGTAGTTATTAGTGAAATTTACAGTTATCAGTCCGCCAGCATTCTACCGTCTCCTTATCCTGCCCCTCTGGTGAAAGAGGGGTTGTTTAAGTAGTTTTCTATTAGACTTGCGACTCGTTTATGGCGTTTTGTTGAAGAATTGTGACTGTCTCCTGTGGTCCGTGGGTCTTTTCGTCGGGTAACAGAAACCTTCCTCCATCCTGTTTTATATTTTTTATTTTTATTTCTGTTTCTCAATCCCTGTCTCTGAATAGGGTCCCTCCCTCAGCATTTTCTCCTCTTCAGGGTTTGTGGTTCTTTGAGAGAGTGGTCACCCAGACACCCCTCAAAACCTTAGAGTCTCCCGTTGTATTGACCCTCCTTTTTTATTTATTTATTTTGGGTGTCTAATGTGTGGATTGACGTTGAGGGTCGTCTCTTCATCGGGTCTACGAACGTAGGCAGTGGTCGTTCACCCCCGACTTGTCCCTCCGTACCCGACGTAACGAATCCCATTCCTGACCCGGACTTACGAGACTCCAGTTAGACTCCCTCGATTGTACTCTATCGTTGGGTTCGGGACCCTATCGGTCTCTCTCTCTTCTTTTTTTTTCTCTCTCTCTCTCTCTTTTGTTTTCTGACTCACTTATGGTCTCCTCTCGATCGGTCGTTGCCTGGTCGGGTAGGGGACGGTCTTCGTCCCTCCGTTCCCCGTTTGAGTTGGGGTCTCTACCGTAGAAGATGGTTTGACGTTCGTCCGAGGGTCAACGATTGGTTCAGAAGGACCCTAGGACCTACCAACTGTAGGTGGTCCTCCCAACGACAGTCTCTAGTCGAGGAGTCTCCTCTGTGTGTCGTGTGGACTCTGTCGTGAGGGTGACGCGAGGGTCCTTTGACTCGTGGACCCAGAACCCTCCACTATTCTGGGTGGTGGGGTGGACCCCTCACACACGAGTGGTTCGTGAACCAGCGGACTCGACGAGTCTGGACCCTTCCCGTGTTTTTCGTCCGGGTTGGTTCAGACACGGCAACACCTCTTGGTCTCTTACACTTGGACTCACCAAATCTGGACCCTTCACATGTGTTGGGTCCGGGTGGAATCTGTCAAGGGGAGGTCTCGTTGGACCTCGGACTAGTCACATATGGTCCTTTCGTGTGTAAGGTATTCACTTCCGTTTGGGTTACACCGGGTCTGTGACACTCGTGAGGGATGTGTACGGTCACTATAAACAAACGTCACAAGGAGGGAGGGAAGTCGTGTTAACTTGTTCACTCGAATTTATTTACTGGTGGAAGCGGGGGAACACAGTCCCATCTTCAATCTATGACTTCTCTGAACGTTTGTCACCTTCGGTTTTATTTGTTTTTTCTCCCTTTACGAAACCTTCACTGTACACGTTGTCTAATTTTGGGACATCAATCGTAACCGATGTAACCTTCTGTGGATTTCTGGAACTCTTCTACATATTCGACCTTGTTTTTTAATAGACTCTGACTTGACTGGGGTGTGACGGGAGTTGTCGAGGTCTCTTTAAGGATCTATATAAAATTATAATAGTAAAAATTTAAAGAAATAAAAAATAAAAATTCAAGAAATAATGAGGAAATTAAAAGTAAAAATTTTGGATGAAAATGGAAGGTTTTTTTCCTGGGATAAAAATTTCGTTTAAAGTTTGTACAAAAAATATTGAAAACGCTAAAAAAAACAAAAAAATTATAACATAAAAACTCTCAGATTGGAGATGAGATCAACAAATTAGAAACGAATGACCATAGACAATAGTTAATATATGGAAATTCTTAGGTTAGAAGCCATGGGTGAAAATGAATCCTCACACTAATGACTGAACTAACGAGAGAGTGGAAAACCGAGACGAAAAAGAGGGGATCCAGTGGAGATAGAGGAGGGAGGGGGAAGAGAAGAGATGAATTGAGACTTAGAGAAACCCACAAGACTCGACACCTCTTGTGAATCCCTTGACTAGAGTCCGATTTAACCAGTGAGAGGAAAAGTGAGGGAGAGGAGAGGAGGACTAGTGGAGATAGAGGAAAGAGAGAGAAAAGAAGAGATACCTTGAGGTACTTGGAGAAACTCACACGGTCTGACACGTCTCATTTATTCCTTAACTAATAACCGATCTAACGAGAGAGGTGACAACTAAGAGGAAAAAGAGGAGGACCAGTAGAGATAGAGGGAGGAGGAAGAAGAGAAGAGGTACATTGAGACACTTGGAGAGAACCACAGGGGGTGACACCTCCTCTTAGAAAAGTTGTAATTGGATCTATAAAATAGTAACCACGACTTACCTACCTCTTCCGAACTCCGATGACATTCTTATTCTGACTTTCGGTCTCCGTCCTCCGAAGTTAGGTTTTGAACTCTTATGGTCTTTTGAGGACTGAGGTACCTTGTAATTAGATGTTCTGGAATAGGTTTTCGGAGGTATGAATGTGACTTTGGTTCGAGGTGGGGTGTCGGTTGTTCAAAGTCTCGTTCTATATGGTTCGATTAAGAGGTTGTTACGTCTTCGTATTAAGACTAGTGTTTTTATATCTACCGGTTTTCAGTGTGGTTTGGGAATCTGTGGAGTTTTGAGTGATGACCTGTGAAGTAACGTGAGGTCTTTCTTCTCTAGGTCGAGGTAGGTGGTCTTGTGTCTGCCTTCGGAGGGATTGGTCCTTTGGAACTGTTCGGTGAGCACGTTTGGGTGGGTGTCCCTCTTTGGAGGTTTTATTTCTCCTTGTTGTTTGAATGTTGTATGTCTTTCCGGTGGGGTTTGTGTCGTTGGATTTGTTCTACTTTTACGTCTCTTTATAAGTCGTCCATTTCCTTGTACTATTTTCCACTGGTTTGGTTTGTTTTCTCCTCTTCTATCCCTCAAATTGACTTTTTATTAAGTTTTATTACTATCATTTCTACTAGGTTTTAGAACTTTTGTTTTACGTCAATGTCTATTTCTCTGATCTCTGCTCATAACTCCTCTACGTTCTTTACAAATTGTTCCTGGATCTTCTTTATTTTTTTTTTCTCAGTTAGTTATTACTTATTAAGTTGTCGACTCTAGTTTTCGTGAGATCTCCCTTGGTTGTCATCTTATTGACTCCGTCTTCTATTCTATACACACCACCTTCTATCTTACCACCTTTATTTACTTCGTCTCTCATTTTTTCTTTTTGCTTAATTTTATTTATTTCTGTTGGAGTCCCTGGAGACCCTGTTACAATATATGGGGTTGTAAATTTAGTATCCTCAGGGTCTTCTTCTTCTGTTTTTCTTTCCGGTACTCTTTTATGAACTCCTCTATTATCAACTTTTGAAGGGATTTTACTCCTTCCTTTATCGGTGGGTTCAGGTTCTTTGGGTCTCTCAAGGTTTGTCCTATTTGGGTTCCGTTTTGTGGTTTCTGTGTATAATTAGTTCAATTGTTTCTAGTTCGTGTTTCTTGTTTATAATTTTCGTCGTTCCCTTTTTGTTGTTTATTATGTGTCCCCCTAGGGGTATTCATATTGTCGACTAGAAAGTTATCTTTGAGAAGTCCGGTCTTCCCTTACCGTTCTGTATGAATTTCACTACTTTCTCTTTTTGGATGTCGGATCTAATGACATGGAACGTTTCTAGAGTAAGTTTATACTTCCTCTTTAGTTTCCGAAATGTCTGTTCGTTTTCGACTCTATTAAGTCGTGGTGGTTTAGTCGAGAAGTTGTTTGCAATTTCCTAGAAGAGATCTGTCCTTTGAGTCCTTTCCAAATATTTGGTCTTGGGTTTTATTGTTTCATTTACCGTTACCCTAGTATGAATAGTTATTAATGAAATTCACATTTACCCAACTTACGGGGTTGGTTTTCTCACCGACTTACCTACGTTTTTGTTCTGGGGATATATACGACATATATTCTGTGGGTGGAGTTTGGATCCCTGTGTATGTCTGACTTTCACTTTCTGACCTTTTTCTATAAAGTACGTTTACCTCTGGTTTTCTGTCGTCCCCATCGTCATGAATATAGTCTATTTTATCTGACTTTATTTCCGGCACTCTTCTATGTTTTTTCCTGTGATGTGTTACTAGTTTCCTAGTTAGGTTCTTCTATCTTGTTAATATTTATATATACGTGGGTCGTATTCTCGTGACTTTATACATTCCGTTTACGATTGTTCATACTTCCTCTTTAATTGTTTTTAAGTGTTATTATCACCCTCTGAAATTATAGGGGTGAGTTTGGATACCTATCTAGTCGGTTTGTCTTTGAATCTTTCCTTTGTGTTTGAAAGTTACTATGTTACCTGGTAAATCTGGATTAACTATAGATATCCTGTAAGTGGGATTTAGTTACTTAAAGTGGAAAAAGAGTTCACGTGTGCCTTGGAAGATGTCCTATCCAGTGTAGGATCCGGTATTTAGATCGGAACCTTTTAAGTTTTTTAACTTTAGTTGAGTTCGTAGAAAAGACTAGTGTTACACCATTCTAATCTACAGTTGATGTCTTTTTTTTTTGATAATTTTTATGTTTGTATACCTCCGATTTGTTGTGCGAAGACTTATTGGTTGTTTAGTGTCTTCTTTAGTTTTTTCTTTCGTTTTATGTGTATCTTTGCTTACTTTTACTTTTGTGTTGTTGGTTTTTGGATACCCTAAGTCATTTTCTTCAAACTTTGATCTGCAGGGAAGGATTCCCTTTCCAAGTATCGTTATGTTCGGATAGAGTTCTTTGTCCTCTCTTTAGTTTATTTATTGGATTGAGATGTGGATTTCGTTGTTCTTTTTATTCTATACTTCTTGGGGTACCAATTATTTTCCTTTATTTATAAAAGTTTTTATCCCGTCTTTATTTACGTTTTCTTTGTTTCCTCTGGTATCGGTTTTAGTTGTTTCGATTTTCCACCAAGAAACTCTTCTATTTATTTCATCTGTTAATCGGTTTGAGTAGTTCTTTTGTTCCATCTTCTTAGTTTAGTTGTTTTTGTCTTTACTTTTACCTCTTTAGTGTCGTCTGTTGTGTCTTTATGTTTCCTGGTATTCTCTGATGATAGTCGTTGATATACGGTTATTTTGCCTGTTGAACCTTCTTTATGTGTTTAAGAATCTTTTCATATTGAAAGGTTTTGACTTGGTCCCTCTTTATCTTTTAGAATTGTCTGGGTAGTGTTCGTGTCTTTAGTTTTTAAATTAGTCTTTAGTAGGTTGTTTGTTTTCGGGTCCTGGTCTACCAAAATGTCGACTTAAGAGGGTTTTTAAATCTCTTCTCCATTGTAGATAGTATAAGCTTGAGAAGGTCTTTTAACATCTCATTCCATTTGAAGGTTTGAGTAAGATACACCGATGGTAGTAGGATTATGGTTTTGGTCTGTTTCTGCGGAGTTTTTTTCTTTTGATGTTCGGTATTAGTGACTACTTGTATCTACGTTTTTAGGAATTGTTTTAAGATCGTTTGTCTTAGGTTATTGTATAATTTTTCTAGTACGAAGTACTGATACACCCGAAATAGGGTTACTACGTTTCTAAAAAGTCACAAACGTTTAGTTAGTTACACTATGTGGTGTAATTGTTTAACTTTCTATTTTTGGTATGTTAATAGAGTCATCTATGTCTCTTTCGGAAACTGTTTTAAGTTGTAGGTAAATACTATTTATAGGAGGTCTTAGTACGTAGCTTGGACCTGACCGCTAAACAAAGTATATACTATAATATGAGTCTCCCTACCATACCCCTCCCTCTTCCCCCCCTCCAAGTCCTACCCCTTGTGCACATATGGACACCACCTAAGTACGACTAGATACCGTTTTCGTTATGTTATGACAGTTCATTAATTGGAGGTTAATTTTATTTATTTAAATATAAATTTTTTAGAAGGTGTTTCTTTCTCATCTTCCTTGTATGGAGTTGTATTATTTTCGGTATATACTATTTAGGTGTCGTTTGTAATAGAAGTTACCACTTTTTGACTTTCGTAAAGAGGATTTTAGTCTTTGTTCTCTTCCCACGGGTGAGAGTGGTGACGATAAGTTGTATCAAAACCTTCAAAATCGGTGTCGCTAGTCTCGTTTTTTTCTTTATTTTCCTTAGGTTTACCTTTTCTTCTTCATTTTGAAAGTGACAAACGTCTACTGCTAGGAGATGTATCTTTTGAGATTTCTTAAGTGGTCTTTAAATGCTCTCGATTAGTTACTTATATCATTTCAAAGTCCTATGTTTTAGTTGTGTGTCTTTGGGGACAGTAAGGATATGTGATTGTTACTCTTTTGTCTTTATCTTTAATTTCTTTGTTAGGGTAAGTGGTAACGTTGCTTTTCTACTTTTATGAATCCTTATTTAGATGGATTTTTTCTTTTCTGGATATATATCTTTTGATATTTTGTGACTACTTTCTTTAGTTTCTACTGTGTTTATCTACCTCTTTATATGGTACAAGTATCTATTCTTTTTAGTTACATCACTTTTACTCATATGATGGGTTTCGTTAGATATCTAAGTTACGTTAGGGATAGTTCGATGGTTACCATAAAAAGTGTCTCGATCTTGTTTATTAAAGTGTTAAACATACCTTTAGGTTTTTTGGAGCTTATCGGTTTCATTAGAACTCTTTCTTCTTACCTTGACCTCCTTAGTTGGACGGACTGAAGTCCGAGATGATGTTTCGGTGTCAGTAGTTATGTCATACCATGACCGTGTTTCTGTCTTTGTATCAAGTTACCTTGTTTCATCTTTCGGGTCTCTATTTAGGAGAGTGGACACTCGTGGAATAGAAACTGTTTCCTCCGTTCTTATATTTTACCTCTTTTCTGTCAGGGAAATTGTTCACCAGGACCCCTTTGACCAGTTGGTGAACATTTTCTTACTTTGATCTTGTGAAAGATTGTGGTATGTGTTTTCACTTGAGTCTTACCTAATTTCTAGAATTAACTTCTGGTCTTTGATACTGTGAGGATCTTCTTTTGTATCCGTTTTGTGACAGACTACATTTAGTATCGTCCTAGGAGATACTGGGGGGAGGGTCTCATTACTTTTATTTTTCTTTTTATGCGTTTACCCTGGATTAATTTGAATTTTCGAAGACGTGTTGTTTCCTTTGATATTCGTTCCACTTTTCTGTCGGGAAGACTTACCCTCTTTTATTATCGTTTACTTCGTTGAAAGTTTCTTAATTAGAGTTTTTGTATGTTCGTTGAGGACTTCGAGTCCAGATCTTTTTATTCGCTGGGTCAGTTTTTTACCCGGTTTCTTGATTTGTCTATAAAGAGGTTTGTTTTGTATGTCTACCGATTGTTTGTGTACGTTTCTACAAGTTGTAGTGAGTAATACTCTCTTTATGTTTAGTTTTGGTGTTACCCCATGGTAAAGTGCGGTCAGTCTTACCGACGGTAGTTTTCAGATGTTTGTTATTTACGACCTCTCCCACACGTCCTTTCCCTTGGGAGAATGTGACAACCTCCCCTACGTTTGATCAAGTCGGTGATACCTCTTGTCACACCTCTAAGGAATTTTGTGACCTTTATTTTGACGGAATACTGGGTCGTTAGGGTCACGACCCGTATAAGTGACTCCTTTGGTCTTAACTTTCCCTGTGTTCATGGGGTTACAAGTAGTGTCGTGACAAATGTTATCCGTCCTGTACCTTCGTTGGATCTGCAGGTAGTTGTTTACTTACCTATTCTTTCAACACCTTGTATATGTGTTACCTTATAATGAGTTAATAATTTTTATTACGTAAACTTAGTCAAGATTACTCCACCTACTTTGACCTCGGATAAAATGTCTCACTTCATTCAGTCTTTCTTTTTGTGGTTATGTCATATAATTACGTATATATACCTTAAATGTTTCTACCATTACTACTGGGACATACACTCTGTCGTTTTCTCTGTGTCTACATTTCTTGTCCGAAAATCTGAGACACCCTCTTCCGCTCCCAGTTACTAAACTTTCTTATCGTAGTTTTGTACACATATTAGTATACACTTCATCTATCAGACAGGTCCAAACTACGCACTCTGTCCCACGAGTCCCGACCACGTGACCCTACTGGAACTCCCTACCCTACACCTCCCTCCGCCCTCCCACCCAGTCCTACCCCTCGTGTATATGTGGGTACCGACTAAGTACAGTTACATACAGTTTTTGGTGGTGTCATAACATTAATCGGAGGTTAATTTTATTTAATTTTTATTTATTTATTTACAGTTATCAGATTTGTATTGTTTAATTTTCGTCTCTGGTAGTCTCACCTAATTTTTTATTTTGGATTGAATACGGTGATATTCTTTAAGTAAAATTTAAATTTCTATATTCATATAATTTTTGTTTCCCTATGTATTTCAATATAGTACGGTCGTGATTAGTTTTTTATTTAAGACCTTATTGATACAATTAAATTCCTTTTGGTGTAAAATCTAGTTCCTTTCAATGGTCCATATTTCTCTTCGTAATGTACTACTATTTCCCTAGGCAAGAGGTTTACTGTATTCTTAGGAATTTAACATATACGGATTGGTGTCTCGTAGTTTTATTTACTCCGTTTTTGACTATTTCTATGTTCCTCTTTTTCTACTTAGGTGATAATAACGACTTTGAAGTGATAGGGAGATAAATGACCTTTTGTCTTTTAGTCATTCCTGTATCAAATTGACTTGTCATGACAGTTAGTTGACTTAAATTAACTGTCAATATCTCATGAAGCAGGTTACTGTCGTCTTATGTGTAATAAGAGTCCGAGTATACTTTGTAAGTGGTTTAATGTGGTGTAAGATCCGGAATATTACGTGAAATTGTTTAATTTTCCTTGTTTTTAGTATGTTCCATACGAGTCTGTTGTTTCTTTAATTCGATCTTCAGTTATTGTCTTTCTATCGACCTTTTGTGGTGTTATGAACCTCTAATTTGTAGTGTGAAGGTTATTGTATACCAGTTTCTTTAGAGTTCTCTATAAAATTTTATACAACTTGATTTATTTTTACTTTTACATCGTAAAGTTTTAAACACTCTGCTCCTTTTTCGTCACGAATCTTCCTTCAAATAGTGTAACTTACGTATATAGTCTTTTACTCTTTCTATATGATACTTATTAGTTTGGGAGGTAGAGTTCTTTGATCTTTTTCCCCTCGTTTAATTTAGACTTCTTTCGTCTTTAAATTATAATTCGTATCCTTGTATTTGGTTTATTTAAATTTTGTCCTTTAATTATCTCTTTTAGTTCCTTTTATCTTTGACCAAGAAACTTTATTCTTTATTTCAATTATTTGAAGACTAGTCCAATTCCCATCTTCTTTTTTTTCTCTTCTGTGTTTAATGATTGTAGTCTTTACATTTACTTCGGTGATAATGACTCGGGTACCTACAATTTCGTATTATTTATTTATTATACATTTTAAAGTGTAGGTGTTTAAACTATTGGATTTACTTTTGCTGATTAGAGAAAAAAAATTTTAAATAAACAAAATTGACCTCCTATTAGTGGAATGTTATAACACTACCAAAAACGGTTATATAGTTGTACTTAACCGGTATCCGTATGTACACGAGGTAGGGAGGACTTTGTGGGAGTGTAAAGGGAGGGCTGGAGTAGGGAGGTCCAACAGTGTCCGAAACCAAGGGGACCAGTATGTCTTTTGAGGGTGACCGATAAAATGTATGTCATCACATATACAAAGTTACGATAAGACAGTTTAGTAGGGTGGGAGACAAAGAGGGTGACTCAGGTTTACAGACGAGACACAGACACAGAGGAAACGACGGGACATTCATCCGGGCAACCATGTCCTGACTAAAGAACTTTCTGTGTTATATGGTTTTGAGTGTGTTCTTCTTTATCTACTGGAATTATCCGTTTTCAGATAAAATTTTATAGTTTAGTCATTAATTATTGGTAGTTTTCTCTTGTGCCCTTCAAGTCTACTTAAGTGTACTTAAGGTGGTTTGTGACTTCACTATTGAAAATGGTCAAGAAGTGTTAGAGAAACTCTTTTATTCTCTCTTATAAAGTATTGGGTAAGATATTCCTGTAATAGGATTATGGTTTTGTTTTGTTTTGTTTTGTTAAGGTTTTTTCAATTTGTTATCTAACCATTGAGAACATCGTATTTATATTTTCAGGAATCATTTTTAAATTGTATATTTTAACTTATTACATATTTTTATTAATATGTGATACCGATCCGTCCTAAATAATCAACAGGTTACAAAATTGTAAAATACTAGTTAATGACATTAGATAGTATAGTTATCTGATTTCTTATTTTTAGTATTCTAGTATTTTTATCTATGACTTTTTCGGAAACCGTTTTAGGTTGTGAGTTAGTACTATTTTGTAAAGTCGTTTGATCGTTATCTCTCTTTAAAGAGTTGAACTATTTCTTGTTAATATTTTGTTCATGTCGACTTTAATTTGATTCACCTTTCCTCGATCACTGAAAAGACGATTCTGGTCCTCGTTCATTCCTACAAGGAAGGGAGAGTGGTGAAGATAACGTGAAATATGGACCTTTAGATTGTTTAGGTCATTCTATTCTTTCCCTTTATTTTCCGTACATATAACCCTTCCTTCTTTCTTTGGCCAGAAACAACCGTCTACTATATTAAAATATACATCTTTTTAGGGGGTTTTAGTCGGTTTTCGAAAACCTTAATTACGTACTGGAGTCGTTTTAAAGTTCTATCTTACAATTATATGTTTTCAAATAATGACAGAGAGTATATCCCAGTAAGCAATGGTAGAAGATTTATAAGGTATATATATATATATATATATATATATATATATATATGTGTGTGTGTATATATACAATTATATGACATTACCACAAAAAGATATACGTTCCGTCGTTCTCTCTGGATCTACATTTCTTGTCTGAAAACCTGAGACACCCTCTTCCGCTCCCACCCCACTAAACTCTCTTATCGTAACTTTGTACATATAATGGTATACACTTTATCTAACGGTCAGGTCCAATCTACGTACTCTGTCCCGAGAGTCCGGGTCACGTTACCCTGTTGGGACTCCCTACCCTACCCCTCCCTCCACCCAGTCCCTGTGTGTATGTGGGTACCGACTAGGTACAGTTACATACCGTTTTTTGTGATGTTATAACATTTCATTAATCGGAGGTTAATTTTATTTATTTAATTAAATGTTTTTTTTCAAGTAATGATAGAATATACTGTTCTTTCTTGTTAACCTTAACCTTTAATTTTCACTCGTCACAGACTCGAGACGGAGGATCGGAAATTAATAAACCAAAACTCAGTGTCACCATTCTGAAACATGAACAACGTCAAAGTAACATGGAAAAATCAAAGTCCTGAGGATAGGGTGTTAAGAGTCGGAACACGTAGTGGTCTTATCAAAGCCCTAAATAGGGTCCGTCTTAGAATGTATGAGAAAGGAGGTCACGTCCTTTTATATATAGATTGTATAATAATTGATAGGGGTTCATTATTTCTCCAGATAGGTGAAGGGTCCTTTAAGATGAAGTAAAATCCGTACTCGGGAGTCTTGTTTAGTCACCCTTTAGACAGGATTTGGATCTTATATCAAAATTGAAATCTCCGTCAAGTTCAGAAGATATTTAAGTTCTTGAAACATGGTGTTAAGGTACCAAAGTCCGTTCTTCCGTAAATAATTCAAAGATCATTTATAGACAACTGATCTTTTACAAAGAGGAACCCTCAGTCTGTATGAATCCATTCTTAAGTGTGAAACTTTGCATGATCAACACACGGGAACCTGTTAAATAAATTGAAGAGAATGGAATTCAAAAGAATACCCATAACAATTCACTGAGTCAGCACAGGTCGAGAAACACTGGGGTACCTGATGTCGTACGGTCCGAAGAGACAGGAAGTGATAGAGGGTCTCAAACGAGTTTGAGTACAAGTAACTTAGTCGTTACGGTACGTTGGTAGAGGTGACAGTAGGGGAAGAGGAGGACGGAAGTTAGAAAGGGTCGTAGTCTCATAAAAAGTCACTCAGTCGAGAAGTGTAGTCCACCGGTTTGATAACCTCGAAGGCGAAGTCGTAGTCAGGAAGGTTACTTATAAGTCCCAACTAAAGGAAATCCTGACTGACCAAACTAGAGGAGTAACGGGTCCCCTTAGAGTTCGTAGTAGAGGTCGTGGTGTCAATCTTTCGTAGTTAAAAAGTTACGAGTCGGAAGAAATACCATGTTGAGAGTGTAGGTATGTACTGATGACCTTTTTAGTATCGAAACTGATATACCTGGAAACAGTCGTTTCACTACAGAGAAGAAAAGTTATGTGACAGATCAAAACAGTATCGAAAGGAAGGTTCCTCGTTCACAGAAAATTAAAGTACCGACTTCAGTGACAGGTCTCACTGAAACCCCGGGTTCTTTTATTTCAGACAAAGGTAACAAAGAAGTAGATAAACGGTTCTTCACTACTCTGACCTATGAGACTAGAATCAAAAAACTTACAACTCAAAATAGATATATCGTCTTGGTTATTGAGAATGGAGTGTCTCGACTTTATTCCTCAGTTACTTAATTACCTCGGTTGTCTATCCTTTTATGGATACTGAAAGATACACTCACGTGCTAGTCAACGAAGTCAGTAAAGACTGAGAAACACTGAGATACCTGACATCGGGCGTACCGAGGAGACAGTTACCCTAAGAGGTCCGTTCCTATGACCTCACCCAACGGTACGGGAGGAGGTCTCCTAGAAGGACTGGGTCCCTGACTTGGGTGTAGAGAACACAGAAGTCGAATCGTCTGTCTGAGAAATGGGTAACTCGGTGGACCCTTAGGGGTACTGAAGGATGTTGTGTACAATTAAAGAAAGAGTACATAATAGAATTACTACATAGATCACCACGTGATTCTTGATCTTTTTAGATACATTAGGGTTCTTGGGTCTTGTGAACCCCGGACCGACAAGAGAGGGGTATCAGTATAAAGTTTTCACGTAATGTCTCTAACTCTCTCCGATCTTGGATCTTTTTCTGAGGGAACCTTTTTAAGGTGGTATCCCGACCGGTTTCTTTCAACCGGTTTTCTATTCAATGTTGGGTCCTTTACTCAACCGTTAACACGATTACACTACATCAAATTATTTGTGACACCTCGTCCCCTGTAACTAAACAGTACAAATGGTTAAAGATACACATTTATGAAAGTGTTCACTTGTACCTCAACCCTTCTCTACAAGTGTTAACTAAGAGTGTCGGTCACACTCCATCAGATACGACGCAAATCAGTGAGTCAACACAGGTTGAGAAACTCTGGGGTACCTGATATCGGGTGGTACAAGGAGACAGGTACCACTAAAGGGTAAGTTCTTATGACCTCACCCAAGGGAACGGGAGAAGGTCCCTTAGAAGTGTTGGGTCCCTAGTTTGGGTCCAAAGGGAGTAACGTACACCTAGGAAACGGTAGACTCGGTAGTCTCTTTGAGACCACTCCATCAGATCGTATGGTATCTTATTCCGTTCTTCAAGGATTTTCGTCTTCTCTCTCAAACTTCTTTCCTCCGTCCCCTCTCAGATCCCCTCTTTACCGGAGTGTAACTGTGTTATTCTATGATGACGTTCGAATCTAGTCCTAACCACAAACAATGACCTCGTCTCGACTCAGATGTCAACCAGTAGTTCCTTGACATCAACACCACCCTTCTCTGTGGAGTCAATTTAAATATCAGTAGATTGTCACCAAGAGTTCCACGCCAGGATTCTGTGTCGTAGTCGTAGTGGACCCTTTAACACTGTTTACGTTTAAAAAACGTGGTGGGACCCGGATGAGTTAGTCTTTGAGATCCGGATGGTCCGTAAATACTATATTGTCGGAAGGTCCACTAAGACGATGGGTGTCTTCTACCTCTTGGTAACCTTAACGACGTCCATGTCAAAAATATATTGGTTCAGTCCGTTCTGGTACTGAGTCCGAGAAGACCCTTCTTAAGAGTATACGTTATTACTGGTCTGTGTAAAACCGGTTCCCCGTAACCGACATTGATACCTCTCCTGTCTACCTGTCGACCCCTATCCCTCCACATTCCTAATTCTTATTGTCGAAGAACAATAGAGGTAAGGGACAGTATCGGTTGGACAGACGATGTAACAATCGTAATCAAGAGACACGTCATACTGGTATTTGTTCTGGTAACGTAGAAACTCTGGACCTTTGAGTTCGAAGTCAAAAGTTAGACTGTCAGCTCAAAGAGTCAAAGGATAAGTTACATAGTAAAACAGTGGAATATATGAGACTTTCACAATCCTTCTTGTATATAAATCCACCTTTTTATCGGGATTCGTCTTCCGCGACCCAGAAAGAATTTAGGAGTTAATCAAAACAGTGCTTTACTTACGTACTTACACCTCGATACAAAGGGTTCTAGATTTCTTTTAACGATATGAACTTTAAGTTTAGTCTGAGGATTTAAATTTCTCCTGCAAAGTAAAAAGTTTATTGAACCAAATAATAAACTTGAACGTCATTTTATATGTATTGTGTCTTAAATGGTATTTGGTAAAATGAAAATATAAAATTATCATAATTTACGTAAATGTAACAAAACGTTGTTAATGGTTGTAAGTAGATATTTTGTGAAAAGTAGAACATTTTAGTTTTGAGACGTCGGTAGAAAGGGAATCACAGATCGTTGGAGATAAGATGAAAGACGGAAATATTTAAAATAATATGATCCATGGAGTACATTCACCTCAGTATGTTATAAACATTAACAACACTGACAGAATAAAGTGAATCTTATGACATGAGTTCCAAGTAGGTATGACATCGTACGGTTTTACAGGAAGGAAAAATTTTGACTTGTTGCAAGTTAACATACATATATAGTGTAAACTAAAGAAGTAAGTAAGTAGGTAGTTACCTATGAACATAACGAAGGTTTAAAACCAACAACACTTATTACGGTGATACTTGTAATATTTGTATTCCCATATACTTTCGTTTAGAGAAATTCAAGACAAAAGTCATGAAACCCTATATATAGGTGTTCATCTTGAAGACCTAGTATATCATTAAAATTAAAAAATAAAACGTTTTGTAATGATAGGGCAAAAGGGATCACTGACGTGGTAAAATGTTAGGGTGGTCGTTACATGTTCACAAGGTTTAAGAGGTGTAGGAACTGTTGTGAACAATAAAAGAGAAAAAAAAAAAGTATCATCGGAAGGATTATGTACACTTCACCATAGAGTGAACAAAATTGAACATAAAAGAATTACGAATTACCCCGAAGGAACCACCGAGTCTGTCACAATTCGTAAAAAAAAAAATTAAAAATTAAAAATAAAAATGAAATAAAATGAAATGTTATGACATAACCGAAACGGTATGTAACTGTACTTAGGTTACGCTTAGGTTTGTACTTGGGGAGAGGGTGGAGGGAGGGGTGTTGTAGGGAGACCCAGTAGGGGCACGTGGTCGGGGTTCGTACGACATAGGACGTAGTCTGTAGCGGGTTCGTAAAAAAGTACACGAGTAACCGGTAAACATATAGAAACCTCTTTACAGATAAACTTAGAAAACTGGTAAACATTTGTCAAACAAACAATAAATCAATATTCTAAATTTTTATATAAAGTTTATAATTAGTGACTCTATAGGTTTAATTAAAATTTGTGATGTATAAACGGGGAACTGTGACCCGTCACTCAATCCCTTAATAAATATTAATAAGAGTTCCAATATTTAATCCTTTTATTCCGAGTCTCCACTCATCACTACAGAGTTCCATTGTTACTTAATTCTGTATATTATTTCGGATCCCTCGTTCCAGGTTCGGATTCAGGTAAAGGAACTATTAGAATCTTAAGTCTAAGACTTCCAAGGAAGTTCTGGTTACTTAAACTTATAGACAACAATGTGTGTTTTATGACTCTGGATCTTTCGTCCGCTCTAAATATAAACCGGTGTACCACTCAGTCAACGTCTTATACCATATACTATGTCTAAAGAATTGAAGGTCAAATCATCAGAGAAGTAAAGTGGGAGATCATCTCTTTATAAACCGTCAATGTTTTTCGACATAGACGACAAATGGAGAATTACTTCTTAATTAAAAGAAGTTTCTGAGTCAGAAGACTTTTAATATTAACCCAACTTTCTTGACGTCCCGGTAGACGTAAAAAGTCCGAGACTCTTACTCTAGTCTAGTTTTTCTAGACAACGATTCTCGACCCCCTGAACTGAAAATCGGTCGTAATTATTCTCACTTATTTGTAAACGTCTTAGGGTCAACCGAGGAGGTATCGGTGAACTTCTAGATGAATGTACGGTGTAAAACGTTGTTTCCTGGTTCGTGGGTCCCCTAGAATTTTACGGTTCTTTCTCTCTACTAGGAGTTCTTGAAACGATGATAAAATTTTTTACTAAAGTTGACTACGTTTTAAAAGATCGGAAGTTTCCCGAAAACACACATAACTGAATATAAGTGTTATCAGGATACTTCAACGAAGTAATGATGGTAAAATTTTTACTTCTTTGACTTCAAGTCTCTCTAGTATAATGAACTCTTATGTTTCGATTGTGTTATTCAGACTGAGACTTCAGATATGGAGGTAGTAACAAAAACACTCCCGGATACCTCTTTTAATCACATATCGTAGTTGGTTGAAAGTGTCTCTAACGATTCACGGAACTTACAGGTTCAAAAGATTCGACAAAATAGGATCATTGGACTTTCTAACTAGTTAGTAATTTAGTTACGAAACAGATATTGTGACCAAGAGTTTCACGTCAGGGACTTGGTCCTCGTAATGAACCCTTGAACAACTTTTACGTTTCAAGGATGGGGATGAGGTTTTGATAACTTAATCTTAGAAACCCTTACACTGGGTCATTAGACACAAATTGTTCGTGAGGTCCCTTAAGAATACGTAAGATCCTATTTAGGTTAGTTTCACCCTTCAAGTGAACTTAAAATGACTTTTACACGAGTTAACAGACAGAGTTAAGCAGTAATGTCAAGATCAGGTCTACCGGATAATAAGGGGTCAGGGAAGTAGACATTTTACCATTTACCGTTTGAAGTAACTTTGAAGAACCTAAATATTACTCCTTCTAGTTTCGAACTCATGTTAACACTCTCATACCTTATTTCTCCGTCTTTTTCCGATCTAAACTGAGAACAAATTAGTGAATCAGTACTGGTTGTGAAAACGTTGGAGTACCTGATATGGGGTGGGACGAGGGGACAGGTACCCTAAAAGACCCCTTCTTATAACCTCACCCGACGGTAACGGAAGAGGTGGCCTAGAAGGACTGGGTCCCTAGTTTGAACACGAAGGTCTACAGGACGTGACGTCTACCTAAGAAATGGTGACTCGGTGGTTTCTTCGATCTAAACTGAGAATAGAAAATCGACACTCTACGAAGGAAAGAATGGAATCAAATAACTGGAAATTTCACTTCCTAAGTAGGTAGAGTACCACAAAGAACTTCGAACTTCTTCTATTACTTTCACTTACCACAATTTGTAACAATCAGTAGTACGTCACTCCAGTCCTTTAGTCAAGTCAAGTCGAGTCGAGTCAGTGAGTCAGCACAAACAAAGAAACACTGGGGTACTCAGCGCAGTACGGTCCGGAGGGACAAGTAATGGTTGAGGGTCTCATGTGGGTTTGTATCCAGGTAAAACAGCCACTACGGTATGTTGGTAGAGTAGGAGACAGCAGGGAAAGAGGAGGACGGGAGTTAGAAAGGGTCGTAGTCCCAGAAAAGTTTACTCAGTTGAGAAGCGTACTCCACCTGTTTCACGACCTCAAAGTCGAAGTTGTAGTCAGGAAGGTTACTTGTGGGTCCTGATTAGAGGAAATCCTACTTGACTAACCTAGAGAAACGTCAGGTTCCCTGAGAGTCCTCAGAAGAGGTTGTGCTGTCAAGTTTTCGTAGTTAAGAAGACGTGAGTCGAAAGAAATATCAGGTTGAGAGTGTAGGTATGTACTGGTGACCTTTTTGGTATCGGAACTGATCTGCCCATTGTAGAGACGAAAAATTATACAACAGATCCAACCAGTATTGAAAGAAAGGTTCCTCTTTCGCAGAAAATTAAAGCACCGACGTCAGTGGTAGACGTCACTAAAACCTCGAGTCTTTTTATTTCAGTCGGTGACAAACGTGACAAAGGGGTAGATAAACGGTACTTCACTACCCTGGTCTACGGTACTAGAAACAAAAGACTTACAACTCGAAATTCGGTTGAAAAAGTGAGAGGTGAAAGTGAAAGTACTTCTCCGAGAAATCAAGAAGAAGTGACAGACGGTATTCCCACCACAGTAGACGTATAGACTCCAATAATTTTAAAGAGGGCCTTTAGAACTAAGGTCGAACACGAAGGAGGTCGGGTCGTAAAGAGTACTAGGTGAGACATATAGTCAATTTATTTGTCCCACTGTTATATGTCGGAACTACATGAGGAAAAGGATAAACCTTGGTCAGATAACAAGGTACAGGTCGAGGTTGACAACGAAGGACTGAACGTATGTCCAAAGAGTTCTCCGTCCAGTACACTAGACCATAAGGGTAGAGAACTTCTTAAAAGGTCAAATAACACTAGGTGTGTCAGTTTCCGAAACCGTATCAGTCATTTCGTCTACAAAAAGACCTTGAGAGTTAACAAGTTGGTGTCTCGTGTTACAACAAAGTTAGTATATAATACTAGAGACGGATTTGGTATAGAAGAAAAGTCTATTTGACGTGGATATTGGATCCGACGGTACAAAATATGGTTTACTGAGGTGGTACCAACTTAAACTGAATCCCCGTTGGTTAGAAACCCGACAAGACCTTGAATACTGAACAAATAGAAAAGTGGTTTTTATTACTCGTTGTTTATCGTCCTCGATCTTGACTTTAAGTGGTCCAACTAAACCTCATCCTATTTAACATCACAAGTTCAACTTCAATATTCCCACAGTCAACCATTCTTTTACCTTTTTTTTTTTTCATCTCACATTGGTTTAGTATCACTACTTCCAGGTGAATATTTGAGATCAACAATTTCAGAGAAATCGAAGAGTCCCAGTGAAGAAGACATAGGTCGAAGGATAACAACAACAAACCAGAGAGTCACCACAGACTGAGAAACGCTACGTACCTGTCGTTTTACGGTCCGAAGGGACAGGAAGTGGTAGAGGACCTCGAACGGGTTTGAGTACAGGTAACTCAACCACTATGGTAGGTTGGTAGAGTAGGAGACAGTAGTGGAAAAGGAGACCGAAAGTTAGAAAAGGTCGTAGTCCCATAAAAAATTACTCCGTCAAGAAGTATTGTCCACCAGTTTCATAACCTTGAAGTCGAAGTCGTAGTCAGAAAGGTTACTCATAACAGTTTCCCTGAGAATTCTCAGAAGAGGTTGTGGTGTCAAGTTTTGGTATTTAAGTAGTGGTACTTGTCATACTTTTCCGGAGGATATCGGAACGTTGTTCGAGAGGAAATGAATTTCCAGAGACGATGACCAATTTTTGGTAGTGTTTCGTCAATAATTCTATGAGGTAAAAAATGTTGAAAGGGACAAGACTTGGGTATTGGGATCCGTGGTACTTCTTACTCACTGTATCTATCCTAGGTAAGGTTTATCCTCGAATGTCGTATGGTTCGGTTTCTTTCTGTCTTATGCAAACTCATGGATTATATACACTACGAGGTAACACATGTGGTAGGGGAAATTTGGGTGTTATTCTATGTCTTGAACTCTGTGGATAAAATATCTATTATTTTGTTTCCAAGACTTTTCCCTTCATTAAACAGGGTCTACTTATCGACTTTAACAATACAGACCTCGGTCTGAAACATGAGAAAGGTGATATGGAGTGACGGAATTAGTCAGATGATCTAATGATTAAACGTTTACACCAACTAACACTCTTACTGGATCCCTAACAAAACGAAATAAATTTTCTATACAGAACTTTTGACGTTCTATAATTACTTTCTTTAGTTTTCACTATTTTTATTTATCCTTTCTACAACACACAAGTATCTAAAGTTGTTGACTATAAACTTTACAAGGATTATGGTTTTCGTTAGATGTTTAAATTACGTTAAAGATAATTCTATGTGTACTATCAAAAGTGTCTCTATTAAAAGTGTCTTGTTTATTAAGATATTAAACACACTTTGGTGTTTTCTGGGTTTTATCCATTTCTTTAGAATTTTTTTTTTTTTTCGTGTTTCGACCCCCACAGTTTAAGGAACTGAAGTTTGATATGACCTTTCTATTTCATTAGTTTTGTTATACCATGTCCGTGTTTTCGTCTCGTTACCTAATCTTATCTTTTGGGTCTTTATTTGGGTGTGTATTTATCAGTTAATTAGATACTGTTTCCTTCGTTCTTATATGTTGTCTACTTTGTCTGGAAAGTTATTCATCACAACCCTTTTTTCCTGTCAATTACATTGTCTTACTTTAATCTTATAGAAAGATATGGTTTATACTTTTATTTGAGTTTTACCCAATTTCTGGGCATACATTCTTGACTTTGGTATTGGAAGATCTTTTTTTTTTTTTCGTCATGTGAGAAACTCCACCTAGAGTCGTTATAAAAAAACCTATACAGAGGAGTCCGTTCTATCCTCTTCCCATAATTCTCCATGTTTAATGAATCTCATTTTAATCTATGTTCCTACGTTAAACGTAGTGTCCCTTATATCGGTTATAAAAATTTCGGAATATACCTAATATTAGATACCACCAAACCAGTGATTCAGTACAGACTGAGAACATTGGGGTACCTGACATCGGACGGTCCGAGGAGGCAGGTGCCCCTAAGAGGTCCGTTCTAGGAAGAGGTCCCCTAGAATGGTTGGGTCCTTAGCATGGACCCAGAGGACGTAACGGCCATCTAAGAAATGGCTGACTTTGTGCTCCCTTCGGGGTAATATTAGACATTTTTATTGTTTAGTGATACAACATGTGGACTTTGATTATATTATAACACAAAGTCGATACGAAGTTATTTTTTATTTATTCAATTTTTATTTCAATGGTTTTTTTAGTCTAAAGGACAGTACTTTATACTCTACCTTAGTATCCTTCAAACACTTGAGTGAAGAAGGGTACCTGTGTGGTTTAGATTTCGATGGATACCTAGTGAAGGGAACTCTTTCTAGACATTTGATCTACTTGACAAGAAGTGTTGTTTCCTGTTTTTCTGGTGTAACTCTACCCATTCTCAGTCTCTTTACTAGAGTGTTTTGTTGGATGGGGACAACGTCACTGTTTGTTATTCCTCCCTAGAGTGGTCTATCCGTAAAGAGGACGGCTTCGTTCCCTAACTACAGGGTGTAGTCCGTGAGGTTCGGGGTTGGAGACGTAGTCTTTACGTTCGGGAGTTTTACGGACCGAATCTTTTGGTTGTCCCGACTACATGTACACAAGGTTTTACGATATCTTTTCAAGCTGAAGGGGAGAATTTCCCGGGATTCTGGGTCGTTTTATGGTCGACAACCTTTTCACGGATCTGATATACACTTCCCCTGTGTAAATGATTAGATTACTATAATCGATCTCCTCATCCCCTGTCGACTGTGAGAGGGATCTCTGGCTCCGTGACCGTCTTCTGTGAACGTGAGAGGTGAATTGGACTATTGTGTCCGTCCGTTAGAACCTACACTGTGGGAGGGTGATGGAACGATTTTGTCCGTCCTCCTTCATGAGTATCGTAATAGGGTGACGAAAAGACTGGTCTATCATCACTTACTAGTATCGAGTAGGAAATAAGGGTTGAGGAGCCTATTTCGTACATTTGTTATTCTCGGGATCTTTTTCCCAGGGATTTATTTCAGAGATTCGTACCCACTAATATTATAAGGGGACGGAGGACAAACCCCGATCCCTCACACTCTTCAACCCTGTAAGAGGGTGAGAATCCGATATCTTTCATATGTAGGTCAGTCATGTAAAAGGATGACGAAAAGGTTTGGGTCACTCATACAGGAAGAGGGTATGTGAGATGTTGGAGGAACGATTTTGGTCACCTTCGTGGGTTAGGTATGTCCTCTGTGAAGAACTAACAGAGTGGTACGACCGGTCCCGACAACCGTAAGGACTCGAGGTATCCTGACATTGATGACTTCTCTATCAATAACCGTCCGGTAGTGGGAGTTCCGTAACGTATCTATCGTTTAACTTTGTGTCGGTGTCAGAAGGTCACTTTTTTAGGTTAAATGAATGAGACCTAAAAGATAGAATCCCTTTCCGAGATCCAAGGGGGTATAGAACTCCGATTCCTCTACGAGGATCCTATATATTCTTCACTCTTTTGTAGAAACACGTGAGAAAACCGGAGTGATGTCGACCCGTTCTGAAGAGTCTTTCCTCGAATATGTAAATGAACCTCGGGGTTAAAAACGTTGATAGTGGGTCTCTTCTGGAAATATAGAGGAACAAACCTCCGGTCGTCCCTAATGTTAATGTTGGGTGTCCTGACGTGTATAAACGTATGAAATTTTCAACGATGTAATCCGAGACCGAAGGTTAGTTGTACTTTGATACACTATTTACTCTAAGAAGGGAAACCCTATTACTGTCCAGAACCGTGTGATATTTGTTTTTATTTAGTCCGTCAAATCTATTAGTGTTCCAAAGTTCTCTGTTGGTTCTCGATACCGTTCCATCCTATTCTTTCTAGTCGTGGATTTATACCGGTAAGGATATTCTGATTATCTCCATCGGTAAAGTGAATTATACACTTTCACTTTTGTCAGTTGTTTTACTCTTGTCTCTTTTCACAAGTTTTTTATTCTCTTGTTCTGTTTTGGAGTCTTTTTCTGACATTATTATACCTCTATTTATCGTATTGACTCTTCCTTAAGTTTTACAGTATTTCTATGAGTGAGAGTAACTCGAGTCCTCTTCTCACTTACTTATGTGACTCTTAAAGTTGTTGTTTTTTTTTTTTTGTATTCTTTCATGGTTTTTCTTCAACGTTTCGACTTCTTATGTTATCGACTTGACTTTATATATGATCTATCCAAGTCGTTGACTGATTTACTTTATCTTCTTACTTAGTCATTTGTATTCTATTTCGTTATCTTGAATGGGTCTGTTTCGTGGCTTTTCTTTTTTCTTTTACCAAAGAAATCATTAGCAATTCTTTTTGATTAATAATCTTTCAATTCTTTTGAATTCTCCGGAAACCATGTTATAGTAGACCTTACGGTAAATGTAATATCTCCAAGATCTTCTTCTTCTATCTTTCTCTCCGTCGTTTTTTACATAAACTTTGTATTACCAACATTTGGAGGGATCAGGTCTCTTCCTTCGTCTATAAGTCTAGGTCCTTAGAGTCCCTCAGGGTTTATTCTATTTAGGTTTCACTTGGTGTGGTTCTGTGTAATATTCATTTTACAGTTTTTAATTATCTTTTAAAATTTTGTCGGTTTCCTTTTTTTTAACAATACATTTTCTTTTTGGGGTATTCGAATAGTTATCTAAAGAGTCGTTTTTGAAACACCCTATCACGTACTGTATCGGCTTCACGACTTTCCCTTTTTTTTTTTTTCAAGGGTTGACTCTTATAAGATGTTCCTTTCCAATAGTAAGTGTAAACTCTCTCTTTATCAAAAGGTCTGTTAGTTCAAATTTCCTCAATAGTGATGATTGTGTCCGAATATTCTTTATAATTTGTGTAAAGAGATTCGACTTTTCCTTGAACAATTATTGTTTTCGTATACTTTTATTTTTAGAGTGACCTTTTCCATTTTATGTATCATTTTCATCGCCTGAATAGTGAAGTTTACGAAGATTCTGGTAGTTTACTTTTTTTTTTATCATTTCAATTTCGATAATATTCGTCAATTCCTTATATATTTTTATTTTTCTACATTTTTCACTATAGTTTTATATGTTACACTCCAGCCCCACCATTTTACATTTGAACCCCTCACACAAGTTTAAATTCAACGATAGCTGAATTTTATCCGACAATATATGTATCTGACTATGTACGATTGTAGTGTCTTATTGTTCAGTTTTTTAATGTTTTTCATGTGTTTTCTCTTGTTCTTTATTTACATTTGTAATTTTTGTTTGAGTAGGTTGATGTTCCCTTCTCTCTTTCTCTTTTTCTTTCTATCTCCCTTTGATGTTTTCGTCAGTCTTTTGTTTCTTGTTTTACCGTTATTGGTAGAACTCCCGAGGTGTTCTGTACGTATACATTAGAATACCTGATATCGGGCAGTCCTAGGAGACAGGTATCCTAAGAGGTCCGTTCTTATTACCTCACCCAACGGTACTGGAGGGGGTCCCTTAGTATTGTCAAGTCCCCAGCTCAGGTGTAGAGAATACAGAGGACGTAACCGTCCGTCTAAGAAATGGTGATCGTAGTGGACCCTTCGGGTTCTACCGACTCATCTTTGTACGACTCGAGTTGACAAGAGTATTTGTGTAAGTTATAGTTTTGTTAAACGTTTTATTGGTGACTAAATTTTCTAGTCTTGGATGGTCTTTTCTAGGTGTTTATTTCTATATTTCTTGGTTTTACACTGTCAATTCTCACCACCTTAGTACTATATATATCAATTTAAGTTATGGGGGTCCATACGTTAAGTATTTACCCACTTATTAATATTGACACCCCTAAGAGGGTTTCTTGACTCTTCAGACTTGGACCCCAAGGAAGTGATCCTTCTGTTCAGGACTTTCTTAAACTTCTGGTCATCCCGAATGAAAAACTCAGAGTCTTCTGGTCCCTATTATTTCTAAAGTGAGAATTTTCTACGTGTATTTTAGTGTGTATGTGGTCTTGGGTCTCGTCTTCGTCATTAAACTGTCCTTTGATTTTGGTCGACGACTAAGATCTCTTAGAGAGTCCTTCTACCCTCCATTGACGGTGAGTGGGATTCCTGTACCTATGACGGTCGTCGATAAAAACTCTCGAGGATAGTGTACCCGTGACTAAGACCGTTCATATTAAAACATTAGAAGGAAGATCGAATATTGGGGGTCCTGGTTCGGAATGGGACTAGTCTGGAGACTTTCGTAGTCACGATCCTACAAAGTCCATTTTTTGATTGACCCGAGTCTGTATCATCAGATACAGATGGTCGTCTGTCCGACGGAATTCTGGAAATCTCAGGTGTCACCGGAGACCCGTACAGGGACGGGTGATCTCCTGAGTTTTGGACAGGGGTCTCTGGTCAGGTGTCCGTGACCTGACCTCCGGGGGTCCGGAAAGATTGGTCTCTGGCAGTGTTACGTCGAATTGGGTGGTCATCCATCCATTATCCGGGGTTTAGAGGTCCGGAGGTCATGGTTATTCGTTCGGACGACATCGGAACTGGGTAAAGGTGGGCGGTCGTTGGTCTGTAGTCGGTGTTCTTTTAAAATCGGAGTGTCAAACACCCGGTAGGATATGTGATTGTGATCATCCGATCTAAGATGAGACCCTGATAACCCTTGTTCCTGGGTGGGTGATCGTTCGATTATTTTCGAAGTTCTACGAGACCTGAGTCTTCAGTTACAACAGTCCTTGATCGAAGTGGGTGGTCGTAAGGTTTTAGACGAGACCCTGGGGATCCGGAACGTTGGTCTGTTGTCCTTCACCGAGACGGGTAGTTATCCAACTGTGATCGGACTCCTAAACTGAAATGGTTGGTCACCATTTCGTTGACGGGATCCTTGAGGACTTACGTCTGAGACGAATGGTTATTACGTCGTAATGGGGGTTCCAACGACTCCCAAGATGTCACTCTACGGAGTACTGTGTCAGGGTTGTTGTCACCGACCGTCGGAGGTTTTTTCACCGGACTGTTGGTTTACCTAGTCTCCGGTTGGTTTGGATAGTCTAATGGGTATATTAGTTGGACGGTGTTGTCTTCCTGGGTGTCTCCCCTGTGAAGATCGTGTATATCGAGACCACTACTCTCTCCTCATGTGACAACCCTGTATATCCTGTAATGGATTTTTCTGGTGAAGAAGTTACAGTCTTATAAATTGGTTGTATGGTCTAACCTTTTTTACTATTATCGTTCAATCCGTTTTACTCCGTTGTGTTCTTGCACAAGGTTTGTTTCCTTGTTCTATTTTGAGGCTTCTCCTTGATTCCCTATCCGTTAGAAGGTCCCTTTCTCAAACTCATCAGTAACATTTCTACTGGTTTGTTGATCCCTCTTCTTACATACGTCTCTCTCTCTTCAATCTTCGAAAATTGTTTCTCAATCTTTAAAATTCCTTGTTGGTTTGTCTCTACTTTTTATGTCATTGACTTTTATATTTGGTCTTCCTTAGTTGTCTTATTTACTATGTCTCCTTACCTAGTCACTCGTCCTTCTATCTGATCGTGTTTAGTGACTACTACTTGTTGTTTTATTATTTTCAACTTTTCTTTACTCCTGTGAAATTCTCTGATACCCTATTGTAATTTGTGTGGTTATAGACGGAAAATCCCCAGGGTCTTCTGCTCTCTCTTTTCCTGACTCTTTCATTGTTATTGTTGTAGTTTATTTTGTATTATCGATATTTGAAACCTTTGTCTTAATCTCAGGTCCTTCGTATCCTTCAGTGTAGGTCCTAATTGAGTTTTTTCTTTTATAATTGTATATAACGTTTATTTTACCTTTTTTTATTTCTATTTCTCTTTTATGATTTTCGTCGTTCCCTTTTCGTTGTCCGATACATGTTCCTTTTAGGTTATTCTGATAGTCCACTGAAGAGTCGTCTTTGTGACGTCCAGTATCCCCTCACTGTAGTCTATAAATTTCACTATTTTCTTGTTTTGGACGTTGGTTCTTATGACATGAATTGTAATGAAAGTAAGTCTAAACTCTCTCTTTAATTTTTCGGAGTGTCTGTTCGTTTTCGATTTTCACAAGACGTGGAGGTTTGGTCGAAATGTTCTTTACAATTACCTTGAGTTGATTCTCCAATTTGTGTGTGTGTGTGTGTGTGTGTGTGTGTGTGTGTGTGTGTCTCTCTCTCTCTTTTTGATACATTTTCCTTTATACTTCTAGTGTCTTCCTTTTCTTTTTCGAGTAGTCATTGTTGTTTGATATTATTTACATCCTTTAGTAGGCATGGATTTCTATCGTCCTTCCAATTTTTAGTTTAATCATTTTAGTAGGTATAGGTGTTATTTGTCAATGTCCCAAGTCAAGTCAAGTCAGCGAGTCAGTATAGGTTGAGAAACACTGGGGACCGTCGTGCGGCCCGGAGGGACAGGTAGTGGTAGAGGACCTCAAGGAGGTATGAGTGCAGGTACCTCAGCCACTACGGTAGGTCGGTAGAGTACGAGACAGCAGGGGAAGAGGAGGACGGGGGATAGGTAGGGTCGTAGTCTCAGCAAAGGTTACTCAGTTGAGAAGCGTAGTCCACCTGTTTCATGACCTCAAAGTCGGAGTTGTAGTCGGGAAGGTTTCTCGTGGGTCCTGACTAGAGGAAGTCTTACCTGACCAACCTAGAGGAACGTTAGGTTCGCTGAGAGTTCTCAGAAGAGGTTGTGATGTCAAGTTTTCGTAGTTAGGAAACCACGAGTCGAAAGAAGTGTCAGGTTGAAAGTGTAGGTATGTACTGGTGTCCTTTTTGGTATCTGAACTGATCTACCTGGAAACAACCGTTTCATTACAGAGACGAAAAATTGTACGACAGATCCAACCAGTATTGAAAGGAAGGTTCCTCATTCACAGAAAATTAAAGTACCGACGTCAGTGGTAGACGTCACTAAAACCTCGGGGGGTTTTATCAGACTGTGACAAAGGTAACAAAGGGGTAGATAAACGGTACTTCACTACCCTGGTCTACGGCACTAGAAGCAAAAGACTTACAACTCGAAATTCGGTTGAAAAAGTGAGAGGAAAAAGTGAAAGTAATTCTCCGAGAAATCAAGAAGAAGTAAAAGACGGTATTCCCACCATTTCTATTATGGAAAAAACTCTAAAATTTTCATGTATGTAAGAAGGATTGAGTATGAATGATGAGAGAAATGAAGACTTAGAGTCCAAGACCTAAAAAATTTGGTGAATGACCACTACGAATAGTCAATCACACTTTTGGTCATACAAACTTACGGTGACGAAACCTGATATACATACAAATTATCTTCGTTTTTAATGAAATTGATAAAACATGAAAAGAAAGGATGTAAATAGACTAATTTGTATAACCATAGAAGATGAGATTCATGAAATACGTTCAATTACTTTTTCAGGTCCAGTTAGACTAGTGTTTCTAAAAAAGTATTATGGTAATGATAGTTTGTTGAAAGTATTAAGGTAATTTTATTAACTTGGACTAGATTGATAACAGTAAATATTTTCTTTTGGTTTCAGTCTCTCCAATTCACTGAACTAATGCCTGTCGGTTGTGTCTGTTTTGGTTCTAATCTTTACATCCAGGACCTTCGGTATACGAGATTAATCAACAGGATTCCGACAAAAGGAGTAGACATTAACGTTAATAAAAAAGTGGTGTCAGACCAAAGAAAAGTCGGACCGGAGTAAAGAAGAGTCAGGTCTTAGATACTTGGCATCTATGAGACACATTGAAACGATTGTACATAAACAGGACACTGGAGACAAGGTTGTTTTACGTACCCTCTCCTACGACACGTTTGTACGAGATCGTGTAGACCGAATCCAATCACCCCCTTCCTTTGTCCCGTATCACCAAGACCGGGAACGACCTCGTGTGGTCGTTGTGTAAGACCCTGTTTCACTTGGATACCAAACATGAAGAGTTTTCACCGTCTCCGGGAAAAAAGGGGCAGGATCACCATAAAGGTAAGGTTCCTTGACGTGAGTTCGGGATGTCCCCATCACCATGTTCAGGATCCATCTTAACTGGTTTTGGTTTTCATTTTTTTTTTTATTATTATTAAACCACAGAAAGATTCTTGCGGTCGGTGAAAAACCCAGAGTCACAGGGTTGATATAATTTTCCTTTTTCAACTAGACACGGTAGAGATTTCAATAAAAAGTCGAAACTATGTAATAGTACAATACGTTAGTTAAGAAATTTCTTACAAAACATACGGACTTTCTGAACCGATCTATTACCTCGTTTGAAGTTCAGACACAGTGATTCGAAACCCGTCCTTTAGACTTCTTACACCCTTTCGGGACTTCGTTTTAAAGTCCGGAAAAAAAGACTACATAAAAGGAGGACAAACTACAAAATCTTCTTTTTTTTTTGATTCACTTTTAATCTCTGAAAAAAAAAAGTGGTCAACCTTTACGCCTAAGACGTTTACTAGACTAATTGACAGACTTTATAAGACTCAGCTTGAGGTGATACTGGGTGTATTTAGAAGGAGGTCGGGATATGTACTCAGGAGAGAAGAAACTCCATTTACCTACCCTTCTTAAACCGTGTACTTTCCAACTCCATATTCAACCCTTCAATAAAACTCTTTTTTAACTGGAAAACAGGAACCGTCTCTGTCACGATTCTTTGTAAATAAATTTGTAAATAAATGTGTGAAGGACTCGTGGATGATATACAGTCCCTGATAAGATACGAGAACCTTATCTCTCAAGTGTACTGTGTGTATTACTAAGTCTTATTAGTACACTCGAAGGACAAGAGGACGAGACCCAATGTGATGAGTTCGAACCGTACCGGTTTTATGACCACAATCGGTTCTAAGATTGGAAGTTCTCTTCCTGTCTGTTCACTACTTCTGTTTTTAAAATCAATGAAGAACATACGATGGTTGACTGACCATTTCGAATCTCGGGTTTGTCTGATTCTTGTGTAATTGACATGTGGTAGAAGTTTTAAGATACACTGCTTGGTGAAGGTAGAGGGAGTAGGATTTTGTTTAATCAGAATTCTCGAGTTTATATAGGGGTAGAGAACTAAACAGGTAAGATGCCAGAACTATTTTAAAGGAATAGTGGTAGGGAAGTTAAAAGGACTATTTTTCTTTTGATAGAAAGATATTCTGTTTTTGGACTCGTAGAGGGTCCAAATTCGACTCTTCTCGACTCTTACTTATTTATTTTACTTTTGTGGTTGAGGAGTCTTTCGTGACAAGGTTTACGACCTTGACGACAAAGGAGGGTAGATTTCTGAGGAAGGGAGACTTGTGGAATGTGTTTCCTTAAAAATCAAAGACCAATGAGAACACAATGAGAACCAATGAGAAAATTACTTTTACCTCCAACTCTCGTGACCCCGTAAACCTGAAAATTCCGAAAAGGATGTAGGAGAAGTGTTTTGCCTACTACTTAAAAGACAAGACCCTACCCCTTCATTCTATCAAGTTCTGAAGAAGTCCATTATATTTAGGACCCGAGTTCCAGTCTTGGTACTTGACAATGATGTCTAGAGTTAAGTACATTATCTTCGGTTATTAATCTATGGGAAGACTCTTTACAACCGGTTACACTAAACAGATGTTCAGAGTACGGATCTACCACTTTCTTATTCTTTAAACCCCTTAAATTTCGTTCACTTCGGAAGGATTAATTCGAGTCACCCTACAAGTAACCTCTTCCGTTACCGTAGGGTGAGGTCATCAGAACGGACCTTTTAGGGTACCCACCTCCTCGGACCATTCGACGTCAGGCACCCTAACGATTTTCAGTCTGTGCTTGCTCGTTGAATTGAAAGTGAAAAGTGAAAGTACGCAACCTCTTACTTCACCGTTAGGTGAGGTCACAAGAACGAACCTCTTAGGGTCCCTACCCCCTCGGACCACCTGACGGTAGACACCCCAGTGTGTCTCAGTCTATGCTGACTTCCCTGAATCGTTGTCGTCGTCGTCGTCCCAACTAGTAAGGACGAGAACTAGGTAGTAACGTAATCCTATAGTCTTTATAACCAAGAAGAACAAAACTGATTTAGAAATCATCCGAATATTTACTCTCAGATCTGATTCGTCTTCCTACCGGTTCTGTACTCCCCTTTGAAATTACGATGTCAATTTTCTGATCTACTCGAGACAAGAACACATAAATAATATGTTGTAATTAAGAACACCTCGGTGGTCTACTAACTGAAACCAGACGTACTGGTAGGGTTCTGGGACCCTTGAAGGACTCAAGACTCAAATCGAAGACCGTTTTCGGTTGTGTATCGAGAAAGAATTATTAAATTCTAAATCTCCGTACAGGTACCGGTTTCCGTTTCAGTTCTAAGGGATCGTGTGGTTCTTCGGAGGAGGATCCTTCGTCTTCGACCAAACGTATTCTGATTAACATGTTCTTCTTCGTAAGGGGTCATAGGGTGATCAAAAACTGGACTGGACAACCTGTGTCCGAGGTCAAGTGACTCACAGTCAATCTTCCATCCTCTTCCTACACTGAACAAGGACGAAACCCCAGAAACAGATTTTCTACACATTCCCGAAGGAGACTTAGAATTAGACGGTTTCGTTGTATTAACACACCTCCGTAATCGAGTCGAGGGAGTAAAAAAGGTCCGTTAATGTGGACTTGTACTTTATTGTTACGTTATGTTAAACCCTTTTATTATCTCAACCTACCTTATACTTCGACGACTTATATATCGTCCTCTTCGTTTCCGACTCTTTCCCTTACTCCAAAAGGGACACGGAACAGTTCTAGGGAAGTGGGTAGGTATCCAAGGTGGTTCCCACCTATTAGTCAAAATCGACGAGATTCAAAACTAGATAAGACATCGGACATAGAATAGACGTCTCTGTATAGGGTGTAAAGTGTGAAGGAAGAAGTGGGTTTTGGGGGAGGAGAAGTTTTTAATATTTATTTTCCTTCATTGAAGAAAAGACCAAACTAAAACCAGATTTACCGTTTCAAGTTTGGAAGGGACGATGGTTTGGATCTCGTCCAAAAGTGAAAGAGAGAGATGGTTTGAAGTAAGAGGATATGTGTATATACATGTATTGTACCGGGTGAACTATCCAATTCCCAGTTTTAAGTTGAGTCAACTCAGCGAGTCAGCACAGGTCGAGAAACACTGGGGTATTTGACGTCGTGCGGTCCGGAGGTACAGGTAGTGGTTGAGGGCCTCAAGTGGGTTTGAGTACAAGTAGTTCAGCCACTACGGTAGGTCCGTAGAGTAGGAGACAGCAGGGAAAGAGGAGGACGAAGGTCAGGTAGGGTCGGAGTCCGAGAAAAGGTTACTCAGTTGAGAAGTGTACTTCCCAGGTTTTATAACCTCAAAGTCGGAAAGTTTCTTGTGGGTCCTGACTTGAGGAAATCTTACCTGACTAAACTAGAGGAACGTCAGGTTCCCTGAGAGTTCTCAGAAGAGGTTGTGGTGTCAAGATTTCGTAGTTAAGAAGCCACGAGTCTAAAGAAGTATCAGGTTTAAAGTGTAGGTATGTACTGGTGACCTTTTTGGTATCGGAACTGATCTACCTGGAATCAGCCGTTTCATTACAGAGGTGAAAACTTATACGATAGATCCAACCAGTATTGAAAGGAAGGTTCCTCATTCACAGAAAATTAAAGTACCGACGTCAGTGGTAGACGTCACTAAAACCTCGTGTTTTTCTATTTCAGACTATGACAAAGGTGACAAAGGGGTAGATAAAGGGTACTTCACTACCCTAGTCTACGGTACTAGAAGCAAAAGACTTACAACTCGAAATTCGGTTGAAAAAGTGAGAGGAGAAAGTGAAAGTAGTTCTCCGAAAAATCAAGGAGAAGTGAAGACGGTATTCCCACCACAGTAGACGTACAGACTCCAATAACTATAAGGAGGGTCGTTAGAGCTAAAGTCGAACACGAAGAAGGTCCGTTCGCAAAGAGTACTACAAGATACGTATATTCAATTTATTCATCCCACTGTTATATGTCGGAACTACATGAGGAAAAGGATAAACCTTCGTCAGGGAACAAGGTACAGGTCAAGATTGACAACGAAGGACTGGACGTATATCTAAAGAGTTCTCCGTCCAGTCCACTAGACCATAAGGGAAGAGAACTTCTTAAAAGGTGTCAAATAACACTAAGTGTGTCAGTTTCCGAAACTGTATCAGTTATTTCATCTTTATCTACAAAAAGACCTTGAGAGAACGAAAAAGGTACTAGGTCGTCTACAACCGTTAAACTAGAGACCAAGGAGACCGTTAAACTAGAGACCAAGGAGACGGAAAAGATTTTGGTCGAACTTGTAGTCCCTCAAGTGCTAAGTGCATAACGACTTCGGACCGAACCTCTCAAAACTCGTAATGAAATGATCGCACACTCTACTCACGTTAACACGCCATCAAACTCGTAAGAAACCCTAACGTTACTTTTGACTGGAACAGATCAGAACACCGGTGACGACTCAAAAATTTTAAACGACCGTATAACTTACGTCGTGAAAGTGTCGTAGTAGAAAGTCCTAAACTTTATCGAGTTGACCTTAAGGTAGTGGAGGTGATCGAAACAAGTATCACTACGAAAGACTCCGGGTGAACTGAAGTGTAATGTCCTACAGACCGAGATCCACTCACTAGTGTGGTAGTACTAATAGACCCAGTATTTCTAGAAAAAAAATTATCAAGAAGACACATAAGAACGATGGAGAAGAATTATAGAAGACGAAGACAATCCAGGTATGGTAAAGACAGGAAATAACTCGGGTAGAAACGTACTTTACAAGGGAACCATAGAGATTAAAAGAACTTCTCTAGAGATCAGAAAGGGTAAGACAACAAAAGGAGATAAAGAAACGTAACTAACGACTCCTTCCGAAAGAATAGAGAGGAACTATAAGAAACCTTGAGACGTACGTCTACGAATATAGAGAGGAAAAGAAGAAACGAAAAGTGAAGAGAAGAAAAGTGTCGATAAACATTCCGGAGGACTCTGTCCGTAAAACTAAAAAACATAAATAAAAGGTAAGACTGTGTTACACCAGGTGACCTCCTCCCTTACTGTTTGGTGAAGTCATGAGAACGGAACTCTTGGGGTACTTGTCATACTTTTCCTTTTTACTATCCTATGACTTTCACTTTGAGGGGTCCAGTAATTCACAGGTTATCCGATGACCTCTAGTCAGCTCTTTATTGAAGTCTTTCTTACTTCACTATCTCGGTTTCATTTTCGTTATGGGTCAACACCTAGACTGACCACTATCTTCGTTACGGACTACGACATTTCTCGTTATAACGTATCCTTAGACCTTACAATCCAGGTACTCAGTTCCGTTTAACCTTCATCAGTTTGTCCTCTACTGTTCTCACTTGCAGCTGTAAGATCCTTTGTCGTTTGATTTTACCTGACCTTACCCACTTAAATTGAGTCTACTGGCAATATAGATGATGACACCCGTCCTTAGGGAATCTTTTTTACCTCATCGGTAGTGTCAGTTGTTGTCTCTGGCTTTACGCCATGAACCTACGTTACAGTTTTTGCTGTCTTACTAGAGACAAGTAAAGGTTCCGGTTAGTAAGTTATAGTGCCATTAGGTTAGGATACGGGGGTTGGTCATTGTGACTTCTTCGACTTAAACTTGTCAAAATACTTCTGTATGTTCTGGAAAATCTTAATTGTGGGGGTTTTCGACAGAAAAAGTAAGATCCCCTGACCTTACGTTTTCATCCTTCAGTTCTTTGTGGACCTGATTGTCCGTTTCAACAGGAACCTCATGTCTTACTTCGTCCCGTCTCCGATTATCTCAAAACGGTTCTCTTGCGTGACCAGTATCGTTTGTGGGAGAAGGTTGTTGTGTTCTCTTCGGAGATGTGTACCTGTAGTGGTCTACCAGTTGTGGCTTTAGTCTAACTAATATAAGAAACGTCGGTTTCTACCTCTTCGAGATATGTCAGTCGTTTTTTGTTCTGGTCGTCGACTGACACCGAGTCTAGTACTTGAGGAATAACGGTTTAAGTCTGAATTTAACTTCTTTCATCCCTTTTGGTGAGCTGGTGAGTTCATACTGGATTTAGTTTAGGGAATATAAATATCTCACCTTCACTCTTTATCTAAATTCCCTGATCTAGACTATCTCACGGACTACTTGATACCTACCTCCAAACACTGTAACACGTCCTCTGTCCTTAGTTCTAGTAGGGGTACCTTTTCCCAGTTTTAATTAGGAAGTAAATTTTGATCCCATAAATACGTCTCAGGGCATCCCCTTTCTAATAATTTGACGTCAGTCTTATAGACTCAAATTCACAATGAAAACGATGATTTTACGACGTACTAGAATCGTTTAGTGAAATGAAGATACTCGAAGATAAAAACTAAACATTTTGTCCCCATGGATAGAGACTGTTATGATGTCGGGTCACAAAGTTTGGATCTAATCTATTACCTCTACTTCTCTGAAACATTTATTATTTTGTGAAACCTTTATCCTTAATAAATCCCAACTCCGGACTATTCATGTAATCCTTGACGAGTCTCAACTTGTTAGTGTTATTAATAAATTGAGTTTTGACACTTTTTGTAAAGGGTGGAAGTCAGTAGACTCCTTACTCAGTGGTCCCTCCTTGACACCTGTGAACAACACTCCATAGGGAGTCCTATTTTTAGTATCGTGGTCCTAAATTTGAGTACACAAAATCTTAACAGAGACACTTGTTCAGTGATAATATTGGAACCTGTATTGTCGTTAATTTTTACCTGTGTTGCCCCTTCCTCTCCCACTCTGTCACTCTCATCGTAACCTTGTATGTGTAATGATTTACATTTTATCTATCGACCACCCTTAAACGATATTCTGTGTTTCTCGAGTTTGGATCACGAAACACTGATAGATCTCCCTACCCTACCCCACCGTCCGCCCTCCCTCCAAGTTCTACCTCCCACGTATACATATGGATAACGACTAATTACAACTACATACCGTCTTTGGTTGTGTTATAATATTTCGTTAATAGGAGGTTCATTTTCTTTTAATTGAATTTTTTACTATCAATGGTAAATGGTTCGAGAAGACTATCCCGTTCGTCCTCGATTCGTGATGATAAAACACGTAAAATGGTAAATTAGAAGTATTGTCGGATACTCATTCTTATAAAAATATTTATTCCTTTGGTTCCGTGTTCCTCCAATGTACCACGTATCTTGTCGACCTTAAGCTTGGAACCTGTAAAATTGTATTTCTATTAACAGTAATACGGATATATTTTGATGTAGAATGGATAGACCTGGTCTCTCGAACTTTCCCAAGGATTCGGAGATCAAGATAATATGACTTCAAAGTAAGAAGAGATTCTGGTCTCCCCTTAGTTTCATGATATCAGTAACCTTTGTCTCTATTCCACTTTGACAAGACACTAAAGGGAAATTTTGAGTAGAGGACGTAACATCGTTATCATCTTTCCCATTTTCTTGAATGTTATTCATAAACAAATAGTCTATAAATGATCATAAAAATAGACAGTCTATAGATTTGTGGATTGTGTGACTTATTACATTAGGAGTATTGTTGGAAGTTTGACTCCATGTCGTTCATGGGTCCCAGTATGTCTTTCACCGTCTCGGTCCTAAGTTTAGGTTCTTCAAACCGAAATCATAGACACGGGAATTGGTGATACACTCGGTTGATCGGTTGACAGATGATCTATGGCCAAGTTTTTGACTAAGTACGTCCTTCAGAAATTCGGGAGGGACTGATGGGACACGATCTACTAAAGATATTCATTATGAATTGTTATAATATGAAGGGTGTATAACAAGTAAGTATCTTAGAGGTTCGGACTTTTCAAATAAGTCTTCTGTACCCAAGAACTGTGTACTTTGTCACAATCGAGACAAAGTCTCGACGACACAGTGTAACCCGTTAAGGGAAACGACGAGACTCGGAGTCGGTTTACCTGTCTGACTTAGTCTGTCGACACGAAAACATCGGAAGAATCATACTAATATCTCAAATATGAGTAAACCAAACTTTTTATCTCAAGAGCAGAAGTGCCGAGAGAATCCTAGAGTGGAAAACCCACTAGTTTCCTCCTTCAGTGTTGGACCGGTCGGAAGAATTTTGCTGGTAAAAAGGTGAGTGGTCCGGTGAACCCGGACGACGACGACGACGACGACGACGATTCAACGAAGTCAGCACAGGTTGAGACACGCTGGGGTATCTACCGTCAGGTACTCCGAGGGGGCAGGGACCCTAAGAGGTCCGTTTTTGTGACCTCACCCGACGGTAAAGGAAGAGACTACGTACTTTCACTTTTCACTTTCACTTTCACCCGGATCAGTGATTGTAGACCCCACTTGACGCGGGCGATAATGGAGTCGTTGAGACGAGAGTGGTAAAGAACATCGAAAGGGGGTTTATATTGAGTAGGAAATTCTAGATCGAGTTTTTGTCGAAGGATGTCTTTCAACAATTCGGGAGGGACTGATGGGAGAAGGGTCTGTCTGAGTCGGTCTTAAACTAGGAGTTAACGTATAAAGGAACATACTCAAGGGACTTATGTCACAGAAAAGGTAGACAATAAAGGGGTGGTTTCACTGATCGTATAACGTACCATCGAAGAAGTTATTACTAAACAAATTTTTTTATTTTACTTTATTTTGGAGTCTTCTCGGAAGACTTCCAGTGACTCAGGGAATACCGGACTGTCCCAGATAGTCTCTGTCTGTCGTAGAAGGGACGGGAGGTAAATCACTCGAGGAGAACAGAGGTAAGTACAAAATAGACCAGGAGACTCCACTCTCTGTGGAGTTCTGAACGGAATAAATACTATAAACGTACCGAACCCGAGTTCGTCAGTTCAAGTAAGGATGGTAAGGATGTATTATAAGAAAGAAAGATAACTGCTTTAACTACACCAGACTCAAACTGTTCCAAATACGGATCTCGTAGAGGTTCCGGAACCCCGACCAAACTTTTTAAGTGAAATCGATCGACTTAAAGGATACTGAGACCTGAGGTGTAAGTCTCGTCATTTCAACAGACTTATCAAAAAGATATTGGTTACTTATGTTCAACGTTTAATAAACCATGTGTCTATGAATTAACTAAAATAATTATGATTACGTTTCTTTCACCCTGATAATGTGTCTAATATACTTACCTCTATTACAACTCTTTCAGATTAAGGGATGTGACAATCACTTTTTTCAATACACCTTTTTTTATTTCTTGTGAGTTTCAGAATGAGAGGTCGATTCAGGTTTATAAACTGTATAAATTCGTTGAGTATAATTCGTGAATGATACGTCGTCCGTGAAGTAATACTTGAGACTTCACCTACTCCGACTTATTCAGAGTCGGAATTGGGAGTTCACCATATCATCTTAGGAAAACACAGAGGAGAGAGTCTTCCACAACAACCTGAACGGACACGGGAAGTCAGTACGACGGATGAATGGTTCGTTACACTACATGATGTTGGGAGGTTTTATTGTTCAATTTTCAATTTAGGTAGGACCCTGGGTACAGTCGGAAAATTTGGAGAGCAAAAAGGATATCGAAACAGTAGAATTAAAAAAGGTACATTCTAACTTACTCAAACTCGAAGATATTCGTTAGATCTACACAAAAATAGTAAGGTACTATAGAAACAATCACAAATCTATTTCTGTTACACCATACCACCTTTCTCGTACCCCACGACCCTAGTCTTTTAGTTCTCTAGTCTAAGAATAAGACAGTGAATTGTTGACACGTTGGAATTCATCCAGTGAATTGGTGGGACTTAAAATCAGAAACAGAGACATTTTATTCCTACACCACAGATTGTGATGTATCCGTTAAGTTTCTCGAACACGAACATTTCGTGGATTAAATCTACGACATTGTATAATCTTCACACAAAAATTTAATTAAATAATCAGAATTAACCTCCTATTAAAGAAATATTATAACACCACCAATAACGGTATACAGTTGTACTTAACCGGTATCCATATGTACACACGATGGGTAGGAATTCGGGGGAGGGAGGAGGAAGGGGTGCGATAGGGAGACTCAACAGGGTCTCGTGTTCGAAACCCATGGGAGAAGAAGAGTAAGTGAATTAGAGAAAAGGATAATGTAAAGAATTTGAAATTTAAAACATAACCCCATGTCGACTAATTATTACAATACTATCAAAGTCAGTTTGTCGTTTACCTGAGTCAGTATATATATGTACATGGGTAAGAGGGGGTTTGAGGGGAGTGGAGGTCCGACGGTATATTGTAACTCGTCTCAAGGTACACGGTATGTATGGTATCCAGAAAAAAAAATCTACCCATTGTTTTCAATAGATAAAAACTCCCGTTTGAACTCCAAGTTTACTTTTCGTGAAATATTCGAAATTCCACGAAATATGTTTTCTCATTGACGTACCTGTACTAAGGGACTTTGTTTTAAAGAAAAAAAAAGGGGACCATGGAGAACCTGATAATGAAAATTTCGAGTAAATCGAAATAACAAAAGTTGTAAGAGGGTGAGCTGTGGTACTAACACGGACAAAGAATTCAACGAAAAAAAAAAAAAAAGGAGGGAGTCACTCGACTAAAACAGAAAGTCTGAGTTGATAGTACCAGTCGTTAATATTTAGTCCTGACTTTGGATGGAGTACTCTCACAACTCTCTTCAGTTTATAGGACTTATGGTTCGAGAGTCTTTTATCTTTTGATTCATAGAATTAACAATTGTAATTGTGTTTATATTCACCTTTTCTATCCACTTCAACGGGTTTATGGTACGTCTTTCTTTCCAGTCCTAAACCTCAGTCTTTAGTACTCAAGTCAAGTCAAAAATGAGTCAGCACAGGTTGAGAAAAGCTGAAGTACCTGATGTCGTCCAGTCCGAAGGGACAGGTAGTGGTTTAGGGTCTCGAACAAGTTTGAGTACAGGTAACTCAGTTACTACATTAGGTTGTTAAAGTAGGGGAGAACAGGGGAAAAGAGGACGGGTGTTAGAAAGGGTCGTAATCCCAGAAAAGGTTACTCAGTCAAGAAGTGTAGTCCACCGGTTTCATAACCTTGACTTCGAAGTCGTAGTCAGGAAGGTTACTACGGTACTAGAATCAAAAAAATTATAACTCACAATTCGGTCGAAAAAGTGAGAAGAGAAAACGAAAGAAGTTCTCCGAGAAATCAAGGAAAAACGAAAGACGGTATTCCCACAACAGTAGATACATAGACTCCAATAACTATAAAGAGGAGTGTTAGAACTAAGGTCGAACACGAAGTAGGTCGGGTCGTAAAACGTACTATATGAGACGTATATTGAATTTATTCGTTCCACTGTTATCTGTCGGAACTACATGAGGAAAGGGTTAAACCTTGGTCAGGTAACAAGGTACAGGACAAGATTGACAATAAAGAACTAGACGTATGTCTAAAGAGTGCTCCGTCCATTCCACCAGACTATAAGGGTAGAGAACTTCTTAAAATGTGTCTAATAACACTATGTGTGTCGGTTTCCGGAACCGTATCAGTCACTTCGTCTTCATTTACAAAAAGACTTCAAGAGAAAGAAAAAGATACCAGGTTACTTACAACCGTTAAACTAGAGACCAAGGAGACAGAAAAGATTTAGGTCCCACTTGTAGACCTTCAAGAGAAAGTTCATGACAACTTCGGATCAAACCTCTTAAAACTCGTAATAAAAAGATCACACACTCTACTTACGTTAACACATCATCAAACTTATAATGAACCGTAACGGAAAGAAACCCTAACCTTACTTTTGACTGGAAAAGGTCAGGACACCGGTGACAACTCAAAAGGTTTAAACGACCGTATAACTCACGTTTTGAAATTGTAGTAGAGAAATTATGATTGTGATCAATATCGGTGTTATTGAGTCTAAATATATACACAGTGTCGACTTTTGACGAAAGTATACATAAGAGAGTAACTTTGAGAATTAACACAAAAAGATAAATTACGAGGTTAGGACGGTCGGTCAAATTCGAAGAATCTTGTATCCGGGTTAGTACAGTGTGGGTATCAGATTTGGGAAGTTCCCGTGTGATGATGAGTTTATTAATACCATATAGATATAACATATACGTATATACATATATGTATAGGTATACCATATAGGTATTATTTTTCATATGTCGGTACTTTTACTTCCTTCGTTGACATATACATGACTAAATCGTGTTAGAAGTTCTCCACCATCCGTCATTTTTAAATGTATTTTCTCATATCTCACGTCATCAAATGTAAAGATAAAAATTTTTCTCGACTTTAATTTATAGAATAACATAAACATCCTTTTCCTTTGGTCGTCTAAACTCTCAATTTTTAAAAGACATGTAAAAGATAATTGACAAATAATGGTGTACATACAATAGAACTGTTTTCTTTTCTTTTTTTAAGTTATCTAAAAGTAGTAGATATAAAAATCCCAGGATTGTGAAACCAGACTGAAAACATCTGGAGGTGTTGGACCATGATTTTCTGGAAAACGTTTAGAAAAAAAAAAAAAAAAACGTTTATAAAAAGTTTATAACAGTCCGAAAGGTCAACCACGATCACTATTTCTTTGGTGGACGGTTAAGTCCTCTACGTTCTCTACGTCCAAGTTAGGGACCCATCCCTTCTAGGGGACCTACACCCGTACCGTTTGGTGAAGACATAAGAACGGTATCTGTCTCCTTCGACCGCCCGATGTAACGTGTCCCAGTGTTTCTCAGTCTGTACTGACTTTGTTGAATCGTACGTACGTATGTGGGATAAGTACAATGAGAATCGGTACCAAAGAAAATGTGTGGGTAGTTTAAGATCGGAGATAGGGAGACAAGAACATATTATCAGGAAATACATAGTTTTTTATGTCTCGTACAGAGCCCATAAGAAAATTTCACTAAGACAGAGATAGTTGGCAATGAATACGAATTTTAGAATTGAGGTTGTGGAACTGTTGTCGGTTAAGGAGTACATTACGAGGTCGCCCGAAAACATCATCATCATCATCAACAACAAGTCAACGATTCAGTATAGACTAACAAACATTTGGGTACCTGACATCTAACGGTTCGAGACGACAGGAGGTGATGGAAGACCACAAACGAGTTTGAGTACAAGTAACTCAGTCACTACTATAGATTCGCAGAGTAGGAGACGACGTTGGAAGAGAAAATAGAGAGAATTTTACGTCTAAATTCTCGACATTGTGATATAAGATAGTTACGTCAAATTATAATTATCGTATCATCCAAAAATAAAATACGTGTGCGTACTAAAACTGAACCTGATAGAATCTTAATTTATTTAGGAAGAAGGGGGTTGGTTCAACGAAAAGAAAAAAGGTATACACGACCAACAATAAGTGTAGAGAGTATCCAACACACCTACTCAACACCCTGGGGTCATTCTAGAAATGAAATAAAAATATTTAAGGTTCAACAATCTTAATTAGTAACGAGGTTTGTCGATTATAGAGACACCATATAAGACCGAGAAAATAAGTCATACAGACGACTGGGAGGGTTTAAAGACCACAAGTGTATTAAGTGACAAGTAGTAATAAAGAAGAAAGTCAAGTGAAGTCAGTGAGTCAACACAGACTGAGAAACGTCAGGGTACCTGACGTCGTGCGGTCCGAAGGGACAGGTAGTGGTTGAGGGATCCGTGTATGTTTATGTATAGTTTAATCATCTCGTTTTAATCATTTTAAAATGACGTAACACAGACTTCCAATCGAAAACAATTAGAGGGATCTTCCCCAGTTCCCTTTTCAATTTCCGTTCAAATCATTTTGAGTAGTATGACACGATCTTAAAATGTAGTTTATGTTTTTTTCATACTCCATTTATTAACTTAGTAGGTGGAAACTTTTTATGTGTACGAATAAAATCGTATTGTTCTATCACACATCAGTTTATATACAATTTATACAGTTGAGATTTATTTATGATACGTCATCTCCAACTTATTTGTGAACCTTCTTGACTATATAAATAAATACGAAGGTATCAGACATTGTCTTTTTATAGTAGTTTTTTATAATTAGTCATAAGATTAATGTGTATCACGAGACAACCCGTAACACTTTTTTTTTTATTTGTTTTTCGGTTGTTAATCGATACTAGGTTGAAGAGTCCGTGTATGAATGGTTATTTGTTTGTTTGTTTATTTTTTACTCTTTTCGTGGTTCTCTAGTCTCTTGTTTTCGTAGTTAGTTATATACTCACTTGTCGTTTACTAATCAATCGTAGTAGATATCCAATGTCCTTCAAACACCAAAATGGAGAACGGGAATTCTAGACCTATCTTACCAAACTTAATGACAAGTCATAAGAGACGTGTTAAGTTCCGTTAATAATTCTAAAGACACAAAACCACCCCTTAAATTTAAGAGTACCAGTGAAGACAGGACCTAAGTACCGAGATTACTTAAGGTAAAACGAGGAGATGTACAAAGTCGTAAGAGAATAGAAGAAGTCCCCGTGAACCGAAATAAGAACTAAAGGTCTTTTCTTTTTGTTTGATATAAAAATCATACGTTACGTAAAATTACTTCCTGACTTTTTTACTATCGATAAACATAGGATTAGACTGTTAAAGTTAACTTATAATCAGTAGGAAGAAAATTTCAGGGATCTGATAAAGTTCTAACGGTCCTCTTTATATTTATTGGAGTCTATACGTCTACTGTGGTATGAATACCGTCTTTCACTTCTCTTTGTTTTTTCGGAGAACTACTCTCACTTTCTCCTCTCACTTTTTCAACCGAATTTCGAGTTGTAAGTCTTTTGCTTCTAGTACCGTAGGTCAGGGTAGTGAAGTACCCTTCATCTACCCCTTTGTCACCTTTGTCACAATCTGAAATAAAACCCCCCGAGGTTTTAGTGACGTCTACCACTGACGTCGGTACTTTAATTTTCTACGAATGAGGAACCTTCTTTCCAATACTGGTTGGATCTATCGTATAAGTTTTCGTCTCTCCAGGCAGATCAGTTCCGATACCAAAAAGGTCATCAGTACATACCTACACTCTCAACCTGACACCTCTTCCGACTCGTGACTTCTTGACTACGAAATCTTGACACCACAACCTCTTCTGAGAACTCTCAGGGAACCTGACGTTCCTCTAGGTTGGTCAGGTAACACTTCCTCTAGTTGCGACCCTAAAGAAACCTTCCTTACTACGATTTCGACTTCGAGGTCATGAAACCGGTGGAGTACGCTTCTCGACTGAGTAACCTTTTCTGACACTACGACCCTCCCTAACCCTCGTCCTCTTCTTCCCCTGCTGTCTGCTACTCTACCGACCTTCCGTAGTGACTGAGCTACCTGCACTTAGACTCACTTGAGACCCTCAACCACTATCTGTCCCTCCGGACCGTACGACGATAAGTACCCCAGTGTTTCTCAGCCTGTGCTGAAACGCTGACTTGACTTGACTTGACTTGACTCTGATAAAGTCGATTGAGTTTACAAAGGAGTTAGGTAAAGGAAAGAGAGAAGGAAAAGAACAAGAGGAACGGGAGAGTGGTATGGGTCGATAAGTTAAATTTTGTTAAGAAACTCGCACAAAACAGGTTTGTTACCTCTCAAAGAATGTACCTGAGGGTTGGATACAAATCTATAAGAAACATATGTATTTCTAAGTAATTTTGTTAGACGAATTATCACCTAATATATGTGTTCTAGATAGCAAAAAAGATGGGGTACTTCCCGATGTTTAAATTTACAACTAGTTGTACTAAATATAATTGTTTAGGAGTTTGGCTTGGTGTAGAGAGAAATATAATCGATAGGTGACGACGTCTTTTTTTAATGATATTTATATCGTCAAATTTTGTTGTGTGTAAATAATAGAGTCACAGATATCCAGTCCCTAGGTAAACATGAATTTAAAGATCGAGTCTTATAGAGTACTTGAACATTAGTTTTACAGTTATTCCTCCCTAAAGTTCCACTGACTCCTTATTCTACCCCTCTAGTGAACGGGGAGTTGTTTATTTATTTTAAGTAAACGTACGTCTTGTTGAGGATGTCTTATGGAAACTTGTGACCGTCTTCTAGGACCTGAAACTTTTTCCGTTCGGTCAGAGGAGTCTTACGTACACACTCTAAGAAACCCACAAGACCCCACAACTCACGACGAAAGTGGTAATCAGAACCCCACAACAGAAGACACAACATACTGGACACTTCGGACCCACGATGTCATTCCCGAACCCGGACGTGGGTACTCCACCTATAGACTCAAGTCCTGAAACCTGGTGGTCTCTTGAGGGTAGGGGTTACCTTGTAATTAGTTACTCTCTATAGGGTCTCCGGAGGTAGAGTTATGATTTCGGTTCAGAGTGGGTTTCCGGTCGTTCGAAATTACGGTCCATTGAGTGTTGTTTAGTAATCGTTTTATCCTTATGTTACGACAGGTAATCGTCTGTTCCACGGGTTTCGGTATGGTTCAAGTATCTATGGAGTTTTGTACGATGACCTATACCGTGACGGGAAGTCTCTTTGTTCTAGATTGAGGTAGGTGGTTTTGTGTCGGTGTTCATGGGAGTTGGTCCTTTACAAGTGTTTCGTACCTATGTTGAGGTAAGTACCCCCTATTTAGGGTGTGAATTTTCCTTTTTGTGAAACGTCGGATGTCTTTACACTGGGGGTTTGTCGTTCAATTTAATTTACTTTTCTGTCTCTTTGGGTGTCGTCTACTTCATTGTACCATTTTGGGGTGTTCTGGTCTGTTTACTTCTCTTTTATCCGTTAGATGACCTTTTTGTTAAGTCTCATTGTTATCATTTCTACTAGGTTTTAAAACCTTTATTTACCTCCGTGTCTCTTTATCTGACCTCTGTACCTAACTCTTCTTTTTTCTTTACAATTTCTTCTTTGATCTTTATCTCTTGTCTGTTAACTGTTTCTTGTTATGTTATTAACTCTAATTTTTATGTGATCTCCCTTGGTTACCGTCTTATTGATTCTTCACTCGTCTTACCACTTTTATCGACTTCGTCTCATCTAATTCCTTTTTCTTATTTTTCTTTACTCATGTTAGAGTTACTAGAGACCTTGTTGTAATTCGTGCACTTGTCAACTTAATATCCCCAACGATTCTCAGCCTGTGCTGACTCGTTGAAGTGAAACTGAAAAGTGAAAGTAAGTAACCTCTTCCGTTACCGTTGGTTGAGGTCATGAGAACGTACCTCTTAGGGTCCCTGTCACCTCGGACCACGGTAGATACCCCAGCGTGTCTCAGCCTGTTTTGACTTCGCTGAATGTTCATCGTCGTCGTCTCTACCTCTTCCGTTAACGTTGGGTGAGGTCATGAGAACGGACCTTTTAGAGTACCTACCTCCTCGGACCATTCGACGTCAGGTACCTCAGCGATTCTCAGTCTGTGCTGACTCCCTGAAGTGAAAGTCAAAAGTGAAAGTACGTAACCTCTTCCTTTACCGTTGGGTGAGGTCATAAGAACGGACCTCTTAAGGTTTCTGCCCCCTCGGACCACCCGACGGTAGATACCCCAACGTGTCTCAGCTTGTACTGATTTCGTTGAATCGTCTTCTTCTTCTCTGTTTCTTTCTTTCCTATACTCTTTTATAAACTCCTCTAATATCATTTTTTGAAAGGATAGTACCCTTTCCTTTATCGGTGGGTTCAGGTCCTTCGGGTCTCTAAGGGTATGTCCTATTTGGGTTCCTCTTTGTGTGGTTCTGTGTATAATTGGTTTGATTACTTTTAATTTGTGTTTCTTTTTTTAAAATTTTCGTCGTTCCCTTTTCGTCGTTTATTGTATGTGATCCTCGGGGTATTCCGATCGTCCATTATAAAGTTGTCTTTAAAACGTCCGGTATTCTCTCACCGTCCTATATGAATTTTACTACTTTCCTTTTTTTTCAGGATGTTGGTTTTATTGAGATAAGTCGTTCCTATATTAAGTCTAAACCTCCTCTTTAGTTATCGAAATGTCTGTTCGTTTTTAATTCTCTTAAGTTGTGACGGTTTGGTTGTAATGTTGTTTACGATTTCTTTGAAGAGATCTGTCCTTTGTGTTCTCTTTCTTTTCCGAATGTTTTTGTTCGGGGGTTATTATTTCATTTACCTTTATCCTGGTATGTATAGTTATTAACGGAATTTACATTTACCTAATTTGCTAGGTTGGTTTTCTGTGTCTAATCGACTTACCTATGTTTTTATTCTGGAGTTATATACGACAGATGTTCTCTGGGTGGAGTCTGGATTCCTGTGTCTCTGATTTTATCTCCCCGACTGTTTTCTATAAGGTATAAGGTACGTTTACCTTTACTTTTCTTTCATCCTCATTATTATGAGTATAGTCTATTTTCTTTGTAATTTTATTCTGGTAATGTCCTCTGTTCCTTCCCGTAATGTATTACTAGTTCCCTAGTTAAGTTCTTCAATATGGTTAATATGTATATATACATGGGTTGTATTCGCGTGGAGTTATGTATTCCGTTTACTATTGTTGATAATTTCCCCTTTGACTTTCATTGTGTTATTATCACCCTTTTACATTGTAAGATGAGTGTAGTTACCCGTATAGTAAGTGTGTGTTTATTTAATTATTCTTTGTTTTCGATATCTACTATGTGACCTGGTCGACTTGGATTTATCTTAGATGTCCCGTAAAGTAGGTTTTTGTCATCTAAAGTGGAAAAAGAGTTCAGGTGTACCTTGTAAGAGGTCCTACCTAGTGTAGAACCCACTATTTCTGAACGATTCCAAAATTTTAGACTTTATTAAACTTCATGGGAAGGACTAGTGTTACAATAGTCTCATCTAATAACTCATGTCTTTTTTTTATATAATTTTTTTTTACTTCGATTTGTTATGTGAAGACTTATTTGATCCCAGTGACTTCTTTAATTAGTCCTTTAGTTTTTTATGAATCTTCATTAACTTTTCTCATTACTCCTTTATTTTTTTATGAATTTTCATTTACTGTTACTTTTGTACCGTTGAGTTTTGGATACCCTACTTCATTTTCGTCACGATTGTACTTTCACGTACGTTATATTCGGATGGAGTTCTTTGTTCTTTTTTTTACTTATTTGTTGATATGGATCTTGTTAATCTTTTACTTCCTGTTTTGGAGGGTTTCAATCATCTTCTTTTATTTAGTATTTCTAGTTTGTCTTTATTTATTTTTTCTTTAATTCCTTTATAATGGTTTCTAGTTATTCTGATTTTCGAACAAGAAACTCTTATAATTTTATTTAACTTTTTTGTAATCGGTCAAGAGTTGTCCTTTTTTTTTTTTCTTCTGAGGTCATTTTAATTTTTACTTTCTCTTCAATGTTGTCTGTTGTGTCTTTATGTCTCGTATTATTCCTTCAGTCAAGTCAAGTCAAGTCAAGTCAACGAATCAGTACAACCTGAGAAACGTTGGGGTACCTGTACGTCGTGTGATCCCGAGGGGTAGGTATTGGTTGAAGGTCTCAAATGAGTTTGAGGACAGGTAACTCAGCCATTACGGTAGGTTGGTAGAGTAGGAGACAACAGGGGAAGAGGAGGACGGAAGTAAGAAATGGTCGTAGTCCCAGAAAAGTTTACTCAGTCGAGAAACGTAGTCCACCGATTTTATAACCTCAAAGTCGATGTTGTAGTCAGGAAGGTTACTTATAAGTCCTGACTAAAGGAAATCCTACCTGACCAACCTAGAGGAACGTCCGGTTCCCTGAGAGTTCTCAGAAGAGGTTCTGGTATCGAGTTTTCGTAGTTAAGAAACCACGAGTCGAAAGAAATGTCACGTTGTGAGTGTAGGTATGTACTGATGACCTTTTTGATATCGGAACTGATCTACCTGGAAACGGTTTTTTCATTGCAGAGACAAAAAATTATACGACAGAACCCAAACGTATTGAAAGGAAGGTTTCTCATTCGCAGAAAATTAAAGTACCGACGTCAGTGTTAGACGCCACTAAAACCTCGGGGGGGGGGGTTTACTTCAGACGGTGACAAAGGTGACAAAGAGGTAGATAAACGGTACTTCACTACCCTGGTCTACGGTACTATAAACAAAAGACTTATAACTCGAAATTGGGTCGAAAAGGTGAGAGGAGAAAGTGAAAGTCACACAGACATGAGACTACGGGAGAACGTTGTGGATGGTAGATTCGGTACGGACACCCCGGTGGGTTCTTCCCGCCCAGTACCACCTCTCCAGACTGTCTTGCACCAGGTGACCTCTTCCTTTACCGTTTGGTGAAGTCATAAGAACGGAACTCTTGGGGTACTTGTCATATTTTTCCGTTTTACTATCCTATGACTTTCTCTTTGAGGGGTCCAGTATCCACGGGTTATACGATGACCTCTAGTCACCTCTTTATTGAGGTCTTTGTTACTTCCCTACCTCGGTTTCGATTTTGTCATGGGTCGACACCTACACTGACCACTATCTTCGTTCCAGGTTACGACATTTCTTGTCATAACGTATGCTTGTACCTTACAGTACAGGTACTTAGTTCCGTTTAACCTTTACCAGTTTTTTTCTCTACCGTTCTCACTCGTAACTGTAACATCCTTAGTCGCTTGATTTTACTTGACCTTTCCCACTTAAATTAAGTCTACTGGTAATATAGATGATGACACCCGTCTTTAGGGAATCTTCTTTACCTCATCGGTAGAACTAGTTGTTTTCTCAGACTTTACGTCATGAACCTACGTTAGAGCTATTACTGTCTTACTAGAGACAAACAAAGGTTCCGTTTAGTAACTTATAGTGTCATTAGGTTCAGATACGGGGTCGGTCATTACGACTTCTTCGACTTCAACTTACCAAGATACTTCTGGATGTTCTGGAAATCTTGATTGTGTGTTTTTTCTACAGGAAAAGTAATATCCCCTGACCTTATGTTTTCATCCTTCAGGTCTTTGTGGACCTGATTGTCCGTTTCAACCGGAACCTTATTCCTTACTTCGTCCCGTCTCCGATTATCTCAAAACGGTTCTTTTACGTGACTAGTATCGTTTGTAGGAGAAGGTTGTTGTGTTCTCTTCGGAGATGTGTACCTGTGTTCTCTTCGGAGATGTGTACCTGTAGTGGTCTACCAGTTATGGTTTTAGTCCAACTACTATAAGAAACGTCAGTTTGTACCTCTTCGAGATATGTCAGTTGTTTTTGTTCTGTTCCTCGACTGACACCGAGTCTAGTACTTGAGGAATAACGGTTTAAGTCTGAATTTAACTTCTTTCATCCCTTTTGGTGAGATGGTAAGTCCATACTGGATTTAGTTTAAGGAATACTAATATGTCACCTTCACTCTTCATCTAAATTCTATGATCTAGACTATCTATCTCAAGGACTACTTGATACCTTACTCCAAGCACTACAACATGTCCTCTGTCCCTAGTTCTGGTAGGTGTACCTTTTTTTACGTTTTTTCGTTTTACGGACAGACCCCTCCGGAATGTTTAACGACACCTTTCTTCTCTTCACTTTTCGTTTCCTCTTTTCCTTTCTATATTCGTAGACTTACGTCTCAAGGTTTCTTATCGTTCCTCTCTTTTCTTTCGGAAGGAGTCGTTAGTCACGTTTCTTTATCTCCTTTTGTTGTCTTACCCTTTCCGATTTCTAGAGAAGTTCTTTTAATCTCTATGGTTCCCTTGTAAAGTACGTTTCTACCCGAGCTATTTCCTGTCTTTAACATACCTGGATTGTCTTCGTCTTCTATAATTCTTCTCCATCGTTCTTATGTGTCTTCTTGATAATTTTTTTTTTCTAGAAATACTAGGTCTATTAGTACTACCACACTAGTGAGTGGGTCTCGGTCTGTAGGACATTACACTTCAGTTCACCCGGAATCTTTCGTAGTGATGTTTGTTTCGATCACCTCCACTATCTTAAGGTCACCTCGATAAAGTTTAGGACTTTCTACTACAACTACGACACTTTCACAAAGTGAATTATCCGGTCGTTTAAACCTTTTGAGGTGTCACCGGTGTCCTGACCTTTTCCAGTCAAAAGTAAGGTTAGTGTTTCTTTCCGTTACGGTTTCTTACGAGTTTGATGGTGTGTTAACGTGAGTAGAGTGTGCGATCATTTCATTACGAGTTTTAAGAGGTTCGGTCCGAAGTCGTTATGCACTTGACACTTGAAGGTCTACAAGTTCGACCAAAATTTTTTTCCGTCTCCTTGGTCTATAGTTTAACGGTTGTAGGCGACCTAGTACCTTTTTCGTTTTCTCAAGGTCTTTTTGTAGATAAAGACGAAATAATTGATACGGTTTCGGAAACTGACACACCTAGAGTTTTTTGACACCTTTTAAGAAGTTCTCTACCCTTATGGTCTGGTGGGTTGGACGGAGAACTCTTTGGATATACGTCCAGTTCTTCGTTGTCAATCTTGACCTGTACCTTGTTGCCCGACCAAGGTTTATCGTTTTCCTCATGTAGTTCCAACATATAACAGTGGGACGATTAAATTGAGTATACGTCTCATGGAGTACTCTTTACGACCCGACCTTCTTTGTGTTCGGACTTAGTTCTAACGACCCTCTTTATAGTTATTGGAGTCTATACGTCTACTGTGGTGGGAATACCGTCTTTCACTTCTCCTTGATTTTTCAGAGAACTACTTTCACTTTCATCTCTCACTTTTTCAACCGAATTTCAAGTTGTAAGTCTTTTACTTCTAGTACCGTAGACCAGGGTAGTGAAGTACCGTTTATCTACCCCTTTGTCACCTTTGTCACAGTCTGATAAAAAAATCCGGGGTTTTAGTGACGTCTACCACTGACGTCGGTACTTTAATAAAAAAAAAATCAAAAAATAAAAAATTTAAAATTTTAGAAATTAAGAATGTACACAAGGGTTTGTACTTGGGGGGAGGGTGGAGGGAGGGGTGTTGTAGAGAGACCCAGTACTTTAATTTTCTACGAATGAGAAACCTTCCTTTCAATACTGGTTGGATCTATCGTATAACTTTTCGTCTCTGTAATGAAACGGTTGTTTCCAGGCAGATAAGTTCGGATACCAAAAAGGACACCAGTACATACCTACACTCTCAACCTGACACTTCTTTCGACTCGTGGCTTCCTAACTACAAAAACTTGACACCACAACCTCTTCTGAGAACTCTCAGGGAACCTGACGTTCCTCTAGGTTGGTCAAGTAAGACTTCCTCTAGTCAGGACCCACAAGAAACCTTCCTTACAACGATTTCGACTTTGAGGTCATGAAACCGGTGGAGTACGTTTGTCAACTGAGTAATCTTTGGTGAGATTACGACCCTCCCTAACCCCCGTCCTCCTCTTCCCCCGCTGTCTCCTACTCTACCGACCTACCGTAGTGACTGAGTTATCTACACCCAAAAACATTTGAGGACCAAAACCGTTACCTGGCCCTCCAGACAGAACGACGTCAGGTGCCACAGTGTTTTAAGCCTGTACTGACTCTCTGACTTGACTTGACTTGAATACATATGTTAAAGTGGTAAAAAATTATCAAAAAAGAGTTCCGAAACAGTTCGTATCATCTTTACCAAAACATGTGGGTACTTACATTTATCATACATACTATATTAAATATATAATCTTTTGAACATGAAAAAAAGATCGGATTTTACAATACCGTAAAACTAATATGAACAAACTGAATCATAATTATCTTACGATCTAAAGATTAAATATAAGGGAGTTTTAAACTATATCAAAACACGTAGGTTATAATCACGTTTTCCGATAAATTAATCACTAAATCTTTTACTGACTCCGAACTTTGATGATTGGGTTAATTCTACTCTATTTTTTTTTATGATACAACGAATTTTTTTCCTTTAATTGTACATTATGTCATAATCAAGTCGAAGGGTCCACCGTGATCACCATTTCTTCGATGGACGGTTACGTCTTCTACAGTCTCTGAGCCCAAGTTAAAGATCTGACCCTTCTAGGGGACGTTGTCCCGTACCATTGGGTGAGGTCATAATAACGGATCTTTTAGGATACCTGTCTCCTCGGACCATCCGATACCAAGTATCCCAACGTTTCTCAGTCTGTACGAACTTCGTAGAATAGTACGTACGTGTGTGTTATAATAATTAATTTTATGTTTAAAACAAGTTTAAAGTGTTTTAAAACACGATCACAGGTAATAAACAAAAGTATAGAATAAGTTCTAAGGTTTAACATAGGAGTCTCCTTAAGGTCGTTTGTCTTAGGTGGTTGTGTACTTTCACTAGTATGTGTAACAAGTTCGTCCGAAATAATGTTCCTAAGAAGTTATATACGTTTATTAACACTAGGTAGTATAATTGTTTGACTTTCTATTTTTAATATACTAGTAGAGTTACCTGTGTCTGTTTTTGAAATTGTTTGAAGTTGTGGGTAATTTTTTTTTTATCGAGAGGTCTTTCATTCGAATGTTCCTTGTATGAAGTTATAAAATTTTCCGGTATATATTATTTTCGGTATATACTGTTTGGATATCAGTAGTAATAAGAGTTACCATTTTTTAACTTAATTAATGGGTACCAGTAGATCGACCACCAAGTCTCACTCTTGATCTTGTGTACATCAGTCCTAGATATAAGTCCTGAGGAAGATAAGATCGGCGATGAAAGAGATTCTTACGAAGAACTGATCCGGTAGTCGGACTTGAACTAAACTAGAGGATCAAGTCCGAGAACAGTGAAAAGAGTAATGACGACGAACCGACACTTTATGACTCTTAAACCGATTTTCACCAGAAGTAAAAGACTAAATCACAGTTTCTCACCAACTTTATAAACCAAGGATACACTTGCAACAAAACCCCGTAAAGGAGAAACACGAGTGTATTGTCCGAAACGTCGAGTCAAGAGAGACCGTATTCCAATTTTTCTAATAAGAGAGGTATTTTTAATCTTTATACACCCCTCACCTTCTTTATTTCATGTAAGTCCCGAGTTTCCTGTCTAACAGATACACTATCAATATGTAACATGGTTGACACTAAGTAGTCAGTAGTGATAAAAAGTTTGTTTACACTGTAACGTATCAGTATTTTAGGACGAAAAGAGATAGAAGTCGTAACAGAGATTCCAATAGGTGGGACTTGTCTCCGAACCATCTTATTGTTTCGGATAGGATACCTTCAGGGTCACTTGGGGACCTATAAATATCACTATAACCCTTTTCCCACGTCCCTTTGATTCTACATGACTTGTAGAGGATACCAAACTATTAAAAGGTCAGTGAAATGTAATATTAAATATGAATATCTTTTACGATAAAAAATCACGAATATCATACTTTCCGTGAAATGTTACAAGTAATAGAGTAAATTAGGAGTGTCTTTGATGTGCCATCATTAATAAGAATATTACGGGTAAATGTCCACTTTTTTTTTGACTTCAAGTTTTGTCTCTTTAACAGACCAAAACTCTAGTGAACTGGTTATTACCCGTCTCAAACTGAAATTAGGATCTAAACAAATTAAGAACAATTGAGTACATAAAAGGGGACATTTGACCTAGAAACCAGTATTGTTTCGAAGGTTCTCACGAAAAGTCTGGTTGTGGACAACTCTCTCCTTAATGTTAACTCAAAATAACTGAAATCAATTATGACTACAGTACTTTCCCTTTTCCGGTGTATCCATCATGTAAGAGTAACGTGTCTTTCCTTTCTTTCTGTATTAAACTTCTAGGACACTAATATTTCCTGAGGTTCTTCCTTTGTTCCGAGTTACTCCGATTTGAGACATTCGGTTTACGTGAAAGGAAGACTGACTTAGTGACAAGAAGAACAACGGAGACGTTTACTAGGTTTCATAGAATTTAAGAAAGACACACACTAGGTCGAGGAAGTCTACGGAGGACCCTGTTATATACTAGACCTAGAGGTAGAATGTATTCATGTAAAGAAACTCTATCACCTATTATATACATCTCTTATGACTCTTATTAAGATGAGTGTCTTAGAATTCCACATAAAAAGAAACACTTAACAATTTTAAATACATTGTTTTCATGGTAAATGTTGTCACTGTAATTCATGTAAGTGTTTCTACACGTTCGTAGGTCAAGTCAAGTCAAGTCATCGAGTCAGTACAGTTTGACAAACGCTTGGGTACCTGAGGTCTTACGGTCCGAAAGGACAGGTAGCGGTTGAGGGTCTCAAATGAGTTTGAGTTCAGGTAACTCAGTCACTACGGTAGGTTTATAGAGTAGGAGACAACAGGGAATGAGGAGGGTGGAAGTCAGAAAGTGTCGTAGTCCCAGAAAAGACCACTCAGTCAAGAAGCATGGTCCACAGGTTTCATAACCTCGAAGTCTAAGTCGTAGTCAGGAAGGTTACTAATAAGTCCTGACTAAAAGAAATCCTACCTGACAAACCTAAAGAACCGTCAGGTTCCCTGAGAGTTCTCGAAGAGGTTGTTGTGTCAAGTTTTCGTAGTTAAGAAGCCACGAGTCGAAAGAAATATCAGGTTGAGAGTGTAGGTATGTACTGATGGCCTTTTTGGTATCGAAACTGATCTACTTGGAAACAGCCGTTTCATTACAGAGACGAAAAATACGATAGATCCAACCTGTATTGAAAAGAAGGGTCTTCGTTCGAATAAAATTAAAGTACCAACGTCAGTGGTAGACGTCACTAAAACCCCGGATTTTTGTATTTCAGACTGTGACAAAGGTGACAAAGGGGTAGATAAACGGTACTTCACTACCCTACCCTACGGTACTAGAATCAAAAGGTTTACAACTCAAAATTCGGTTGAAAAAGTGGCAGGAGAAACTTAAAACAGTTCTCCGAGACATCGAGAAGAAGTGAAAGACGGTATTTCTACTACAGTAGACGTATAGACTCTAATAGCTATAAAGAGGGTTGTTAGGCCTAAGGTTGAACACGAAGTACGTCGGGTCGCAAAAAGTACTACATAAGACATATATTCAATTTATTCGTCCCACTGTTATATGTCGGAACTATATTAGAAGAGGGATAAACCTTGGTCAGACGACAAGGTACAGGTCAAGATTGATGACGAAGGACTTGGAGTATGTCTAAAGAGTTCTCCGTCCAGTCCACCAGACCGTAAGCGTTGAGAACTTCTTTAAAGGTATCAAACAACACCAAGTATGTCAGTTTCCGAAACCGTATCAGTTATTTCGTCTTTATCTACTAAAAACCCTGCGAGACCGAAAAAAATTACTAGGTTGTCTACAACCGTCAAACTAGAGACCAAGGAAATTGAAAAGATTTTGCTCGAACTTGTACACCTTAAAGTGCCAAGTGTATGACAACTTCGGAACGAACCTCTTTAAACTCGTAATGAAATAATCTCACATTCTACTCAGGTTGACACACCAGCAGAATCATAAGAAACCGTAACGGAAAGAAACCCTAACCCTACTTTCGACTGAAAAAGGTCAGGACACCGGTGACGACTCAAAAGGTTTACACGACCGTATAACTCCCGTCGTAAAAGTGTCGTAGTAGAAAGTCCTAAACTTTATCGAGTTGACTCTAAGATAGTACAGGTAATCGAAACAGACATCACTACGAAGGATTCCGTCTGAACTGAAGTGAAAGGTCCTACAGACCGAGATCCACTCACTAATAGACTCAACAATTTTAGAAAAAGCATATCAAGAAGACACATAAGAACGGTGGAGAAGAATTATAGAAGACGATGAGATAACCTAGGTGTGTTAAAGAGAGGAAATAACACGGGTAGAAACGTACTTTACAAGGGAACTATAGAGATTAAAAGAACCTCTCTAGAAATTAGAAAGGGTCAGATAACAAAAGGACATAAAGAAACGTTACTAGTGACTCCTTCCGAAAGAATAGGGAGGAACGATAAGAAACCTTGAGACCTAAGTTTCCTCACATAGAAAGAAAAAGAGGAAACTAAAAACGAAGAGAAGAAAAGTGTCGATAAACATTCTGGAGGAGTCTGTCGGTAGAACGAAAAAACACAAAGAAAAAGAACCCCTACAAGAACTAGGGACAGAGGATATGTTACAGTGTTTGTAGACAGGTATCAAGAAGTCCGTGAAACAGATAGTCTAGATTAGTGAACTTAGATAAAGAGTGAAGATGACATATTAGTATTCCCTAAACTAAATCCAGTATGAACTTTCCAGATCACCAAAAGGGATGAAAGAAGTTAAATTCAGACTTAAACCGTTATTCCCCAAGTACTAGACTCGGTCAGTCGAGAGTCAGAACAAAAACGACTGACATATCTCGAAGAGGTAGAAACCGACGTTTCTTATATTAGTCAGACTAACGTCATAACTGGTAGACCACTACAGGTACACATCTCTGAAGAGAACACAACAACCTTCACCCACGAACGATACTGGTCACGTAAGAGAACCGTTTTGAGATAATCGGAAACGAGACGAAGTAAGACATGAGGTTCCGGTTTAAACGGACAATGAGGTCCACAAAGAACCGAAGGATGAAAACGTAAGGTCAGGGGATCTTACTTTTCCTGTAGAAAACCCCCACAATCAAGATCTTTCAGAAAATCTAGAAGTATCTTGAAAAGTTGAAATCGAAGAAGTCCTAATGACCAACCCCGTATCTGAACCTAACAACATGATAACTTACCAAACGGAACCTTTACTTGTCTCTAGTAAGACAGCAAAAACACTGACGTAGGTTCCTGACGTAAAGACTGACAAAACAACTGATACTACCGATGAGGTAAAGAAGATTCCCTAAGAACGGGTGTTATCATCTATATTACCAGTAGACTCAATTTAAGTGGGTAAGGTCAGGTAAAATCAAACGACTAAGGATTTCACAGCTACAAGTGAGAACAGTAGAGGACAAACTGGTGAAGGTTAAAGGGAACTAAGTACCTGGATTGTAAGGTCCAAGGATACGTTATAACGAGAAATGTCGTGACCTGAAACGAAGATAACGGTCAGTGTAGGTGTTGACCCACAACGAAAACGAAACCGAGATAGAGAAGTAATAAAGCCATCAATAAAGAGGTGATTTACGGTCATCGTATAACTCGTGGATGGTTGGACCCCTCAAGTAGAAAGTCACAAAATAGAAAAACGGAAAAGTATGACAAGTACCCTAAGAGTTTCGTTCTTATGACTTCACCAAACGGTAAGGGAAGAGGTCACCTGGTGCAAAACAGTCTTGAGAGGTGATACTGGGTAGACAGAACCCACGGGGATGTTCCGTACCGAGTATCAAAGTAACTTAATTTGTTCCGACACCGGGTACACTAGTCTAACCAATCAAAAGACACTAACACTAAAAGTCAAACAGACGGGAGACTACCTATTGTTATTCTCCGAATACCTTCGAAGGACTACCCTCTCTGACCGACTCACCCTTTGACGTTCGTAATGAAGATAGATAAAGGTCTTCGGAAAGTAGTAGGGTTCGTTTAAGAAATACGTAGTTTATTATTAGAGAATAAAGAGGTAAGGGTTCGGGACCATTGGAGAAAAGATAAAAATCAGGGATAATTAAAAGTATGTGATACATGGAATATATTCATCTTAACATGTGATAAACAAGAAAACACAGACCGAATAAAGTGACACTTAACACAAATGTTCGTAGTAGGTACGACGGGTATATAGGCTTAAACGAAGGAAAAATTCCAACTTATTACAAGGTAAAATACATCATCGTGTAAAACAAATAGTTGAGTACGAAAATATCTTTAAACTTAACAAAGATGAAAAACCGATAAGACTTACAACGATAATTCTTGTAGAAACATGTTCATAGACACAGGGACTAAAGTTAAGAAAACCCATATGTGGGTTTCTTCTAAGTATCCTAGTATACCATTATAATACAAACTTAAGAACTCCTTGACGGTATGACAACATATATCATCAACGGGGTAAAATCTAAGGATTGTCGTTCACGGTTCCCAAGATTAAAAAAAAAGTTTAGGACTGGTCTTAAGAATAAAAGAAAAAGATTTTTTATTATCGGTAGGATGACACACACTTTACCAGAGACAATATCAAAACTTATCGTAGGGGGATTGCCTCTTCCTTTACCGTTGGGTGAGGTCATAAGAACGGACCTCTTAGGGTCCCTGTCTCCTCGGACCACCAGACGACAGATACCCGAAAGTCTCTCAACCTGTGCTGACTCCGTTGAATCGTCGTCGTCGTCGTTGTTAATTACTTCAACTCGTCGAAAAGTACTTAAATGACATGTGACTATAAGAAGAATCCGCTTAATAGATAAGGTCAATAAACGAATAAATACTTAATTCAACAAACGTAAAATAAAACTTAAAATCCCCTATAAATATAAAACCTATAATCGGGGAAGACTCTATATACTAAACGTTTATAAAAAAAAAGAGTTAGACGTTCAACAGTGACACAACTATCTACGAAAGTAAATTATACTGTCTTCAAAATTTAAACTACTTCAGGTTAAAAAGGTAAAAAATAAAACAACGAACACACAAAGTATAGTATGTGATCTTTAATAAACGGTTTAGATTACAGTATTTTAAAATGGGATATAAAAGACGAGTCTTAAAATCAAAATCAAAAATACAAATCGATAAAGATGAAGTAGGTAAAACTCAATTACGAACATGTACCCAATTCCATTCCCAGGTTACAGTATCAAACAAAAACAAACACAAACAAACAAACAAAAATACCTATTGTTGAAAAGAAAAAAGGTATGTCCCAAGATTGACAACGAAGAACTGGGTGTATGTCCAAAGGGTCATATAGCTGAAAGGTTCGTGGTAAACATCCTTTCTGAGAAGAAAGGGGTAACTTATCAGAATCGAGTGAACAGATTTTAGTGAATCGATATATACGCACATTTATACAACCCCGAGAGATAAGATAAGGTAATCAGATATAGAGACAAGAATACGGTATTGGTATGACAAGACTAATACCATTTAAATGTCATTCTAAACTTTACTCCTTAAAACTCAAGAGGTTGAAACCAAAAGAAAAAGTTCTCAAAAACATCACAGAACTCTAATGTATACTTTAACGCATACTTAAAAAGATGAAGACGTTTTTACAGTAACCCTAAAAATGTTTCTAACGTAATATGGATGTCTAGTGAAACAAATTAAGACAGTAAATTGTTATAATTCAAAAGGTTAGGTAACGATATTCTACAGAAAGGTAAATAAATACAGAAGAAATAAGAGAAAGTTTTTATAAAACATCAAAAGTCACATGTTCAGAAAACGTAGAAACCAATTTAAATAAGGATTCATAAAATAGGTAAAACTACGATAACATTCACCTTAAAAAATGGAATAACATTCACCTTAAAAAATGGAATTAAGGAAAATTCTATAAGTGTTATAATATAAGTAAAGTCCATATGTCGTGTTACTAAGTCATAATATTAGGTAATTTTCTATAAAACACAAGTAAAAAAAAAATAGGACCTTGAACGACTTAAGTAAATAACCACGACAGAAAAGCACACACTCATACATCCTGAATATGTATATTCTATCGTAGTAGAAGATTGTTCAACCTAATAAAATAAAGAAAAGGAACGGATTCACGAGACTTATCTTAAAGATCATTATACGACTTATCTTCACCGATTTATCCCGTAGGAGTGAAACGATGACTAGGATCTTCTTTTTGAAAGTAAGAAAATGGTAGCTCATATTACAATCAATAAAAGTGTGCATCGGAATTAGTATAACTCCGTCAAAGGAAGATGAGAGTCAAATGGTACCCGAAAATAGAACTTTGCCACAAATCAAAACGGTTTACATAAAAAACGTAGTTAACTTTACTAGTACATAAAATAAAAGAGAATTAAGATAATTACACCACATAATGTAACAAACTGTGAGTATACAACTTTATAAGAGAATAGAACCTGATCTGAACTGTAGTCCCATCATGATCTGAGTATCTTCCTCAAACCTTCACAACATAATGTAAAAAAACTCTTAAACTGTTAACTAAAATTAAGTAACTTACGAACTATATTAAGTTGTCCCTTCGGTAGACCAGGACCCGTAAAACAATAACAATTCTGAAAACTTTACTGACAAGGTTGGAATGATAATGTCTATTTAAGACTGAACGATAAAGAAATACTAAGTCAAACCATATAATATACAAAGATCCTGAAACATGTCAAGGTGATCCGACAGGTTAAACGACCAAATGTCAACAGGTACATTAATATTAGGGAAAAAGACATTATAATCATAATTACAAGGGTCAAAGTAAAGACTAAACTCATTAAACTCGAGAAAAAAAAAGGAATCAGTTAGATTTAGAAACAGGTAAAATAACTATAAAAGTTTATTTTGTGTAAAATAAAATAACTATAAACAGATAATAGAAGATAAGAGTAAAAGAAGGGGGGATGAGATTAGATATAATAAAGGAAGGAGACGATCGAAATTGAAATCAACAAGAAGAAATAGCGTAAAGGATTATAAGTTTCCATAACTAAACTCCAGATAAATGTAAAGGATTTAAAATAATTTCTGATGAAAAATCTCGTCAATATACAATTGTCAACATTTGGATAACTTTCATAACATTCTAATAACACTTCGAAATGGTGTATGGGGACCAGGTCGTGTACGTATGTGAAGAGATAATAGTTGTCATGAGTGGTCTTAACATGTAAAAATTTAACTACCAATTGAATATAACTGTGTACGACCTACGAACCCCGACCACGTGACCCTGCTGGGTCTCTTAGTGTTTTTGAGAATCAAATCGAATCTTAAGTGAGAACCAAAACATATAAGACATCTAAATCTTCTACTGTATATGGATAATAAAATAAAATAAAAACGAAATAAAAAACTTTCTTGTCAAACGAGATAATACCTACCGTTGTTGACTCACCACACCGTCACACACACTCCTGTCTGAGGACAGGTTTCCGACTGAGGAGATCACTGGTAGTCACCCGTTCTTGTAAAAATCTCTTTCCCTTCCCTGATATACATCTTTATCGTGTGAGTCGAGACTAACAGTAGAACTTTAATCAGTACGTCACTAGACTAGTCGTAGTAGAACTAACAAAAAGATTAAGTGAAAAATCGATTAAAATAATCTGATATCAATGAAATTTATGACACAATCAAAGACGACATGTCGTTTCACTTAGTCGATATACAAATGGATACACGAAAGAAAAAACTTAAAGTAAGGGTAAATCCGGTAGTGTCTCATGACTCATCTGAAAGAACACGACATGTCATACAAGAGTAATAAATAGATAAAATATGTATCATATTTTATCATAGTCATCATACATATATATATACATATACACACACACACACACACATATAGTTAGAGTTAGAGGGTTGAGTGGGGTGGAAAGAAAAAAAGGGAATCATACCATAGGTATGTAAACAAGAGATATAGACAAAGATAAAGACGAAACGTTTATTCTAATAGATTTGGTAAAAATATCTAAGGTGTATATACAAATTTATATGTCATAAACGAAAAGAGAAAGTCTAAATGAAGTGACAAATACTATCTGAGATACAGGTAGGTACAGAGACTTTTACCGTGTTAAAACAAGGTAAAACACGGACTCATTATAGGGTGATATATATACATAGTATATAGATAATGGAACAACTACCTGTAAATACAACGAATGTATAGAACCAATAAATTTTGTCACTAAGTTATTTATAACCCCACATACATAGAAAAGTTTAATACCAAAAGAGACCTATATAAGGTTTCGTACACTAACGTCCTAGTATACCATTCAAATATAAAAATTACACACATGAAAGTTGATATTTAAAGGGGGGATCGTGATGAAAAGACTTGAGTATTGAAATCCATACGACGGTGAAGTAAAAATAAACAAAGTACCATAAAAGATCAAAGATAAAATAAAAAGGAAATCGAATAGAAAACAAATTATTAAGTACTTAATTAAAGGTTTATCAACAATTAAAAGATAAAAAGAAAGATGACAACTAAAAACGAAGTTAGGTAATACTAGTCTATTCTATGTGACATATGAACGTTAGAAAAGGTCAACTAATTCAGCAAAACACCAGGTTGTACAACGGGTAGGACTTCTTACAAGGTATACATAATATCTTTCTATGAAAAACACCACCTCACAAGACCTACACAAAATCCAATTAATCAAATACAACAACAGGTTCAAGTGGTAAAGGAATTACTTAAAGACTAAAAGAGAGGTAATGACTTTCACTACATAACTATAGAAGAAGATATAACGGAATGGAACACCGAGTCTATCAATTCTTATACGTTACACCCTCTGGACCCAAACAAAGAGCCCAGTCCTTCTTGGGGACTCCTTCCCTTACCGATGGGTGAGGTCATAAGAACGGACTTCTTTAGGTACCTGTCTCTCCGGACCGGTCGATATGAGGTACTCCAACGTTTCTCATCCTGTGTTGACTCGTTGATTGTGACCATAACATCTTGAAAAGTGGAAGAGTTACATTTTAAGGCATGGATAATCTATCATTGACGGTAAGGAGGGGTAGGTTAGGGACCCTCGGTGGTAGGATGAAAGACAGAGACTTAGACTGATGAACTTCAATGGACTGAATGAATTAATAGCATAGAAGTTCCAAGAAGGTACAACATTGTACTAGAAAAAACACACCACTGTACAAAACTAAGGGAAAAATAAAGAAAAACAAATATGATACGACTATAAAACGAAGACCAATGGAACCCTTAATATGTATTGTAGAATTTCAATATACAAAACGGTCTATATGATGAGGGTCGACTGTGTAAAAAAATCTAGAAATCTATATAGTAGGTAGATGGAAGACTACTCTTTAACCGACCATTAAAATAACTCTTAGTGAACATATATTACTCAGTAAGCAACAACAAGAGTACTAAGAAAAACGAAAACGAATAGTTTTCAAACATTACATAGAAACACACAGACAGGAACAAAATAGGATGACCGTTAAATGACTCGTAGAACTTGAATATCTAAGTACATAAATAATTTTAAACACTTCAAAAAGTCCGTAATAAAAAAATTTTTTTATTAGACAGAAGGAAGATGAGAAAGAAAAAGACACTGACAGTATAATATAATATATGAAAAAAGACTAACTACTATAGGGTGTTCAGCGAAACCGAGAAAAGGTAAAAGAATTAAGGAAATAAGAGACGAGAAGGTTGAACTAGTAAAGTTGACAGAAAAGAAGTATAAACGACTAAGAAAAAAAGACGGAGGAGTCTAGACGACAGTTTAAAGAGATCACTTCTAAAATAAAGCCAAAAATTATAACCTTAAAGGTTATCCAGGTAATACTTTTGAATAGAGAGAACTATAAGAATAAAATAATTAGTTAGCAAAACCTAAAATAAATTAAAAACGGACACAAAAGGGAATCATTAAATCCATATAAATGCCGTTATCAAAAATTAAAAAAGTAAACCATTTAGTTAATAGACCCGAAGGTACGTCTACCGAAAACGGTTAAATTGAAAAGAGAAACACGGTACAAATGGAACAAAGAAAAAAAAATTATATTTAAACAAATAAAATTAACCTCCAATTAATGAAATGTTATAACATAACCAAAACGGTATGTAGTTGTACTTAGGCGGTGTTCATATGTGTACAAGGGGTAGGACTTGTGGGGAGGGAGGGGCGAGAGGCATGGTAGGGAGACCCAGCAGAGTCACGTGGTCGGGGTTCGTAGGTCATAGTACGTAACTTGGACCTGACCGCTAAACAACGTATATACTATAATATGTACAAAGTTACGGTAAGAGGGTTTAGTAGGGTGGGAGAGGGAGAGGGTGTCTCAGGTTTTCTGACAAGATATGTACACAGAGAAAACCACAGTGTGTATGTCCCAATAGTAATGGTAGAAAGATTTAAGGTATATATACGGAATGATGTGACACAACCACAAAAAGAAAGACCGAATGAAGTGAGACATATTATCCGAGGTCAAAGTAGGTGTAGTAATCTTGACTAAGTTTACATAAGAAAAATTACCGACTCATTATGAGGTAACACATATACATGATATCGAAAGAATAGGTAATCAGACGACTACCTGTAGATCCAACGAAGGTACAGGACCGATAATATTTGTCACGACACTACTTGAAACCCCCATGTTCACAGAGAAAGTTAAGACCAAAGGAGTCACGTATACGGGTCGTCACCCTAACGACACAGTATTCCGTCAAGATAAAGGTCAAAAAATTCCTTAGAGGTGTGACAAGAGGTATTACCAACATGATCAAACGTAAGGGTGGTTGTCACATTCTCCCAAGGGAAAAGAGATGTCGGAGAGGTCATAAATAACGAACATCTGAAAACCTATCGACGGTAAGACTGACCACACTTTACCATGGAGTAACACCAAAACTAAACGTAAAGAGACTATTACTCACTACAACTCGTAGAAAAGTACACAAACAATCGGTAGACATACAGAAACCTCTTTACAGATAAATCAAGAAACCGGATAAAAAACTAACCCAGTAAATAAAAAGACCTTAACTCGACGTCCTCAACGAACATATAAAAACTCCAATCAACAAACAGTCAACGAAGTAAACGATAATCAAAGAGGGTAAGACTTCCGGCAGAAAAGTGGAACGAATATCAAAGAAAACAACACGTCTTCGAAAATTCAAATTAATCCAGGGTAAACAAATAAAAACGAAAATAAAGGTCATAAGACCCTCCACCCAGTATCTCCTAGGACGACACTACATACAGTCTCTCACAAAACGGATACAAGAGGAGATCCTTAAAATATTAAAGACCAGAATCCAAATCTAGAAGTTAGGTAAAACTCACGACCCTTTTGACCAGTTGGTGAACATTTTCTTACTTTAATCTTGTGAAAGATTGTGGTACGGAACAAAGAAAAACACAGAGCATTAAAAACAACTTTTGACCCGTAAACTAATAATATTGTTTTATTGACTTTTAATCTAAGGAAAGAGTAGTAAACTAAAAAATTTAGTAAATTAAGATATCATGTAAATAAAACTCTGAAAAGGTTTGATAAAATTATTTCCGAAAGGAACAGTACACATGAGTGGTTGTAGAAACGATAAAAATTAAAAAAATGGAAAAAATAACTAAATAAATAAAATTGACCTCCAATTAATGAAATTTTATAAGACTACCAAAAACGGTATGTAGTTGCACTTAGTTAGTTCCCATATGTACACAGAGGAATAGGACTTAGACGGAGGGTGGAGGGAGAGGTGGGACAGGAAGACCTAAAAGGGTCTCGTGTCTGAAACTCACGGGACGAAGTACGTAGTTTGAACGTGACCAGTAGATAAAATGTACACCATTATATATACAAAGTTACGATAGGAGAGTTTAGTAAGGTGGGAGTGGAGGGTCTCAGGTTTTCAGACAAGAAATGTAGACACGGAGAAAACGACGGGATGTACATTCTAGCAGTAATGGTAGAAAGATTTAAGGTATGTATACGTAATTATATGTCATATACAGAAGAAAGACTGAATGAAATGACACATATAATCCGAGGTCAAAGTAGGTGGAGTAACCTTGACTAAGTTTACACAAAGTAAAATATCTATTGATTATAAGATAACACATATACATGGTGTTGAAGGAATAGGTAAGTAGACGACTACTTGCAGATCCAACGAAAGTACAGGATCTATAACACTTATCACGACGTTACTTATAACCCCATGTACACCGAAAGATCCCCACATACGGGTCATCACCCTAACAACCCAGTATACCGTCAAAATAAGGGTCAAAAAAATTCCTTAGAGGTGTGACAAGAGGTATCACCGACACGATCAAACGTAAGAGTGGTTGTCACATTCTCCCAAGGGAAAACAAGTGTAGGAGAGATTGTGAATAACAAACATCTCAAAAACTACTACCGGTAAGACTGTCCACACTCTAACTAAACGTAAAGAGATTTTTACTCACTACAACTCGTAGAAAAGTACACGAATAATCGGTAGACAAACAGAAGAAACCTCTTTACAGACAAATCAAGAAAACGGGTCAAAAAGTGACCGGACAAACGTATAATTTGACCACAAAACCGTCTCTAAGGGTTCACGTTTGTTCGTTTTTGTTTTGTTTTGTGTGTGTGTGTGTGTGTTTTTTTTATCTTCTGTGACTATATAGGGTCAGAAACGTCTGACTGAGACAAGACTCAGTCGGGAAGTCGTTTATTGATGTGAAAGAGACTTGAGTCTCCAAGTCCCTAGTCAAGCTCCATCTTCCAATTCCAGAAAAGTACAGAATAGACTCGTACACAGAAGAGACCTGGACGTTTATGAAAGATTTCAAGGTGTATATGTACCAACGAAAACTTACAGAATTTAAAAATCCGAGTAGAGTCAAAGAGGAGATCCGGAAACTATAAGATAACGTACAGAGGTGGACATTGAGAAACGGTGTTTACAGTCACCTGAACATTATGGTAATGTCGAAAATTTTCGTCACAGACGGTCAAGAGTGGGTACAAAGTCAAAACGTTCTATCTTTGGTTTTCAATCAGGAAGTCAATCGAGGGTCTGTCCCATCTTCCCAACGTGTGGCATTAAACGTTTAATCCAGAGAGAAAACTCCACCCCTTGATCTTTGACTGGTTGACGAATACTTCTGGTGTTAGAAGTAGTGTTCTCCCTTTCATACCCCCCTGTAAGTCAAAGCTACGTACTATGACCTACGAACCCCGACCACGTGACTCTACTGGGTCTCCCTACCATACTCCTCCCTCCTCCCTACCCCCAAGTCCTACCCCTTGTGTACATATGGACACCGTCTAAGTACAACTACATACCGTTTTGGTTTTGTTATAACATTAATCGGAGGTTAATTTTATTTATTTAAATATAAAATTTTTTAAGATTCTAAAAGGACGACATAACTACTATCAGAAAGAACAAACTCTTAACAGAAGTAACGACATTAAAAATTTAATTATGAAGATTTTGAAAATGGTGGTGTATAATATGTAAAAAATTAAATAAATAAAAATTAACTGACTATGAACGAAATATTATGACACAACTAAAGATGGTATTTAGTTGTCCTTAGTCGGTATTTATATGTGAACAGGTGATAGAGAACTCTAAGGGAAGGTGGAGGATGGGTAAAGGTGAGTAGATTTAACAATGTCTCGTAACCAAACCCAAGGGACTCAGTATGTCGTTTAAGGGTACCCGAGAGATTAATTATATACCATCACATATACAAAGGTACGATGAGAGAGGTAAGTAGGGTGTGAGAGGAAGGAGGGGGGTCGGGTACAGGTATTTAGATAAGGGATATAGACGTAGAAACTACGAAGGGACGTTTATCCAAGTAGTCGTGGTAGAAAGACCTAATTGTATATCGTACTTACAGTGTTGTAATCTGTTGCGGACAAAAAAGAGAAAGATTTAATTCAGTGAGACGTATTATTAGAGATCCAAGTAGGTGGAGAATTTTGACTAAGTTTACGTGATAAAAAATACGGATTCATTATAAGGTAACATATATACAGGTATCGAAGAAATAGGTAAGTGGACAACTACCTGTAGATCCAACGAAGGTACAGGATCGACAATATTTATTACAACGTTACTTGTAGCCCCACTTTCACTTTCACTTCAGCGAATCAACACAGGCTGAGAAACACTGGGGTACCTAACATGGGGTGGTCCGAGAAGGGAGGTACCCTAATAGGTTCGTTCTCATGACCTCACCCAACGGTAAAGGAAGAGGTTTGTAGTCCCATGTACTCAGAAAAAACTAAACACTAAAGAAGTCCCATATACGGTTATCACTCTAAAGACACAGTTTATCATCAAAGTAAGGGTTAAAAAAAATTTCCTTGAAGACATTACAGAATGTATCACCGACATAGTTAAATGTAAGGGTGGTTGTCACGTCCTCCCAAGGGAAACGAGACATGGAAGAGGTCGTAAATAACAAACACCGAAAAAAATTTCATCCAGTGACACTGGTCACACTCCACTATAGAGTAACGTCCAAACTAAACGTAAAGAGACGATTACCCACTACAACCCGTAGAAAAGTACACAAATTATCGATAGACATACAGAAGAATCCCCTTTATAGACAATTCAGAAAACGGGTTAAAAACTAACTTAACAAACAAAAAGACCATAATTCAACCTACACGACGAACGTACAAAACCTTTAATTAAAAACAGTCAACAAAGTAAACGATAATAAAAGAGGGTAAGACTCCCAATAGAAGAGTGGAAGAAATATCAAAGGAAACGACACATTTCGAAAATTCAAATTAATCCAGGGTGAACAAATAAAAACAAAAATAAAGGTAATGATATCCTCCACACGTTATCTCTTAGAACAATACTAAATACATTAACTCACAAGGAGAATACAAAAGGAGATTCTCAAAATATCAAAGACAAAAAAAATCGTATCAACAGAAAAATTTAAAAATAAAATATAACCTTATATTAACTAGTTGTCACAACACAATCAAAGTTCGTATGTCGTTTTACTAAGTCAAAATGTATATGTACACAGATAAAAAAAAGTTTAAGAAAAGGGTAAATAAAATAAAATAAATAAATAAATAAAAACGTCATATCTGTATAGAGAAAAAAAATTTAAAAAATTTAAAATTTTAGAAATTAAGAATGTACGTAAGGGTTTGTACTTGGGGGGAGGGTGGAGGGAGGGGTGTTGTAGAGAGACCCAGTAGGGGTACGTGGTCGGGGTTCGTACGACGTGGGACGCAGTCTGTATCTGACCGCTAAGTTAAGAATGTACTATCATATGTACAATCTTACGGTAAGAGGGTTTAGTAGGGTGGGAGAGGGAGAGGGAGACTCAGGTTTTCAGGCAATATGTGTAGACACAGAAAAAAGGACAGAACGTATGTCCCAGCAGTAACGGTAGAAGGATTTAAGGAAGACCAGAATGTATATCCGAAAATTAGGTAAAACTCAAATAGAACTTCATACTACAATCCTTCACGTGATTAAAGTAGGAATATGTGTATCGAAAGGTCAAGAGGGTCGTGACGAACAATTTCTCTAATAGAAAAGGGGTAACACATAAGAACGGAGCAAACAGTTTCTATTCCAAGGGTGTACACACACCTAAATACATACCCAAAAGATAGAAAATGGTAAAGATATAAGGACAAAAACACTGTCATGGTATGACAGAACTACTGACATTAATACATCATATTAAACTACAGTCCTTCCAACTAAGGAAGTTGAAGTAAGAAGAAAGAGTTCTAAAGAAAACGTTTTGTTAATTCTTTCTTGTATATATAGTTATTAATGAAATGTACTTTTACCTAATTTACAAGGTTGTTTTTCTATGTCCGACCGACTTTCCTATTTTTTTTTTTAGGTGTATGTGTACGACGGATGTTCTCTGGTTGAAGTCTGGATCCCTGTGTACGTTTGACTCGACTACTTTTCACTCTCCTACCTTTTTATGTTTACTTTCATGTTCTTTTATGTTTAGTTTTTTTTACGGACTCATTGTTAACAACATAGTCTGTTATATCTGACGTTTTATTGTTTGTAATCTTCTCTATTTATTCTTGTGATGTATTACTAGGTCCTTAATTAATGTCTTCTATATTGTTAACGGGACCACCGAGTCTCCAATTTCACAGACGGACCTTACGTCCTCTGGTCCCAAGCTAGGGACCCAGTCCTTCTAGGGGACCTCTTCCTTTACCGTTGGGTGAGGTCATAAGAACGGACCTCTTAGGGTACCTCCCTCCTCGGACCATCCGATGTCAGGTACCCCAGCGTTTCTCAGTCCGTGCTGACACACTGAAGCGAATACATGGGTTATATTCTCGCGGAGTTATGTAATCCGTTTGTGATTGTCTACATCTCCCCCTTTAACTGTCCAATTTTTATATATCATCCTCTGAAATTGTGGTGTGAATGTAGTTTCCCGTCTAGTATTTTCTCTTTTCATTACTCCTTTGTGTCCGGAATTTTACTGTGTAATCCGGTCTGATTAGATTGACTATAGAAGTCCTGTAAGGTAGGTTTACGTCTTCTTATGTCAAATAGGAGTTCGCGTATACCTTGTTAGAGGTTCTATCTAGTGTAGAACTCAGTGTTTAGTTCGGAACCATTTAAATTCTTTTGACTTTAGAATAGTTCATGGAAAAGACTGGTGTCACGATACTTTGAACAATAGTTAATGTCCCTCTTTTCGACATTTTTTGCGTTTGTATAATTGTAATTTGTTATATAAAGATTTATTGGTTGTCCTATGACTTCTTTATTTTCTCCTTTAATTTTTATGGATCTTTGTTTACTGTTACTTTTATATTACTAAATTTTGGACACGTCCGTCGTTCTCGTCAACATTCTCTCGTCAAATAACGTTATCTTATGATGGAGTTATTGTTGTTGTTGTTGTTTTTTCCGTAGTTTATCAGTTAGTTTGGAATGTGGATTTCGTTGACCTTTCTCTTCTTTTGAGTGGTTACGATCGACTTCCTTTCTTAGTATTTCTCGTCTTTTTTTTCTACTTCCTTGTTGTTATTTTTAGTTATTTTAATTTTCGACAAAGAGTTTTAACTGCTCGGTAATCCGTCTAAATAGTTCTTTTTTTTTGAAGTCTTCCGAGTTTATTTGTTTTAATCTTTACATTTTCCTTTCCAATGTTGACTGTTACCTCTTAATGTTTCTTGGTATCTGATAGTACTCGTTGATATACGGTTATTTTACCTGTTGGACCTTCTTTACCTGTCTATTAATGTTTCAAGTTGGAAGGTACTTACTTAGTCCTTCTTTATATTTAAAACTTATTCGGTCAGTGTTCTTGACTTCAGTTTTGACACTAAATTTTTTGAGGGGGTTATTGTTTTCGAATCCCGGACTACCGAAGTTTCCACTTTATATAATTTGTATATTTCCTCTCAATTCGGATAGGAAGAGTTCGAGAATGTTTTTCAACGTCTTCTTCCTTGTGAAGGTTTGAGTAAGATGTTCCGGTGGTAGTGGGACCATGGTTTTGATCTTTTTGTACGGTGTTTTTTTCTTTTAAGTCCGGATATAGTGACTATTAGTATCCACGTTTATAGGAGTTGTTTTAAGATCACTTGTCTTAGGTTTTTGTGTAAATTTTCCTAGTATGTGATACTGGTAGTCCAAATAGGTTCCCTATGTCCTTAAGGAGTTATATGTGTTTAGTTAGTAACACTATTGGTATAAATGTTTAATTTTCTATTTTTGGTATACTAGTAGAGTTAGTTACCTCTTTTTCGGAAACTGTTTTAAGTCATGGGTAAATACTGTTTTTGAGAGGTCTTTCACCCGTATCTTCCTTGGATTACGTTGTATTATTTCAGGTATATACTATTTGGGTGTCGTTTATAGTAAAAGTTGTCACCTTTTGACTTTCATGGAGTAGATTCTAGTTCTTGTTCTGTTCCCACGAGTGAGAACAGTGATAAAAATTTGTTTCAAAACCTTCAGGATCCGTGTCATTATACTGTTATATTTTTTTTTTCCGTAGGTTAAACCTTTTTTTCTTCATTTTGAGAGTGAGAAACGTCTACTGTACTATGATATGTATATTTTGGGATTTTATTATAGTTTTTATAAATCTCGATTAGTCACTTAAATCATTTAGTGTCCTGTGTTTTAGTTATGTGTCTTTAGGAAAAGTAAGTCTTTAGTTTTAAGACTTTCTCTATAATTTATTAGTTAAAGTAAGTGGTAACGTTGTTTTTCTTATTTTATGGATCTTTAATTGATTGGATTCGTCCGTTTTCTCGATATATGGTTTTTTGATACTTTGTAACTACGTTCTTTAGTTTCTGTTGTATATAACACTTTTATTGATATGTTGGGTTTCGTTAGAGATAGTTAGTCTAAGTTACGTTAGGGATAGCTTAATGGTTACCGTAAAAAGTGTCTTGGTCTTTTTTTCTTAAGTTTTAAACATACCTTTGTTTTCTCTAGGTAAAAGGGGTTTCTTTAGAACTCTTTCTTCTTACCCCGGTCTTCTTAGTTGGAAGGACTAAAGTATATTATGATGTTTCGATTGGGTACAGGTTCCATTCTTTTTGGGTTCATTCTACCATCCACAAGTCTCTTCGTAGTCTCCTGTCTGTGTGTTTGGTATTATTGTCTTTTGATCAGTTGGATTAGTGTGATCCTGGTGTCGGAACAGATTGAGTTACTTTGATTCGGTACGACACACCCCGGTGGGTCCTACCGCCTAGTTCCACCTCTCCAGACTGTCTTACACCAGGTGACCTCTTCCCTTACCGTTTGGTGAAGTCATAAGAACGGAACTCTTGGGGTACTTGTCATACTTTTCCGTTTTACTCTTCTATGACTTTCTCCTTGAAGGGTCCAGCCATCCACAGGTTTAACGATGACCTCTAGTCACCTCTTTGTTGAGGTCTTTCTTACTTCCCTACCTCGGTTTCGTTTTTGTTATGGGTCGACACCTACACTGACCACTATCTTCGTTCCAGACTACAACATTTCTCGTTATAACGTATCCTTGGACCTTATGATCCAGGTACTTAGTTTCGTTTAACCTTCACCAGTTTGTCCTCTACCGTTCTCACTTATAACTGTAAGATCTTTAGTCGTTTCATTTTACCTGACTTTTCCCACTTAAATTGAGTCTACTGACAATATAGATGATGACACCTGTCTTTAGGGAATCTTCTTTACCTCATCAGTAGTACCAGTTGTTCTCAGGCTTTACGTCAGGAACCTACGTTAGAGTTTTTGCTGTCTTACTAGAGACAAACAAAGGTTGTCTTTAGTAAGTCATAGTGTCATTAGGTTCAGATGCGGGGTTGGTCATTACGACTTCTTCGACTTCAACTTACCAAGATACTTTTGGATGTTCTGGAAAATCTTGATTGTGGGTCTTTTCTACATAAAAAGTAATATCCCTTGACCTTACGTTTTCATCCTTCAGTTCTTTATGGACCTCATTGTCCGTTTAAACCGAAACCTTATGTCTTACTTTGTCCTGTTTCCCATTATCTCTAAACGGTTCTTTGTGGGAGAAGGTTGTTGTGTTCTCTTCTGAGATGTGTACCTGTAGTGGTCTACCAATTGTAGTTTTAGTCTAACTAATATAAGAAACGTCGGTTTCTACCTCTTCGAGAAATTCCAGTCGTTTTTTTTTTTTTTTTTTTTCTGACCCTCGACTGACACCGAGTCTAGTACTCGAGGAATAACGGTTTAAATCTGAATTTAATTTCTTTCATCCCCTTTGGTTATCTGGTAAGTAAATACTGGATTTAGTTTAGGGAATATCAATATGTCACCTTCACTCTTTGTCTGAATTCCCTAATGTAGTCTATTTATACCACGGACTACTTGATACCTTACTCCAAACACTGTAACATGTCCTCTGTCCCTAGTTCTGGTAAGTGTACCTTTTCTTTACGTTTCTTCGTTTTACCGTCAGAGCCCTCCGGAATGTTTATCGACGCTTTTCTTCTCTTCGTTTTTCGTTTCCTCTTTTCCTTTCTATATTCGTAGACTTACGTCTCAAGGTTTCTTATCGTTCTTCTCTATTCTTTCGGAAGAAGTCGCTAGTTACGTTTCATTGTCTCCTTTTGTTGTCTTACCCTTTCTGATCTCTAGAGAAGTTCCTTTAATCTCTATGGTTCCCTTGTAGAGTAGGTTTCTACTCGAGCTATTTCCTGTCTTTTCCATACCTGGATTGTCTTCGTCTTCTATAATTCTTCTCCACCGTTCTTATGTGTCTTTTTGAGAAACTTTTTTCTAGAAATACTGGGTCTATTAGTGCTACCACACTAGTGAGTGGATCTCGGTCTTTACGACCTTACACTTCAGTTCACCCGGAATCTTTCGTAGTGATACTTGTTTCGATGACCTCCACTACCTTAAGGTCAACTCGACAAAGTCTAGGACTTTCTACTACGACACTTTCACGACGTGAGTTACACGGTCGTTCAAACCTTTTGAGTCGTAACCAGTGTCCTTACTTTTTCCAGTCAAAAGTAAGGTTAGGATTCCTTTTCGTTACGTTTTCGTACGAGTATGATGGTGTGTTAACGTGAGTAGAGTGTACGATCATTTCATTACAAGTTTTAAGAGATTCGGTCCGAAGTCGTTATCCACTTGGTACTTGAGGGACTACAAGTTCCACCAAAATCTTTTCCGTCTCCTCGGTCTCTAGTTTAACGGTTGTAGGCGACCTAGTACCTTTTTCGGTTTCTCAAGGTCTTTTCGTGGATAAAGACGAAATAACTGCTACGGTTTCGGAAACTAACACACCTAGTGTTATTTGACACCTTGTAGGACTTTGTCCACCCTTATGGTTTGGTAGACTGGTAGGAGAACTCTTTGGACATACGTCCAGTCCTTCGTTGTCAATCTTGACCTGTACCTTGTTGTCTGACCAAGGTATATCCTTTTCCTCATGCAGTTCCGACATATAACAGTGGGACGAATAAATTGACTATACGTCTCATGTAGTACTCTTTACAAACCGACCTTCGTCGTGTTTGACCTTAGTTCTAACGACCCTCTTTATAGTTATTGGAGTCTGTACGTCTACTGCGGTGGGAATACCGTCTTTCACTTCTCCTTGATTTTTCGGACAAATAATAATAATAATAAATGAAATGTTACGACATAACCAAAACGGTGAACTACTGTCACTTTCTCCTCTAACTTTTCAACCGAATTTCGAGTTGCAAGTCTTTTGATTCTACTACCGTAGACCAGGGTAGTGAAGTACCCTTTATCTACCCCTTTGTCACCTTTGTCACAATCTGAAATAAAAACCCCCGAGGTTTTAGTGACGTCTACCACTAACGTAGGTACTTTAATTCTCTGCGAATGGGGAACCTTTCTTTCAATACTGGTTTGATCTCTGTTTTCGTCTCTGTAATGGAAAGGTTGTTTCCAGACTGATCAGTTCCCATACTTACACTTACAACCTGACACTTCTTCCGACTCTCGTCTTATTAACTACGAAATTTGGCACTACAACCTCTTCTGAGAACTCTCAGGGAACCTGACGTTCCTCTAGGTTGGTCAGGTAAGATTTCTAGTCAGGACCTTCAAGAAACCTTCCTGACTACGACTCCGACTTTGAGGTTATGAAACCGGTGGAGTACGTTTCTCAACTGAGTAACCTTTTCTGAGACTACGACCCTCTTTAACCCCCGTCCTCCTCTTCCCCTGATGTCTCCTACTCTACCGACCTATCGGAGTGGTTGAGTTACCTGTACTCAAACACACTTGAGGCCGTCAACCACTACCTGTCCCTCCGGACCGTACGACGTTAAGTACCCCAACGTTTTACAGTCTGTACTGACTCGCTGGCTTGACTTGACTGACTGTCAGTAGTTCTGTTATACTGTGACTGTCGTTTTTCTTTATACCTGGTTACCTTGTTCTATCTTTCGAATTTCTATTTGGGTATGTGGATACCCATGGAATAGAAACTATTTCCTCCGTTCTTATATTTTACCTCTTTTGTATAAGAGAAGTTATTTACCACGACCCTTTTGACCGGTCTATGTACATTTTCTCACTATGATCTTGTGAAGGATTATGATATGTCGTTTTATTTGAGTTTTACACAATTTTTTGACTTAAATTCTGGTCTTTGACATTTTAAGAATCTCCTTTTGTATCCGTATTTTGAGAAATTATATTTAGTGTCATTCTAGGAGATACTGGGTGGAGGATCTCATTACCTTCTTTTTATTTACCCCGGTTTAATTTGAATTTGTGAAAACGTTTCGTTTCCTTTAAAATATGTCCTCCTTTTCTGTTGGGAGACTTAACCTCTTTTATTAATGTTTACTTTTAAATTAGAGATGTTATGTATTCGTAGAGTATTCGAGTTATGGTCTTTTTCTTGTTGTCGTTGGATTATATTTCCCCCGTCTCCTCTGTAAAGAGGTTTCTTTTGTGTGTCTACCGATTATTTGTGAACTTTTACGAATTATAGTAAATAATAATGTCTTTAATTTTACTTTTGATGTTACTTCACAGTGGAGTATGGTCAGTCTTACCGGTAGTAGTTTGTAGATGTTCGTTATTTACGACCTCTCCTACCCTTTTTTCCCCCTGGTGAGAACGTGACAAGCATCCTTGTATTTAACCATGTCGGTGGTTCCTCTACCTCTAAAGAAATTTTAGATCCTTACTTTGATGGACCGCCGACGACGGCGACGACGATCAGTGAAGTCAGTACAGATTGAGACACACTGGGGTATCTGTCGTCGGGTGGTCCGAGGGGGTAGGGACCCTAACTGATCCGTTCTTGTGACATCACTCAACGGTAAAAAAGAGGTTACGTACTTTCACTTTTCACTTTAACTTCAACGAGTCAGTACAGACTGAGAATCACTGGGGTACCTGAAGTCGGATGGTCCGAGGAGGTGGGTACCTCAAAAGGTCCGTTCTCATGACCTCACACAAACGTAACGGAAGAGACATTTTGATGGTATCTCTGGTCGTTAGGGTGATGAACCGTATATGGGACTCTTTTAGTATTAACTTTTTGTACATACGGTTACAAGTAACGTCGTGATAAATGATATCGGTCCTTTACTTTCTTTGAATCTGTAGGTAACTGTCTACTTAATTTTTCAACACCACGTATATATATCATAACTTATAATGAGTCGGTACTTTTCCTTACTTAAACTCAGTCAAGATCACTTTACCTACTTGTATCTCGGATAAATATGTCCCATATCATTCAGTCTTGTATTCAGTCTTTCTTTTCGTTTGTGATATGTAATCTCGTGTATATACTTTAGAACTTTTTACCATGACTACTTGGATAAATGTCCCGTCCCTATTTCTGAGTGTGCATCTCTTTTCTAAATACCTGTGTCGTCCCCGTCCTCTCGTACTCTGTTTAACTTCTCAATCTTTAAGAACTTTCTCACCGTAACTTTATATGTGAAACTTTCTCATCGTAACTTTATATATATAATGGTATTCACTTTATCTATTGATTACCCTTCAACGACACATTGTGTCCCTCGAGTTGTACCACGTGAGACTTTTGGATCTACCAACCCCATCCCACCCTCCACCCCCCTCCAAATTCTTCCTCCCTCATATACATAGTCAAGTCAAGTCAGCGAGTCAGTACAGGTTGAGAAACGCTGGGGTACTTAGCGTCGTGTGGTCCGAAGGGACAGGTAGTGGTAGAGGGACTCAAGTGAGTCTGAGTGCAGGTAGCTCAGGCACTACGGTAGGTCGGTAGAGTAGGAGGCAGCAGGGGAAGGGGAGGACGGCGGTTAGAGAGGGTCGTAGTCTCAGAAAAGGTTACTCAGTTGAGAAGAGTACTCCACAGGTTTCATGACCTCGAAGTCGAAATCGTAGTAAGGAAGGTTTCTTTAGGGTCCCAACTAGAGGAAGTGTTACCCGACCAACCTAGAGGAACGTCAGGTTCCCTGAGAGTTCTCAGAGGAGGTTGTGGTGTCAAGTTTTCGTCTCGAGTCGGAAGAAGTGTCAGGTTGAGAGTGTAAGCATGTACTGGTGTCCTTTTTGGTATCGGAACTGATCTTCCTGGAATCAGCCGTTTCATTACAGAGACGAAAACTTATATGATAGATCCAACCAGTATTAAAAAGAAGGTTCCTCATTCACAGAAAATTAAAGTACCGAAGTCAGTGGTAGACGTCACTAAAACCTCGGGTTACTTTATTTCAGATTGTGACAAAGGTGGCAAAGGGGTAGATCAAGGGTACTTCACTACCCTGGTCTACGGTACTAGAAGTAAAAGACTTACAACTCGAAATTCGGTTGAAAAAGTGAGAGGAGAAAGTGAAAGTAGTTCTCCGAAAAATCAAGGAGAAGTGAAAGACGGTATTCCCACCACAGTAGACGTATAGACTCCACTAACTATAAAGAGGGTCGTTAGAACTAAGGTCAAACACGAAGAAGGTCGGTTTGTAAAGAGTACTACATGAGACGTATATTCAATTTATTCGTCCCACTGTTATATGTGGGAACTGAGACATATATGAGAAAAAGGATAAACCTTGGTCAGACAACAAGGTACAGGTCAAGATTGACAACGAAGGACTAGACGTATGTCTAAAGAGTTCTCCGGCCAATCCACCAGACCAAAGGGTAGAGAACTTCTTAAAAGGTGTCAAATAACACTAGGTGTGTCAGTTTCCGAAACCGTAGCAGTTATTTCGTCTTCATCTACAAAAAGACCTTGAGAGAACGAAAAAGGTACTAGGTCGCCTACAACCGTTAAACTAGAGACCAAGGAGACGGAAAAGATTTTGGTCGAACTTGTAGTCCTTCAAGTGCCAAGTGTATAACGACTTCGGACCGAACCTCTTAAAACTCGTAATGAAATGATCGTACACTCTACTCACGTTAACACGTCATCAAACTCGTAAGAAAACGTAACGGAAAGAAACCCTAACCTTACTTTCGACTGGAAAAGGTCAGGACACCGGTGACGACTCAAAAGGTTTGAACGACCGTGTAACTCACGTCGTGAAAGTGTCGTAGTAGAAAGTCCTAAACTTTCTCGAGTTGACCTTAAGGTAGTGGAGGTGATCGAAACAAGTATCACTACGAAAGATTCCGGGTGAACTGAAGTGTAAGGTTCTACAGACCGAGATCTAATCACTAGTGTAGTAGTACTAATAGACCCAGTACTTCTAGAAAAAACATGTCAAGAAGGCACATAAGAACGGTGGAGAAGAATTATAGAAGACGAAGACAATCCAGGTATGGTAAAGACAGGAAATAGCTCGGGTAGAAACGTACTTTATAAGGGAACCATAGAGATTAAAAGAACTTCTCTAGAGCTCAGAAAGGGTAAGACAACAAAAGGAGATAAAGAAACGTGACTAACGACTTCTTCCGAAAGAATAGAGAAGAACGAAAAGAAACCTTGAGACGTAAGTCTACGAATATAGAAAGGAAAAGAGGAAACGAAAAGTGGAGAGAAGAAAAGTGTCGATAAACATTCCGGAGGGGTCTGTCGGTAAAACGACAAAACGTAAAGAAAAGGTACCCCTAACAGAACTAGGGACAGAGGACATGTTGTAGTGCTTGGAGTAAGGTATCAAGTAGTCCGTGAGATACCGACTAAGTACACCTACATACCGTCTCTGGTTGTGTTGTAACATTTCGGTAATAGGACGTCAATTTTAATTCATTTATTTTTTATAGTCTACCTGAACTCAAGTTAAACGTCAAAATAAGAAATGACAGCGAGGAATCGGTTCCACGGTTTGGGAAGACTCGGACAAAAGAATAGACATTGTAATCAAAGGAATACACACCGATACAATGTGATAACAAAATTCCTAATTTATTCTGTCATATCCACTATAATGATTACGTCACAGTCCAACTTATCAAAAGAAAAAACCAGTGTACAAGTGTACTTGTCTTCCTTAAAACTTCATACCGTATGACATACTTTATACTACATACCGTAGAACAATGGACAACGTAATAATGTGTACTTCCTACACGGTATCCGTAAAAGTCATTCCAAGGGTTCCACCATCCCTCGATTCACAACGGTTACCAAATGACACCTACCTGAACATAGAGGAGTTATTGGGAAGAGTCAGAAAAGGGGTAACGGGACACCCTTTCTTTGATGTTTCATAACTCGGAACGTGACTCTCAAAATGTACAAAAGGAACGGAATTATTGTGGAAGGTAAAAGGAGATAACACTATTCATTCACCTTTTTGTCTCGTTATTACATTGAGTATGATCAGTGTGTCGAACATTCAACGTCTCGGACCTAAGATTTCTATAGGACTATCCGTCTCTGATCTATATCCATAACCATTTCTAAATACATATTCCATCTCTACGTCTACCCGGAATGACGACAGGGATACCGTTTATTAAGGTCAGACCAAGATCATTGGTCCCGGTGGTCTACCGTTGAAATCTCTTAGTTTCTTATAGTCCCGTCTTTTATTATAATGTCCAAGAACTCAAACTAGAGTAGTAACTTCGGATCTCTTCTTTCTCTATATGTTATTCACTAGTTCGATTCTATGTTTAGGTCCTGAAGATTGTTTCGAGTCATGGCAAAAGTTAAGGTTGAAAGGAGTGAGACGTAATAAATTCATCTGGTGTCTCATCGGACCCATACCCCCTTTCGGTCCGACTGAAACTCCGGGTTCCCTTCCGAAAGAACCACGTGGCAATACCACGTGTAGTCCAAGACACAAAGGATGTTCCCTTGACTGGTATTACTGAATTGGTGTGTGAGAATGAGTCAGACAGAACACCGATTATGGAGGTATCCGACCGAACTGACGATCTCTATAAGTCAGAACCCTACGTCTACTCCCCTTACTACACATTTACAGGACAACTCCCTTCTTTGAGTGGTGATACCAAAATCACGAATTTAGTAGATTTGTTAAGGAGTAATTAATAAAAAAGACAACGAACTGTGATTACCTCACTAACAAACTTACCTAAAATCACAGAGTAAAGTCATGGTAAATGGTTGTTACACAGGAGTCAGTTCAATGAATTAGAGAGGTTCGGAGTCGTAGGAGGGAGAAGTTTACACCTAGTACTACTAATAGAACCTTTTCAAAAACACTCCTAATTTATTTTCTTCCGTTCGCTTCGTAAACATTACAATGGTCCGTGAATCATTTGTCATATACTTTCAATGATATTAACATTGTAATGGTAATTGGTGACCGTGACTTCTTTTCCAATACGAAATATATTTTAAAATTATACGAAACGATATATAGTTCCATACAGTGGAAGTGAAAAGTAACTTCTAGTCACCTCTCTATGTTGAACGGAAATAGTATTACTAGAGTAATATAACATTCACTTTACTTTCAGCGAGTCAACACAGGTCGAGAAACACTAGGGTACTTGATATAACAGGTACCTTAAGAGGTTCGGTCTTATGACCTCACTCAACAAAGAAAGAGGTCCCCTAGAAGGGTTGGGTCCCTGACTTGGGTCCAGAGGACGTAACGTCCGTCTAAAAAATAATCGACGGGGTGGTCCCTTCTTCGGACTATGGTTTAGGGAGAGAGTAGAAACAAAAAGAGTCCGACTTAACACTTCGTTAAGATTCAGGGTAAAAGGTAAATTAATTTGAAGGAATCTCTACTGTTGAAAATGTTTCGTTCATCATAGAAATATTCTGAAAATCTTCAGGACTCATTTACAGAGGGAGACACAGTTATCAGTCAAAACAATACTCGACGTATTTGTCCGTCTGTCAATGTTCTGAATTCAGATGGTCAGGAGGACTTTGTGATCTAAGAATAAACAATTACACTCAGTAAAACGTGGTGTTCCCACTTAGACATACTTAGACCCGGTTAATCCAGTGGAAATACTCGGAGTCGAAAAGAATAAATTTTATACCTCTACGTTCTACGTCCACCGAGTGAGTTTGACCCATTAACTCCTCTCAAATCACCTTCAAGACAAATGTTTCAACACTCGTCCCATATCTCTTCGTTAATCCTTACCACTTTGTGAGACCCGGATCTCTGTCGACCAACCAAAGTGACGAAGATCTCCTTGTGTGTGTGTGTGTGTGTGTGTGTGTGTGTGTTTTACTTTCTCTCAGTCTTTATCTACCCCTCCCCCTCGACACAGAAACAATCTACTTAAATTAGTGACGGTTGGACGTCGGACCGTTCCTCTTTTGACTTCCTTAATTCTACTGAAGAGATAGGAGGGTGGGAAGATGACAACAGAGGATAATTACTGAGGATCCCAAAGGGACCATCGAGTCGACCATTTCTTAGACGGACGTTACGTTCTCTAGGACCAAGTTGAGGAACCAGTCTTTCTAGGGGACCTTTTCCCTATCTAATAGGTGAGGTCATAAGTACCCGAAAGGACCACCGAGTCTACAATTTCTTAGACGGATGTTACGTCCTCTGGACCCAAGTTAACGACCCAACCCTTCTAGAGGACCTCCTTCCGTACCGTTGAGTGAGGTCATAAGAACGGACCTCTTAAGGGAACCTCTCTCCTCGGATCACCCGATGTCAGGTGCCCCAATGTTTCTAAGTATGTACTGACTCGTTGATTCGTGTCGTGTTGCTGAGAATTTTTTTCGGTTTTAAGTTCCCTCAAGTCAACTGGATCATGTATAAACAGTCAAAACGTTCCGTGTCCTTTCACACGTCTTCTCACTCACTTGTATCTACCCATTTTCCTTTTATCGGTAGTACTTTTGATCATAAATAACTCGCCGACAAAAGACAGATCTTGGTAGAGTGGACCAGGAATACCGTCTACACGTTCAACCCCTAATGTAGAAATAAAGTATCTATTCCTTTGAATTAACGTCTTTAATTTCAAGAGTATAACCTACCGACGTATTTAACTCTGTTAGACACCTGTCGTAGCTGCTAAGAATCTAAGTATAACATAACGACTAGTAGGACAAGTACTGTGGTTAACAGACAGTGTGACAAGTGACTTGGGTCACATCCGTTCTGCACGCGATTCCCCGACCTTCTTCTAAGCTCCTCAACATCCTTAATGTCCGTGCAAATAACAGAGGACCGACCGTACCATCGGTATTGTGTCGGAGAGAGGACCGACTGCGTCGTCGACATCGTCGTGGGTGTTGTATTGGTATTATATCGGTAGTCAAGTTAAGTCAATGAATCAACACAGACTGAGACGCTGGGGTACCTGATGTCGTGTGGTCCGGAGGGACAGGTAGTGGTTGAGGGTCTCAAATGAGTTTGAGTACAGGTAACTCAGTCACTACGGTATATTTGTAAAGTAGGAGACAATAGGGGAAGAGGAGGACGGAAGTCAGAAAGGGTCGTAGTCCCAGAAAAGGTCACTCCGTCAAGAAACGTAATACACTGGTTTCATAACTTCGAAGTCGTAGTCAGGAAGGTCACTTATAAGTCCTGACTAAAGGAAATTCTAATTGACCAAACTAGAGGAACATCAGGTTCCCTGAACGTTCTCAGAAAAGGTTGTGGTGTCAAGTTTTGGTAGTTAAGAAACCACGAGTCGGAAGAAATACCAGGTGAAGAGTGTAGGTATTTACTGATGACCTTTTTGGTATCGAAACTAATCTACCTGGAAACAACCGTTTAATTACAGAGACGAAAAATTATACGACAGATACAGCCTGAATGAAAAGAAGATTCCTCGTTCCCAGAAAATTAAAGTACCGACGTTGGTGGTAGACGTCACTAAAACCTCGGGTTCTTTTCTTTCAGACAGTGAAAAGGTAACAAAGGGGTAGATAAACGGTACTTCACTACCCTGACCTACGGTATTACATCGGTATTGTATTGGATATTGATACCATAGTGAGGTCACATCGGGGTCACGTCGTCGTCGGTTTCGTCGGTTCCAAAAGTACCACTTCGAGTATGTCCACATGGTGTGTTTCATCGGGTAATGGTTCGTTCATGGAACACTACACGTACGTATCACGGTATTCTTTATGGTCGAAAATGTGTTGACACGTTTCAGATATAAATATCTTGTACCCCACTCTCTCATACTGTCACACCCCTGTTTGTCGGACTAACCGTGGTAGAACAAGTAAAGGGGAGTGTATGTATGTCGGTAAATAAGTTATAATCTCTATTTACGTCTCTACTTATTTTTAGTTATGGACGGGAGGTCTATGGGTGTCTTGTTTTGTGACTTGTTCCTTTCACATTTTATCATTATACTACTCCTTCTTTTGTATTATAAAACGTTATTTTAGAAAGTTCTTCCTGGGTGAATCGTTCAAAAGAGTGTATTGATTGATATAGATATGGTGTGAAATAATACGTGGTTCGTGTGATATCATAAGGAATTGGGAGTAACGTTGAAACACTTTCTTTGACGACAATAAGGGTAAAACGGTAACTCTTTTGACTCCAAGTCAAGTAAGAGAACTTCGTTTATTTTCCGACTCGATTCGATCCTTCGATCCAAAAAGTTTATGTTGAACGTAAACAGTAAAGATTGAAACGTCCTGTCGCAAAAATGAGAATTCTATTTTAACAAAATCCAATGTTTTCTTTTGAAGTTTACTGAAATTACATGGGTAAAAAATTGTCTGTAAACTTTGGAAGGAAGATACTTTGAAATTCACGTGTTAGGTGTAAGTTGTGAGTCTCTGTGTAAAGTGAGAGTGTAAGTGGACCCGGACCGGGGTTGACACAAGACTAAGTTAAACTGATGTTTTCGAATTTACCTTGAACCCTGTTCCCTTACTTCACTCTCAGGTTCTGTTATATATTCGTCTCTCTTTTCTCTACAAACAGAAAGTGTTCCACGGTTTCAACCTTCCCTGGTTTGGATAAACTCCGAACTTCGGGAAGATCATGTGGTAGAGGTCCATTGGTCAATACGAGACAAGGGAAGAGTGAAGAAGAACTTCGGTGAAGACAGAATAGTCTAGACTGAAAAGTCTGGAAGAGAAGAAGACCGGACTTTAAACAGAGGGACATCGAAAGAGGATGACCAGAGTAGAGATAGAGTTTTGTATCCGGAACGAATGTCGAGATGAGACACTTTCTGGAAGTCTCCAGACTTCTGTGTTTGGTGAAATCAGAACATAAGATGTCCGAATGTTAATATGGAAATTGATTTTCCCCTTTCCACCGTTTCCGACCCCGGGAGACGTTAGATCTGAGTCCAGGTTAGGGTCCACGGTCGGGTGTAAAGTCGGATCAGTTGGGGTCGGAAAAGATGATAATGGACCACCAAGTTAGTAAGGGAGTCTTAACACCAGAAATCAAACATACCTTAGTAACGTTTTCTATCTTTAAAGTCTTGGTAAGTCTGATCCTAATCTTAGGGATTAAATGATGAATAATCGGTTCTCTGAAACCCGTTAGTAAAGTTAAGAGACTTGAACAAAGGTGTAGGTACTTTATCTGATTACAGTGATTGGAGAGTCTTAGACGATTGACAGGGGATTATAGAAGAGACTAAAATATCATCATCTTTAACATCACCCATGTATAAGTGAACCGATTGAAGATCTAAAAGGTAGGAAAGAACCTACATCCACACCGATATACCGATTATAGATCGTTTATTTATACTTGTCTTTAATATATTCATCGAAGATCCATCATGATGGAAGACGACCGGTCTTATGGATGTACTACTACCTTGACTTCTCCGATGGAATTTAGTACTAACTTCAGGAATGAGGTGTTTCGTGTACCGTTCAGTAGTGGGTCAAAGACTTATACATTTAGCCTCTTTTGTTACAACTGGAAATTCTCTACAGTTCTTATAAATCACTGTTTTATTTAAAACTGTATAAAACCTTTACCTGTTAAAAATCCCTACACCATATTGCACCTATATTACTTTCTCCGAAACTTAAAACCCCTATTGTCAAAGATTAGAATAAAGTCAATAAAAATTTAAATTTAAATAAATAAAAATTTACCTCCTATTAAGGAAATGTTATAACATAATCAAAGACGGCATGTGGTTCTTAGAAAGGTTAGTAAAATCATCGACACACTATAACATGTATTAAGTATTTTAAAGAGTTGGGGTCAAAGAAGTTGACATTTTACCCCCCTTTAAGGAGAGTCTCTACAACTTTTATAATTCACTGTATCATAGACTTTGACAATCCATGTATCATCCACGAGTTATTTACGAAAAAATTTTTTTTAAAGGAGAAAAGAAGGTATTTGTAGATCATATATGTTAATACAGACCCACTTCTGTAGACACCCGTAGTACTTCTGTTGATCCATGACCATCTCTTTCTTCTTTCAAATCTCCTACTTGATTTTCGTTTAAATTGTAGTCAGATAAGACGAAATAATAGATAGTAAGGAAAACTCGTAAACAGAATAAGAGTCGTATTTGACCATCCATTCAAGGAATAAATAAACTACGGTATCTGTGAAAGTCTTCAGACCGTTTTAGACAACTAAGAAGAATCTTATTATAAATTTTACATGTTTTATTTTGTATCTTCTAACACTACCTTAAGTTAATGTAAATTTACGTAACTAGTTAGTATAGTTGTAACACCATATCTTTACGTGTATAAATAATTACGTAATCTATTGTTCTAGATTACCTTTCAAATTATTGATAGTATGAAAGTTCATCATTATTTGTATTTACTACAAGATTTTACACATGTTAACATTGAAGATCACCGATATTCTAGGTCTATGATAATTTTCATGATATCTTAATAATAAAAAAATAAACCGTACCAAAAATAATTTCTCTTTCTTATTTCTTTTTTTTTCATTTTCGAATTACTTCCTTTATCTGATGAACTTTAACTTTTCTATAGGAGAGGGTGAGAACGGGAACATTTGTAAAATATATTAGAAATCAGACTCGGTGGTCCCTTCGGGTGTATACGATTAGACAGACTAAGTTTTGTCTGTATTCCCACCCTCCCCTCCCACCTTACTCAAAACTCTCATCGTGACTGTATATACGTGATGGTACGTATTTATCGAACGATTACCCCTCCTTGTACTACTGTCTCCTCATACACCTCCACCTCACGTAGAGAGAGGTGTCTATATAGTCCTTTTGACGAAGTTTGTGTTTTCACGAACGTCTTATGGTTGACTCTTGACTGTCCTCTTGTACTGGTAGTCTTTTCTTAGATATCTTGGTGTGTTTTAATCCATCCTACTTCCTTGATTCCCCTTTTTGTCATCACAATCATCCTTACCTGGACGAGAACCGACCACCCCCTTGACTTCGTCCCCTAGGCTAGGGGTGTAACCCCGTTAACAGACCCAGTCTTCCTTTGTAAATTTCGACTCCTACTTCGTCAACTAGACACCTTCACATTTACCTTACTCTAAGTCTGTCATGAACGACGTCGGTATACATGGGGTCTGTCCCTACGTCCCGGGGATCTTCCACATCACCGACCCTCGATCTCGTATTCCTAACACCTCCTTTGGGTCCCGTTCTCGACGACCACTGACGTCTCTCTGTCTGGCTCCCCCACAGTCCTTCTACTGACACCACCCTTTACGGACACCTCCCTCGGTCCGTCGGTACCTTCGTTCCACTATGACGACTCAGTACGGATCCTCCATTTCGGTAGTGGTATCGGAGAGAGAGGGGTGTACGGTCGTAGTCGTCGACTTGTTATCTCTTCGACCGGGTAGTTCACGGACTGTGTACCTTGTTTTCCCATCCTGAGGTGGGGCCCACGGAAAAATTCACGGATTACGTGGTTTGGTGTCTCATCCTGGGGTTGGTCCCCTCGGGGAGATGCACGGACTGTGTGGCTTGTTGTATCTTCCTGGGGTCCGTTTCCTCAGGAGATTCACGGACTTGTCCGTCTCGATCCCTCTTTCTGATCGATTCCTCCGGTAGACTCTTGTTCGATGGTCTCCGAACTTTTTTTTGACTATCCCAGCACTGAGGACCTCGACTCCATCAGACACAGGGACGTGTGTACCACGGTGGTCCCAGGGACTTTGGGTTAGTCGACGTGGTGGAAGTACGAGTTGGAAGTGACCCCGTCTTGACGGTGTCCGTTTTTTCCGAACATAGATACGTACGTCTCAGTGAAGCCAGCACAGGTCGACAAACGCTGGGACTCTCAGGAACCTGACGTTCCTCTAGGTTGGTCAGGTAGGATTTCCTCTGGTCAGGACCCACAAGTAACCCTCCTGACTACGACTCCGACTTTGAGGTTATGAAACCGGTGGAGTACACTTCTCAACTGAGTAACCTTTTCTGGGACTACGACCCTTTCTAACTCCCGTCCTCCTCTTCCCCTACTGTCTCCTACTGTACCGACCTACCGTAGTGGCTGAGCTACGTGTACTCAAACCCACTTGAGGACCTCAACCACTACCTGTCCCTCCGGACAACACGACACTAAGTACCCCAGCGTTTCTCAGCCTGTACTGACTCACTGACTTGACTTGACTTAACTTGACACCGGACGGTCCGAAGAGACAGTTACCCCAAGAAGTCTAGTCTTATGTTCTTACCCGACTGTACGGTAAGATCTCGTGATATAAAGGACGACCGGATCAACGGTTGAGGGGACTCATGGACCACGATGGTCTCGGGGACACTGGGTTCGTCGACGTCGTGGAGGTGTGGACCGGGAGTGACCCCGTCTGGGTTTAGGAGGTCCCGTCGGAGTCCTCGTTTAGGGTAACATGTTGGGTGTACGTCTTCACCTTTGTTTTGGTATTAACTTTGGGTTCCCGTTACACCGATTACTCACTCACTCACTGACTTCAGCGAGTCAGCACAGACTGAGAACCACTGGGGTACCTGACATCGGATGGTCCGAGGAGGTAGGTACCCTAAAAGGTCCGTTCTCATGACCTCACTTCTTCTGGGTTTTAGAAGGGTTGTAGACATGTTCGAAGTCTAATTTATGGGTACTAGTTGATCCGTCTGAGACACAGATACTTTCTATGTTTTCGTGTAACTCTCGAAACTGTTTTCTTTTATGTGATCAAGACTATCGACACTTGTAACCTCCGTTCTTGTCTCTTCATACTGGTCTAATCTCGGACTCGACGAGAGTGTCGTCCAGGTCTCTAGTCACGTCACAGTCTCCCGTAGGATCTCTCATTCCATATGACACAGATGGTCACTCCCTTTCCTGTAACTGTCGTCTCTGAATTCTTTTTGTACGAAACATCAAAGAAAATATAAAAAAAAAGAAAAATACGGAATACAACATAAACAACTAAAATAATTGTGATACTTTTGATTGATTCGAAAACTAAAAAAAAAAGTTAGTGTCAAAAATAACGACAATATTTGGAGACGGAGATGTAACCGGAAAACGTCAAGACACCTCAAAAGAAAAAAAAAGAAAAAATAGAGAGAAAAAAAATTAAAAGTTTAAAAAATTTACATAATAATAAAAAAGATGTAAATAAGGAAACAATAGAAAAGGATGACAAGAAAATGAGAACGTCAATTAGTGATTATATTACACAAGAAATAGATGGAATAAAATTGAAACGTAAAGGTAAGATAGTAGGAAAAGAAAGAAACGTAAGAAAAAGTGTGGTATAAACAATCAAAATAAACGTAACAAAATAAGGGGTTAACCATAGAACGAAATCAAAACAGAAGGTTAGACACGAAATAAAACAAAACAAGACTTGACCATCTATATCAAAAACCAAAGGAAACAAAGGGTCCAGTTAGATAGTATGAAATAAAGACAACCTGACGAAACTAAAACGAAGACCCATATATACATATACACATGTAAAGTAATAAAATTAATAATAAATGTACGATAACATTGACACAAAACAGACCCCAAGTAGAAACTAAAGAACAAAAACCCATAAATAAAATTAGGATAAATTACGGTATTTTTTTTAGACGCTTTAAAGTTAAGGAACGGTCTCTAATTCGGGACTCGGAAACCTGACCCTCGCGACTGAGGTTTTATGATCTGATGTTCTCTTGAGGATTGGGATCCCTCATAGTTTATCACTCTTGAGGGTGCTTCCGTTGGTAAACACATGTTCTGGGACGTAGTGTGTTGACGGTCATTGTAGGACACGTCCTGCAGTGTAGGTTTGTTGTTTGTTTTGTTTTTATGTTTGGGTTAGTAGTCGACTGTCCTAATGGTGGAGTGAGTCAGAACAGGTAGTTTCTTTTTTTTTTTTTGAGTCGTGTTTAGAGTGGGATGTACTTCGGATGTGTTTAGTGACCTGGTTTGAATACTCCCGTCTTTGGTGTTACTTCTTTGTTAAGTTGGAACTTCAGATTCTTTTCCTCTGGAGTTTGTGTTATTTAATTTTTATTTATTTATTTTTCCGTTTCTTTATGACGTGTTTAATTCCTTGTTTGATGTTTGTGTGTTCGGGTTTATTTCCTTCTCCTTTATCCACTTGAAGGACTTTTTCTTAAGTATTTTTACTATCGTTTCTAATAGTTTTTGGAACTTTTGTTTTACCTCTTTTACGTTCTTAGTCAATTGTTTCTGAATCTTCTGAATTTCTTATTTGTATGTCTCTGTTTGTTGTGTTAATGACTTTAATTTTTATAAGATCTTCCTTAGTTATCGTCTTATAGACTTCGTCTTCTTACTTTGTCACTCGACCTTCTATTTTACCACCTTTATTGAAGACTTCTCGTCTCATTTCATTTTTCTTACTTTTCTTGATTCCTAGTAGAGTCTGTAGAGCCCCTGTTATAGTTTACGTAGTTATAAGTTTAATATCCCCAGATTCTTCTTCCTCTCTTTTTCCTTTCCCATACTCTTTTTTAAACTTCACTAATATCAACTTTTAAAGGGGTTGTACCTTTTCTTTTATCAGTTAGTTCGGGTTCTCTACGTTTTTCAGGGCATGTCCTATTTGGGTTCCTCTTTGTACGGTCCTGTGTATGATTAATTCGATTGTTTCTGATTTGTGTTTCTCTCTTATAATTTTCGTCGTTCCCCTTTCGTTGTTCATTGTATGTTCCCGTTGGGGTATGCAACTTGTCGACTAAAAAGTGTTCTTTGAGACATCCGATTTTCCCTTACCGTACTATATGAATTTCATGACTTTCCTTTTTTAGATGTTGTTTCTAATAAGCTTGGTCGTCCGTAGAGTAAGTTTTAATTACATCTTTATTTTTCGAAAACTCTGTTCATTTTCAATTCTCTTAAGTCATTGTGGTTTGGTCGAAATGTTCTTTACAATTTCCCTGAATATATGAGTCCATTAAGTTCTCTTCTTTCTCTAGATGTTTTTGTTTAGGGTTTGTTAATTCTTTTACCGCTATCCTTGTAGTCAAGTCAAGTCAAGTCAGTGAGTCGGTGCAGACTGAGAAACGTTGGGGTACTTAACGTCGTGTGGTCCGTAGAGACAGGTAGTGGTTGAGGACCTCAAGTGGGTTTGAGTACTCGTAACTCAGCCACTACGGTAGGTCGGTATAGTAGGAGACAGCAGGGGAAGAGGAGGACGGGGGTTAGAGAGGTTCGTAGTACCAGAAAAGGTTACTCAGTTGAGAAGTGTAGTGCACCAGTTTCATAACCTCAAAGTCGAAATCGTAGTCAGGAAGATTTCTTGTGGGTCCTGACTAGAGGAAATCTTACCTGACCAACTTAGAGGAACGTTAGGTTCCCTGAGAGTTCTCAGAAGAGGTTGTGGTGTCAAATTTTTGTAGTTAAGAAGTCACGAGTCGAAAAAAGTGTCGGGTTGAGAGTGTAGGTATGTACTGGTGTCCTTTTTGGTATCGGAACTGATCTTCCTAGAAACAACCGTTTCATTACAGAGACGAACACTTATATGATAGGTCCAACCAGTATTGAAAGGAAGGTTCCTCATTCGTAGAAAATTAAAGTACCTACGTCAGTAGTAGACGTAACTAAAACTTCGGGGGGTTTTATTTCAAACTGTGACAAAGGTGACAAAGGGGTAGATAAAGGGTATTTCACTACCCTGGTCTACGGTACTAGAAGCAAAAGACTTACAGTTCGAAATTCGGTTGAAAAAGTGAGAGGAGAAAGTGAAAGTGGTTTTCCGAATCCTTTATATATAGTTATTAATGAAATTTTCGTTTACATAATTTATGACGTTGGTTTTTGATGTCTGACCGACTTATCTATGTTTTTGTTTTGGGTATATATACGTCAGATGTTCTTTGGGTGAAGTCTGGATTTCTGTGTATATCTGACTTTCATTCTCCTACCTCTTTCTATAAGGTACTTTTTTCTTTCGTTTTCTTTCACCCTCATCGTTAGGAGTATAGTCTGTTTCATCTGGAATTTTATTTCTCATAATGTTATCTCTTCCTTACTGTGATGTATTCTGGTTTCCTAGTTAGGTCCTCCTTCTGTATTGTTAACATTTAAAATACGTGGGTTGTATCCCCGTGGAGTTATGTATTCTGTTTTTTACTGTCTGTGTTTTCCTCTTTTAAACTTTCATTGTGTCATTATGTGGTTACTCGTCTAGTAGTTTAGTCTTTTAATTATTCCTTCGTGTTCAGAACTTACTATGTAATCTACTGTGGTTAGAGTGACTATAGAAGTCCTGTAAGGTAGGTTTACGCCTTCTTATGTGGAAGAAGAGTTCACGTGTACCTTGTAAGAGGTCCTATCTGGTGTAGAACTCAGTGTTTAGTTTGAAACCATTTAAATTCTTTTAACTTTACCATAGTTCGTACAAGAGACTGGTGTTGTGATACTTTGATCTATATTTAATGTTCTTTTCTTAACATTTTTTGTGTTTGAGTACCTCTAATTTGTTATGTAAAGATTCATTGGTTGTCCAATGACTTCTTTAATTTTTCCTTTAGTTTTTTAAGGACCTTTGTTTACTATTATTTTTGTGGTGTTGAGTTTTGGATATCCTACGTCGTTTTCGTCAAGATTCTCCCTTCAAATATTGTTATGTTAGGATGGAGTTCTTCGTTCTTTTTATAACTTATCTGTTGGATTTCAATGTGTATTTTCTTCTCCCTTTTCTTGTTGGTTTTTTTTTTTTTTTTTCTCCGTTTTAATAGTCTTCCTTTCTTTAGTATTTCTAGTCTCGTCTTCAACTACTTTTTCTTTTTTTTTTGTTATCATTTATAATTATTCTGATTTTCAACCAAGAAATTCTTCTATTTGTTTTAACTGTTTGAAAATCGGTCTAAGTAGTTCGTTTTTTCTCTCTTCTTAGTTTAGTTATTTCAATCTTTACTCTTTCCTCTCCAATGTTGTCTGTTACGTCTTTATGTTTCCTAATATTCTCTGATAATACTTGTTGTTATACCTTTATTTTACCCATTAGACCCCTTTTTTACCCGTCTAAGAATCTTTTGAAGTTAAAAGGTCCTGACTTGGTTCTTCTTTAATACTTGTTGGGTTAATTTCGTGACTTTGACTTTGACACTCGTTTTTAGATTTTTCGTTTTTGGATCCTGGTCTAAATAAGTACCAACTTAAAATAGTTTGTATATCTCTGTTCGATTATGGATAAGAAGATTTTAGGAAAGTTTTTTGCAGTCTCCTTCTTTTTGGGTTTGAACAAGGTACTCCGGTGGTAGTGGGACTTTTGTTATGGTCAGTTTCTGTTGTGTGTTTTTATCTTTTGATGTCCAGTTACAATACCTAGTTGTATCTACATTTATAGGAGTTGTTATAAAACCATTTGTATAAAGTCGTTGTGTAGTTTTTCGAGTATGTGGTACTAGTTAAACCCAAATAAGGTCCCTCCATTCTTAAGATATTATATGTGTGTAGTTGGTTACACTATGTGGTATAATTGTTTGACTTTCCAACTTTTGGTATACTGTTAGAGTTATCTACGTCTTTTTCGGAAACTGTTTTAAGTCGTGGGTAAATACTAATTTAGAGAAGTTTTTTACCCGTATCTTCCTTGAATGGAGTTGTATCATTTCCGGTATATACTATTCGGGTGTCGTTTGTAATAGGAGTTACCACTTTTTGAATTTTGTAGGGGGGATTCTAGTTCCTGTTCTGTTCCCACAGGTGAGAGTGGTGAGAATAAGTTGTATCAAACCCTTCAGGATGGATGTCGTTAGTTTCCTTTTATTTACTTAAGTTGAGACTTTTCTTCTTGATTTCGAGAGTGACAATGTCTACTGTAATATGATATTCATCTTTTGGGATTTCTATGATAGTCTTTTAATGATCTCGATTAGTCACTTAAATGGTTTCAGAGTCCTATGTTTTAGTTATGTGTTTAGTGAACGTAAAGATAAATGATTGTTACTTTTAAGTCCTTCTCTTTAATTCCTTAGTTAGTGTAAGTGGTTACGTTGTTGTTGTTGTTTTTCTATAGATCCTTATTTGGATGGATTCCTCTGTTTTCTCGATATATGTCTTTTAATATTCTCCGACTACTTTCTTGAGTTTCTACTATATTTGTCTACCTGTCTATAAGGTACAAGGACCCATCCTTCTTAGTTATAACACTTTTACTGTTATGATGGTAGTCATGACATGTCTAAGTTACGTTAGGAATAGTTTAATGGTTTCTGTCAAAAGTGTTAAGTATACCTTTGTATTTTCTGGGACTTATCGGTTCCGTCAAAACTTTTTATTTTTACCTAGACCTCTTTAGTTGGAAGGACTGAAGTCTAATATGATGTTTCGATGTCAGTGGTTCTGTCATACCATAACCGTGTTTTTGTCTTTATATCTGGTTACCTTGTTCTATCTTTCGGGTCTTTATTTGTGACGTGGATACCCAAGGAATAAAAACTGTTTCCTTGGTTCTTATATGTTACTCCGTTTCTGTCGATTTGTATTCTGGTCTTTGATATTTTGAGAATCTCCTCTTGTCCGTTTTGTGAGAGGCTGTATTTGGTGTCGTCCTAGGAGATACTGAGTGGAGGGTCTTATAAACTTTATTTTTGTTTTTATTTGTTTACTCTGGATTAATTTTAATTTTCGAAGACGTGTTGTTTCCGTTGATATTCGTTCCACTTTTCTGTCGGAAGTCTTACCTTCTTTTATTATCGTTTACTTCGTTGCCTGTTTTTTAATTAGAGTTTTTATATGTTCGTTGAGGACTTCGACTTAAGGTCTTGTTATTTACTGGGTTAGTTTTTCACTCGGTTTCTTGATTTGTCTGTGAAGAGGTTTCTTCTGTATGTCTACCGATTGTTTGTGTACTTTTCTACGAGTTGTAGTGAGTAAGAGTCTCTTTACGTTTAGTTTTGGTGTTACTTCATAGTAAAGTACGGTCAGTCTTACCGACGTTAGGTTTTCAGATGTTCGTTATTTACGACCTCTCCGACACCTCTTTTCCCTTAGGAGAATGTGACAACCACCCTTACGTTTGATCATGTTGGTGATACCTCTTGGACCTTTATCTTCTTGACGGTATACTGGGTCGTTAGGGTGACGACCCGTATGTGTGGCTCCTTTGGTCTTAACTTATTCTGTACATATGGGGTTACAAGTAGTGTCGTGAGAAATATTATCGGTCCTGTACCTTCGTTGGATCTACAGGTAGTCGTCTGTTTATTTATTCTTTCGACACCATGTATATGTGTTACCTTATAATGAGTCGGTAATTTTTGTTATTTAAACTTAGGTAAGAGTACTCCACCTACTTTGACCTCAGATAATATCTCACTTCATTCGGTCTTTCTTTTTCTGGTTATGTCATATGATTGCGTATATATACCTTAAATCTTTCTACCATTACTATGGGACATACGTTCTGTGGTTTTCTCTGTGTCTACATATCTTGTCAGAAAACCTGAGACACCCTCTCCCGCTCCCACCCTACTATATCCTCTTACCGTAACTTTGGACATTTAATAGTGTACATATTGCTTAGCGGTCAGGTCCAAACTACGTACTATGTCCCACGAGTCCCGACCACGTGACCCTACTGGATCTCCCTACCATACCCCTCTCTCCACCCTCCCCCCGAGTCCTACCCCTTGTGTACATGTGGGTACCGTCTAAGTACAGTTACATACCGTTTTGGTTATGTTATAACATTTCATTTTATTTATTTATATTGACTCTAAAATTTTTTATCGATCTTGTACCTTCTTTGGATCTACAGGTAACTGTCTACTTACCTATTTCTTCAACACCATGACTCCCTCCACGGTTCTACCTTCTCTTTATCCTACCCTTCCGGTGAAAGAGGGGGTGTTTAAGTAGTTTTCTAGTAAACTTACGACTCGTTGAAGGTGTCTTATTGAAGACATGCGACCGACTCCTATGGTCCGTGGGTCTTTCCATCGAGTCAGAGAAACTTTCGTCCCTAAACTAATGACCGACCTAACGAAAGAGGGGAAAACTGAGAGGAAAAAGAGGAGGTCCAGTGGAGATGGAGGAAGGAGGGAGAAGAGAAGAGATATATCAAGACACTTAGAAAGATCCACAAGGTCCGTCACCTTTCGTGAATCCCTAAGATAATTACCGATCTAACGAGAGAGGGGAAAACTACGGGGGAAAAGAGGAGGACCTGTGGAAATAGAGGACGGATATATATTACAACACTTGGAGAGACCCACAAGGACCGAAACCTCTTAACAAAGTGGTTATTTGGATCACCAAAATAAAAGAAAAAAAGAAAAAAAATTTTTAAAAATAAAAATGAAATAAAATGAAATGTCATAACATAACCAAAACGGTATGTAACTGTACTTAGGTGGTGCCCACATGTACGTAAGGGTCACGTTCTGTGTGGTGTTATTAAAAAGTCGTTTTGTCCATATGTTAGAACTTATAATTTTGTGCCCGACGGGTTTCGGTACGATTTGGGTATCTGTGGGATTTTGAGTTATGACCTGTAAAGTAACGTGAGGTCTCTCTATTCTAGACCAAGGTGGGTGGTCTTCTGTCTGTGTTGGAGGGGGTTGGTCCTTTGGAACTGTTTGGTAATCAGGTTGGGGTAAGTCTCCCTCGTCTGAGGTATGAATTCTCCTTGGTACTTATTTGAAGGTACGACGTCTTTGTTTTTGGAGTTTGTGTCGTTACATTTGTTTAACTTTTCCGTCTCTTTATAAGTCGTCCACTTCCTTGTACTATTTTGGTTTGGTTTCTCCTCCTCTCTTCCTCAGATGGACTTTTTATTAAGTCTTACTACTATCATCTCTACTAGGTTTTATAACTTTTGGTTTACCTCGATGTCTATTTATCTGATCTCTGTTCCTAACTCTTCCACGTTCTTTACAAATTGTCCCTGAATATTCTTTATTTCTTTTTACTTAGTCACTACTCATTACGTTATTGACTCTAGTTTTCGTGAGACTTTTCTTGGTTGTCATCTTATTGACTCCATCTTTTCTCCTATTCACTCCTCCTTCTATCTTACCGCCTTTATTTATTTCGTCTCTCTCTCTTTTTTTATTCTGAACTTTATTCCTGTGAGAGTCTCTGGGGACTCTGTTACGATTTACAGGGTTGTAAACTTTATATCCACAAGGTATTCTTCTGTCTTTCTTTCCCGTAATCTTTTATGAACTCATCTATTATCAGTTTTTAAAGGGATTACACCCCTTCCTTTATTGGTGGGTTTACGTTCTTTAGGTCTCACATGGTTTGTCCTATTTGGGTTCCGTTTCGTAGGGTTCTGTGTATAATTAGTTTGATTGTTTCTAGTTTGTGTTTGTCGTTTATAATTTTCGTCGTTCACTTTTCGTTGTTTATTGTGTGTTCCCCTAGAGGTATTCCTATTATCGACTAGAAAGTAATCTTTGAGAGGTCTGGTCTTCCCGTACCGTCCTGTATGAATTTCACTACTTGCCCTTTTTAGATGTTGGTTCTCATGGGTCGTCCCTAGAGTAAGTCTATACTTCCTTTTTAGTTTTTGAAATGTCTGTTCGTTTTCGAGTCTCTTAAGTCGTTGTTTGGTCGAGAAGGCGTTTACGATTTCCTAGAAGAGATCTGTCCTTTGTGTAATTTCTAAATATTTTTACTTGGGTTTTGTCGTTTCATTTACCACTGTCCTAGTATGAATAGTTATTAGTAGAATTTACATTCACCTCATTTACGAGGTTGGTTTTCTTTTTGTGACCGGTTTGCCTATGTTTTTGTTCTGGGGATATATACACCAGAAGGTCTCTGGGTGGAGTTTGGATCCCTGTGTGTGTTTGACTTTCAGTTCCCGACCTTTATATATAAAGTACGTTGACCCCTGGTTTTCTCCCTTCGAATAGTCTATTTTATCTGAAACTTTATTTCTAACACTATTCTCTGTTTCTACCTGTGATGTATTACTAGTTTCATAATTAGCTTCTTCTTCTATACTGTTAATATATTGTTGGGTTCTTCTTCTATATGTTGGTTGTATCCTCGTAGAGTTATACGTTCCGTTTACTATTGTTCATATTTTCTCCTTTAATTGTCATTGTGTAATTATCACCCCATGAAATTATGGGGTGAGTGTGGATAACTATCTGATTGGTTTGTCTTTTAATCGTCCCTTTGTGTTCGACATTTACTATGTTACTTGGTCAATGTGGATTAACTATAGATAGCCCGTAAAGTGGGTTTTTGTTGTCTTAAGTGGACAAAAAAAAGTTCACGTGTGACTTGTAAAAGGTCCTATCTAGTGTAGGACCCGGTATTTACATCGGAACCATTTAATTTTTTGTAACTTCAGTAAAGTTGGTAGAAAAGGTTAGTGTCACACCATTCTAATCTATAGTTGATGTCCTTCTTTCGATAATTTTTATGTTTGAATACCTCCGATTTGTTGTACGAAGACTTATTTGTTGTCTAGTGTCCTCTTTAGTTTTTCTTTTATTTTGATACGTATCTTTGTTTACTTTTACTTTTGTACTCTTGGGTTTTGGATACTCTAAGGCATTTTCGTCATGAATCTCCCTACAAGTATCATTATGTACGGATAGAGTTCTTTATTCTCTTTGTAGTTCATTCGTTGGTTTAAAATGTAGATTTCGTTGATCTTTTTCTTCTTAGAGTTTCAATCATCTTCCTTTATTTAGTATTTTTAGTGTTGTCTTTATTTACTTACTTTTTCTTTGTTTCCTCTACTATCGTTTTATTTTTTTTTCATTTTTATTTTTTTGGATTTTCGACCAAGAAACTCTTCTATTTGTTTTGTGTGTTTGGTAATCGGTCTGAGTAGTTCTTTTTTTACCTCTTCTTAGTTTAGATATTTTAAACTTTACTTTTACCTCTTTAGTGTTGACTGTTGTGTCTTTATTTTTTCTAGTACTCTCTAGTGATAGTCGTTAATATACGGTTATTTTACTTGTTCAACATTCTTTATCTTTTTAAGAATCTTTTCTTATTGGAAGGTTTGTACTTGGTCCTTCTTTATTTTTTTAATTACCTGAATAGTGTTGGTGTCTTTAGTTTTGACATCTGTTTTCAGCAGGTTGTTTGATTTTCAGTCCTGGTCTACCGAAGTGTGCACTTAAGATGGTTTTTAAATTTCTTCTCGATTGTGGATAGGGTGAGTTTGATAAGGTCTTTTAACGTCTCCTTCCGTTTGAGGGTTTGAGTAAGGTACTCCGGTGGTAGTGGGATTATGGTTTTGGTTTCTACACTGTTTTTTCCTTTGATGTCCGGTTATAGTGACTACTTGTATTTACGTTTTTAGAAGTTGTTTTAGGATCGTTTGTATTAGGTCGTTGTCTAATCTTTCTAGTATGTAGTACTGGTTCACCCGAAATAGGGTCCCTACGTTCCTAAGAAGTTATAAATATTTAATTAGTTACATTATGTGATATAATTGTTTAAGTTTCTATTTTTGGTATACTTATAGAGTTATCTACATTTCTTTCGGAAACTATTTTAAGTTGTGGCTAAAAACTAGTCTTGAGAGGTCTTTCGTCCGTATCTTCCTTGTATGGAGTTATATTATTTTCGTTATACGTTGTTTGGTTGTCGTTCGTAATAAGATTTACCTCTTTTTAATTTTCGTAAAGATGATTTTAGTCCTTGTTCTGTTACCACGGGTGAGAGTGGTGATGATAAGTCGTATCAAAACCTTTAAAATCGGTGTCGTTAGTCTCTTCTTTTTCTTTATTTTAATTAGGTTTAACCTTTTATTCTTTATTTTGAGAGTGACAAACGTCTACTGTACTAGGAGATGTATCTTTTGGGATTTCTGTGGTGGTCTTTTAATGATCTCGATTAGTCACTTATATTATTTCAACGTCCTATATTTTAATTATACGTCTTTAGGGAACGTAAAGATGTGTGATTGTTACTCTTTTGTCTTCCTCTTTAATTCCTTTGTTAGGGTAAGTGCTAACACTACTTTTCTTATTTTATGAATCCTTATTTAAATGGATTTCTTTTTTTTTTGGATATATATCTTTTGATCTTTTGTGACTACTTTCTTTATTTTCTATTGTGTTTTCTACCTCTTTATATGGTACAAACCCCCAACCTTCTTAGTTACGTTACTTTTACTCATATTATGTGTTTTGTTAGATATATCTAAGTTACGTTAGGGATAGTTCGATGGTTACCATAAAAAGTCTCTTGATTTTTTTAATTAAAGTTTTAAACATACCTTTGGGTTTTTTGGAGTTTATCCGTTTCATTATAACTCTTTCTTCTTACCTTGACCTCCTTAGTTGGACGGACTGGAGTCTGAAATAGTGTTTCGATGTCAGTAGCTCTATCATACCATGACCGTGTTTCTGTCTTTATTTCTAGTTACCTTGTTTTATCTTTCGGGTCTCTATTTAGGTGTGTGGATACCTGTAGGATAGAAACTGTTTCCCCCGTTTTTATATGTTACATCTTTTACGTTAGAGAAATTGTTCACCATGACCCTTATGACCAGTTGGTGGACATTTTCTTACTTTAATTATGAAAGATTGTGGTGTGTGTTATTATTTGAATTTTACTTAATTTCTAGATTGATATTTTGGTCTTTGATATTTTGAGGATCTCTTTTTGTATCCGTTTTGTGAGAGACCGTATTTGGTGTCGCTCTGGGAGATACTAGATGGAGGGTTTAGTTACCTTTATTTTTGTTTTTATTTGTTTATTCTAGATTAATTTGAATTTTCGAAAACGTGTTGCTTCCTTTGATATTCGTTCCACTTTTCTGTCGGAAGTCTTACCCTTTTAGTTATCTTTTCAATCGTTCACTGTTAATTAGAGTTTTTATATGTTCGTAGAGTACTTCGAGTTATGGTCTTTTTATTTGGTGGGTTATTTTTTAACCCGGTTTCTCGATTTGTCTGTAAAGAGGTTTCTGTATGTCTACCGATTGTTTGTGTACTTTTCTAGGAGTTGTAGTGAGTAATAGTCTATTTACGTTTAGTTTTGGTGTTACTCCATAGTAGAGTACGGTCAAGTCTTACCAAAGGTAGTTTCTCGTTTACGACCTCTTCCACACCTCCTTTTTCTTGAGATAATTTGACAACCACCCCTACGTTTCATCATATCGGTGATACCTCTTGTCACACCTGTAAGGAATTCTTTGACCTTTATCTTGACGGTATGCTGGGTCGTTAGAGTGACGACCCGTATGTGTAACTCCTTTGGTAACTCTTAACTTTCTCTGTGTACAGAGGGTTACAAGTAACGTGACAAATGTTATCGATCCTGTAACTTCGTTGGATCTACAAGTAGTCGTCTACTTACCCATTCCTTCACCACCATGTATATGTTTTACATTATAATGAGTCGATGTTTTTTCTTGTGTAAACTCAATCAAGATTAGTCCACCTTCTTTGACCTCGGATAATATGTCTCACTTGATTCGGTCTTTCTCTGGTGGTTATGTCACATAATTCTATATATATATATATATATATATATATATATATATATATCAAATCTTTCTAACATTATCACTGGGATATACGTTCTGTCGTTTTCTCTGTGTCTACATTTCTTGTCTGTAAACCTGATACACCCTCTTCCACTCCCACCCCGTTACACTCTCTTATTGTAACTTTGGATATACGATGGGATACATTTTGTCTACTGGTCACTTTCAAGTCACGTACTTCGTCCCGTGGGTTTCGACCAAGAGACCCTGTTGGGTCTCCCTACCCCACACCTCCCTCCATCCTCCCCTCAAGTCTTACCACCCTGTGTACATGTGGGTACCGACTAAGTATAGTTACATACCGATTTTGGTGTTGTTATAACATTTCATTAATCGGAGGTTAATTTTATTTATTTATTAAATTTTTATGTTTTTGTTTTACAATACTATGTATATGTGTTACCTTATAATGAGTCGGTATTTTTCCTTGTGTAAACTCAATAAAGATTACTCCACCTACTTGGATCTCGGAAAATATGTGTCACTTCACTAATTCTTTCTCTTTCTATTTATAGCTTATAATTGCGTGTATATACCTTGGATCTTTCTACCATGGTTTCTTAAATAAACATCCCGTCGTTACCTGTTTGTCTGTATCTCACGTCTAAATACCTGTACCCCTTTCCCCTCCTCTTCCATTCTACATACATCTCTCATTGTGTCTTCGAATGTAATGGTATATATTTTATCTATCGATTACCCTTAGACGACTTACAGAGTTCCTTGAGTTTGTCCCAGAGACATGGTTGGATCTCACCACCCTACCCATCTTTTTACCCTCCTTCCAAGTTCTCACTCCCCTGTATACATATGGATACTGACTAAGTACAACTCCAAACTCCCTTTTGTTGTTTTAAGCCATTTCGTTTATATAAAATTAATTTTTTATCTATCGATCACCCTTCCATGATACATCACGTCCCTCGAGTCGAACTACTAGATACTACTGAATCTCTCCACCGTCTCCTTTCACCTTCCTTCTAAGTTCTCCCTCCCCTATATACATATATATATTAACTAAGTGAAACAAGATGTAGTCGTTGATTGTCTTTTAACATTTCACTAATATTAGGTAAATTTTTTCTTATCTAAATCTTTAATACGTAAGATCGGTTACGTAAGGTGTTGAACTCCTACGTCTTTACTTTAATAAACAAGTTCCAATGTGTTAATCTATCTCTAACGTTTTAATCTTGGATCCGAGGACTGATCGTCCAGTGACGACATTAAGTTAGTTTGATTAAAACTCTAAATTTATACACTGACAAAACTTTCCAATTTTTACATTCACTAGTCATATTTCCCGGTCATACCTGAAGGATACGTACAGTACGATCTAAATTGACTAAATGAAGAATAATGATCCTAATGGTCTAACTTTCAAGTTATATTAGAATATGGTCGTCCACAGAGTTAAAACCGGGTTACAATCTATTTCATAGTTGACTATTGGGATATCTATAATGACTCTTTATTTCCTCTATTGTCATATAAATCCTCTGGACACTTACTGACATCGGAGTATTGGTTCATCTCAGTTGACACAGTTAGATCCATATCACGATATTTCATACACGACGTCTACAACCGGGAATAGGACTTGAGTAAGTTGTAAAAATGTTTAAGGAAAGAAGGGACCACCGAGTTTGTCATTTCGCAGACGGACGTCACGCCCTCTGGGTCCAAGCTAGGGACCCAACCTTTCTAGGGGACCTCTTCCTTTACCGTTGGGTAAGGTCATGAGAACGGACCTTTTAAGGTATCTGACTCCTCGGACCATCCGATGTCAGGTACCCCAGCGATTCTCAGCCTGTGCTGACTCGCTGAAGTGAAAGTGAAAGTGAAAGTACTCCTTAGATCAACTTGTAGTGTTGTCCACGACAATAAGTCAGTGGGTCAGAACAGGATGAGAAACGGTGGTACCTGACGTCGTACGATCCGGAGGGATAAGGAGCGGTAGAGACGTTCAAACGGGTTCAAGTACAGGTAACGTAACCAATATTGTAGGTCGGTAGAGTAGAAGACTACGGGAGAAGAGGAAGACGAGAGTTAGAAAAGACCGTAGTCCCTGAAAAGGTTACTCAGTCGAGAAACGTAGTCCACTAGTTTTATGACCTCGAAGTCGATGTCGTAGTCGGGAAGGTTACTCATAAGTCCTAACCAAAGGGAATCCTAACTGACCAAACGAGAGGAACGACAGGTTCCCTGAACGTCCTCAGAAGAGGTCGTGGTATCAAGTTTCCGTAGTTAAGAAGTCGAGAGACGAAAGAAATACCAGGTCGAGAGTGTTGACATGTACTGGTGACCCTTCTGGTATCGGAATTGATATACCTAGAAACAGTCGTCCCATTACAGAGACGAAAAGTTGTGTGACAGATCCAAACAGTATTGAAAAGCCGGTTCCTCGTTATCAGAAGACTAAAGTATTGTCGTTAGTGGTAGGTCTCACTAAAATGACGGGTTCTTTTCCTTTAGACATTGATGAAGGTTGAAAAGGTGGAGATAAACGGTACTTCATTACACCGATCTACGGTACTAGAGTCAAAAAATTATAAATCAAAAATCGTCGAAAGTGAGAGGAGGAAGTGGGGGTAATTATCTGAGAAGTCAACGAAAAGTGAAAGACTGTAATCTCACCATAGTAGGTGTATAGACTCCAACAACTTCAAAGAGGACAGATAGAATTAAGGTCGAACATTGAGTGGGTCGGACCGTAATGAGTACTACACGAGTCACTTATATCATTTGTTTGTCATCTATCGGGACAAGAGGAGGAAAGACTTAGTACTTGATCAATTAACAAGGTATGTCCCAAGATTGAAAACGAAGAACTAGACGTATGTCCAAAGAGTTCCCTGTCCATTCTACCAGACCATAAGGTAGAGAAATTCTTGACAGGTGTCAAATAGTACTAGGTGTGTTTCCGAAACCGTACCAACTACTTTGTTTTCATGTACATAAAGACCTCAAGGGATCGAAAGAGAAAGGTTAGGGTTTCTTTCCGTTTCGGTTTCTTGCAGGTTTGATGGAGTGTTAATGTGAGTAGAGTGTGTTATCGTTTCATTACGTGTTTTAAGAGGTTCGGTCCGAAGTTATCATGTACTTGGTTCTTGAACGTCTACAAGTTCGATCTAAATCTGTCTCCTTGGTCTCTAGTTGAACGGTTGTAAACAACCTAGTATTCTATTAAGGTCTTTTTGTAGATGAAGACGAAATAACTGTTATAGTTTTGGAAACTGGCACACCCAGTTTTGTTCGACACCTTTTAAGAGGTTGTCTACCCTTATGGAATGGACGGAATGTGGTGGAATGGACGGAGGACTCATTAGACATACGTCCAGTTCTTCGTTGTGAATCTTGGTCTGTACCTTGTTACCTTACCAAGGTTTAACGTTTTCCTCATGCAGTTCCTACATATAACAATGAGACGAATAAATTGAATATACGTTTTACGACCCGACCTACTTCGTGTACGAACTTAGTTTTAACAACCCTATTTATAGTTATTGGAGTCTATGTCCACTGTGGTGGGAATACCATCTTTACCTTTTTTTTTTTTTTGGATTTCTAGGAGAACTGTTTTCACTTTCTCCTCTCACTTTCTCAACTGAATCTTTAGTTGTAAGTTTTTTGATTCTAGGGAGGGAGGCCCAGTAGGGTCACGTGGTCGGGGTTCCTAGGACATAGCTTGGACCTGACCGTTAAACAAAGAATGTACTATAATATGTACAAAGGTACTGTAAGGGGGTTTATTAGGGTGAGAGAGGGGGAGGGCGTCTCAGGTTTTCTGACAAGATATGTAGACACAGAGAAAACGACAGAGCGTATGTCCCAATAGCAATGGTAGAAAACCCTCCCTCCACCCTCCCCCCAAGTCCTACCCCTTGTACGTATGCGACCACCTCCTAAGTACAACTACACACCGTATTAGTTATGTTATAACATTTCATTAATCGAAGGTTAATTTTATTTATTTAAATTTAAATTTTAAATTTTTTTTTGATTCTAGTACCGTAGACCAGGGTAGAGAAGTACCGTTTGTTTACCCCTTTGCTACCTTTGTCACTGTCTGAAATAAAAGAACCCGAGATTTTAGTGACGTCTATCACTCACGTCGGTACTTTAATTTTGTATGAACGAGGAACCCTCTTTTCAATACTGGTTTGATCTGTCGTATAATTTTTCGTCTCCGTAATGAAACGACTGTTTACATGTAGATCAGTTTCCATACCAAAAAGGTCATCAGTATATACCTACACTCACAACCTGATATTTCTTTCGATTCGTGGTTTCTTAACTACGAAAACTTGACACAATACCCCTTGAGAGAGCTCTCAAGGAACCTCACGTTCTTCTAGTTTGTTCAGTTAGAATTTTCTTTATTAAGGACTTATAAGTAACCTTCCTGACTACGATTTTGACTTATAAAACCGGTGGACTACACTTTTTGACTGAGTGACCTTTTTCGTGACTACGATCCCTTCTAACTTCCGTCCTCTTCCCTTAGTGTCCCCTTCTCTATCAACCTACCACAGTGACTGAGCTACGTGTACTTAAACTCTTTTGAGGTCCTCAACCACTACCTGTCCTTTCGGACCACACGACGTCAGGTACCCCAGTACTTCTTAGCCTGTGCTGACTCACTAACTTTACTTGACTTGAGAAACTAGTTCGCTTACAACCGTTAAACTAGAGAACAAGGAGAAGGAAAAGATTTGGGTCGAACCTGTAGACCTTCAAGAACCAAATGTATTACGACTTCGGATCGTACACCCTAAAATTCATACTGGAATCATCGTACCCTCTACTCACGTCGTCAGGTCACCAATCGTGTAATAAATCATGATGGGAAGAACCCTTAACCCTTCTTCTAACTGGTAAAAGTCAGGATACCGGTGAAGACCCAGGAGGTCTAAACGACCGTATAACTTATGTTATGGAATTACTGTAGTAGGAAATCCCAAAACTTATCAAGATGACCTTAAACCAGTATAGGTGATCGAATAATTATTGTCACGAAGGATTCCTGTTATATTGAAGTGTAAGGTCTTAAAGAAAGAGACCCACCGACTGGTGTGGTAGTCATTGTATCAATTAATTTTAGAAAAAACATGACAAGAAGGTACATAAGAAAGGTAAAGAAGAACTAGAGGAGGCCTAGATGATCCAGATATGATAAAGACAGGAAATAACACGAGTAGAAACCCATTTTACAAGGGAACTATAGAGGTTAAAAGGACTTCTATAGAGATCGGATAGGGAAAGACAGCAAAAGAAGATCAAAATACGTGACAGTGACTTTTTCCGGAAGAACAGAGAACACAACAAGAAATCTTTAGATGTTAATAAACCTATATGGAAAGGGAAAGAGGGAACGTAAAACGAAGAGAAGAAAGAAATCGATAAAAATTCCGGAGAGGACTATTGGTGACACGGAAGAACGAAAACAAAAAGAAATCCTACCAAGACAAACGACAGAGGACACGTGATAATACCCGGAGACAGGTATCGAGAAGTCCGTGTGACAAATGTTCGAGATTAGGGAACTTAGATAAGTAATGGAGGTTACGTATAACTGTCCTCTAAACTAAATTTAGTATGGACCGACCGGATCACCAAAAGGAGTGAAAGAAATCAAATTCGGACTTAAAACGATACTCGTCGACTACTAAACTCGATGTAAGTCGAGGTCCAGAACAAAAAAGACACATGTCGAAGAGGTAGTAGTCGATGATTCTTACGGTAGTTAAATAAAAACTATAACTGGTAAACCACTACAGGGACACATTTCAGTAGAGAACATAATAACTTTTTCCCATAAACGATACTGGTCACGTAAGAGAACCGTCTTAAGTCAATCGGGAGTATCAGTTGTTTTCTAAGACTTTATGTCATGAAACCACATTGGAGTTTTTACTATCTTTATAGAACCAAGTAAAGGTTTAGTTCGGTAATTTATAGTGTCATTAAGTTCATTAAGACACCGGGATGGTGGTTACGACTTATTCGACTTCAAATAGTCAAGATACTTCTGGATCTATTGGAGGATCTTACTTGTGGTTTTTTCTACAAGATAAGTAGTAACACCTAACCTTTAGTTTTCATCTTTCAGTTCTCTATAGACCTCATCGTCTTTTTAAACCGGGACCTCTTATTTTACTTCGTCCCGTTCGACTCCATTCCTCTACGTTTGTTTACTTAATCTTCTACAAGTCTTTGACGTAATATTACCCGACCTATCTCGGTCTACCTTAAATTCTTTCTAAATACATTTTGGGAGTTAAAGTAGAACTTTTAACGTGTTCGTATCCTACCCTTTAGGACCGTTCATACCCTCTTATCTCCTTCCTCCATAAAATCGTTCCATTACTTATTATAAGGGATTTTGGAGTCATTGTATTTCGTTACCTCAAATAATGATTACTTGTCAAATTATTCACCACTATCTTTCTCCATGACCAAAAGTGTGTCAGTGACTCCCTGAGTTCGACTGTCTCCAAGACGGTACGAGTTTCATACCGAAATTTCTAAAAGGATCTTAAGTTAATGGTTTACCGTCTACTCCCTTTTCATACCTTTTAAAATACGACTTTCTGATATTTACCATACATAATAAAGATGTATATAAGGTGAACGATATTAATTTAATTTACTGATGTCCATGGATATTCCCTCCAATCATTCATATCAAATCTACCCACTATTCTTCTTTCGTTTTGTACAAATTTTTTTTGTTTTGACCCGTAAGAAACGGAGTCTCGGAATCCGGTTTTACTGACCTTCCCCAATCATCTCCTCGACCTTTCTTCATAATTCTAAGTAATATACCAAACCTCCATCTGGACTGTCCTGTCTAATCATCTATCTTTATCCTCCCTTTTGAATAAAACTGTGGACGAAAAATTGGATTGAATATTTGTTGGGACACTCCTTCCATCTTAATTGAGGTGATTTCCCGAAAGTCATCCCCTCACCATATGAGATTGAATATATTTTTTTAGTAAAATGAAAGTAATAGAGTTTTAACTATTTCTAGAGACATCATCTGTTCCACTCCTGACACGGGAGAGGTGAGGTCGGGACGGTAAAATGTTCACCATTTGGATTCTGAGTTTTTAGACCAGGACTAAACATTAAACATAGTGACTAAAACATATGTCCTTGGTATAGGTGAGGTCGATAACCTTAATGGTCAGTCTAGGGGTTCTCCATTCAACTTGAATAAAGGACTAACAACATCGAGAGATCCTACACAATAATAGACACCCTACGACTCTAGTGTCCAATTATTGGTAGTAAGGTACCCGGTTAAGTCCTTTATGAGAAGTCGTGGACACAAACCGAAGAAAGCTCCTCATATCCCAAACAGATCCTTTTCTTGTCAAATTAAATGGACACGATCCCGTACCGTTATATACACTTACTATCCTTTACATTCTTTCATGGTAACGATATGTTCAATGGTCCCTAGGGTGTCACGGGACAAGAGGAGAGAGAGTCTTGTGACTAGTGTGATAAACCAAGGGAAGACGAAGGATCGGACGAAACGGAGTGCCTTCCTATTCGTAAGTGTATCCTGGGTCGAGTTATTTATAAATAACTACTGTAGGTATGTTTAATGTTTACTTAGAACTTTAAATTGGACAGTGAAGACGAAACATCTTATAATAGATGTGACCGTATTAAACCAGTATTTTTGAAACGTTTAAACCGGTGAGCCATAAGATGGGGTTATGATGTCGACAAAGAAGTTGAAGGGTTAAACCACCATTTTACACTCTATGTGATAAAAAGATGATTGGTCGTAATGGAAAAACCTTATAAGATCAATATTCGACATTATGTTCGACTCAGTTGAGTGAGAAGAGAACAAGGACGAATGGGGGTAGTTTTGTGAGTAATCAGACATGATATAAACAAACATATGAACTGGATAAGAGTGAACTAAACTTTTGTTGGGTGAGAGAAATTCTAAATCCTGGTACGGTAAGTACACGTGTAGAAATCTCCGGAGTATTGGGCCTCGTCTATTCCGTGATAACAGACAACTTGTAAGGGTGAGACGACTTTATGTCGAAGAGGATTATAAGTAGAAATAAAGGAGGTCACATAAGTGAAAATGAGAAGTGTGACTGAAATGTGTACTAAACTATAGGAGATATTATCCGTCGGTAGAAAAGGGTAAGAACAGTCATCGTCGTGGTTACTGGGTCAGATCTTTAAACTCAGAAAAACCTTGTAAAAGACAAATAGGTATACAAAGAATCGACATATGAGACATGTAACTGTGTGAAAAGTTAAACATAAAAGAGTATCACCGTTTTACCTCATCGTGAAGGTCGTGTATGAATTTCCAGATCTTTTTCTCTCATATTAGTACCGACCTAAAAAAAAAAGAAAGAATCTTCAGAGGTCATTTTGAGAGGAATGTAAAGTAACCGGACTTAACCGAATGTATAATTAAGGACCCGGTTGTTAATACCTATCCTCTTTCCGGACACAAATGACCGAATCCGAATCCAGAAACTTAGTTTATGAACATCGTTCTCCCCATTCTGGGTGTCTGATCAGACAAGATCGGGACCTCGACTTCAAATCCAATCCCACCCTCGACTCCAAGTCAACCGAAGAAGACTCCGGGTTCTCACGAATCTCTTTCTCTACTTATGTTTTCATTATAGTTCACACACGTTTCACCTCATTTCTATATTTCATCCGTTGGTTATTACAGATAATGTCCAGGAGACTAGGTCTCCCTTTTAAAACCTGTTCTACCCAAAAGATCTCTAGACATAGAACCCTCTTTTTAGTTTCTAGTTAACAAAATAATACCCAAACACATACACAACACACACACACTACTAAAACATGAGTACAAACCTTCAGACCTTTGAGGAATATGGGTTATATAAGATTTACCGTAATGTCAAGTCTTTGAAGACAGTCTAACGTAAACAAATTTGAGGAGTCACCAAAGGGTCACGACTCTCTTATTACAAGGTTTTAGTGTTAAACCGTAAGTGCCCGGGTTAGATATTAGAGGTTATAGTAGAGGACGATAATCGGGAGTAGTAGTAGTAATAGTTTTATAATCGTAAATATGTTTAATCTATTGACGATAGATGAAATGTACTTAATATATTAATTAAATTAAAATTATAAGTGTCATATGTGTACTAAGGTTAAAATATTTACTTTCTTTCCACTAAGTATCCAATGTACTAAACAGGTTTCAAAATCCCCGAAATTGATGGTACAATAAACTTGAAAGACGGAATATATCCGGTGACAGGGGATTTTGTTTCTATTAAATAAATTAGGAACCTTGAAAAGTTTATATAAAGACAAAGACTTCAAGTTAATACCGTTGAAAAAGAGGATCTTACGGACGGTGTCGTCTTAGCTTTTACAAGTATATCACTTCTACGTTAAGGAAATCTTTCTAGTACTGGATTACCTGTGTACGTATGTGTGTGTGTGTGTGTGTGTGTGTGTGTGTGTGTGAAGGAACCCCTTCCGAAGAAACGACGAGTAGGAGGTTCTGTTTCAGTCTTTGAGGGTCAATAAACTAGTATACTGTGAGACGTGAATTGTTGACGTGAACATTAATAAACAAGTCACAGAATAGTAGAGAACGGTCTGATATAGGAGGTGGTCCTTTCTCTAATTCAGACAGAACAACTGACGACACAGACATTACACACGTGTATCATCCGTGAGTTGTTTATAACACCTTACTCACTTAAAACTGACAGTTCAATACCCAAGTCACATGATACGAAAATTTTGATCATCTTCTAACGAATTTCTCCACCCCAAGGACGAGAAGATTTACAAAGAACAGTGATGTCTTATCAAATTGAGGTATAAGACTCTCGAAAGGAGGTTTTGATAGGGACGGTCTAACTTGGAGTCTAACAAAAGGAAACGTTAAACCGAACCACGGATTAAAGCTGAGAAGATAGCTAAGAAGAAAGTCTACCGATTTTGACCGTACGAGAGATAGTAGAGAACCATAGACTGGTCTAAGTCAAACGAATGACAAAAACGTAGTGATGAGAACAGTTCGGAAACTTGAAGTGTCTCAGGGTAATAAGATACATAGAATTCTTACAGTGAACAGAAACCAGTCAAACTTACCTCCCCTGTTAACGAGACTTGAGTTACGGTCGAAGAAGAAGAAAAAAAAAAATAATAACATAAAAAGTAAAATAAAATAAAAGAATAAAAAATAATAAAAATTTTATTTAAATAAATAAAATTAACCTCCAATTAATGAAATACTATAACATAACCAAAACGGTGTGTAGTTGTACCTACGTGGAGTCCATTTGTGCACAAGGGGTAGGACTTTGGGGGAGGGAGGAGGAAGGGGTATGGTAGGGAGACCCAGTAGGGTCACGTGGTCGGGGTTCGTAGGTCATAGTACGTAGATTGGACCTGACCGATAAGTAAAGTATATATTATAATATGTACAAAGTTACGGTAAGAGGGTTTAGTAGGGTGGGACCGGGAGAGGGTGTCTCAGGCTTTCTGACAAGATATGTAGACACAGAGAAAACAACAGAGCGTATACCCCCAATAGTAATGGTAGAAAGATTTAAGGTATACGTACGTAATTATACGACATAACCACAAAAAGAAAGACCGTGACGGTCGAAGAATTTACTTCTAATACTTGGTGTATACAGAGTTTACGTATAAATTTAAAGTTCTATAAAAGTTTAGAGTTCAAAGTGTTTTAATGAATTCAAATAATAGTATCTAGAATATAATGTCTATTTTAAACTCCATCCCCAGGTGTACTGTAGTCGTTCTATCGTCTTAAAAAGACAAAACAAAACTGAACTAAAAATGGTAGTAGGGGGGGTGGGGTCTTGTAACTAAAACCAGAGAAGACCCATTCTTATGGAAACACCCTCAGGTTCCTAAGTGACGTCTTTAATGTCATGTGACAACCTTGTTTTTTAGGTTCGTATCTACATTACTTTCCCATTTTCCTCAGTAAAGTGAAATTGTTGTTGAGAGAATGGGTTTCTATCGTGTTGAATCAAGATTCTATCTGGAGGGATCAGATACTAAAGACGGTACACCCTTTCATATCGTATGATTCACTCACGAAACGAAGAGTTCCGTACACCCTACAACGGGTTCTCGGGTGAAGAAAAAGAAGAGTACGTCTTGTTATTCCAATAGTCGTACCGATTCTCCAACTCTCTTGTACCTTCGTGTCTTAGTTCTAAATCTTAAATAGTTTGCCGAGATCTAGGTGAGTCAACAAAGTACCTGAGATAGTGTTTCGTGTGGTTACTCGACAAACACTGTAGAGTTGACACTTAGGGTAGTTGATCGGGTCACCGTGCAGATTACAAGACATACAGAGTACGTGGGGAACACTGACAAAGGAACACACGTTGGGATGTCTAAATGTCTATAGTTTACGTTCGGAAACGTTCACCGAGTGTTCGTATACGTATTTTGGTCGAAAGGAGACACCCTAACTCTCTTCCTTCTTTTTTTACTCATAAGGGTCAGTAGTGGAACACCTTTTGTTTGTTCAAAGAGACGTAGGTCGTACCTAAACGTATTAGTTTTCTTCCGTATGTTATAATTCTTACTGCGGAGTTCTCCTTTATTCTCCTCACCTCGCCCAAGTAGGTATCTTATACAGACTCTCTCGAAGTCTTAGAGATGGGTTCCACTGACCACTTCAAAATGAAAGGAATTCAGTCAGTCATTTCTGATCTCCTCCACTAATGAAGATGTTTACGTTTATGTCGTTGTGTCCTGAAGTTCCTTATAATTTTTTAGTTCCCTCGTATTATGGTGGTTTCCTTGTAGTATTAAAAGGTCATTTGTTGTGGTTTCTTTATCTCTAGATTTTTAGCGACCTGTTTCTTAAGTTTTGTCAATAAAATTCCTTCTCGTTTACCTATGTTGTCTCGTGTCAATTCATTGAGTTACTTAGGTCCTTTTATTATGTACTTTCTTACTATTCGAGTAGTTTTTCATCTGTAGTATTTTTCCTTGGTATGTCTTTAAGACCTCAATTCCATATGTCACTTACTTTACTTTTTACGGTGTCTTTCGTAGTTTTCGTCTGAACTGATTCGTTTTCTTTCTTAGTCTTGATGTCATCTCAAGTAAATTTTGATAGGTCACTCTCTCTCTTTTCTTACTTTTCCTTACTTCTTACGGATACGCTAATTACCCTGTTATATAAATTTTGTTTTTTGTTTTTTTAGATTATGTACATAATACCCTGAAGGTCTTCCTCTTCACTATCACCCTCGTATTTTAAATAAATTTCTTTGTTACCGACTTTTGAAGGGTTTAAACTCTTCTCTATTCTTGTAGATCAATGTTTTCGAGTCTTTATACATTCCCAAAGAAACCGTTGAGTCACTATTTCTTAGACGGACGTGACGTCCTCTGTGCCCAGGTCAGGTACCCCTCCCTACTAGGGGACCTTCTCCTGTACCTTCGGGTGAGGTCATAAAAACGGACCTCTTAGGTTACCTGACTCTTCGGACCACCCGATGCCAGTTATCCCAGTGTTTCTCAGTCTGTACTGACTTCGTTGACTCGTGTGTGTGTACATCTCTATGGATTTATACAAGTTGGGTTTCAACTGATATACTATGTATAATATTAGTTTAATAGTTTTTAATGTCCACTTATGTTAAAACTTTAGTAGTTCTCTTCTCTGAACAGTACATGTTCCATTAAGTATATTTCGATAAACACCAAAGAGTCGTCTTTACAACGTCCGGTCTTCTATCACCATATTTCATAAGTTTATGGATTTCTTTTTAGTGTACGTTTTGACATGAAAATGACAGTTTCGACGGTAAGTATTTATTTCTCTTTTATTCAAAGGGTCCGTTTATTTTTCACTTTATAAAGTTGTGGTGATTCCAAGAGAATAATCTTTCAAGTTTCCCTAAAGAAGTTCGATGTGATAACGACAACTCAGTGGTTCAGTACAGGCTTAGAAACGTTGGGTACCCGATGTCTGGTGGTCCGAAGGGACAGGAAGTGAGAAGTCCCTCAAATGAGTTTAAGTACAGGTAACTCATCCACTTCGGAACGTTTGTAGAATAGAAGACAGTGGGGGGAGAATAAGACGGGAGTTAGAAAGGGTCTCAGTCCCAGAAAAGGTCACTTAGTCAAGAAACGTAGTCCACCGGTTTCATAACCTCCAATTCGAAGTCGTAATCAGGAAGGTCACTTATAAGTCCCAACTAAAGGAAATCCTAACTGACCAAACTAGAGGAACGATAGGTTTCCTGAGCGTTCTCAGAGGACATCGTGGTGTCAAACTTTCGCTGATAACAAACCACGAGTCGGAAGAAATACTAGGTCAAGAGTGTAGGTATGTACTGATGACTTTTTTGGTATTGAAACTGATATACCTGGAAACAACCGTTTCACCATAGAGACTAAAAATCGTGTGATAGATCTAAACGGTATCGAAAAGAAGGTTCCTCTTTCGTAGAAAATTAAAGTACTGAAGTTAGTGTTAGGTGTCACTAAAACCTTTGGTTCTTTTATTTTAGACAGTGACAAAAGTGAAAAAGGTGTAGATAAACGGAATTTCACTGTTCTGGTCTACGGTGTTAGAATTAAAAAACTTACGACTCAAAATTCGGTTGAAAAAGTGAGAGGAGAAAATGAGAGTAGTTCCCCGAGAAAACAAAGAAAAGTAAAAGACGGTTATTTCACCATAGTAGACGTATAGACTCCAATAACTATAAAGAGGACCGTTATAGTTAAGGTCGACACTCAGTAGGTCGGGTCGTAAAGTGTACAATATGAGCTGTATATTCAATTTTTTCTTCCCACTGATATATGTCGGAACAGTATGAGGAAGGGGTTAAATTTGGTTCAGTCAAGAAGGTCTATTTCAAGATAGTGAAAGAAGAACTAGGTGTATGTCCAAAGAGTCATGTGTCCATTCTACGATACCATGAGGGTAGAGAAATTCTTAAAAGGTCAAACAACATTAGGTGTGTCAATTTCCGAAGTCACATTAGTTACTTCGTCTTCATCTACAAAAAAGGACCTTAAGGAAACGAAAGAGGTACTACGTTGTTTACAACCGTTAAACTAGTGACGAAGGAGACGGAAACGATTTGGGTCGGACATGTAGACCTTCAAGAACTAAGTGTATGACGATTTCGGAGTGAACTTCCTAAAACTCGTATTGGAATGATCGTACACTTTACTCGGATTAACATGTCATCAAACTAGTAAGTAACCGTAACGGGAAGAAAGATGAGGACACCAGTGAAGACTGAAAAGATTTAAACGACTGTACCACACACGACGTGAAACTATCGTAGTAAAAATCCTAAAACTTATCGAGTCAACTTTAAGATAGTGGAGGTGATCGAAACAAGTATTATTACGAAGGATTCCGAGGGAACTGAAGTGTGAGGTTCTACAGACCTTGATCCCAATCACTGGTGTGGTAACACCAATAGACCTAGTAATTCTAGAAGGAACATATCAAAAAGAATATAAGAACGGTTGACAAGAATTAGAGAAAACGAAGACAATCGAGGAATGACTAAAAAAGGAAATATCACGGGTAGAAACGTCCTTTACAAGGGAACTATAGAAGTTAAAAGAACTTCTCTAAAGATCAGAAAGGGTAAAATAACAAAAGAAGATAAAGAAACGTAATAAGTATATTCTTATGGAAGAATAGAAAGGAACGACAAGAAACATTGAAACGTAAGAAAATCCATATAGAGAGGGAAAGAGGGAACGGAAAGTGAAGAGAAGAAAAGAGTCGAAAAACATTTCGGAGGAGCCTTTTACTGAAACGGAAGAAAACGAAGAAAAAGAACCCCTACTAAAATAAGTGATGGAGAACATGTTACAATGTTTGGAGACAGGTATCATGAAATCCGTGAGAGAGAAGGTCTAGATTAGTGAACTTAGATAAACAGTGGAGGTGACATATTACTATTACTTACACTAAATCCAGTCTGGACTTACCAGATCACCAAAAAGGATTAAAGAAGGTGAATTTGGACTTAAAACGTTATTCTTCGAGTACTAGACTCAGTGAAAGTCGAGGTTCAGAACAAAAACGACTGTCTTATCGAAGTGGTAAAAGTCGACGTTTCTAATACTAGACAGACTAAAAACCATATCTATATAACACTCTTAATGATTTTACACTTTGTGTTTGTACTTTACTCGTTTAAAATGAGTTCTTTATTACGACTATCTTAACAGGTTGTGTAAAAAGTTTTTTTGATTTATAGACACTACATATTTTCCGGAGTTGTTATCATGTTTTGTTGGACTTAAGGTTTCGAACGTCTTATCATCCAGTTATATGTTTTGAGTTAACACATACGGGTGATCGTCCCTTTTGAGTTCCTTTTTTTTTTTTGCTAAGGTAAATATTTTGTACTTTTTATTATTTCATGAATCGTTATTTATGAATCCCTAAAAGAGTATCCAGTCAACGTCAACCGGACGTTACATCCTATGGGGTCAAACTAAGGACCCAGTCTTTCTAGGTGAGCTCTTCCCTGTCCAATCACTGAGGTCACAAGAACCCTAAAGAAACACCGAGTCGACCATTTCTTAGGTAAAAGTTACACCCTCTGTACCCAAGTTAAGGACACAACCCTTCTAGGAGACCTCTTCCCATTCCGATGGGTGAGGTCATAAGACCGGACCTTTTAAGGTATCTGATATATAAGGTACCACAGCGTTTCTCAGTCTGTGTTGACTCGTTTAACGTGAAAGTGAAAGTAAATCTTTATTTATAAAATTTCATCACGTTTTGAAAAGTTACTTTCAAAATTTGGTGAAAACTTTTACGTTCTAGTAGTTTTATGAACCCTTTGTAAGGTATAAGTACATAAACTTTTGTTATAAAAATCTCCCGTTATTAAAGGTGAAATATAAGAAACGTCAGTTTCTACATCTTCGAGATATGTCACTCGTTTTGGTTCTGGTCCTCGACTGACACCAAGTCTAGTACTTGAGGACTCACGTTTTAAGTTTGTCTTTAACTTCTTTCATCCCTTTTAGTGATTTCGTAAGTCCATACTTTCTGGATTTAGTTTAGGGAATGTAAATATGTCACATTCACTGTTTATATAAGTTCCCTAATCTAGACTATCCGTCTCCCGGACTTCTTAATGTCTACCTCCAATTACTGTAACATGTCCTCCGTCACTAGTTCTGGTAGGGGTTCTTTTTCTTTACATTTTTCCGATGTACCAACAGACTCCTCTGGAATGTTTATCGACTCTTTTCTTCTCTTCCTTTTCCTTTTCTTCTTCTCCTTTCTATTTGAGTAGATTTACGTCTCAGGGTTTCTTATCATTCCTCTCTATTCTTTCGTAAAGATTCAATAGTTACGTTTCTTTATATCCTTTTGTTATCTTACCCTTTCTGATTTCTACAGAAGTTCTTTTAATCTCTATGTTTCCCTTGTAAAGTACCTCTCTATAAATATTATTTCCTGAATTGTATTCGTCTTCTATAATTCTTCTCCACCGTTCTTATGTACTTCTTGATAAATTTTTTTCTAGAATTACTGAGTCCATCGGTACTACCATACTAGTGAGTGGATCTCGGTCTGTAGGACCTTACGCTTCAGTTCACCCGGAAACCTTCGTAGTGATGCGTTTTTTTGATCACCTCCAAAACCTTAAGGTCGACTTGATAAAGTTTAGGATTCCTACTACGAAAATTTCATGACGTGAGTTATACGGTCGTTTAAACCTTTTGAGTCGTCACCAGTGTCCTGACCTTTTCAAATCAAAAGTAAGGTTAGAGTTTCTTTCCGTTACGGTTTCTTACAAGTTTGATGACGTGTTAATGTGAGTAGAGTGTGTGAAGGTTTTAATACGGTTTTTAGGATGTTCGTTTCCGAAGTCTTCATGTACTTTACTCTTGCTGGGTCTCCCTACCATATCCCTCCTTCCTCCCTCCCCCCAAGTCCTACCCCTTGTACACATATGGACACCGTCTAAGTACAACTACATACCGTTTTGGTTATGTTGTAACATTTCATTAATTGGAGGTTAATTTTATTTATTTAAATATAAAAATTTTCTTAAAATTTTAATTTTTTTCTTTTCAGTCTCCTTGGTCAACAGTAGTTTAACGGTTGTACTAACCTAGTATCTTTTTTCTTCTCTTAAGGTCTATTTGTGGATTAAGACGAAGTGAATAATGTTATTCCGGAAACTGACACCTATTGTTGTTTGACCTTTTAAGAAGTTCTCTACCCTTATGGTCTGGTGGACTGGACGGAGAACTCTTCAGACATACGTTCAGTTCTTCGTGGTCAATCTTGACCTGTACCTTGTTACCTGTCAACCAAGAACTGGACGTATGTTCAAAGTGTTCTCAGACTATTTCACCAGACCATAAGGGTAGAGAACTTCATAAAAGGTGTCAAACAACACTAGGTGTGTCAGTTTTCGAAATCACATCAGTCACTTCGTCTTTATCTATAAAAAGATCTTAAGAGAACAAAAAAGATGTTAGGTTGTCTACAACCGTAAAACTAGAGACCAAGGAGACAGAAAAGATTTAGGTCGAACTTGTCGACCTTCAAGAGTTGAGTACGTGACAACTTCGGACCGAACCTTTTAAAACTCGTTATGAAATGATCGTACACTTTATTCACGTTAACACACTAGTAAAATTGTAAGAAACCGTAACGGGAAGTAACCCTAACCTAACTTTTGACTGGAAAAGGTCAGGACACCGGTAACGAATCAAAAGGTATAAACGACCACATAACTCACATCGGGAAAGTGTCGTAGTAAAAAAAACCTAAATTTAATCGAGTCGACCTTAAGGTAGTGGAGGCGATCGAAACAAGAATCACTACGAAGGATTTTGGTTGAACTGAAGCGTAAGGTCCTACAGACCGAGATCCACTCACTAGTGTGGTAGTGCCAATAGACCGAGTTATTCTAGCAAAAAAATTATCAAGAAGACACATAAAAACGGTGGAGAAGTATTATAGAAGAAGACAATCTAGGTTCCCAAAGACAGGACATCATTAGTAAGGTGAGATGTATATATTTCAGTATTATATAACTTGGAATTTTTATATAAAAAATAAACTCGTTATTAGGGGAAATTGGTACGACCTTATCTTTTCAACCGAAGACCTAACACTACTCGACATTTAAACGTGTTTACTAAATTTTTGTCACACTTTCTGTTTGACATTTTATAGAGGAAATATGAAAGAATTATAAATAACGTACAACTTTACTATTACTGTCGGTTTTATGTCTTTGTTGGATTCCCAGACACCGGTTTACTTACCTATTCCTTTAACACTACAAATATGTAATGTTACCCTATAATAAATTCTGAATTTCACTTTAATCTAGTACGCTAAACCTTTTGGTACTTACTTGGACGTTCAACAATACGATTCACTTCACAGTCTACGTCTTTCCTTTTTTTTTTTTTTTTCGACCTAATATTGTGAGGTCTCATAAACTCAAAGTCGAAGTCGTAGTCAGGAAGGTTACTTATAAGTTCTGACTAAAACGAATCCTACCTGACCAACCTAGAGGAACGTCAGGTTCTAAGAGTTCTCAGAAGAGGTCGGGTTAAGTTTTCGTAGTCAAGAAACTGCGAGTTAGAAGAATTACTAGGTTGACCTGATGACCTTTTTTTTTTTTTTGTATCGAAACTGATATGTTCGTAAACATCCGTTTCACTACAACAACGCAGAATTATACGACAGATCCAAACAGTATCAAAAGGAAGGTTCCTCGTTCGTAGAAAATTAAGGTACCGACGTGAATGACAGGTCACTAAAACCTTCGGTTCTTTTATTTTAGACAGTAACAAACGTTAAAAAGAGGAAGATAAACGGTGTGTAGACCAAGGTAGTGAAGTACCCTTTATCTACCCCTTTGTCACAGTCTGAAATAAACCCCCCCGAGATTTTAGTGACGTCTACCACTGGCGTCGGTACTTTAATTTTCTGCGAATGAGGAACTTTCTTTTCAATGCTAGTTGGATCTATCGTATAACTTTTCGTCTCTGATGAAACGGTTGTTTTCAGGTAGATCAGTTCCGATACCAAAAAGGTCACCAGTACATACCTACACTCTCAACCTGACACTTCTTTCGACTCACGGCTTCTTAACTACGAAAACTTGACACCACAACCTCTTCTGAGAACTCTCAGGGAACCTGACGTTTCTCTAGGTTGGTCAGGTAAGACTTCCTCTAGTCGGGACCCTAAAGAAACCTTCCTTACTACGACTTCGACTTTGACTTTGAGGTCATGAAACCGGTGGAGTACACTTCTCAACTGAGTAACCTTTTCTGAGACTACGACCCTCCCTAACCCCCGTCCTCCTCTTCCCCTGCTGTCTCCTACTCTACCGACCTACCGTAACGACTGAGTTACCTGCGCTCAACTCACTTGAGGCCCTCAACCACTACCTGTCCCTCCGGACCGCACGACACTAAGTACCCCAGCGTTTTTCAGTCTGTGCTGACTCGCTGACTTAACTTGACTTGACTTACCCCTTCCTACGGTACTGGAATCAAAAAACTTACGACTCAAAATTCGGCATATTTACCTTAGTATGTGATAAAAGGGAAACATTGACCGAATGAATTAAATCTTATTGTAGGAGTACGGGGTAGGAAAACAGTGTACATAGTCTAAAAGGAAAGAAATATTATGTTATTTTTATGTTATTAGGGTAAAGTACATACATAGTATAAACCGAATATATAAACAGACAGTTACCTGTAAAACCTGTAAAGACGGAAAACCCGCAGGGACCACCAAGTTTGTCACTCCTTGGGTGGACGTTACATCTTGTGGACCCAAATCATGGACCTAACACTTTTCGGGGATCTCTTCCCTTGTTAATCGATAAGGTCATAAGAACGAACCTCTTAAGGTACCTGTCTTCTCGGACCGTCCGATGTCAAGTACCCCAGAGTTTCTCAACCTGTGTTGACTTGTTCAAAGTGAAATAGAAAACTGATAACACTTGTTACGACGATACTTGTAACAACATGTCCATGTATAAACTGAGGGATGAAATTTATGAAACCCCACATATCCACCTTTACCTTTAGGAACTAGTTTACAATTAAAATTGAAAAACTGTTTAACGGTATTATAAAAGGTGTTACCGATGTGATAAAATATAAGTGTGGTCGTTATGTGGTCCCAATATATCAAAATGGTGTAAACTACTCACTACAACTCATAGAAAAGTACACATAAAACCAGTAAACGTATAGTAAAACTTCTTTACAGATAAGTTTAATAAAAGGGTAAATACCTAACCCAAAAAATAAATAATAGCTCAACATCCTTACGGAATATACAGAACTTATAATTAGAAAATAGTCTATAAACTAAATTTTTATAGATTAGGGTAACATATCCATTAAAGGTAAGAGAAATACCACTGAAAATTACATGTTCTCGGAAATTTGAACTACTTTAAGTTAAATTAAAAAGCAGAAGACAAGGAACACGAAACCACAGTATAAGTTCTTTAGAAACGGTATAGGTTGGTTACAGTACTTCTAAAATGGGACAAAAGAGATTCTCAAAATCTCAAAATCGAGATTGCAAATCCAGGAAATAGGTAAAACTCAAATAAAAACATATACTACGTTCATTTCTTACTTTGAAGTAATAAAACATACACCTATAGGTCTCTTCTGACAAGAGGGGTTAACTTACTGTAAAAACAACTTTTAACAAACTACTATATGTACTTCCTAATAAAACCCCGAGAGAAAATAAAGTAACCAGATATACAGACGGGAATACGGTCCTGGTACCACGAAATTAATGACATCGAAACATCTTACTAAACTTTGGACCTTGACACTCAGGTATAAACAAGAAGAAAACGTTTCAACAAAACCGATAAACCCTAAGGAAATCTAGTGTATTCTTAAGATCCTATGTGAAAAGATAAAGACGTTTTGGACAACTCTATAATTATCCCTAGTGTAACTTAGAATTATAACCTAATAATTATATAGTATAATTGATAACTGTACGTTCGTTATAATTCGGTAGGTCACGTAATTTTACTCTACTGAACGGTAAATAAATAGATGATAATAAAGGTCTTATCAAACGTCAAAAACTACATGACTAGAGATCGAAGGAACCAATTTTAAAAGGATTCGTAAAATCAAAACAAAAATTACGTTAACATTTACCTTAACGAAATAATTAAAGGAAAACACTAACAAGTATAAATAACTGTCTTTACATATGAAAAACGAAATAAAACATAGAATGTTGAGACGACATAATCAAATAATCGAGATTGTCAGAAAGGCATCTAAGAAAACACAAAAGATATATATTTTAGTACACTAACCCCTTGTTTCTTTACAAATAAAGAAGGAAAGACTAGAAAATAAATAAAAGGAACGGACCAACGAGACAGATCCTAAAGGTCATTATACAACACATTTCACTGATATCGTTAGACAACAACTCACAACTCTAAAGATATATTCACACAATCCAAATTAACTAAATACTACAAAAGGTTCAGGAGATACAGGAATAATTAGAAAAAAAAAAGACTGGTAATAAATCACACCACAAAAAATTCAGAGGATGATAATAACATCTTAATAAAAAGAATTGTTATAAACAGTTAATCTCGGTCACCCCGAGTTGTGAGAAATAAATTGAAATTTAAAAAATTGTTTTAACTTTAATAACATCATATTAACGAAACGTTACAGCACAATCAAAGACGACATACTGTTACACTTAGGTGATATACACATGTAGATGGGAGAGGGAGAACTCGGAAGGAAGGTGGGTGGGGTGGGGTGGGGAGATCCAGTAGTATCTTGTGACTCAACACCCGAGTCGTAAAAACTCAGGGGCTCTGGCGTCTTTTGTTTTTACCTACGTACTCATGTGGGATACTGTCGAGGGTCAAAGAAGGACCTCCCCCAAATTTAAGTATGAAACGGTTGACGATGGGTTTACGGTCCGAAGATTAATCGAAGTAGACCATGGTTATATTGTCTATTAATTATCAGGAGACTCTCGGATTCATCTGTCCCCCGTTAAAGAAGTGGAAGATAGGGGTTCGAGTAAGGTCTTTATTTTGGTCCAGAGGTTGAAGAGGGGGTTTTCCTTGAACAGGTGTATAGATCGAGGGGTTGAAAGTACCCACGGTGAGTTTCTTGACCGAGAATTTAGTGGACAGAGACCTTGACTATCCTTAGTCGTAAATACACAGGGGACCCTAGTGTCTCTTACTTGTCCGGTACAATTTACTACGTGTTGGTGAGGGTCACCGATAAGGAAGACGGAATCGGGTCTTATCATTCGTTCGTTTTGGTGAATAGAAGGTCAAGTTGGACTTTCCCCGATCTGAAATACAGGTTACAGTATTGAAAGGGTCCACAACGGACTTTTAGTCTGAAGGTTAATCCGACGTAGTTCCTCCACTACCCGTTCTTTAATCATCAAGAAGTCCTCGGACTTAATCATACACCCGTAAAGGGGGTGTAAACCCCACGACTAACCTGAACTATATGGAATTAGAGAACCTCCGGTGATTGTTTTTTCTGTTATCAAACCTATTTGTGATTATAAAACCTGAGACTGTTAAAGACCGGTTCGAATTACCACTATAAGTAGAGAATGTATTTCGGTCAGACACTTCTGACCTTTTTCACCGACACAAACAGTCACACGTCTGTGGTTGGACTTAACCCCTTTTACTGATTTATCCATTTATATAAGACTTGTTTTCTTGTTCTATTTTGAGGTCTTTGAGTAGGATTGTCTTACTTTAATTCACTATATAGACTGTCTATCAAGTTTTATTATTGGACTTTCTACGAATTACTTCAGTCTTCTCTCTACGTACTTGATTTCTCAATTTATGAAACTTGATTTTCAATTTCTGGAGATTTCTCATGGTTTACCTATAGAATCTCGATTTCCTTCACTTTTGGTGACTTTTAAAGTAATCTTTCAAAGTTGATTTCTGGTCTACTTTGATTTTATTTTTTATCATAGTAACCTGAACTTCTGTCTAGACACATTTAGTTGATTAATCTCTTTGTTTTTCTTTTTCATAACTTTTTCTCACTTCTATCGAATTACTTGAATTTCCTATCTTAGTTTACCTGTATGTATACGTAATATTTTTTGGGTACACTTCTACCGTTCTTTCTTCATCTTTCGAATAAGTTTCTTTCTTACTGATTTTAATGGTTTAGACCCCTTCCTTTATCTATAGATCTAGGGGTTTGACTTTGTTTGTTTGTTTGTTTATTCTACCTGAGGTTTACTGACTGTGTTTCAGTTTATAATTTGTCTCCATTAAATATTTAGTCGTTCTTATCTTGTTGAATAATCTATGTTCCCTTGTAGGTATTATGATACTCATTAAAAAAGACGTTTTTGGAACGTGTGGTTTTCCCTCTCTCTACTATATAAGGTTCACGACTTTATTTTTTCTCACGGTTGGTTCTTTTGATATGTATCGTTTAGACAGAATGTAATTGATTCTTTTTTCTAAACTTTATTTGTTGGATTGAAAGGGGAGTTTTTACATTTTTATAGTTTGATTTTTGTTTAAATCGTCTTACTTCTTTTTTGACTTCTACTTCCACCTTTATCTACTTTACGTCTTACTCTTTACTGTCTTTTTATTTTTGATTTTCCTAAATTGTTTTTTATATCAATTATTTGAGAATCCATCTGATTTATCCGTTTTTATCTTTTCTACGTATATTTATTTTATTCTTTAATTTTCCTTAATTAATGTTACTTACGGGTATTCCTCAGTATGCCTTAATAGTACTTTTTAATATACACTCGTTTAAACTATTGGATCTTCTTTATTAAAGGATCTTTGGATCGAATGGTTATGACTTAGTACTGTATTATCTTTTGTTAACTCCTCTAACTCCATTATTTTTTTTTTTGGGTTTTTCTTTACAGGTCCTGGTCTAACAAAGGACCAACTTAAGATTGTTTTAATCTTCTTATGGTTAGGAAGAGTTTCAAAAGATTTTTATTCCCATCTCTCTTATGAAGGTTAAAATAAAATACTCTGGTCGTAGTGTAACTATGACTTCGGTATGTTTTTATACATACCTTGAAGTCGAGACAAGTCAAGTCAAGGAGTGAGTACAGACTGAGAAACACTGGGGTACCTGACGTCGTGTGGTCCGAAGGGACAGGTAGTGGTTGAGGTCTCCGAACGAATTTGAGTACAGGTAGTTCAGTCACTACGGTAGGTTGGTAGAGTAGGAGACAGCCGGGGAAGAGGAGGACTGAAGTCAGAAAGGGTCGTAGTCCCAGAAAAGGTTACTCGGTCAAGAAGTGTGGCCCACCGGTTTCATAACCTCGAAGTCGAAGTCATAGTCAGGAAGGTTACTTATGAGAAAAAAAAAAAAAATTTAAAATTTTAGAAATTAAGAATGTACGCGAGGGTTTGTACTTGGGGGGAGGGTGGAGGGAGGGGTGTTGTAGAGAGACCCAGTAGGGGTACGTGGTCGGGGTTCGTACGACGTACCTGCCCAACTTAGAGGGACGTCAGGTTCAATGATAGTTCTTAGAAGAGGTTGTGGTGTCAAGTTTTTGTAGTTAAGGAGTCGTGAATTGAAAGAAAAAGTAGGTTGAGAGTGTAGGTATGTACTGATGACCTTTTTGGTATTGAAACTGATATACTTGTTAACAACTATTTCATTACAGAGACGAATAATTATACGACAGATCCAACCAGTATCGAAAAGAAGGTTCCTCGTTCGTAGGACATTAAAGTACCGACGTCACTAAAACCTCATGTTTTTTTATTTTTTATTTTTTATTTCACAGAGTGATAAAGGTAACAAAGGGGTAGATAAACGGTACTTCACTAACCTGGTCTACGGTACTAGAAGGAAATAACTTACAATTTAAAATTCGGTCGAAAAAGTGAGAGGAGAAAGTGAAAATAGTTCTCCGAGAAATCAAGAAGAAGTGAAAGACGGTATACCTACCATAGTAGACGTATAGGCTCCAATAACTATGAAAAGAACCGTTACGGTCGTACGGTCTGAAGGGACAGGAAGTGAGAGAGGGTCTCAACCAGTTTGAGTGTAGGTAACTCAGTTACTACGATAGGTTGGTAGAGTAGGAGACAGTAAGGGAAGAGGAGAACGGGAGTCAGAAAGGGTCGTAGTCCCAGAAAAGGTAACTCAACCGTGAAGTGTAGTCCACCGGTTTCATAACCTCGAAGTCGAAGTCGTAGTCAGGAAGGTTATTTATAAGTCCCAACTAAAGGAAATCCTAACTGAATAAACTAGAGGAACGACAGGGTCCTTGATAGTCCTCATAACAGGTCGTGGTGATAAGTTTTCGTGGTTAAGAAGTCACGAGTCGTGAGAAATAACAGGTCGAGAGTATAGGTATATACTGATGACCTTTTTGGTCTCGAAACTGATATCCTTGGAAACAACCGTTTCACTACAGAGACTCTCATCAGAAGTTATTTAACACAACCCTTATGTTTTCTTAAATTGACCTGGGAATAGATTATGCTCTGTATTTTCGGTTTATTTTTATTTGATTTGTTTTGTATTTTATGTGTCATTTTGAAAATCTACTGTTGTATGTCTTTTTGAGGGACTGTAACCGGAATCTTTGAAAAAAAATTATACCATTGTTTTCGAGTCCATTGTTTTTGTTTTTATTCACTCACATTAATGTAGTTTAATGTTTGTTAGACATTCGTCTCTTTTGTATTAGTGTTTTACTTTTCCATTGCATCCCTAATCCTCTTTTATCGACGTTTCGTATATAGACTATTCTCCAATCATAAAGTTATATATACCTTGAGTATGTTGAGTTGTCGGTTTTTAGTTCGACAATGTTTTTGTCCTTTTTATGAACTTATATATGAAAAGGTTTCTTATACTATTTCGTGTCCCTTAAGATGAGTTTTAAGACATTATTTGATATACCCCTTTCTTAGATTTCTTATTACCTATATACTTATACATGCTGACTTAATGAAACGACATGTGGACTTTGATTATGTTGTAACATATGATCGATATTAGGTTATATTTTATTTTTAATTTAAATCGTTTCATGAGTTACAGTGATTAGTAGTCCTTTTACGTTTAGTTCTGTTGTTACTCTATAATAGAGTATAGACAACTCTTCACTTTTCTCAATTAGTGAGTCAGTACAGGTTGAGAAACTCTGGGGTACCTGATTTCGGGTGTTCCGAGGAGAAAGGTACCCTAAGAGGTTCGTTTTTCACTTAACAACCACACTTTCATTTAAACACATGTCGGAACTACCTTTTGTCTTCCCTCTAAAGAGTTTCCTTTTTTTTTTTTTTTTGGGATTTATATCTTGATTCTATAGGTCGTAAATTATAAGACCTATATATCGGGTTCCTTACCTTTAATCTATATAGACGAGAGTATACCGTCGTACGGTAAACCTTTTGGTACTTACTTGGACGTTCAACAATACGATTCACTTTACAGTCTACGTCTTTCTTTTTTTTTGACGTAATATTGTGAATGTACACATTAGATTTTCAATTTATGTATTCTCGTCTTTAATCTTGTACCAATGGTCCCAACCCTCCACCCCTTTTACTCTACAAGTAGTTTCCGATGTTTTAATGTCAATGTATCCTACTTATTTGTTCTCTTAATTACATATCGTTTTACTAATACCAATTATTATAACATAACTTATGACCTTTAAACAACTCTCATCTAAAGTACCCGAGAGTAACGTGTGTGTCTTTTGCATTGACACTTCTTTTCTACACAATAAAGAGGACTGACATCATTAGTAAGGTGAGATGTATATATTTCAGTATTATATAACTTGGAATTTTTATATCAAAAATAAACTCGTTAATAGGGGAAATTAGGTCCGGTCTTATCTTTTCAACCGAAGACCTAACACTACTCGACATTTAAACGTGTCGTCTAAATTTTTGTCACACTTTCTGTTTGACATTTTATAGAGGAAATATGAAAGAATTATAAATAACGTACAACTTTACTATTACAAAGTTCGTATAACTTATTTTATTTTATATACCAATTTTATAAAATTCATTAATAACTATCTAATCACGAATGGTAACGGTCAAATTAAAAAAAACATACAAAATATCAAGAAATATACCCGAAGGTACCATCGAGTCTACCATCTCTTAGACGGACGTAACGTCCTCTGGGTCCGAATTAGGGACCCAAACCTTCTAGGGGACCTCTTCCCTTACCGTTAAGTGAGGTCATAAGAACAAACCACTTAAGGTACCTGTCTCCTCGGACCGTCCATTCAGGACCCCAAGGTTTCTCAATCTGTACTGACTCGCTGATTATGAAAGTATTAAGAAAACGAAGATAACAGAGAAAACGACAGGAGGAAACATTAAAATCCTAAAGACATCACTATACGAAAGTAAAGAATGGAAAATATAAACGTATAGAAGATATTCATAAGAAAAGGAGTACTAATAGTGTCCCGAATGTTTTTAGTATCATTAGTTAAAATTCTAATATAGTAGAATTACAGGGAGAGTGTGTTTTAGATGTGAAAATGAGTGTGGGTTTTTGAAACAATAACTATAGTATTAAATACATAAAACATAACACACACACACACACACACACAATCAAGGAGTCAACACAGGCTAAGAAACGGTGTTGTACCTGACATCGGGCGGTCCAAGGAGACAGGTACCCTAAGAGGTCCGTTCTTATGACCTCACTCAACGGTAAAGTAAGAGGGTATAGGTAATCAATTACTAGCATCAATAATGAGAATTATGAAAACAGAAAATTTAAAAAAATGATCTCAATTTTAGTAAATGTGTATTGATTGTGTGATAACCCCTTAGGAAAGATATATAAACCCCGAAGAGTCCATCGAGTCACCATTTCTTAGGTGTACGGTTTGTTCTCTACGTCCTCCGTGCCCAAGTTAGGACTCCAGTCCTTCTAGGGGACCTCATTCTTTACCGTTGGGTGAGGTCATGTGAACGAACCCTTTAAGATACCTGTCTTCTCGGACCACTCGATGTTAGGTAACCCAGTGTTTCTCAGTTTGTACTGACTCGTGTGTCCACACTTTAGAACTTGTAAAAAGGTAAACGTGAAATTCATTAATTACAATATTATCCTAATTGACGGTAGTACGTTAGACAAAGAAAGAATATCGTAAAAACAAGGAGTAAAGGAGACAATGACGTAAGGAAACATGAAACTACTAAAACATCACTGTATAAAACTGAGGAAAGAGTAAGTAACACATACAAGATATCTATAAAAGAAACACCGAGGTGTACTCTACTATATATTGTCCGGTCTCGATATTGTTCGTTCCTGTCGTTCCTCTACTTTGGTCAGTTAGGATTTCCTTTAGTTGAGACTCATAAGTAACCTTCTCGATTACACCTTCGACCTCGAGGTTATGAAACCGGTGGACTACGTTTCTCGGCTGAGTAACCTTTTCTGGGACTACGACCCTTTCTAACTCCCGTACTCCTTTTTCCCCGTTGTATTATACTCTACTAATCTATCGTACTAGTTGAGTTACCTGTACTCAAACTCGTTTGAGACCCTCTATCACTTCCTCTCCCTTCGGACCATATGACGTCAAGTACCCGAGTGTTTCTCAGTGTGTTGAATCATTGACTTTTTCTTAATATTGTTAAATTAAATTTAACTATGGTTAAATTGAAGTAAACAAATTTTTTGATATGTGGATGTGTAGATAAAGGAGGAAACTCCATTAGTCACTGTGTTTAATACAGAAATATATAATATACTTGTTATTGTATATAAAGATTAATAAAAATACGTAAACGGAAAATTAGGAACATCTTTTAGTCCACCTCAATGTTTGGTCTCAATGGAATATGACCGAAAATATAAAAGGGTATATAAATGGAAGTGGTCTTTACAAAAACAGAAAGATGTAAAAACGCAATGAAAGATCGTAGGAAGATAAAGTTGGAATTCCTGAGGGAAATCGTAAAATATATCACAGATAAATTAACGTAACTTAAAGTAGTCGACAACAATAAACCTTTACAGTATTATCTTAAGAATCAACTGTGAAAATAAAAGAAAGTTGTAAATTCATATAGTAATGTGACGGAAGATAGGTGGTTCCAAAGACCACTATTTCATCTACTATTAGAATATCTCTTGGGAAAAATGTCCTACTTAGTAAAGAGAGAATGACGAAAGTTATAAGAAAGAAACTGAAACCGTAAACTGTATTAATATTACACAGAGTCATTCCAAGTGAAAACGTCAATAGAATGAATCTCAAACAACCCGAAGAATTTAAACAACTGAGTACCCAAAGTTTTTTTTTAAACACTTCTAAAATCGGTGATACGGAAGTCGGAAGTCCCTGACAACCGGAGGACTTAAATTGACAATATCAATAACCCTACACTTGTATATCCGGATATCGTAGACACCGAAGACGAGTAGGTTACGTCCCATGACGACAAAAAGGACGCTATCTGGTCCGACTAGCGGGACCACGACGACGACGAAGAAGACCCTATACTTGTCTATTGGAGAGACAAGATATGTCGGTCCAACGACTGGGACGTTGAAGACAACTATAAATTTATACCCATTTATTCGGACACCGGGGACGGGGGTGACAAGAGGAATTGGTCCGACGACTGGACTGGGACACCGACTACGACTATAGTTTTGCCTCCGTCTATCCAGACATCGAGGACGGAGCCGATAAGATGGGTCGGTCCGACGAACAGGGACCTGAAGTCGGTCTTACACCGTCTATCGGGTTATTGTAGACAGGGACAACGAGAGAAACCGGTTCGAAGACCGGGACGTCGTCGATGACTATGATATTACACCAGTATATCCGGACGTTGTAGACGGGGACGATAAGAGAAGTCGGTGAGACAACCGACACTGAACTTTTTATAAAAACTTGATAGAAGAACTCAAAGACAATGTTCTCGTCAACGGGTCTTCCTTTTAGTACTTCGTACTGTACCTTGTCGGAAGAATATAGACTGACACCTAAAGACTCCAGTTCTTCGTAGAGGACCCTTAAGAAACCCCAACATTAAAATCTTTTCAGACACCTTCATATAACTCGTCACCTGAGTTATCAAGAAGGGTAATTCCCATAATGACATTGTTATGCCATCCTCAAATACCATTTAAACGACTCTGTCACGATAGAAGGGGTATCTTCAGTCAGTCTTGAGATCCTCCTAGGACAGAACCCTACCTCAAAATATATACTAAGGAGATAAATGATCTGAAAAGTGACCTTGTTATATAGTTTCCGGAGAGAGAGACAAAACAAAAAAAAAATTTACTCGGGTCGATTTCTAAATAGATATAACTAATAGAAAGGTTTTTTTGTCGAGAACCAAAGAAACTGGAAAAAATAATAACCACATAAAACCCCCCACCTCCCTTGAAATAAAATAAAGGTGAGACTGTTAATAAAGGAAGGAAGACGACTGAAACCCGAAACAAACGAGAATAAAAAGATTAAGGAAATCCACCATTCAATACTATAAATAAACTCTAAAAAGAACAAATGACTTCATCCAGATAAGGGGATATTAGAAGGGAGTAATTTAACGAAACGACATAGGGTACATAAACCCTTTCGACACAAAAATAAAAACAAACAGAGTTACATAAAAGTCTGAAGGAAAAAATAAAAAGACAACTGGGTAGTTAAAAAAATCATCTTATAACAAATCAGAGATTCACAAGCACAAAAAAAGATATAAGTAAAACATTAACGAAAGGTCAAAACATGATAACATCAGTCTTTTTACAAAGTCTATTATAGTCAGAAGAATTTAGATAACTCTGAAAAAAACACCGGATCGTACACTAGATAGGACTTCTTGTAAACTACACGTGAACCTTTCGAAGGGACCACCGAGTCTGTCATTTCGCAGAAGGACGTCACACCCTCTGGACCCAAACTAGGGACCAACGTTTCTCAGCCTGTGCTGACTCGTCAAAGTGAAAGTGAAACCTTTCTTATACGTAAGACGACAAAACCTCACCTTATATAACATCTATAAATAAGACAGCTAACCCGGAGTACACAGTATATTCCAGTGTCAAAGGAATAACTAAAACACAGATCTAGTAGACAGATGACTACATTCAGAGGACGAGAATGAAATAATGGGAGTCAAAGAGTGAAGTACAGACAATTATAAAATAAAACACAAAGTCACAAAGATATAATCCACGTATGTACGAATGTTACAAGATAGGAGAAGAATCTAATTGGTAAAATAGTAACATATTACGGGAACAAACAAAAAATACTATCTAAAACAAACTTTCAGATCAAACAGACTATGCTCATAACGATGGTGTTGAAGACAAAACAAAGGTAAACGTACCTTATAGAAAAAGGTAGGGAAGTGAAAGTTAGACATACGGAAATCTGGACTTCACTCAGAGAACATTCGTCATATATCTATCCAGAAGAAAGAAACAATTTAAAAATACGACACGGAAAAATGACCTATAAATTAGGAATTGTTTATCTCGCTAATAACTATCAATACATGAATGACAGTAAAATAGTGAACAAAAGACTAACAAAAAAGTCAAAAAGAGATAAGGAAAGAATAAAATTGGAGATGAGATTTTAAGATAGTACCAAACTTATAAAAGAAATCACAATACAAACTCAAAGAAAGAGAAATTAAAAACACATAGATAACATTCAAAAAGTAAACTTCAACGGTACCCCAAATATATACAACTGAACATTGATATAGATGAACAAATTTTGATTAGTAGTAAATTCAATTTTGTGTAAGATTTCTAAATGTAAAAAAAGAGGGATGTACAAAACATAAAAACTACTTTATAAAATGTAGTAGTTCTGTTAGACAATTGATAAATGATCTCAATGTCAACTTAAATGTTAAAACAGAAAATTGTAAACATGACCGAATAAATTTACCAATTAATTGACGAAATGATATTAAACGGAAATAGTCACTTTAAAAAGGGAAGAATATAAAAGAATAAAGAACAATGTTAGAAAAGAAGATGCGAATTTCTAGAAAATTATAAAGAACCTTCGAACCAAATCACCACTACTTGAGAACCAAAAACGAACAGATCCCTTAATGGAGAGAAACTTAAGACTTACTATTAGAACAACCCATCTCATAAGATCTCAGATCATGGATCTAACATCCCAAAAAAGGAAAGTCGTGAAATTTATATAATATGGTGAAGGAAGACGGGACGTTTCAAATGTGATTTTTTAGTTAACTATTGGAATACCCTCAAAGGAACAACACTGAGAAACAAAATGAGAACGACGGAAATTTTAAGATAGAAATGGAGAATGTTAAAATTAATGTTATACAGAACCATACCCAGAGAAACCGAAGTAGAACAGAAATTATAGAAACTACAACAGGGTCGTTAGAGAATTTTATAGAAGTAAAAAAAGATTCCACGAAACTAGCAAAAAAAAAAAGGTAATATAGAACGTCTAGTGAATACGTAAGAGGGTACAGTGGATTGGACAAAAATAAATAAAGATCATATAAAAGTTGAAGTCAAAGAAGTATGGACATAAAAAGTCGACACGGACCAAGAAAAAGTATAAAGAATCAAGAAAGGACTTCAAGACTGACACAAGTAAATAAGAACAGGACTCAAGTAAATCGTAAAAATAATGATGTGAAACTTAATAAAGAGTCCATCTGAAAATTAACCAAAGTAATTCTCAAAGACCCCAAAACAAAACAGGAAAACAAACTTTATAGAAGGAGACTCAAGTGTAAAACAAGTTGAAAGAGACAGAGATACTTTAATCCACTTTATCAATGGACAACATCACAACTTCCACACAAGAAGACACTCTCGTGGGGATCTTCTGACGTAGACGGTAACCGAAACCACCTTCTCGACCTTGACTTCATTCTTACCAGAGTTAGAAGAGGTCCCCACGTGACCGTCGGTGACACAACCACCCTCCATCTCGACCTCAGTCTACTCGATGTCGGTTTCGGTCCACAGTCGACAGAAGATGATCCGGGTTACTGTTAGTGACGAAAAAAAAACCTCCCCCACCCATCTTAGTCTCAGACTCTCTGATCTCTTTTCGGTACCCCTTAAAAGAGACTACACTACCGTCAGAGACGGAACAAACTCACTTACCGGTCCTGGACTTCCCAACCCCGACGTAAAGAGTCTATCAAGACGAAAAAGGTCCATATACGGAGAACCCATCTCCGTCTCAACCCCCCGTTCCACAACCTTGACGTGATGACTCGACCGAGACAAGGAAGGAACCACGTACATACACACGTACTACAGTTAGCGACAGAGACAGGATCAATCTCAACTGCGACCATGGACTCGACCGAGACGAGGAAGGAGTCTCGTACACACGTGTAACTGTTACCGTCAAAAACGGAATCACTCCTTATTACGGTCTCGTCTTACCCTACCTCGTTCTTGGACCACACCCGACTCCCTACGTGACCCCAACAGGAACTCTCACCGGTCCCGTACTTCGTCAAAAGTTAGACGTCGGAGACACTACCATAACCCTCTTTCGTTCAGATATAAACGTAAAATGTTCTCTCCTCAGAGTCAAAGACCGTAGAGAGACCATTCGGGGTGAAGTTCAGTTGATTACCCGGAACAGAAGGGTCACAGTCCCGACCCAACAGATTATACCCTGAGTTTGAGGAATAAGATCTCCTTCCTAAGGATTCTGACTAAAAGGGAAAGAGAAGACCTAATACGTGATCCTCACACCCTAGGTCGATCTAGTGAAGAGGGGAGGGTAGTCGAGGTATAACAAGAAAAAAATGTCAGAATCAACATCTACTCTGACGATCAGAAGTCCAACAAGATACTTCTCAACGATATATACAACCACATCAAACCATACAAGTATTACTCGAGCCGTAGAAGGAAGAACCGGAGGAACTACGACGGAGGTTTAAGGGGTTAGGAAGACTTACCCAAGATAGGTCATTCAACCTAGGTCTTGAATGAGTGACTCGTGAGAGTGGTAGGTTTACTTGACCATAAAAATTTAGGTTCTCTAGACCGTTGGAGTTTCAGATAAGGTTCGAAAGACCCGTTGGTGAAGTACCTTAAGTTGTTTGAACCACATAGTTTCTCCTAATCACTCTGACTCCCGACTTACAGTTTTCTGTTCTTATGTTGGTATTAGAAGGGTATTTTCTCCTTTTGTCTTCACGGTGACTACTTGTCTAGTCTAAGGTACGACTAAAAGTTTAGTATAGGTGGTGATCTCCTATTTACTTTATAAAACCGCACAATTCCTTCTACGACCGGAGAAGGTATCTACTTTGGGTCTCTGAAACCGATCTGCCCGTGGAACTCTTGACAAGACATGGGTTGGAGAGTGGAGAAATAGAAGGGAAACGGAAATAGACATCCTATTATATTTCTAAAGAAGTCAAAGAGTAGGAAACTGAAACACATTTTGTTTACGTCTCTACAGATCACCTTTCTGTTGTCTTAAATTTTGTTTATAGACAGAAACAAAACACTGACAGTGATTACTACCCTGGAAACCTTGTGACTAATTTAAAAGACTCGGAATGACAGGAGTGGATATGTCGTTCACCCCGATCATATTTTTGTCGTTTTCCTATTTTTTTTTAGGATGGTGTTAGAGGATGACTTTAAGAGATATCGGAAATTATAATATTTACACTTTTGTTAGTTTTACTCTTTAATAAATAGATAATTTTGACCTCGAGTTTCACCATAGATATTAACTTTAATACACTTTTATAGTCTCTGTTTTCCAGATTCTTTTTTATATAGAGATTCGATTGTCATTAATATTACTCCACTACCTTAACCTCATCGAAAGGAGTATAAAAGAAGAAAATACACCAACAAGATTGATTTTATACGTAATAATTATCAATATGGACTTATTAGAGTTTACATCGACACCTTTTGTCAAAGAGGACCAAACCTTAATCGGTACGGTATACAAGGATTCCATATCTGACGTGTTTTTAATGTTATTTATCGTTGTTTTAACGAAAGTTTTCATTATTTTACCGGTAATATTGGAATTGAAATGTCTTGATAAGTAACCTTCCTGACTACGACTTCGACTTTGAGGTTATTAAACCGGTGGACTACGTTTCTTGATTGAGTAACCTTTTCTGGGACTACGATCCTTTCTAACTTCTACCTTCCTCTTCCCCTACTGTCTCCTACTCTAATTACCCACCGTAATGACTGAGTTACCTGTACTCAAACTCACTTGAGACACTCAACCACTACCTGTCCCTTCGGACTGTACGACGTTAAGTACCCCACCGTTTCTCAACCTATGCTAACTCACTGTTGACTTGACTTCACTGTTATCCATTACACCCACTCTAGAGATCAGAAAGAGTAAGTCAACAAAAGGATATAAAGAACCGTAACATGTGAATTCCGAAAGAATAAAGAAGGACGATAAGAAACGTTGAGACGTAAGTCAATACATACAGAAAGAAATGAGGAAACAAAAAACGAAGAACAGAAAAGAGTCGATAAAAATTCCGGAGGAATCTATTGGTGAACCGAAACAACGTAAATAAAAAGAACCCTTATCAAAACTAGTGTCGGAGGACATATTATAATATTTGGAGCTAGGTATCAAGAAGACCGGGAGACAGATAGTCCAGATTAGTTAACTTATATAAACAGTTAGGGTGACATATTAGTATTCCCTAAAATAAATCCAGTATGGACTTACCGAATCACCAAAAGGGATACAAGAAGTTAAATTCAGACTTAAACCGGTATTTCTCAAGTACTAGACTCGGTATCAGTCGAAGGTCAGAACAAAGACGACTGAGAAATCTCACAGAGGTAGAAACCGACGTTTCTTATAATAGTTAGACTAAAACCATCATTGGTAGACCACTACAGGTACACATCTCAACGAGAACTCATCAATCTGCTCCCACAAACGAGACTGGTCACGTAAGAGAACCATTTTGAGACAATCGTAAATAGAACGAAGTAACACATGAGGTTCCGGTTGGAACGACTAATGAGTCTTTTAGATTTAACTTACCCTTTGTGATCTCTAGAGAAGTTCTTTTAATCTCTATGGTTCCCTTGTAAAGTACGTTTCTACCTGTGTTATTCACTGTCTTTGCCATACATCCATTGTCTTCGTCTTCTATAATTTTTCACTGTCCTTATGTATCTTGATGTAATTTTTCAGAATTACTGGACCTGTTGGTCCTACCACACTAGTAAGTGAGTCTCTGTCTATTAGACGGTACGCTTCAGTTCACCCGGAATCCTTCGTAATGATACTTGTTTCGATCACCTCCACTATCTTAAGGTCGTCAATAAAGTTTAGGATTTTCTACTACGATAATTTCATGACGTCAGTTATACGGTTGTTGAAACCTTTTGAGTCGTCACCTGTGTTCTTTCCTTTTTTAAGTCAAAAGTAAGGTCATGGTTTCTTCCCGTTACGCTTTCTTACAAGTTTGATGACATGTTGACGTGAGTAAAGTGTACGATCGTTTCATTACGAGTTTTAGAAAGTTAGATCCGAATTTGTCATACACTTAGTTCTTGAAAGTTGAATCTTCGACCTAAATCTTTTCCGTCTCCTCGGTCTCTAGTTTACTGGTTGTAGGTAACCTAGTATCTTTTTCTTTCCCTCAAGGTCTTTTTTCAGATGAAGACGAAATAACTGATACGGTTTCAGAAACTGACACACCTAGTGTTGTTTGACCTTTTAAGAAGTTCTCTATCTATCCTTATGGTCTGATGCACTGGACTGAGGACTCTTTAGACATCCGTCTAGTTCTTCGTTGACAATCTTGGCCTGTACCTCGTTACTTGACCGAGTTTTAATCCTTTCACCATGTAGTTCCAACATATAATAGTGGGACGTATAAATCGAATATGTCTCATATAGTACACTTTATGTTCTGACCTATTCATGTTTGGTCTTAGTTTTAACGGACTTCTTTGTAGTTATTGGAGTCTATGCGGTTACTGCGGTGGGATTACCGTCCTTCTATTCTTCTTGTTTTCTCAGAGAACTACTTTCACTTTCCTCTCTCACTTTTTCGACCGTATTCTGAGTTGTAAGATTTTTCCTTCTAATACCGTAAGTCAGGGAAGTGTAGTACCGTTTATCCCTTTGACCTTTGTCACTGTCTGAAATAAAAGAACCCGATGTTTTAGTGACGTCTACTACTGAAGTCAGTACTTTAATTATCCACGAGGAACCTTTTTTGGATACTCTTTGTATCGTATAATTTTTCGTCTCTATAGTGAAACGACTGTTTACAGACATATCAGTTTCGATATTAAAAAGATCATCAATAAATACCTAAACTCTAAACCTGGTATTTCTTCCGACTCGTGGTTTCTTAACCAGGAAAACTTGACACATCTCTTCTGAGAACTCTCAGGGAACCTGTCGATCCACTAGTTTAGTCAGTTAGGATTTCCTTTAGTTAGGACTTACAAGTAACCTTTCTGACTACGACCTTGACTTCGAGGTCCTAAACTTAGTGGACTACAATTCACAACGGAGTAATCTTTTCTGGGACTACGACCCTTTCTAACTTCCGTTCTCTTCCCCTACTGTCTTCTACTCTACCAACCTACCGTAGTGGTTAAGTTACTTGTACTTAAACTCATTTGAGACCCTCTATTACTTCATGTCCCTTCAGACAACACGACGTCCAGTACGCCAACGTTTCTCAGCCTGTACCGACTCACTCACTTGTCGTTGTTACTCTCACTCATTTGGTCCATTAAACGTGTACCTTGTAAAGGGAGGTAAAGACACAATTAGACAAAGATTGAGGAACGGAGAGAAGATGAACCCGGGGTCTAGGACTACGTTATCATACTAGGAGGGAGACGATCTGGTGTCAGTAAAGATATGGTTCACAATACGTGAGTCATTCCTCCCCTTTCACCACTTATTCCTTTTCTTTAGTTTTCTAAATTCTTTGTAGTCTTAACTCCAATAAATCAGGTCAGAAAACTTCTTCCGTTACCGTTACCGCTGGGTGAGGTCATGAGAATGGACCTCTTAGGGTACCTACCTCCTCGGACCATCCGACGTCAGGTATCCCAGTATTTCTCAGCCTGTACTGACTCGCTGAAGTGAAAGTGCGTAACCTCTTCCTTTACCGTTGGGTGAGGTCACAAGAACGGACTTCTTAGGGTCCTCCTCGGGCCACATGACGACAGATACCCCAGCGTGTCTCAGCCTGTACTGACTTCACTGAATCGTCCTCGACGTCAGGTCAGGAATAGGGAAAGTCATTGTTGGGGGAGAAACAATAGTGAAACGTTTCATGGAAGCGTATGTATAAGAGTAACAAGAAGGTTCTTGTGGATAATATATGTGTTATTATGACTCAGTGTCTCTCCATTGTGCTATCGACTATATCGATCACCATTTAAGTACTTAGTTTGAGTGAGGAGGACTGGGATTCAACATACAAAAAGAAGGGGTGGTGTCCTACTAAGGTCTTATAGGAGATTTTAATAACACGGTTCAACTAAATAGGTAGTAGTGATTTTACTGTGATTTCTGGTTTACAAGAAAAAGTTTTATTATAAATGGTAACAATAGTAGAATTATTATTACTGTACAGTGTAAATATACCGTACCCTTATTCCGTACACTTCGAAAAAATTTTTTTTAACATAACTTTATATAAACAAAATGTTAAAAGACGATGAAAAATTATACGTTGTTTCAGTTAGTCTATATGTATATGTATATAGGAACTATAAAATCAGAAGGAAGGGTAAATCCAGTGGTCTCTCGTGACTCATCACAAGGGACACAATATGTCATCCAAGAGTAATCAATAGATAAAATATGTATCATTATATGTATACGGTTGGGGTTAGAGTTTTAGTAGGGTGGAGGAGAAGGGATACCATAGGTATACAGACAATAAATACAGACACAGAGATAAAGATGAAACGTTTATTCAAGTGGTATGGTAAAAGATCTAAGGTGTACATTCGTTATAATATACTATAAACAAAAAGAGAAAGACTTAATGAAGTGAGACATAATGATATCGAATAGTTACTCAAACCATTTCAACGTCCTGTGTTTTAATTATGGGTTTTGACAGAACTTAAGGATATACGAATGTTGTTTTATAGTTCTCCTCCCTGATTCCTTTGTTAAGGTGAATGATAGCGTTCTTTCAACCCGAAGGGACCATCGAGTATACCATTTCTCAGACGACGTTACGTCCTCTGGACCCAAGCTAGGGACCCAAACTTTCTAGGAAACCTCTTTCTTTACCGTTGGGTAAGGTCAAAGAGTGGATCTCTTAGGGTTACTACCTCCTCGGACCGTCCGATGTGAAATACCTCAACGTTTCTCAGTCTTTCCTGACTCGTTGATTGTGTGTGTGTGTGTGTGTGTGTGTGTGTGTGTGTAGTGTTTTTTTTTTCTTCTTCTTCTTCTTAATTTATCGATCCTTATTTGCGTAGAATCCTATGTTTTCTAGATTCAGTCTTTTACTATCGTATAACTTCTTTCTTTAGTTTCTACTGTGTTTCTACCTCTCTACATGGTACAAAGACTCGACCTTTTTAGATATAACACTTTTTACCAATATATTTTCTGGGGTTCGTTAAAACTCTTTCTTTTTCTCTAGACCTCGTTAATTCGAAGGACCGAAGTTTGATATGACGTTTGATATCATTAGTTCTGTCATATCATAACCTTGTGTTTGTCTTTATGTATAGTATCCCTTTCTTATATTCCAGGTACCTATTTTGGTACGTAAATACCAGAGGATTATTATTGTTTCCTCCATTTTTATATGTTACCTCTTTTCGGTCGGATAATTTATTCACCAAGATTCTTTTGACCTGTCGAAATACATTTTCTTACTTTAATCTTGTGAGGGAAAGTACTATGTGTTTTAATTTGATTTTTACCTAATTTTTAGATTTAATTTCGGGTCGGTGTCACTTTAGGAATCTCCTTCTGTATCTGTCATGTGATAAACTGTATTTAGTGTTGTTCTAGAAAACACTGGGTTAACAATCTCATTGTCTTTATTTTTGTTTTTGTTTGTTTACCCTGGATTAATTTGAAGTTTCGAAAATTCGTCGTTTCCTTTTGTATTTTTTCTGTTTTTTCTGTCGGGAGTTTTACCATGTCTTATAAACGTTTACTCCGTTGACTGTTTCCTAATTCGAGATTTTCATATGTTTATTGAGTACGTCGAGTTATAGTTTTTTGTTTTGTTGGGTTTCTAGATTCATCAATAAAGAAGTTTCTGTCGTTTGTGTGCCTTACAAACTGAAACGATTAATAATCTCTTTACGTTTAGTTTTAACGTTGCTTTATAGTGGAGTGTGGTCAGTCTTACCATTAGTAGTTTTTTAAATGCTTGTGATTTACGAACTCTCCTACACCTCCTTTTCCTTGTGACAATGTGACAACCACTCTTACATTTAACTATGTAGGTGATACTCTTGTCATACTTCTCAGGAGTTCTTAGATCCTTATTTTGATGGTAAAGTGGGTCTTTAAGATAATGACCCGTATATGGGACTCTTTTGATGTTTAGTTTTTCTGTGTACATGGGGGTTACAAGTAACGTCGTAATAAATGTTATCGGTTGGGTACCTTGGTTGGATCTACAGGTAGTTATCTACTTACCTATTTCTTCACACCACGCATATATTCTAACTTATAATGAGTCGGTAATTTTCCTTGTTTTAACACGGTAAACGTCTCCATATGGATCTTAACCTTCGTGACGTGAAATTTACATAATAGATTAAATTAGAAGTGTTAACGGGATTCTCCATTTACAAAATAATTGTAATAAAATGTCTACTCTTGAAATTGCATATCTCTGACTCTTTAAATTAATTCCGATGAGTACGTCCTATTCTTCGTTTCGACCTTAACATTAGGACCTGACAAATAATGTTTTAAGGAGGAGAATTGTTACAATGACATACAATGGTGGTTTTATCGTTACAGAGATTAATTCTTTATGATAAAAGGGGATCCAACGATCAAACCCTCATTTGAGATGAAATAATTAATAGAACCTGTAAGTGTCCCGGTAAAGTAAAAATCAAAATAAAAATTAAAAAAAGGAAGAAAAAAATTTTATATTTAAATAAGTAAAATTAACCTCCAATTTTGGTTATGTTATAACATTTCATAAAAATTTAAAAATTGTCACCTACTATCTTTACGATCCTTGTTAAATCTCTTAAAGACAGTCCTACGAGGTCATTGTATGTTTTAAAAGAAGACAAGAATATGGAGGACGGAGTGGTGTCTAAGTGGATTTAAAATCTGGAACCGTGTTTATGACCTAGATGGAGAGGAAAGACTGAGATAAAGATGTAGATATATGACTATCATTAATTGGAAGAATTACTATTTACAATATTTTATACTACAATTCCATCTCCGACCCCCTTCAAGTAAGAAAATAAGTGTAGAAGGAGTTGGGTTTCACTTTCCAACTTAATCTTTATACGACTCCCTGAGGATTGACAAGGAATCAATTGCAAGGAGTTCGTAATTCCTAAACACAGTGTGAAGGTTTTTATGATCTTAAAACTTAATATGTGAAGTTTCTGCAGTTTATACTTGTACTCAAACCTTTTTCGTTTTAAATCCTTTGACTTTACTTCGAAAATTAAATAGTTTCTTATATTTGTATATTTAACATGTATATACACATATACATTTTAATTAAAAATAAGACTTTATCTTTATACTTTCTTATTATTAAAGTTTGTCATTGTATTTAAAAATAAAATTGTACTGAGAACTCAGAAAAAAAGGGAAAGAAATGGTAATGTTTTTATCTCGTATTTTGGTGAATAAACCATAAGTTCAAGTAATTACTATAAGAAGGAAAAAGACGAAAATTACATACACTCTTAGACAGTAGAATGAAACATCTATCCCGTAACTTTCAACGTCTACTTGGTGGTACGTATAATTTCACCAACGTAGAGTCGGTACAAAGTGATAAAGTCATCTTTATAGTGAGAGAACTGGTATGACAGTATATCTCATATGAACACACTTATTCAAGTTTGCACGTACTCATTTTCATGGAAAGTAACCTTTAGTACTGTGATGTGGTATGGAGAAGAAAGAATAAGAGTCGTCCATCATTAACGTTTTCGATTGTGTTTAAGGTAAACCTTTTGTGTGAAACTTCAGAACAGAGTATTTTAAGTGTTATTTCTCTTTGAATATTCTTTGTACCCAAGAACCATAAGTTTTTCGTACTATTTTGAGTCTCCGTATTGTTGAAAGTATCCGTTATCAGTCATCTTTTTTAGATATCTGTGTTTAAGTGTTTCTAGAATCTAAATGATCTTTATTTCACTCTTTATTCATTTAAATTTTACAAATATCTTTATTTTTATACTACAATCTTGTTTTCTGATAGTTTTTAATTGTGTAATAATTTTCTTTTATCTTCGAACTTCCCCTTTATAGGGGATTTTACTCTTTAGTTTGCTGTTTTGATTCTTCTTTTAATCAATTGATCTTCAATGTACTCTTAATACATTTTATGTAGTGTTTTTGTGACAATCTATTTTGTATTGTCTTCAAATTTTCATACCACATATCTGACTTTCCAGATTGTATAAATCAGTCTTAAGGTCCCACTTTTATTGTGTCTTTTACTCTTTCACTGTTATAAAGGTCTCCAGTATTAACCCTTTTATGGTTTCAAATATTTTCTATAGTTACGTATCTCATTCTTTGGGGGGTTGTTGGGGGGGTTTAAAAGTTTATTCTATTTATTCTATCTATTTTCAGTGTGAATCTTTATAACAATACTTTCATTTTTCGAAATTCTTATTTTTCTTTTAGACTTTTTGGATGTTTCTCTTTTCTGTCTAATGTATTTTTCATTACTGTTAACCTGAATATCGACAAAATAATTTTGGTCGTTTCATTAGGTGTTCTCTTCCGTTTTCTTATAACGGTTAAATCGTAACGTTTGGTTTTCTTTGGAACTTCTTGTTTCCTCTTTATTTTGGGGGGTCATTTCTTTCTACTAGTCTCTTAATTCAGACGTAGGTTCTTCTATACAACTCGGTTTGTTCTTACTACTCCTACTTACCTATTTCTTCAACACCATGTTACATTGGAATGTATCAATATTTTTACTTACGTAAACCCAGTCAAGATTACACCACCCACTTCGATCTCGGATAATGTGTCTCACTTCATTCAGTCTATGTCTTTTTGTTGATAGTATATATATGTGTGTGTGTATATATATGCCTTAGATCTTTCTACCATGACTACTTGGATAAACGTCTCGTTGTTTCCTCTATGGTTGTGTTTCTCGTCTGAAGACCTGTCATCTCCTTACTGTCCCACCCAACTTAACTCTCATCATAACTTTGTATATGTAGTCAAGTCAAGTCAGAGAGTCAGCACAGACTGAGAAACGCTGGGGTACTTAGCGTCGTGCGGTCCGGAGGGACAGGTAGTGGTAGAGGGCCTCAAGTGAGTCTGAGTGTAGGTAGCTCAGGCACTACGGTAGGTCGGTAGAGTAGGAGCCAGCAGGGGAAGAGGAGGACGGGGGTTAGGGAGGGTCGTAGTCTCAGAAAAGATTACTCAGTTGAGAAGCGTACTCCACCGGTTTCATGACCTCAAAGTCGAAATCGTAGTAAGGAAGGTTTCTTTAGGGTCCCAACTAGAGGAAGTCTTACCTGACCAACCTAGAGGAACGTTAGGTTCCCTGAGAGTTCTCAGAAGAGGTTGTAGTGTCAAGGTTTCGTAGTTGAGAAACCGCGAGTCGGAAGAAGTGTCAGGTTGAGAGTGTAGGTATGTACTGGTGTCCTTTTTGGTATCGGAACTGATCTGCCTGGAATCAGTCGTTTCATTACAGAGACGAAAACTTTTACGACAGATCCAACCAGTATTGAAAAGAAGGTTCTCATTCACAGAAAATTAAAGTACCGACGTCAGTGGTAGACGTCACTAAAACCTTGGATTTTTTTATTTCAGACTGTTGTCTATCGGTCACCCTTTAACGACCTTCTACGTCCCTCGAGTCTAGGTTACGAAACACTGTTAGATCTTCCCACTCTACCCCGTCCTCCACGTTCCCTTTAACCTCTCCCTCCCCTGTATACATGTGGAAGTGACTCAGTAAACCTACATACCGTCTTTGGTTGTGTTATAACATTTCATTAATAAGAGGTTAATTTTTGTTTATTTAAAAATTTTTATTTCTTATTACTCCTCTTTATGAAATTTTACAGTATTTAAATTTATTTCTAAATAAGATATCTCGTTATAGTATTATAGATTATGTAATTATGTTAATTATTTTCTCTTGAATTAAGTATCTGTAATTGTAGTATATTTACTCCTTTCTTACTGATAACAACTTGGTAACTTACATCTCATTAAAAATAATGTAATTAAAAATGATTTTATAAGTGTAAAGATCCCGTTGGTGATTTCGTCACTTTTACGTCGGTGATTAAAGGTCTGTTCGTGTCCTTTTTTTCCTTATACCACACGTATCCCTCTTCTAGATGAGTTTGTTTCGTCCCTCTCTTTCTTTTGTTCTCTATTTACTTGTTCCGTGTTTTATTCTACCATCTTTATTTAAAATTTTATATTAATAACTATTATTTACGTGTATCTTAATAGTAAGTTCAATTTTATTTTGAAAGTCTATAGTATAAAAATTGTAGTTCGACATATTGTATATGTTTTCTTTGTCGATTTTGTATACCTGTCCCTTCTAAATTTTCAGTTTCTTACCACTTTTAATATGGTCCTTTTGTGATAATTAGTGACTCTGATTGACTCCGTCTTCTTGTCATTCATGCGACGTTCTATTTTACCACCTTTATTGACTTCGTTTCGTCATATTTCTTTTTTTTTCTTTTCTTTTCATTACTCCTCTCAGAGTTTCTGGAGGCCCTGTTGTTTTTTACGAGATTGTAAGTCCGAATATTACCAAGATCATCTTTTGGTAAAGGTCCACCACGATCACCATTTCTTGGACGAACGGTTACATAATCTGTATTCTGTGCTCTCAAGTTAGGGACCAAGTTCTAGGGGACCTCCTCCCGTACCGTTGTGTTAGGTCATAAGAACGGATCTCTTAGGGTTCCTGTCTCCTCAGACCACCCGATGTCGCGGATCCCAGTGTTTCTCGGCCTATGTTGATTTTACTTAATGGTACGTACGTCTTCTTTTTCTCTCTTTTTTCCCACACTCTTTTATAAACTCCTCTAATATCAACTTTTCAAGGGATTATACCCTTCCCTTTATCGGTGGGTTTAGGTCCTTTAGGTCTCAGGGTATGTCATATTTGGGTTTCCTTTTGTACGGTTCTGTATATTTAATTTGATTACTTTTAATTTGTGTTTCTTTTGTATAATTTTCGTCGTTTCTTTTTCGTTGTCTATTGTATATGCCCCTAGGGGGTTTTCCAATTGTCGACTAGAAAATTGTCTTTAGACGACCGGTCTTCTCTCACCGTTCTATATGAATTTCACTATTTTCCTTATTTTTTGTAGTTCTAATGAGATAGGTCTTTCCTAGAGTAAGTCTAAAATTTCTCTTTATTTTTAGAAATGTCTATTCTTTTTCAATTCTCTTAAGTCGTGGTACCTTGGTCGAAATTATGTTTACGATTTCCTTGAAGAGATCTATTCTTTGTATTCTCTTTCCTTTCTGGATGTCTTTGTAAATTGTGTTTCGTAATTTCATTTACTATTATCCTAGTATATATAGTTATTAATGAAATTTACATTTACCTGATTTTCTATGTCGGTTTCTGTGTCTAACCGACTCACCTATGTTTTTGTTCTGGGAATATATAAGATAGATGTACTTTGGGTGAAGTCTGGATCCCTTTGTATGTCTGACTTTCACTCCCAGACCATTTTCTATATGATACCTTTACCTTTAGTTTTTTTTTTTTTCGTTCTCATCATTAATATTAATTTGTGTTTTGTCCGAAATTTCTGTCAAGATTCTCTGTTCCTTACTGTGATGTAATACTAGTTCCCTAGTTAAGTTCTTCTTCTATATTGTTTATATTTATATATACGTGAGTCGTATCCTTGTGGAGTTATGTATTCCGTTTATGATTGATAATTTCCCTTTTGACTGTCATTATACCATTATACCCCCTGAAATTATTGGATGAGTGTAGTTTCCTGTCTAGTAGGTCTGTCTTTTAATTATTCCTTTGTGTTCGAAAAGTACTATGTAACCTGACGTCCCTCTAGGTTGGTCAGGTAGGATCTCCTTCAGTTAATTCTTATAAGTAACCTTCCTGACTACGACTTCGACTTCGAGGTTATTAAACCGGTGGACTACGTTTCTTGACTGAGTAACCCTTTCTGGGACTACGACTCTTCTAACTTCCGTCCTCCTCTTCCACTACTGTCTCCTACTTTACCAACCACCGTAGTGGTTGAGTTATCTGTACTCAAACACGTTCGAGGTTCTCGATCACTTCCTATCCCTTCGGACCATACGACGTCAGGTATCCCAGTGTTTCTCAGTCTGGACTGACTCTCTGACTTGACTTAACTTGTTCCTTTACGTGTGTGTTCGTGTATCTCCGATTCGTTATACTAGGTCTTATTGGTTGTCTAGTGACTTCTTTATTTTTTCCTTTAGTTTTATATGGATCTTTGTTTACTGTTACTTTTGTAATGTTGAGTCTTAGATACTCTACGTGATTTTTGTCACGATTCTCCCTATAAATATCGTTATTTTCGGATGAAGTTCTTCATTCTTTTTGTAACTTATTTGTTTGATTGAAATACGGATTTCGTCGTTCTGTTCTTCTTAATTTTTTTTTTTTTTTGGTTTCAACCATCTTCCTTTCTTTAGTATTTTTAGTCTCGGTTTTATTGACTTTTTCTTTACTTCCTCTGTTATGTATTATAGTTATTTTGATTTTCAACCAACTCTTTCATTTTGTTTGAACTGTTCGATAATCGGTCTGAGCAGTTCTTTTTTTTCCCTTTTCTAAGTTTAGTTATTTTAATCTTTAATTTTCTTCAATGTTGTCTGTTACGTGTTTGTTTTCCTAGTAATCTCAGATGATGTTCGTTGATGTATGGTTGTTTTACCTGTAGGACCTTCCTTTCCTACTAAAGAATCTTTTTATATTGGAATGTTCTGACTTGGTCTCACGGTTGTGTAACTACGGTAAAATGATAACAGGATCTCTTCTGAGGACTCTCAGGGAACCTGTCGTTCGTCTAGTTTGTGCCGTTAAAATTCCCTTTAGTTGAAACTTGTGAGTAACCTACGACTTCAACTTTGAGGTCATAAACCCAGTAGACTACACTTCTCGACTGAGTAATCTTTTCAGTGACTACGACCCTTTCTGATTTCCGACTTCCTCTTCTCCCACAGTCTTCTACTCTACCTTACCTGTCTACGTTACCTGTACTTGAACCCGTTTGAAAGACCCTACCACTCCCTATCTCTCAGGACCGTACCACGTCAGGTACCCCAGTGTTTCTCAACCTGTACTGACCCGTTGACTTGTTGTCCTGATTTGGTCCTTCTTTATCTTTTATACTTGTCTGTTTAGTGTTCACACCTTTAACTTTGACATTATTAAAAAATGGTTATTTGTTTTCGGATTGAGGGGTATCAAAGTGTCCACTTAAGATGGTTTTCAAATATCTCTTCGTTTATGGATAGGACGAGTTTGACAAAGTCTTTTAACGTCTCCTTCATGTTGAAGGTTTGAGTAAGGTGTTCCGGTTGTAGTGAGACTGTGTTTTTCGTCTGTTTCTGTGGTGTTTTTTCTTTTAACGTCAGGTTATAGTGACTACTTATATCTTCGTTTTTAGAAGTTGTTTTAAGATTTTTGTCTTAAGTTATTGCGTAATTTTTCCAGTGTGTAGTTCTAGTTCACCCAAATAGGGTCCCTATGTTCCTAAAAAGTTATATACGTTTAGTAAGTGACACTATGTGGTGTAATTATTTAACTTACTACTTTTGGTATACCAATAGACTTATCTACGTCTCTTTTGAAAACTGTTTGAAGGTGTAGGTAAATACTATTTTTGAGAGATCTTTCATACGTATCTTCTTGGATGGAGTTGTATTATTTCCGGTATATACTGTTTGGGTGTGGCTTGTAATAGGGGTCACCACTTTTAGACTTTCCTAAAGGAGATTCTAGTCCTTATTCTGTTCCAACGGGTGAGAATGGTGATAATAAGTTGTGTCAAAACCTTCAGGATCGAAACCGTTAACCACTTCTTTTTATTTATTATTCTTAGGTTTTATTTCTCTTTTTTTTTTTTTCTTCATTTCGAAAGTGACGTCTACCGTACTATCCTATGTATATTTTCGGATTTCTACGATGGTCTTTTAATAATCTAGATTAGTTACTTACGGTATTTCATTGTCTTATAATTTAATTATGTGTCTTTAGGGAACGTAAAGATATGTGATTGTTACTTTTTATTCTTACTCTTTAATTCCTTTATTAGGGTAAGTGGTAACGTCATTGTTTTTTGTTTTTTGTTGTTTTTTTCTTTTATGGATCTTTATTTGGATGGATTTCTCTGTTTTCTGAACAAACATCTTTTGTTATTCCGTGACTACTTTCTTTGATGTATGTTGTATTTATATACCTCTCTATATGGTACAAGAACCTATCCTTCTTAGCTATAACACTTTCACTGACATGATGGGTTTCGTTAGATGTCCAAGTTATGTGAGGGATACTTTGGTGGTTTCAATAAAAAGTGTCTTTATCTTTTTTTTTTTAAGTGCTAAACACACATTACCGTTGCTGAGACCATAAGAACGGAACTTTTAGGGTCCTGTCTCCTTGGACTGTTCGATGTGTCGGGTACCTCAGAGTTTCTCAACCTGTGTTGACTTAACTGACTCGTGTAACTCGTGTGCATTTGTGATTTCTGGGGTCATCTGTTTCGTTAGAACTCTTTCTTATTGTCTCGACCTCCTTAGTTGAAAGGACTGAAGTCTGATACAATGTTTCGATGTCAACAGTTCTGTCATACCATGACCATGTTTTTCTCTTTATACCTGTTCTATCTTTCGGGTTCTATCTTTTGGGTATTTGAATACCCGTGGAATAGAAACTGTCTCCGTTCTTATATGTTATCTCTTTTCTGTCGGAAAAGTTATTCACAACGACCTTTTTGACCTCTCAATATACATTCTATTAATTTGATCTTGTAAGAATTGTCGTATGTTTTTTCGTTTGAGTTTTACCTAATTTCTGAATTTACATTCAGGTCTTTAATCTACAACACCCCTCCCTCCACCCTCCCCCCAAGTACAAACCCTTGCGTACATTCTTAATTACTAAAATTTTAAATTTTTGTTTTTATTTTTTAATTTTAATTTTTTTTTTTTTTTTTTTTTTTTTTTTTTTTTTTTTTTTTTTTTTTTTTTTTTTTTTGATCTGGGTATAAGGTACATTTGTATTTGTGTTTTTGTGAAGTGGTTTATGGTTCCTTAGTTTAAGTGATGATATATGTGTCCCATTATTTGTGGTGAAACAGTACTATATAGAGTCCTTCCGTTTTGACAAAATTATTTTTAGTTTGTACTTTATGGTAGAAGTTTTTTATTTCCTCTTTTAGTGTATTGACAGAATAATCCATATATTTTTTAGTGTATTGAAAAACTATTTAACTTAGAGACTCCACTTTCACTCCACTTCAACAAGTCAGCACAGGCTGAGAAACGTTGGGGTACCTGACATCAGATGGTCCGAGGAGGCAGGTACCCTAAGAGGTCCGTTCTTATGACCTCGCCCAACGGTAAAGGAAGAGGTCCCCTAGAAGGGCTGGGTCCCTAGCTTGGGTCCAGAGGGAGTAACCTCCGTCTGCGAAATTGGAGACTCGGTGGTCCCTTCGGTAAGTGTTATTTTAAGAGGCGTGTGACCTTTAACTTCCGTCGAAAGGGATTTATTTCCCTTAGATGTCCTTTCTTTGTGACATCGATTGTAGTGTCAATTATTGTTCTCTGTGAAGAAGGGATGCCGGTCCTTATGTCGTTGCTGTGGACAAGAATGGCGCGGAAGGGACGGAGCATGGTCTTCGGGATCGATCGCGTCATTCTGTGTCTTTGCTTCGTCTGGTTGATCCTTACTTCTTCCTTTTGCTAGACACAAGTGTCTACCATAATAGTATGTACATCTTTTAGGATTTTTAAAACAAAGAAATTTTCGATGATTTTATTCACTTCGATCATTACACCACCCTGACGTCCAGTTGTTTTCTTTTAGTTGACATAAAACTACGAGTGTGTCGTTTCTTGACTTTTTATTTTATTCCTCCTTTGTGGTAAATGTTGTCGTAGTTTTTTGTTTTACAAATTCCTATTTATATTGTTTTATACATATTTTTGACATGTCACTTTTGATGTCTTTAACGACTCTCTATAATATCTTTCGGAGTTTCGTACCTCTACCTTCTGCTAGTGTCTAACTTCCCAGCGATAATNTCTAAATAGAGTCTCTACGTTCCTAAGAAGTTATAGACGTTTGGTTACACTGTATGATGTAATTGTTTGACTTTTTTTATTTTTGACATACTAGTAGAGTTATCTACGTCTTTACCAAACTATTTTAAGTTGTAGGTAAATATTAAATTTTTTAGAGAGGTCTTTCATCCGTATCTACCTTGGATGGAGTTGTATTATTTTAGGTATATACTGTTTGGGTATAGTATGAGTTACCACTTCTCGACTTTCATAAAGAAGATTCTAGTTTTTTTTTTTCTCTCTCTCTCTTCCTAAAGGTAAGAACAGTGAAAATAATTTATACCAGAACCTTCAAGATAGGTGTTATCTCTTTTTTTATAGTTTATACTTTTTCTTCATCGTTTTAACAGTAACAAACATCTATTGTACTATGATATGTATTTTTTAAGATTCCATGGTGGTCTTTTGATGACCTCGAGTAGTTACTTAATCCATTTCAACATCTTATGTTTTAATTATATGTCTGTAGACAACGTAAAGATAGATAATATATATGATATGTGTATATTGATATCATTAATAATGTTATATCATAAAAGTCTTTATACCCAGTCTTGGATCTCTGGGTGTGGTCATCCTCTCTCAACCATAAATTGGTTTTCCATTTTTATTAAGATGTTAATGTGTTTAACCATATACTACGATCTGGTTAAATTATATGTATTCATATACTTTTCTTGGACTCGGATTCAGATTATAGAACTTGTTTTTTATTGAGTTTCACAAAATACATGAATTTCTTTTCACTTCAACGAGTCAACACAGATAAACACTGGGGTACCTGATATCGGATGTTCCTTAAAAGGTCCGTTCTCATGACCTCACCTAACGGTAAAGGAAGAGGTCTCCTATAAGGGGTGGGTCCCTAGTTTGGGACCAGAGGACGGAACGTTCGTCTGCGAAAATGGTAGACTCGGTGGTCCCTTCTTTATTTCTATATTTTGAAAATCCCTTTTTATTCTTTTTAGAAGTCATATATCTCTATTCGTTTTTCAAGAGATATTTTCCTGACATTGTTCCTACTTTTATTCACTACCTGAATATTCCTTTATAAAATTTATAAACTTTTAGTATATAGGTTGATTCTCGATTATAGATCAGATACATTCACATGTTTGAGTTGTCAAATTTTTTTTTAGGATCATCTTTTTACCCGTTTTCTGTAAATTAACTTCTCCTATATGCTTACCGTTTATTCGTGATCTTTTATATTGTAAGGAATTTCTTTAAGTTTAATTTTGTGTAGTAATATCCACACTCCACCCTAAACTTAGGTCAGACCACCTCCCCTGTCTCCGACGTCGAGGGTGGACCAACCCTTCCAAGAAAGGGTCCCTCTTCGTGTCGGACTATACGTCCAGGAGGAGGTCCGTAGACCCGTCTTCGTCACCACCCCACCCCCTCCCAACAGACGGGATGACCCGTTGTTGGGTCCAGTTAAGAGAGACAGAGAGGGGTGGAGTGAAGGACTGAGGTCCTAAGTCTTCCTCGATCACTTATAGTGAAATCTGGGATATTTAAAATTTATTTTATTAATTTATTTCAATATGGTGATGTGTGAATAGTTTTACCGATTTTAATTTTTGGTAACTGTTTAGTTGAAGATCAATATTACTCTTTGACTTAGTTTGTGCAACGACCACCTTTATGTTTTACGATGAAACCTTTCGTAAAATCGACAGGGAATATTTAGATTTGTACATCGATTGTGTTTTGCATCGATAACGTGAAACTCTTAAGTAAGGTTTCTTTATTTTTGAACACAAGTGTGTTTTGGACATCTGTTTACGAGTAACGCTACAATAAACATTCCGGTCTTTGAACTTCTTTTGACACACAGAAGTTTGTTCATTTACCGATTTACTTGATATGATATAGGTATGTCAACTTATAAGAAACCGTTATTATTCGTTTGATCATTATTCACTTTACTGAATCTACTTAGAGGTCGTTTGATACGACTGACTTTTTTCTGTTAGAGTTTTCCAGTATGTAACATGTCAAAGTAAATATTGTAAGAACTGTACTGTTTTAATATTTTTCTCTTGAATAAGTACTAATAATCCGTAAACCGTACCCCACCACCATCCATAAACCTCCTGTGACTCATATCAATGTTTTCCGATGGTTTCCCTATGCACAGTACTATCTTGAGGAAAAAATGAAATTCTTTAGGGTACATAAACCTTCAATTTACAGATGAAAATTTACTACCCCCATAAAATCTTCGGTATTCTTCCTTTTAATCTTTTATAAACATCATCGTATTTTTAATTTTCTCTCAAATATTCTTAAACAACGTACGTCGACTTCGGCGAGTGACGTTAATTTATGTGACACCTCAGAACTCGTTCCATACTTTTGTTCATTACCTATGATCGTATGTTAAGACACTTTAAACTTGTTTTAAAAATGAAATCAATTATTATGACTTAGTGTACAATTAAAGATCAAAACAAAAAAAAAAAAATCTTTCGAAAGTTAGTAGAGAGAAAAAAAATAAAAAGAAATAAAATGAAATGTTATGACATAACCAAAACGGTATGTCACTGTACTTAGGTGGTGCCCACATGTACTCAAGGGTTTGTACTTGGGGGGAGGGTGAAAGGAGGGGTATGGTAGAGAGACCCAGTAGGGGCACGTGGTCGGGGTTCGTAGGACGTAGGTCGTAACCTGCATCTGACCACTAAGCAAAGAATGTACTATCATATGTACAAAGTTACGGTAAAAGGGTTTAGTAGGGTAGGAGAGGGAGAGGGAGTCTCAGGTTTTCAGACGAGATGTGTGGACACAGAGAAAACGACAGAACGTATGTCCCAGTAGTAATGGTAGAAAGATTTAAGGTATATATACACAATCATATGACATGACCACAAAAAGAAAGACCGAATGAAGTGAGACATATTAGTCGAGGTCAAAGTAGGTAGAGTAATCTTGACTAAGTTTACATAAGAAAAATTACCGACTCATTATGAGGTAACACATATAGATGGTGTCGAAAGAATAGGTAAGTAGACGACTACCTGTAGATCCAACAAAGGTACAGGTCCGATAATATTTGTCACGACGCTACTTGAAACCCCATGTGCACAGAGAAAGATAAGACCAAAGGAGTCGCACATACGGGTCGTCACCCTAACGACACAGTATTCCGTCAAGTTAAACGTTAAAAAATTCCTTAGAGGTGTGACAAGAGGTATCACCGACATGATCAAACGTAAGGGTGGTTGTCACATTCTCACAAGGGAAAAGAGGTGTGGGAGAGGTCGTAAATAACGAACGTCTGAAAACCTAGCGTCGGTAACACTGACCATACTTTACCATGGAGTAACACCAAAACGTAAAGAGATTATTACTCACTACAACTCGTAGAAAAGTACACAAACAATCGGTAGACATATGATCTCGATTAGTTACTTATATCATTTCAACGTCTTATATTTTAGTTGTGTGTCTTTAGGAAACGTAAGGATATGTGATTATTACTCTTTCATCTTTTTCTTTAATTCCTTTGTTAAGGTAAGTGGTAACGTTACTTTTCTTATTTTATGAATCCTTATGTAGATGGATTTCTTTGATTTCTGGATATATATATTTTGATATTTTGTGACTACTTTCTTTAGTCTCCTGTGATTATCTACCTCTTTATATGGTACAAGTACCTAACCTTCTTAGTTATGTCACTTTTACTCATATGATGGGTTTCTTTAGATGTCTAAGTTACGTTAGGTTTAGTTCGATGGTTACCATAAAAAGTGTCTTGATCTTGTTTATTAAAGTTCTAAACATATCTTTATGTTTTTTGGAGCTTATCGGTTTCGTTAGGACTCTTTCTTCTTACCTTGTCCTCCTTAGTTGGACGGACTGAAGTCCGAGATGATGTTTCGGTGTCAGTAGTTTTGTCATACCATCACCGTGTTTCTGTCTTTATATCTAGTTACCTTGTTTTATCTTTCGGGTCTCTATTTAGGTGTGTGTATACCTGTGGAATAGAAACTGTTTCCTCCGTTTTTATATGTTACCTAATTTCTGTTAGAGAAATTGTTCACCACGACCCTTTTGACCAGTTGGTGACATTTTCATACTTTGATCTAGTGAAAGATTGTGGTGTGTGTTTTTATTTGAGTTTTACCTAATTTCTAGATTCACATTCTGGTCTTTGATATTTTGAGGATCTCCTCTTGTATCCGTTTGTGAGAGGCTGTATTTAGTGTCGTCCTAGGAGATACTTGGTGGAGGGTCTTAAGACCTTTATTTTCGTTTTTATTTGTTTACCCTAGATTAATTTTAATTTTCGAAGACGTGTTGTTTCCTTTTATATTCGTTCCACTTTTCTGTCGGAAGACTTACCCTCTTTTATTATCGTTTACTTCGTTGACTGTTTGTTGATTAGAGTTTTTATATGTTCGTTGAATACGTCGAGTTAAGGTCTTTTTATTTGCTGGGTTGGTTTTTTACCCAGTTTCTTGATTTATCTGTAAAGGGGTTTCTTCTGTATGTCTACCGATTGTTCGTGTACTTTTATACAAACCAAAAATTTTGTATCACAAAGGAATATAAGAGTCTTAATGTAATCTTTAAAGTTCGGAGTAAGTTTAAAAATTTTTTATTGATTCTATTGTTTAAAAGATCTAAAAATCGTCGTTATGATCTACCGTTTATGTACCTTGACATAGTTTCTAAACGCACTTATATTTAATCTTAAGATCGTAAGATCAGTATGTTTCAGTTCGTTTAGTTTAGCTTTACGGTATTTAGAAAATCGATCCGTTTTAAAGTATTTAAAAATTTTATATATGTAATATTATATGTGTGATAAAAACACATAAACATATGGTTGCATATGTAACCCGAACTCTTTTTTGTCGTTTTTTTCTCTACCTCTTTAACCTTTTGTTTGATTTACTTTACTCTTGTGACTTATACTTTATCATTTTCACTTTGTTTCATCTATTTTCATTTTCTAGTAGTATATGAAGTCAACAAAAATTTGTATCGATGAGTAATCTTTGTGTATACCTCGAAACCTCCTTTTTTTTGTTATAGACCTGTAAACATAAAAAGTTTTTTAAGGCTCTATTAAGACTATACGTGAACCTAAAATTTTTCACTAATGTTCAAAAAGATGATTTACCATCAAAATCACTATGTCTTAAGATAATAAAAGACAACTGATTTACAAACGAGGAACCTTCTTTTCGATACTGTTTGGATCTGTAGTATAATTTTTCGTCTCTGTAATGAAACGGTTGTTTCCAAGGATATAAGTTTCGATACGAAAAAGGTCATCAGTACATACCTACACTCTCAACTTGGTATTTCTTCCGACTCGTGGTTTCTTGACTACGAAAACTCTAAACCACAACTTCTCCTGAGAACTCTCAGGGAACCTGACGTTCCTCTAGTTTGGTCAGTTAGGATTCCCTTTAGTTAGGACTTATAAGTAATCTTCCTGACTACGACTTCGACTTTGAGGTTATGAAACCGGTGGACTACGTTTCTTGATTGAGTAATCTTTTCTAGGACTACGATCCTTTCTGATTTGTGTCCTCCTCTTCCCCTACTGTCTTCTACTCTACCTACCTACCGTAGTGGTTGAACTACTTGTACTCAGACTCGTTGGAGGTTCTCAACCATTACCTTTCCCTTCGGACCGCACGTACCCCAATGTTTGTCAGTCTGTACTGACTCGTTGACTTCACTTGACTTGACTTTTTACTATATTACCACAATTCACTTATTATCAATGTATTAGTGTTATCATTTTCTACAAATAGTCAAAAGTTATTGATATATGTTAAACTTCCCAATTCATCTGAATACATCGACACGTATGTATGTGTACAAAAGTAGACGCGTCGGTCAGATAAGAAAACCAACCACGTAAATTAGATAAATGTAAATTCCATTATTAGTTATACTTACTAGAATAATGGTAAAAGAGGTAACAAAACCCAAATAACACACATCCAGAAAAGGAAGAGAACACAAAGGAGGGATCTCTACAAGGAAGTCGTAATCGATATTTCGACTAAACCACCACGACTTCGATTGAAAACGGATAGACTTTTAGAAAACTGAAGAGGTAATTTAGACTTCCTCTCAGAACGGCCCATCTTATAAGAACCAACGTTCAAGAAGAGAAGGTATTGAAATTTATATGACACAACAAAGGAAGACCTAACGTCTCAAAGACAACTCTTTAGTCGACTATCGGACTACCCTCAAGGGAACATACAATAAACGGTAAAGAGGGAACAACGAAAATTATAAAATGGAAACGGAAATTAAAAATAGTCAAACTAATGATACACAGAACCACATAAGGAGGAACCCAAGTAGGACGGACCCTGAGGGACGTGAAGAACCTGAACCAATTGATATAGGAAAGAATACAATCCCTACGAAAGTCAATAATAGAGAAGTTTATAAAAGAACCCAGAAAAGAGAGAGAAGAGAAAGACCCTGGGGATGGATATTACACTTACGACCAACTCAAATTATTACAGGCCTCTAGAGAATCCGACAGAATTAAAAAAAAAAGTAAATAAAAAAGATATAAGACAAGGAACCTTCACTAAAGGTGGTAAGACAGGAGGTCCAGTGAACAGGGAAGAAGACGGAGTCAATGAGACGACAACTAAGGAAGATCACATAAAAAGTAGTGACAAACAAGAAATCAAGAAGATTCAGAAGTTATTTGTAAAGAACGTAGAAGAGGTAACAAAAGGGTTCTAGGACCTAGTAGACACACACACACACACATACACACCCACACCAAAAACAAAATCAACGGTACCCTAACACCAAGAAGAACGAGGAAGATAGATGGGAGACCCCCTACACCGATTCTCCGAACACATTCGAAGGACTAATCTTCCTTCGAGTAGTCAGGACTACTCTCCTGGCCGTTATCCTTTTTGACCCAGAACGATACTGACACAAATCATTTTGAAATTAGGTTAAAAGATGACTACCCACCTCAACCCGAGAGAGGGACAATCGACAAATCGGACTCCACTGGGTCGGGACTCCAGATGTCCCAGAGACTGTCCCAATTACCATTGGAGGTTCTCTTTACTACGGTTCTCCGTATAACGTCCTGACGACGACGGTCATGGGGGTTGGTGTACCGTTCAGTGACAACTGGGTGTGTAGGTATCCTCTGGGAGGTTGTGATCGTCCATCCAGACCAAGTCAGAGGACACCCCAGTAAAGAGGAAAAGGGACTCGGAACCACAAGTGTTCTAAGACAAACATTGGAGTTTCTCACCTCAGAGACAAAGAGGGTCAGGACACCTTTGGTACATTAGTTTAGGACGGCCGGAAGTTTCCGTCTAAGGGAGTCCTATGGGTCAGGAAAACGAGACCTAGGGGTCCGACTCTTCGAACTGTATTCCGAGTCTTAGAAGTGTTGTCACCCTCTTGAAGAAACCATAAAAACAAGAGGTTGAATACTCAGCGGGTGGGTTGACCATACCCTAAACTAAAATAACATAAACAAGGGGAGGATGGTAGAACAAAACCGAAGAAGAAACAGAAACCTGTACCCTATAGAAAAAAACAGACACTCAAGGTCGTAAGACGACAGTCATCAACAAGTTGTCGATCAACGTCAAAACCACAAGAACGTCCTCTTCTACTCGTGTTCAGGAGGATGAGGTAGTAGAACTTGGGATCCCTATCTTTAGAATACATAGAATAGACATAGGTACAGTTATAGTACCAACACTATTAATATACCGTTAAAACGTTCTACAATGGAAACCCCTTTGACTCAATTTCCTTGAACCCTACAGACAATAAAGACTTTTGACATACACTTAGACAATAATAGAAAATTATTATTCAAATTATATATATCGAAAACTTTTGTATTTAAAACAGTAGATTTCTTCCAAAAAATATTTTCACTTTTAGGTAATAAAATTTTTTATATGTTGAAATGATTTTTCGTAACACCTTCTACAGTTATCTGTCTATGTAAGCAACACTATCGACCAGTAACCATAACTTCAACTCTACCTTCAAGAAATCTCATACTGTTCAGAGATATTAAATTGTATATCCAGTTTATATTAAAGACATTTTGAAGTAAGTCAATAAATTAACTTGAGGTATTTCGACCAACATACTGAACTGAAATGTATCTCTTTACTAACTGGTTTTTATTTGTTCTATGAGGAGTAAGTTATGTTTCACCTCTATAATTCAGTACAAACATCCACTACCTTTGTTACGTCACACTTTCTGGTACTCTTCATCTCTAAGAACGTTTTCCCTTCAAAACACTTACAATTTCACCTCGTATCCACATCTCCAAATGAAGATGGGTTACATTGTCGTCCTCCTTTCCGTCTCTCACACCCATCTCCCATCAAATCCACTCAGTCAAACCACCACTCTACACCTCCCGTTTCTATTCTAGACTCCTCCCTCAACGACCTAGAAACTCCTCTCTCTTAAGAACTAGTGTGTACAAACAGTTAATAAACACGGTGGGTGATGAGTTCCTTAGAGATATTCTCGTCTACGTTATATACTACATAGAATCTTCTTTAAACCATATAAACATACGTTGAATGACCAATACACTGAAAGTTGTCCAGTAAGTGGAGAGATTCGGAGTTGAAGGAGTAAAATTTTTACCGTTATTTTGTGTACGGAGGAGTATCTAACAAGACTCATAATTTACTTTGTTAGATACAATACCACGAATTTTACCACGAAGATACACACGATTCAGCGAAGTCAGTATGGACTGAGACACAATGGGATATCCGATATCGGGGGGTCCGAGGAGACAGGAACCTCTAATAGGTCTGTTCTTATGACCTCATCCAACGGTGCAAGAAGAGGTCACCTAGAAGGGTCGGATCGCTAACTTGGGTACAGAGAATACAGAGGATGTAACCGTCCACCCAAGAAATGGTGATCACGGTGGACCTTTCGGGTTTCACCACGAACCGTGTACCACTTTCACTGTCACAATCGGTGAGTCAGAACAAACTGAGAAACGCTGGGGTACCTGACATCTGGTGGTCCGTTGAGACAAGTACCTTAAAAGGTTCGATCTTATGACCTCACTCGTCGGTAAGGAAAGAAGTCCTCTAGAGGGACTGGGTCCCTAACTTAGGTCCAGAGGACGAAACGTTCGTCTAAGAAATGATAGACTCGGTGGTCCCTTCGGGTGAACCGTACATCTTTCGTAAGCTAATAAAAATCAATAAATACATCACGTCCGATCAAAAATCTCGTACTGACTTATTTAATTTATACGAGTTCTAGAGGTTAATCTTGACAGGAATTCTGTCCTGTCCAAAATCGAAGTTCCTAGACCGACGATCTTTTTAATAGGTATCATCCATATGTTCGAATTTGAGTGAAAGGGGATGAGAGTCCGTATTACTCGGACCTAAGGTTTTCAAAACCTCTGTAAGGACTCGTATCAGTTTAGTACCTCAAGTACTTTAATTCTTTCTTAAGTCTATTACAGAGTTCGAGTCTTACTTCACAGTCATTCTTCATCTTATAGTTCAGATTCACTTAAAACACTTCTATCATAGACTCTAACCTAGTTGTAGTCTGTCGTGGACTTTCTATGGTAGAGACCGTGACATAAGTCACCTCGTTATTCTTCTGTAAAATTTAGTATTCGGGAAAGTAAAAAAATTACTCAATAACTAAAGAAAAATTTAAAGAAAATAAAGAAAAAAATTAAAAAAAAAAATTAAAGTTAACCTCCGATTAATGAAATGTCATGACATCACCAAAAACGTTATGTAAGTGTATTTTGTCGGTACGTACATGTACACAAGGAGTAGGACTTGGAGGGAGGACGGACGGAGGGGTAGAGTAGGAAGTCCCAGTAGAGTCACGTGGTCGGGACTCGTGGGACAAAGTACGTAGTTTGGACCTGACCGCTAGATAAAGTGTATATTATTATATCCACAAAGTTACGATACGAGAGTTCAGTAGGGTGGGAACGAAGGAGGGTGTCTCAGGTTTTCAGACAAGAAATGTAGACACAGAGAAAACGACAGAGTGTATATTCCAGTAACAATGGTAGAAAGATTTAAGGTATATATACACAATTATGTGACATAACCACAAAAAGAAAGACTGAATGAAGTGAACCATATTATACGAGATCAAAGAAGGTGGAGTAATCTTGGCTAAGTTTACGTAAAAACTATCGGTTCATTATACGGTAACACATATACATGGTGTCGAAAGAATAGGTAAGTAGACGACTACCTGTAGATGCAACGAAGGTGTAGGACCGATAACATTTGTCACGACGTCACTTGTAGCCCCATGTACACAGAGAAAATCAAGACCAACGGAGTCACACATACTGGTCGTCACCCTAACGACCCAGCATACCGTCAAGATATAGGTCAAAAAAATTCCTTAGAGGTGCGACAAGAGGTATCACCGACATAATCTAAGGTAAGGGTCGTTGTCACATTCTACCAAGGGAAAAGAAGTGTGGGAGAGGTCGCAAATAACGAACATCTGAAAAACTATCGTCGGTAAGACTGACCGTACTCTACCATGGAGTAACACCAAAACTAAACGTAAAGAGACTATTACTCACTACAATTCGTAGAAAAGTACACAAACAATCGGTAGACATACAGGAGAAACCTCTTTACAGAAAAATAAAGAAACCGGGTAAAAAACTAACCCAGTAAATAAAAAGACCTTAACTCGACGTTCTCAACGAACATAGTAAAACTCTAATTAAGAAAGTTTAACGAAGTAAACTATAATAAAAGAGGGTAAGACTTCCAACAGAAAAGTGGAACGAATATCAAAGGAAGTAACACGTTTTCGAAAATTAAAATTAATCCAGGGTATACAAATAAAAACGAAAATAAAGGTAATGAGACCCTACACCCAGTATCTCCTAGAATGATACTAAATACAGTCTCACAAAAAGGATACAAAAGGAGATCCTCAAAATATCAAAGACCAGAATGTAAATCCAAAAAATACATAAAACTCAAATAAAAACACATACCACAATCTTTCACAAGATTAAAGTAAGGAAAAAAATTTTAAAAAATTATATATTTAAATAAAATTAACCTCCAATGTTCACCAACTGGTCAAAAGGGTCGTGGTGAACAATTTCTATAATAGAAAAGAGGTAAAACATAAGAACGGAGGAAACAGTTTCTATTCCACAGGTATCAACGTACCTACATAGAGACCCGAAAACTAAAACAAGGTAATTAGATATAAAGACAGAAACACGGTCATGGTATGACAGAACTACTCACATCGAAACATCATATCAGACTTCAGTCCGTCCAACTAAGGAGGTCAAGGTAAGAAGAAAGAGTACTAACGAAATCGATAAACTCCAAAATAAACATTAAGGTATGTTTAACACTTTAATAAACAGATCAAGACACTTTTTATGGTGACCATCGAACTATCCTTAACGTGACTTAGATATGTAACGAAACCCATAATATGAGTAAAAGTGATATGACTAAGAAGGTTAGGTACTTGTACCATATAAAGAGGCAGATAATCACAGGAGAAACTAAAGAAAGTAGTCACAAAATATCAAAAGATAAATATCCAGAAAACAAAGAAATCCATCGAAATAAGGATTCATAAAATAAGAAAAGTAACGTTACCACTTACCTTAACAAAGAAATTAAAGAGAAAGACATAAGAGTAACAATCACATATCCTTACGTTCCCTAAAGACACACAATTAAAATATAGGACGTTGAAATGATATAAGTGATTAATCGAGACCATTAAAAGACCACCTCAGAAATCCCAAAAGATACATCTCCTAGTACAGTAGACGTTTGTGACTCTCACAATGAAGAAAAAAAGGTTAGACATAAGGAAAATAAAGATAAAGACGAGACTAACGACACCGTTTTGAAGGTTTTGATATAACTTATCATCACCACTCTCACCCGTGGGAACAGAACAAGGACTGAAATCCCCTTTACGAAAGTTAAAAAGTGGTAACTCCTATTACAAACGACACCCAAACAGTATATATCGAAAATAATACAACTCCATACCAGGAAAAAAAAAAAAAAAAAAAAAAAAACTCCGTACAAGGAAGATACGCACGAGAGACCTCCCAACAAAAAAAAAAAAAAATTAGGATTTAGTTATAACCTAAAACAGTTTCCGAAAGAGACGTAGATAACTCTATTAATTTAGCAAAAATAGAAAGTCAAACAATTACACCAAATAGTTTAACTAACTAAATGTTTATAACTTCTTAGGAACGTAGGAACCCTAGTTAGGGTGAACCAGTACTCCATACTAGAAAAATTATACAACAAACTAAGACAAACGATCTTAAAACGATTCTTAAAAACGTAGATACAAGTAGTCACTATAACCGGACACCAAAAGAAAAAAACACCGTAGAAAGAGACCAAACCCATAATCCCACTGCCATCGGAGTGTCTTATTCAAATCTTCAAATGGAAGGAGACGTTAAAAGACCTTCTCAAACTCATCCTAGCCACAATCGAGAAGAGATTTAAAAACCATATTAAGTCGACAATTCTGAAGACCTGGATCCGAAACAAACAACTTTCTAAATACTGATGTAAAAGTTAAAGACACGAACACTACAATTCTAAAAAATAAAGAAGAACCAAGTTAAAACTTTCCAATATGAAAAGATTCTTAAACAGGTAAAGAAGGTTCAACAGGTAAAATAACCGTATATCAACGACTATCATCAGAGAATACTAGGAAACATAAAGACACAACAGACAACACTAGAGAGGTAAAAGTAAAAATTAAAACAATTAAACTAAGAAAACGAAAAAAGGAGCTACTCAGACCGATTACTAAACAGATAAAATAAATAGAAGAGATTCTTGGTCGAAAATCGTAACAAATAAAACCGATAAATAAATAAATAAATAACAAATAAACCGACAAATAATAATACCGGAAACAAAGAAAGTGTAAATAAAGACGGGATTAAAAATAATAAAGAAAGGAAGATGATTGGGACCCCACGATGTAAAGAAGAAAAACATCAACCTAATCCACATCTCAATCCAATAAATAAATTAAAAAGAGGACAAATAACTTCATCCAAACATAACGATACTTGGAAAGGGAAGTCAAGTTAAGTCAAGTCAGCGAGTCAGTACAGACTGAGAAACGCTGGGGTACTTAGTGTCGTACGGTCCGGAGGGACAGGTAGTGGTTGAGGTCCTCAAGTGAGTTCGAGTTGCAGGTAACTCAGTCACGACGGTAGGTTGATAGAGTAGGAGACGGCAGAGGAAAAGTAGGACGAGGGTTAGGGAGGATCGTAGTCTCAGAAAAGGTTACTCTGTTAAGAAGTGTACTCCACCGGTTTCATGACCTCAAAGTCGAAATCGTAGTAAGGAAGGTTTCTTTAGGGTCCCGACTAGGGGAAACCTTACCTGACCAACCTAGAGGAACGTCAGGTTCCCTGAGAGTTCTCAGAAGAGGCTGTGGTGTCAAGTTTTCGTAGTCAAGAAACCGTGAGTCGAAAAAAGTGTCAGGTTGAGAGCGTAGGTATGTACTGATGACCTTTTTGGTATCGAAACTACCTTGTCTGGAAACAACCGTTTCATTACAGAGACGAAAGTTATACGATAGTTCCAACCAGTATTTAAAAGAAGGTTCCTCATTCGTAGAGAATTAAAGTACCGACGTCAGTGGTAGACGTCACTAAAATCTGGGGTTTTTCTATTTCAGACTGTGACAAAGATGACAAAGGGGTAGATAAAGGGTACTTCACTACCCTGGTCTACGGTATTAGAAGCAAAAGACTTACAACTCGAAATTCGGTTGAAAAAGTGAGAGGAGAAAGTGAGAGTAGTTCTCCGAAAAAACAAGGAGAGGTGAAAGACGGTATTCCCACCACAGTAGATGTATAGACTCCAATAACTATAAAGAGAGGTGTTAGAACTAACGTCGAACACGAAGAAGGTCGGGTCGCAAAGAGTACCACATGAGACGTATAGTCAATTTATTCGTCCCACTGTCATATGTCGGAACTGTATGAGGAAAAGGATAAACCTTGGTCAGAGAACAAAGTACAGGTCAAAATTGACAAAAATGACTTAGGGTATCCAAAACCGAACACAAAAGTAAAAATAAGTAAAGATACGTATACAACTAAAGAAGACACTAAACGGACAATAAGTCTTCACACAACAAATCGGAGGTATACAAACATAAAAATTATCAAAAAAAAAGGACATCAACTGTAGATTAGAATGGAGTGACACTAGTCTTTTCTACGAACTCTACTAAAGTCAAAAAAACTTAAATGGTTCCGAACTAAATACCGGGTCTCACACTAGATAGAACCTCTTCCAAGACACACGTGAACTCCCTTTCCACTTTAAGTAACAAAATCCCACTTTACAGGATATCTATAGTTAATCCAGATTGACTACGTAACATAGTAAATTTCAAACACAAAGGAACGATTAAAAGACAAATCAACTAGATAGGTATCCACACTCACCCAATAATTTCAGAGGGTGATAATAACACAATAACAATTAAAGGGGAAAGTATGAACAATCGTAAACGGAAAGTATAACACCACGATGATACAACCTACGTATATATAAATATTAACAATATAGAAGAAGAATCTAACTAGGAAACTAGTAATACATCACAGGAAGAAACAGAGAAGAGGACCGGAAATAAAGTGTCAGATAAAATAGACTATACTCATAACGATGAGGACGAAAGAAAACCAGAGGTAAACGTACTTTATATAAAAGGGTCGGGAAGTGAAAGTCAGACAGTACACAGGAATCCAAACTCCACCCAGAGAATATCTGTCGTATATATCCTCAGAACAAAACATAGGTAAGTCGGTCAGAAACAGAAAACCAACCCCGTAAGTTAGGTAAACGTAAATTTCATTAATAACTATTCATACTAGGGTAACGGTAAATGAAACAACAAACCCCAAGACCAAATATTTGGAAAAGACTCAAAGGACAGAACTCTTCTAGGAAATCGTAAACAGCTTCTCGACTAAACCACCACGACTTAATAGAGTCGAAAACGAACAGACATTTCGAAAACTAAAGAGGAAGTATAAACTTACTCTAGGAACGACCCATGTCATTAGACCCAACATCCAAAAAGAGAAAGTAGTGAAATTCAAACAGGACGGTAAGGGAAGACGAACTTCACAAATATAACTTTCTAATCGATAATAGGAATACCCTTAGGGGAATGCTCAATAAACAACAAAAAGGGAACGACGAAAATTATAAATAAACACAAACTAGAAGCAATTAAACTAATTATACACAGAACCGACAAAACGGAACCAAATAGGACAAACCCTGAGAGACCCAAAGAACCTGAACCCACCGATAAAGGAAGGGGTAAAATCCCTTCAAAAGTTGATAATAGAGGAGTTCATAAAAGAGTACCGGAAAGAAAAACAGTAGAAGAAGACCCTGAGGATACTAAGCTTACAACTCCACAAATCGTAACAGGGTCTCCAGAGACTCCAACAGGAGTAAAGAAAATTAAGAAAAAAGGAGAGACGAAGTAAATAAAGGTGGTAACATAGAAGGTGGCGTGAAGAGTATAGAAGACGGAGTCAATAAGATGAAAACCAAGGGAGGTCTCACGAAAACTAGAGTCAATAACGTAACAAGTAGTAACTCACTGAGAAAAAAAAATAAAGAAGATCCAGGAACAATATGCAAGTAACGTAGAAGAGTTAGTAACAGAGGTCTGATAGACATTGAGGTAAAACAAAAGTTCTAAAACCTAGTAAAAATGACAGTAATAAGACTTAATAAAAAGTCCATCTGAGGGATAGAGGAGGATCAAACAAACCAAACCAGTGGAAAATAGTACGAGGAAATAGACGACTTATAAAGAGACGGAAAAGTAGAATAAATCCAACGACACAAACCCCATCGGAAAGACATACGACCTTCAAACACCAAGGAGAAATAACACCTCCGAAGAGGGACACCCACCTCAACCTGCTCACCGAAGAGTTCCAAAGGACCAATCCCTTCGAATGTAGTCACAAGACCACCCACCTTGACCTAGAGAAGAGAGACCTCCCGTTACTTCGCAGGTCATCACTCAAAACCCCACAGAGACCCAAACCACACTAAAAACCGGCGGCCATAACAATGACAGTCTTAGTACAATGACGTAACAACCTCTTAATCGAACCATATAGAACGAGACTTTGAACAACCGAAACCCCACCTCGAACCAAAGTCACATCCATACCTCCGAAAACCTGCTCTAAAATAGCTAATTACAAGGGACCTTAGTTCTCAAAAGACCACAAGAGTTCAAAACCTAAATTCGGAGGACGGAGACCGAAAGTCGGAATAAGAATGTCATCGGAGTTCTGAAGAGGTAGGTATGGCGTTGTTACTATTTTGTAGATCCGATTACCACTTTTCTAAGAGGTACCACTCCCCATGGGTCTCTCCAAGTGTCTCAATGTACCTCTTCTCTTCTCCCTCGTCTTTCTATCTCCACTGGTCCTCCTCTCCTCCCCCTCAGTTTTCCTCTCTATGGTTAGATCGGTCATTAGTCAAGGGATACACAAGAGGTATCGGACCTTGTGGGTTTCTCTAAGTGTCCCAATTCATCTCTTCTCTCCCCCTCCCTCCTCTCTCTCCACTGGCCCCCTTCTTTTTCCTCTCAGTTTTCACCTCTCTCGTTAGTTCGGTCATTAGTGTGAGGATTCATTTTTACCCATGACTTCTAACCTAAGAATTTCCATGTTTTAAATATTGTTTGTGGTTTTTTTTTTCTAATTTTTAGATCTCATCTTCAATCTGAGAGTCTTTATGTTATAAAAAAAATTAACGTTTTTAGTATTTTATATAAATATACTTTAAACGAAATTTTTATCCTAAAAAAACGTTCCATTATCATCTAAAGTTTTTACTTTTAATTTCCTCATTATTTCTTGAATTTTAAATTTTTTTAAAATTTACTATTATCATTTTATATAGATCCTTAAAGAGACCTCGACAACTCACGTCACACACAAGTCAAGTCAAAGTCTACCAAGAACAAGGTCGAATATGAAGAAGAATTCCAGATATCCAGGGAAGGTTATATCGGTTACGAATGATGTCCCAGAATTAGGAAACGTGGACACTGAAGGTTTCATAAAGAGAGAAGAAACAAATAAAACCGAAGGTGACAAACGTTTAGAGAAGTCATACATTGAAGACGGGACTGTGTTCCCCCACTTCCACCAGTTAAATAAATCCGAGTGAACAAGTTAACACGACGTCCCTCCCTCCTTGTGACGTTTCTTTATAGTGACCACACACACCCTCACGAACCTCACAGACCCGACGTGACCCAAAAGGGGAGTAAGTACCACACACACGAAAGGGTAAGATGTGACGAGTCCGAGGTCCAACGAGACATCCCCTTGAGAGATTTGACCCGGGACCCAACGTACGTGAAGGGTCCAGATTCGGTGAGTCCAAGTCCAAGAGTCCATGAGGTGTTTCCGTGTCTGAGTCAACCCATACTCAAAACACGGGAAGGACCAAGGTTCGTCGAGTCCACCGGTCCATGAACCGGTCGTGTGAGAGGGACCCACCCCGCAACGTAGAATAGTGGAGGGTCCAGGGTCGGCGAACCAAAGGGCCCACGTTTCACCCTTGCGACAAAGTCCACACGGTACACAGAGGAGACCCCTCGACTGAAGACCGAGGTTGGGAGGACCACCTGCAGTTGTCAGGTCCTAGGATCCTTCTGAACCAATCGTTGACCCTCGGACGAGTGTCAACCATCTTCTACGGTAAAGACCCCGGCTCAAACGGGGAACGGAAGACCGAGACCGACAGCGGACGGACGGAGGGACGGAGGACACCCCCTACCCGACCAGGTGACGACCGATCGAGAGGAGACTATCAGTGAGTCAAGAAACAAGACACTCGCTCGGGTCGTCACGGAATCCAATCTCGAAAAGTGTCCTTTCAAGAGAGAGAGAGAAAGACCGATAGGGTCCCAAACCCAACGGTTGAGTGTAATCAAGGGAGTCTAACGGGAGTCCCGTAAGTCCGGGTCAGGAATGGGATTCGTTACGTCGGACATAGAGGGACAAGTCGGGGACTAACGACCACCACCTGTCCTCGGAGACTAGATGAAGAGACGACCCTCAACGTCAATCCACACATTAGACACCCAAAATAAGTAAATAAAAAAGGAGGGCCAATACAACGGGAGACTCTAAGGTTTTGAGGGGTGTCTGGGAGACCACTTTCCTAAAGGACCACAAACCTTTGAAGAGGAGAAAATGTTGAGGGAGGGGTCCTGTCCAGAGACAGGGATTGAGAAAACAGAGAGAAAAATAGAAAATATAAAACAGGATGGAGGAAAACTTATGTTAGACGACGGAAAGACCCACGGACCACAGGAGACGGTCACAAGTCTTCAACAAAACACCACAAACGAGTCGTAAGTTTACTAGAAAGTTACTTAAACAGACCCTCTTTCACCAGAGGGACAGGATAAGGAGGTGGTAGAATCCTGGCAGGGAGTATTCGGGAAAGTTTTCACTGTTGATGAGTCAAACCTAACCGACATTAATAAGGGTGAACGACTTTACTCTACAGGACACTAATACGTCTCCCTTCCCTACTATAATGAAACCAAATTCCCACCTTCTCCCTCTCTCTTTACATACACTCTTCTTCCTCCGTTCTAAGACTACCTACTTTCTCTTTTTTAAGTCACAGACGTCTTCCAGTAAGTCTGTTGATGGTATGGGACGTATTCTCTCAGTCACACTACCCCGAGACAACTAAAGATCTATCGGTCCAACGTTGACAAAATTAACCCACTCATTTACTCAAAGACAGACCGTGACCGTAGGTCTTTCTACTAATCTTATCTATTAGTCAAATCTTTAAAGTGAGACATGTTTCTTTAGTAAATCGATATAATATTGGAATCGTGTTGCCCACTGACAACCAGTGAATGGTGAACAGTACCACTGACAACCACCTAACCTTGGTGGGTTCTGGTGCCTCAATGGTCTACAGTGTTCCTAGGACACCCGTTCTAAAAGTCAAAGTCTCGTAGTAAAGACTGATCTTATTACCTAATGTGTAATGGTCATATGGAGAGTCCGTAAAGACAGACACGTGGAAGTTGTCTCCATGTCCCGTCACCCTCTCTTCTTTCCTTCTTTCCTTTGATTCACTTACGGATGATTCACGTTCCGTGAAAGTGTACTAAATTTGGAGTGTCGATATAAAACTTCTATCATAATAAAGATTAAAAACAGACCTAAGATAGGACAGAATCTTTGAGTGTCGTTTATAATCGTGAAGTCTCAGAGATTACACAGGATGTTATATATTTATGAAAATTGGACCAATTTGACAGATTGGTGGGTAGACCAATACCTTGGGAACAACAAAGGGTCTCGTGGGAAACTATAAAGTCACTCGTTCAGGGAGACGAAAGAACCAGGAGTTTAGAGAGTAGATTTTACACATCACACATCATGAAACCTCCGTTACATACCATTGTATACAGTAAAATAAATCGGATATTTTTATTAGGACACTCTACTCATAAAAATTATACGGGTAAAGTGTGGATACCTTCGGTTCCTACTAACTTCGATTTACTGTTCGGTGTTCAATATGTCGATCAGTAACTATCTCGACTCTGAACTTAGGTTCCGAAGGAACAAGTAATTCAACTTATTCAAAAAGTACTTCAAAAGTTGATTGTTAGATACTTAAATACTCGACATACTGAAAGTCTTTTAAGAAAGGAAAGGAAATCCGATAAAAGGGACACTTTGCTCATCTACTGTAATTAACTAAAGATGTCCAGAATACATTAGAGAGAATCTCAAATTCCAAGTTGGTATCCATAGAGTCCAGTTCAACTTTAACGTAAGTTTTTAGATCTAATGGTTTAGGTCCCTTCTACTTCTGTAAGTAATGGTATTTATACCAATATTAAAATCAATCTTTATAGTAAATCCCGGAATTTGAATACCCTCCTTATTTAAGGACTTTAACCCGAGAGTCTATTCAATCTCTTTCAAAGGGACACTAGGAATGGTAATGGTAAATCGATCATAGAGTTCTTTCCTATCGTTGTTGTCAGAACAGTTTCTTAGAACTATCCGAAGAGTTCCCACACATAACTGGACCCTCCTACCTACCAGGGTGTATATAATTACTAGAAAACAGGACGGTCGTATCTCGATTACGTGTACAAGTACAGAGTATGGGAGTATATGTTCAGATGAGAATAAGGACTTAGGAAGTCGAGGAGTGATCCCGGGTATAAAGATTGGGGTAATTGTTTCGAATCGAGAGGTTATATCAGATCGAATCCCCCTAAGGGTCTTTCACACCTCACACGATTCGTGTGTGAAGTCTCACACGATTCGTGTCCTCTCGAACATCGAAGTAACGTTGCAGGGTGGATTATGTTCTTAGAGAAGGTATTGTGGGATCAGTCTAAGAAGATTTCTTTTTACGTTTTATAAAGAAGGATGAAAAAAGTGATGAAAGAAGTAAAAAAGATAGGAAGGAAAGAAGAAAAACAAGTAAATAATATGGTTTTAAACCCTTCGGATCTATAGCAAAGTTTATGGTATTCGTGTTTCTTCACTCCGGTCCATGGACGTAAGTACTTCACTTATGAAGGCTGTTTTGGAACTATAGACTCCTATTCGAAAGTTAAACACAAAACGTGGGGTAGTAAAGACAAAAACGTTTTCAAAGTGAGAGTCAAGTCAAGTCAGGTCAAGTCAGCGAGTCAGCACAGACTGATAAACGCTGAGGTACTTAGTGTCGTGCGGTCCGGAGGGATAGGTAGTGGTTGAGGGTCTCAAGTGAGTCTGAGTGCACGTAGCTCAGTCACTACGGTAGGTCGGTAGAGTAAGAGACAACAGGGGAAGAGGAGGACGGGGGTTAGGGAGGGTCGTAGTTTCAGAAAAGGTTACTCAGTTGAGAAACGTACTCCACCGGTTTCATGACCTCAAAGTCGAAATCGTAGTAAGGAAGGTTTCTTTGGGGTCCTAACTAGAGGAAGTCTTACCCGACCAACCTAGAGGAACGTTAGGTTCCCTGAGAGTTCTCAGAAGAGGTTGTGGTGTCAAGTTTTTGTAGTCAAGAAGTCGTGAGTCGAAAAAAGTGTCAGGTTGAGAGTGTAGGTATGTACTGGTGACCTCTTTGGTATCGGAACTGATCTGCCTGGAAACAACCGTTTCATTACAGAGACGAAAACTTATACGATAGATCCAACCAGTATTGAAAGGAAGGTTCCTCATTCGCAGAAAATTAAAGTACCGACTTTAGTGGAAGACGTCACTAAAACCTCGGGGTTTTTTATCAGACTGTGACAAAGGGGTAGATAAAGGGTACTTCACTACCCTGGTCTACGGTACTAGAAGCAAATGACTTACAACTCGAAATTCGGTTGAAAAAGTGAGGGGGGAAAGTGAAAGTAGTTCTCCGAAAAATCAAGGAGAAGTGAAAGACGGTGTTCCCACCACAGTAGACGTATCGACTCTAATAACTATAAAGAGGACCGTTAGAACTAAGGTCGAACACGAAGAAGGTCAGGTCGCAAAGAGTACTATATGAGACGTATAGTCAATTTATTCGTCCCACTGTTATATGTCGGAACTGCACGAGGAAAAGGATAAACCTTGGTCAGAGAACAAGGTACAGGTTATGATTGACAACGAAGGATTGGACGTATGTTTAAAGAGTTCTCCGTCCAGTCCACCAGCCCATAAGGGTAGAGAAAGTCTTAAAAGGTCAAATAACACTAGGTGTGTCAGTTTCCGAAACCGTATGAGTTATTTCGTATTTATCTTCAAAAAGACCTTGAGAGAACGAAAAAGGTGCTAGGTCGTCTACAAGTATTAAACTAGAAACCAAGGAGACGGAAAAGATTTTGGTCGAACTCGTAGACCTTAAAGTACCAAGTACATAACGACTTGGACCGAACCTCTTAAAACTCGTAAAGAAATTATCTGACACTCTACTCACGTAACACGTCATCAAACTCGTAAGAAAACGTAACGGAAAGAAACCCTAACCTTACTTTTGCCTGAAAAAGGTCAGGACACCGGTGACGACTCAAAAGGTTTAAATGACCGTATAACTCACGTCGTGAAAGTGTCGTAGTAGAAAGTCCTAAACTTTGTCGAGATGACCTTAAGGTAGTGGAGGTGATCGAAACAAGTATCACTACGTAAGTTTCCGGGTAAACTGAAGTGTAAGGTCCTACAGACCGAGATCCACTCACTAGTGTGGTAGCACTGAGAGACCAATTACTTCTAGAAAAAACATGTCAAGAAGACACATAAGAACGGTGGAGAAGAATTATAGAAGACGAAGACAATCCAGGTCTGGTAAAGACAGGAAATAGCTCGGGTAGAAACGTACTTTACAAGGGAACCGTAGAGATTAAAAGAACTTCCCTAGAGATCAGAAAGGGTAAAGACAACAAAAGGAGATAAACAAACGTGACTAACGACTTCTTCCGAAAGAATAGAGAAGAACGATAAGAAGTCTTGAGACGTAAATCTACGAATATAGAAAGGAAAAGAGGAAACGAAAAACAGAGAGAAGAAAAGTGTCGATAAACATTCCGGAGGGGTCTGTCGGTAAAACGAAAAAACGTAAAGAAAAGGTACCCCTACCAGAACTAAGGTCAGAGGACATGTTACAGTACTTGGAGTCAGGCATCAAGTAGTCCGTGAGATAGACAGTCTAGATCCGGGAATTTAGATAGAGAGTGAAGGTCACATATCAGTGTTCCCTAAACTAAATCCAGTATGGACTTACCAGATCACCAAAGGGGATGAAAGAAGTTAAATTCAGACTTAAACCGTTATTCCTCGAGTACTAGACTCGGTGTCAGTTGAGGACCAGAATAAAAACTACTCACATATCTCGAAGAGGTAGAAACAGACGTTTATTATATTAGTTAGACTAAAGTCACAACTGATAGACCACTACAGGTACACATCTCAGAAGAGAACACAACAACCTTCTCCCACAAACGATACTGGTCACACAAGAGAACCGTTTTGAGATAATCGGAAACGGGACGAAGTAAGGCATAAGGTTCCGGTTTAAACGGACAATGAGGTCCACAAAGAACTGAAGGATGAAAACGTAAGGACAGGGGATATTACTTTTTCTGTAGAAAAAACACACAATCAAGATTTTCCAGAACATCCAGAAGTATCTTGGTAAGTTGAAGTCGAAGAAGTCGTAATGACTAACCCCGTATCTGAACCTAATGATACTATAACTTACCAAACGGAACCTTTGCTTGTCTCTAGTAAGACAGTAAAAACTCTAACGTCGGTTCATGACGTAAAGCCTGAGAAAACAACTGGTACTACCGATGAGGTAAAGAAGACTCCCTAAGGACGGGCGTCAATATGTATATTACCAGTCGACTCCATTTAAGTGGGTAAGGTCAGGTAACATTAAGAGGTTAAGGATTTTACATCTGCAAGTGAGAACGGTAGAGAAAAAAACTGGTCAAGGTTAAACGGAACGAAGTACCTGGACTGTAAGGTCCAAGGATACGTTATAACGAGAAATGTCGTAGCCTAGAACGAAGATAGTGTACAGTGTAGGTTTTGACCCATAACGAAAACGAAACCGAGGTAGGGAAGTAAGAAAGACCTCAATAAAGAGGTGACTAGAGGTCATCGTATAACCCGTGGATGACTGGACCCCTCAGAAAAAGTCATAGGATAGTAAAACGGAAAAGTATGACAAGTACCTCAAGAGTTCCGTTCTTATGACTTCACCAAACGGTAAGGGAAGGGGTCACCTGGTGTAAGACAGTCTGGAGAGGTGGTACTGGGTGGGCAGAACCCACCGGAGTACCCGTACCGAATCAAAGTAACTCAATCTGTTCCGACACCAGGATCACACTAATCTAACTGATCAAAAGACACTCATACCAAGGTCACACAGACGGGAGACTACGGGAGAAAGTTGTGGATGTCAGAATGAACCCAAAGAGAATGGAACCTACACCCTATAGAAAAGTGTCGACGAGGTCGTTTCACGTCGGTGACGAGGAATGGAACCTACTCCCTATAGAAGAGTGACGAAGGGGAGGACTGAAATTTACACCGTATCGAGGAGATGCACCAGGACACAGAGGGGTCGGTGACGAGGAACCTGCACCACAACGAGGAGGGACGGCGGCGGAGACCGGAGTCCGCACCTCATCTAGGAGAGCCGACGGTGGGGATTGGAGCCTGGGATCCATCGAGGAGAACCGGCGGCGGGGACTGGAACCTGTACCCCATCGAGGAGGTCCGGCGATGGTCCTCAATGTATACTTAGAACTCAATGTATCTAAGTATGAGATACTCACATTACTACGTGAGTTGTATATATAGAGAGACGATCTAACATTCACGCAATGTCTACCTCTGAACAAAGTATCCTGATGTGTAAGGGGACACGTTGTTTATGTAAAGAAATTAGTTATTTTTACTATTGTGTTCGATTAATAACGAATCATGTACAAGAAATAATTTTTCTGTTTAGTAGAGTTTTACCCTCTTTTAGGTTTTGGAAAAAATCTTCACTCCTCCAACCCTTTTGTACCTTTATCCATTAGAGTTTCCAGGAAAGGTCAAGACTGTACCAGAATACTAGAATAGAATAGGTTGAAGACTCTTGTTTTGTTTGGACGGAAAATAAATAAATAAATAAACTGACAATCGACCACTAAAAAAAAAATAAAAAAATTTATATTTAAATAAATAAAATTAACCTCCGATTAATGAAATGTTATAACATAACCAAAACGATATGTAGTTGTACTTAGTGTAAAATTTCCCGTTCTTTATAACAACCTTTTAACCACATTCACCTTTCTCTTCTTTGGAAATTTCAGTCTCCATGGTCTTAGGTTTATGGTGGAAACGATGAAGAAGACACTGGAACCACTCCAATAAGGTTGAGTAAAGTGAAAGAGGGTGTGGTACGACGTCTATTCGTCTCAGGAATATAATCTACTAAAGGGAGAGAAGGGGTCAAATAGAGAGAGGAGGATGATAGGTGGCGGTTTATTAAGAAGATAATCGGTTACCGTTCCTCTTATTCTCCTTCATCCCTAGGTGAATTATCCGGTTTGAAGATCAGAAAGATTATCCGAAATAGATAAAAGAACATCGAGTATGACCGTAATCACCGTCGTGTACTCCAGTACCTTTTCCATAACCAAATTCTTGGCCCTTGGGATCTACTCAGGTAAAGGTAGAGACACTTTATACTTCAACACACATGTACTTGTCACCTGTTCGATCGCAACTTTCTCTGCCAAATATTACAAAAAGATCGTTATAAAGTACTCAATTTTCTGATCACTAGACATAATTAATTCTGAACCTGTGATCTCGGTCTCGTAGGTTACTATTAAGGTGAAAAGTAATTAAAGTGTCCTGGTCAAGGATCCGTGAAGGAAGAACTCTTCCTTGAGAGTAGACTTATTAAGTCTTGTTCTTCTCTCATTTACTTAAACTTTATCACTAAAGAAATTTCGAAATTTTTTTTTGTGTCTTTTATAAGTTTGACGAGATCGATAAAGTCCTTTTATTTTGACGAATCCTGAACACAAATAGACAGACTCAATACCTACAAACAAGGTCGATTCTTCCTACAACTTTACATATTTTAAGTACCACTACGTGACGGTAAGAGAGACCATTGTACACAACGGTTCTAGTTAAAATAATGTACTCTTAAAAACATTTCAAGTTGTTCTGGAATAAGGTACCTTGACATTCGGACTTCTATGATTGTTATTATTTCTAAAAATAGATCCGTAGATCACTAGTAAGTGAATTTTTTCTAACCTAAACAAGAGAAATAAGGTAAATCGGTAAGAAGAAAAGAGGGAAAAGTACTAGAGATGAAGAGAGATCAGTTCCGATACCAAAAAGGACACCAGCACATGCCTACACTCTCAACCTGACACTTCTTCCGACTCGTGGCTTCTTAACTTGACACCACAACCTCTTCTGAGAACTCTCAGGGAACCTGATGTTCCTCTAGGTCGGTCAGGTAAGACTTCCTCTATTTGGGATCCTAAAGAAACCTTCCTTACTACGATTTCGACTTTGAGGTCATGAAACCGGTGGAGTACGCTTCTCAACTGAGTAACTTTTTCTGACACTACGACCCTCCCTAACCCCCGTCCTCCTCTTCCCCTGCTGGCTCCTATTCTACCGACCTACCGTAGTGACTGAGCTACCTACACTCAGACTCACTTGAGACCCTCAACCATTACCTGTCCCTCCGGACCGCACGACGCTAAGTACCCCAGTGTTTCTCAACCTGTGCTGACTCACTAACTCGACTTGACTTGGCTTGAAGAGGAATGGAGGAGTAGAAGGAAACAGATACACAGAAGACGAAAGAAAGAAAAAAAAATAGAAGGATCGGAAGAGAAGGAGAAGATAGAGGAGGGAAAGAAAACATAAAAGGAGAGCAGGAAGAAAAGAGTACGGGAGATGAGGAAAGATTAGAGAGAATGAGGTAAAATAGAAGTAAACAAGAAAAGAAGGAATAGATTAATTTTTACTACACTTCAACATTTGAATGAATACCGTTGAAAGGAGAAAGATTCTCCTGACTCTGAGGTTCATCTGTATATCTTTCTTTAAGGTGTCTGTGTTTTTCCAAGTTCATCGGTGGGGTCATATAAGGTGTTTTAACATAAGTCACGTGAGGGTGATCGGTAGAAGGACGAAGGGTACAGTAGGAATTAAGGAAGTAACGAACAATAGGTCAGTGGTGTACCGACAACAATGATAGTTTACAAGATATTAATTCTTGATCGACACACATTCGAGACATGGTTTAATTACGAGTCCAGGGAAGGGGATCCGTTGAATATCCGGTACTGTCTCTTGTGAACTATGTTCGTCTACTTTCCTTTATTTTACAATTTTAGAGTCTCGTCCTCTAGTATTCAAATTTGTATTTTCAAATTTGAAGAGTAAAATACCATAACCTTTCATTCCGTCATAGGATGTCGGTAGTCACCAGTATAGTACATCCCTGACCATCCGGAATCGTACTGAATTCTAATACAAAATTGACGTTACCAGTCTGACAATAACCAGTATGAAGAAAGTCGTTCTTTGATCGAGAGTAAATAAAGACATTATATTGTAAATCAAGTCACGGGAGAGGACACTTTCATAACTAATTGGAGGTCAAATCCCGTCTTACGAGTTAACGTGAAGATCTTTGAAGAAAAACAAGTTTAAATTTTGTTCCAATTATTGTTCCTCAATGACACTCATAAATTACTCTATGAGATAAATTTTGTACCGAGTACTTCAGATTTTATATATGATAGATCGGGAAATGTTATTTGGTAAACGAGTACGGATCGTCCCATGTAGTATTCTTTGAGACCCGACCTTCTTCGTGTTCGACCTTAGTTCTAACGGTCCTATTTATAATTATTGGAGTCTATACGTCTACTGTGGTGGGAATACCGTCTTTCACTTCTCCTTGTTTTTTCGGAGAACTACTCTCACTTTCTCCTCTCACTTTTTCAACCGAATTTCGAGTTGTAAGTCTTTTGCTTCTAGTACCGTAGACCAGGGTATCCTCTCACTTTTTCAACCGAATTTCGAGTTGTAAGTCTTTTGCTTCTAGTACCGTAGACCAGGGTAGTAAAGTACCCTTTACTTACCCCTTTGTCACCTTTGTCACAGTCTGAAATAGAAAAACCCGAGGTTTTAGTGACGTCTACCACTAACGTCGGTACTTTAATTTTCTGCGAATGAGGAACCTTCCTTTCAATAATGGTTGGATCTATCGTATAAGTTTTCGTCTCTGTAATGAAACGGTTGTTTCCAGACAAGGTAGTTCCGATACCAAAAAGGTCGACAGTACATACCTACACTCTCAACCTGACACTTCTTTCGACTCGCGGCTTCTTAACTACAAAAACTTGCCACTACAACCTCTTCGGAGAACTCTCAGGAAACCTGACGTTCCTCTAGGTTGGTTAGGTAAAACTTCCTCTAGTCAGGACCCTAAAGAAACATTCCTTACTACGATTTCGACTTTGAGATCATGAAACCGGTGGAGTATACTTCTGAATTTAGTAACCTTTTCTGACACTACGACCCTCCCTAACCCCCGTCCTCCTCTTCCCCCGTTGTCTTCTAGTCTACCGACCTACCGTAGTGACTGAACTACCTGCACTCAGACTCACTTGAGGCCCTCAACCACTACCTGTACCTCCAGACCGTACGACGTTAAGTACCCCAGCGTTTCTCAACCTGTACTGACTTTCTGACTTGACTTGACTTAACTCGGATTTTCTCATGAATCGTGTACTACATGGGAGTTATTTATAACATACGGACCGTGTAATTTTTTTACGACACATTAGAAAGTGATAATAATAATCGTATACATAAGGGTCTTCACCATCGGGTTAAAATCAAAAGACTTATTCGGTTTTTAGTACTTCGTATACCCAATCACAATCCGGATAGAACTAGGATCGGGATGAGGTTTTATTCTAAAGAGTCCGAATCGTGATAACTATTTAAACAACGGACACTCACCCATCTACCACCCTCACAAAAGGACACACAACATCCTACAAATCGTCAAGAGATAAGTGGTCTACGATTATCGTGAGGGTGGGGACCAAACCTTTGGTTTTTACAGAGGTCCATAATGGTTTACAAGGGACCCCCACTTTTTAACGAGGGTAATACTTGGTGACTAGTTTTCCCTATTGTTTTATGTTATGTTACACAACCGGTAAACTTGAGTACTCTGGGTTTCTTCAACTATAAAAGTAAATCCGCAGTCAACGAAACCCATTCCTCCTCCCTCTTACACTCCAATACCTCAAGGGTCAAATTTAGATTTAATCTTAAGCCTGTCTACATCGTACAAACCATTTGGTCACCCGACAGAACAGTCTCCAGATACACGTTGTCTCATTTCTTCCGTTGAGTTTAGTGTAAGTTAGATTTCCTTCTTCCACCGTCAAACCTCCTTAAATACTTTCTAGAGAAAACGACTTTTGATTTATTTACAAGTCATCAGGACTAATCATCGTAAAAACTTTTATGTCTCGTGTTTCCCTTCTTTTCGTGAAGTCGTGAGAAAACTGTATCCGGAAGATCATCGATCCCCTATTACTCCCGAGGTCACCACAACGTATCCTTTCCGACATCCTGGTCTGTCTTATCTCCATCGTTTTCCTTATTACCTGTATTTATGTACACCTTGTATACTCTCGGAATCTTTGTAAATTTCCTATCTAACGGTCCTTAACCTCATAAATCAATACATCCCAGTTCTTAGTCATATTTATTATAAGGATATAAGTAGTACACGGGAATAAATTATAGTGTTCAACCACTTTTGATTTTTTTATGTCCTGTGACCGTTTATAACTAGTCATTTTTCAATAAATTACTTCACTAATTTGGGTAGACCTACCCAGAGGTCTACTACTCGAAGTCTTGTGTAGTTATACTTACGAACCCTCAATCCTTTGGGACGAAAGTTAAGGGGATAAACTGGAATATTTTCATTAAAGGGAAGTGAACCGGAGTCAAAGGAGTAGAAACTTCATCCGTCCAACCTGAACTGATAGAAAGTCTAAGAAAGACCGGGACTGTAAGATTCGTGGTTGCTAATATGTTTGTCCAAACCAAGTCATTTTTATAGGTAAAGAAAAGATCTTGAAGAGACATTTGGTCTCTACAACTTCTTCTCTCCGTATCGGTCTAGAAATGGAGGGGAGATCAGGGCTAGGTGTCGGGACTTCATCTACCCAAAGATATTGTATAGGAAGAAAGAGAGATTAGACGAAAATTTCCGTTTTATTGAGATCCGAAGGGTAAAATGTAGAATCCAGATAACTCATAGTAGGATAACTACGAATTACTGATATACTAGAAAATATACCAATTTTTCCCAAAAGTTTGATAAAAGATTTAAGAGAGAAAATCGTCCAGTATATGAAGTTATAAATCAGAGGGATTTCTAGATAAAAGGTAGTAAAATTCTGTATAAATCAAAGGAGACTTACGAAAGACCATGACCCGACATTGACTTATAATCCCTAAATTCAGGACTAAGAAGATGATATTGAAAGACACAATGATACCTGTATGACAAATTTTTTTAAAACCTCTATACCACGATTAAGGAAGTGAAAAATACCTAACCTTCCCTCGAAAGTATAGACTTTCTGAGTCTTATCCGTCTTTACAGATTTATTACTGAAACTTTCGTCTTCTCTGAGTCTTTTATACAGTAAGGGTTCTTGACTTGTATTTTATGGTTATTATGTCAGTTAGACTTTACATTCTTATTTAATTCTATATAGGTGTATTACCTTATGATAGGTTTTGTGATCTATGTTTTCTGATGAATAATTTACCTCTCTCATCGTACCTTCGTATGTGTTAGACAAGTCAAGTCAACGAGTCAGTACAGGTTGAGAAACACTGCGGTACCTGTCGTCGTGCGGTCCGAAAGGACAGGCAGTGGTTGTGGGTCTCGAACGAGTTTGAGTACAGGTAACACAACCACTACGGTAGGTTGGTAGAGTAGGAGACAGTAAGGGAAGAGGAGGACGGGGGTTAGAAAGGGTTGTGGTCCCATAAAAGGTTACTCAGTCAAGAAATGTAGTCCACCGGTTTCATAACCTCAAAGTCGTAGTCGTAGTCAGTAAGGTTACTTGTAAGTCTTTAACTAAAGGAAAACCTAAATACCCAAACTAGAGGAACGTTGGGTTCCCTGAGAGTTCTTAGAAGATGTTGTAGTGTCAAGTTTTCGTAGGTAGGAAGTTGTGAGTCGAAAGAAATATCAGGTTGAGATTGTAGGTATGTACTTGTGACCTTTTTCGTACCGGAACTGATCAGTCTGTAAACAACCGGCACTACAGAGACGAAAAATTATACAACAGATCCAACAGTATCTAAAAGAAGGTTCCTCATTCACCGAAAATTAAAGTACCAACGTCAGTGGTAGACGTAACTAAAACCTCGGGTTCTTTTATTTCAGACGGTGTAAAGGTAACAAAGGGATAGATAAACGTTACTTCACTACCCACCAATAGACCCAGTACTTCTAGAAAAAATATATTAAGAAGAAACATAAGAACAGTAGAGAACAATTATAAAAGACGAAGACAATCCGGGTATGGTAAAGACAGGAAATAAAACGGTTAGTAACGTACTTTATAAGGGGACTATAGAGATTAAAAGAACTTCTGTAGAGATCAGAAAGGGTAAGATGAGAAAAGGAAATAAAGAAACGTAACTAGTGACTCCTTCCGAAAGAATAAAGAGGAACGATAAGAAACCTTGAGACGTAAGTTTACCCATATAAAAAGGAAAGAGAAAACGGGAAGTGAATAGAAGAAAAGAGTCTATAAATATTCCGGAGGAGTCCGTTGGTAAAAAAGATAACGTAAAGAAAAAGAACCCCTACCAAAACTAGTAGCGGAGGACATGTTAAAGTACCTGGACACAGCTATCAAGTAGTCCGTGAGACAGATAGTCTAGATCAGGGAATTCAGATAAAGAGTGAAGGTGATGTATTAGTATTCCCTAAACTAAATACAGTATGGACTTACCAGATCACCAAAAGGGATGAAAGAAGTTAACTTCAGCCTTAAACCGTTTTTCCTCAAGTACTAGACTCGGTGTCAGTCGTCTGGTATATCTCGAAGAGGTAGAAACCGACGTTTCTTATATTAGTTAGACTAAAGTCATAACCGGTAGACTACTACAGGTACACATTTCAGAAGAGAACACAACAACATTCTCCCATAAAAGATACTGGTCAAGTAATAGAAGTGTTTTGAGATCATCGGAAACGGGACGAAGTAAAACATGAAGTTCCGGTTTAAACGGACAATGAGGTCCACAAAGAACTAAAGGATGAAAACGTAAGGTCAGGGGATACTATTTTTCAAGTAGACAACCCCATAATTAAGATCTTCTAGAACATCCAGAAGCATCTTGGTAAGTTAAAGTCGAAGAAGTCGTAATGACCAACCCCATACTGAACCTAATGACACTATAACTTATGTGATGGTATACATTTTATCTATTTGGTCCCGACACATTGTTGGATCTACCCACCCTCCACCCTGTCGTCAAGTGTTCACTTCCCTGTATACATAAGGTTATCGATTAAGTACAACTACATACCGTCTTCATTTTAGTTATACCATTTCGTTAATAAAAAGTTAATTTTTATTTATTTGAAAATTTTTCTTAGAGTTTTTTCGGAAGAATAAATTTTCCAAAGAAAAGTACTCTAAAATCTTTTCGTTTTAATAATCCTTACTTTTGTGTAATAGTTAACAGTCTCCAATCTTCGTATTCTTAACCGACAGTTTTCATATTGTGTTCTCCTGAAAGCCCCATTACCTCGATAAGAGATACTTTGACACTATCGTCTCTGAGTCACGATATATAATTCAACCACGTTTATATTAATATCAAAGCCAGTCACTTAAAATTTAGTTACATTGACCAGAGTTGGTATAGAAATAATTAGTTTTATCATCGATAATTTTGGTTATTTAAAAAAGGTTACTCTTTGTTAAAACAAATAAGAACGTCGTATTTTTAGACACGAAGTCCTAAACTTCTTAAGAATGTTTCTCAAAAGACGTAGGACGATAAACACCTGACAAAAGGGACGTTTTTAAACAACTCTACGAACTCCTTCTCTATCAACCAACCACTCTCCAGTCCACTTATACCGTCTACTCCGTTTTGAAACATCAAGTTAAACAAATTGAAAACTTCACGACCAACACGTTACACGTCAACTCGTAACGGGATCTCTTCTTAACGTGGAAAAGACAACTGGTTACGACCGAACTTCCGTCACGTCAAAAACCACATAGAGTAACTAAACGACTCGCATGAAGACTCTACATTACCAAAGTGACGTTAAGTCTTTCGACATCACCTAGTCCGGTCGTCGTTTGGTGGTTTTTCACTGTTACTTGAAAAAGACCACTTGTAAACCGAAACTCTTTACGAAACCTCGAAGAAGAACCAGTTTGGTGACTCGACCAGTAGTGACTAACAGTATTATTTTAGGTGAAGAACAATCGTGTAGTGTTAGGTAAACTCTTTACCAAGTAACAACAACACATCTTATTCTCTTCTGTTGTGTAGTTTTACTGTTGAAAAAACAAAAAGTAAGTGGAGTCCTCCGTGGGTGAATAACTCGAAAAAGTGGAAAGGTTAAACGAAGTTTACGGTTTCCTGGTATCTTCCAAGCTGTAACTCAAGAAACCGTTGAAGAGTATATCAGCATTCTTCTAGTCGAAGGTACTACTGAGAGTCAACAGTAAAAGTCGAAGGTTACCGGTCGGTGATATGACGAGTAGAAGTTCCGAGAGTAGAGGAAACATTTTGAAGAGCTCAGAGGTACGTGACAATCGTCAAGGAACCGGTTTACGTAATAACTACAACACTCAACAGAGGTGACGAAATTGTAGGTAAAACTTGAGTTTATTCTTTTAGTAAGTTTAAACGAAAGACAGATTGTAGTAAAGATATCAGATTTTATTTATATTTTATTTGTTCATTGTACAGTAATCGTTTTTTTTTTTTTTGATTTCGTTCTTTACACGTAATTTTACTACATACTGTATTGGTGTAAAGAAATCTTACATAAGGTTATCCTTTACCGTTTAAAATTGTTACGTTTTCGACGTTTATAAAAACGTAGTTTGATTATTAACGGTTTTGGGTGTCTTAACTCTGAATACTAGGTCTGTTCTGCTACCGTCTTAGAACAGAAATGGAAGAGAAAGGGTGATAACAACAAAAAAAGTCAGTGAGTCAGTATAGACTGAGAAACACTGTGGTACGTGCTGTCGTTCGGTTCGAAGAAACAGGTAGTAGTAGAGGGCCTCGGACGAGTTTGAGTATAGGTGACTCAGTCCCTACAGTAGGTTTTTAGAACAGGAGACAGTAGCGGAAGAGAATAAAAGTCAGAAAGGGTCTTAGTTCGAGAAAAGGTTACTCAATCGAGAAACGTAGTCCACTGGTTTCATGACCTCGAAGTGAAGTCGTAGTCAGTAAGGTTACTATAAGTCCTAACTAAAGGAAATCTTGACTGACGAAACTATAGGAACGTGAGGTTCCCTCAGAGTTCTCAGAAGAGGTTATGGTGTCACACTTTCGTAACTAAGAAACCGTGAGAAGGAAGAGATACCAGGTTAAGAGTGTAGGTATGTACTAAAGACCTTTTTAGTATCGAAATTGATCTGTCCGGAAACAGTCGTTTCACTACAGAGACGAAAAATTATACGACAGATCCAACCAGTATCGAAAAGAAAGTTCCTCATTCACAAGAAATTAAAGTACCGAGTCAGTGGTATATATCACTAAAACCTTGGGTCTTTTATTTGGGACAGTGACAAAGGTAACAAAGGGGTAGATAAACGGTACTTCACCCCCTCCCCCCGGACTAAGGTATTATAAACAAAAAACTTACAACTCCAAATTCGGTCGAAAAAGTGAGAGGAGAAAGTGGAAGTAGTTCTCCGAAAAATCACGGAGAAGTGAAAGACGGTATTTCGACCACAGTAATCGTATAGACTCCAACTATAAAAAGAACCGTTAGAACTAAGGTTGAACACGAAGTAGGTCGGATCGTAAAACGTACTACATGAGATGAGACCTGTGTTGAATTTATTCGTCCCACTGTTATATGTCGGAGTACAGGAGGAAAGGGTTAAAACTTGGTCAGGGTGATATATCTTGACATTTAGAACCTTTATGTTCTGTCATTTTTTTTTCCTACGATTTTCGAACTTTTTTTCTTTATCTTGAACAATCACTGGGGTCTTAGTCTCCTTTTATGATAGTCGTCCCATAGAGTGAAAGAGTAGGTTGTCTTCTGCCACTGGGTCCGGACCGTAAATGGGGTTTAAATTGTTGTCTATGACCGTGAGCATCCATATTGTTAGGGAGACTAGATTTCCCTAAAATGAATTTTTGTGATCCTTTCCCTTTAGTTAACCTTCGGAATAATTATTATTCCTTCACAAGAGGGAATAAAGGGTTTCTACTTCTTCGAGATATGTCAGTTCTTTTTGCTCTGGTCCTCGATTGACACCGAGTCTAGTACTTGAGGAATAATGGTTTAAGTCTGAGTTTAACTTCTTTCATCCTTTTTGGTGATCTAGTAAGTCCATACTGGATTTAGTTTAGGGAATACTAATATGTCACCTTCTCTCTTTATCTAAATTCCCGGATCTAGACTGTCTATCTCACGGACTACTTGATACCTGACTCCAAGTACTGTAACATGTCCTCTGTCCCTAGTTCTGGTAGGGGTACCTTTTCTTTACGTTTTTTTGTTTTACCGACAGACCCCTCTGGACTGTTTATCGACACTTTTCTTCTCTCCGCTTTTCGTTTCCTCTTTTCCTTTCTATATTCGTAGACTTACGTCTCAAGTTTTCTTATCGTTCTTCTCTATTCTTTCGGAAGAAGTCGCTAGTTACGTTTCTTTATCTCCTTTTGTTGTCTTACCCTTTCTGATCTCTAGAGAAGTTCTTTAAATCTTTGTGGTTCCCTTGTAAAGTACGTTTCTACCCGAGCTATTTCCTGTATTTACCAGACCTGGATTGTCTTCGTCTTCTATAATTCTTCTCCACCGTTCTTATGTGTTTTCTTCACAAGTTTTTTCTAGAAGTGCTGGGTCTATTAGTACTACTACACTAGTGATTAGATCTCGGTCTGTAGAACCTTACACTTCAGTTCACCCGGAATCTTTGGTAGTGATACTTGTTTCGATCACCTCCACTACCTTAAGGTCATCTCGACAAAGTTTAGACACTTTCTACTACGACACTTTCTACTACGACACTTTCACGACGTGAGTTATACGGTCATTTAAACCTTTTGAGTCGTCACCGGTGTCCTGACCTTTTCCAGTCAAAAGTAAGGTTAGGGTTTCTTTCCGTTACGGTTTCTTACGAGTTTGATGGCGTGTTAACGTGAGTAGAATGTCAGATAATTTCATTACGAGTTTTAAGAGGTTCGGTCCGAAGTCGTTATACACTTGTCACTTGAAGGTCTACAAGTTCGACCAAAATCTTTTCCGTCTCCTTGGTCTCTAGTTTAACGGTTGTAGGCGACCTAGCACCTTTTTCGTTCTCTCAAGGTCTTTTTGTAGATAAAGACGAAATAACTGATAAGGTTTCGGAAACTGACACACCTAGTGTTATTTGACCTTTTAAGACTTTCTCTACCCTTATGGCCTGGTGGATTGGACGGAGAACTCTTTAGACATACGTCCCGTCCTTCGTTGTCAATCTTGACCTGTACCTTGTTCTCTGACCAAGGTTTGTCCTTTTCCTCGTGCAGTTCCGACATATAACAGTGGGACGAATAAATTGACTATACGTCTCATGTAGTACTCTTTGTGACCTGACCTTCTTTGTGTTCGACCTTGGTTCTAACGGCCCTCTTTATAGTTATTGGAGTCGATACGTCTACTGTGGTGGGAATACCGTCTTTCACTTCTCCTCGATTTTTCGGAGAACTACTTTCACTTTCTCCTCTCGCTTTTTCAACCGAATTTCGAGTTGTAAGTCTTTTGCTTCTAGTACCGTAGACCAGGGTAGTGAAGTACCCTTTACTTACCCCTTTGTCATCTTTGTCAAAGTCTGAAATAAAACCCCCCGAGGTTTTAGTGACGTCTACCACTGAAGTCGGTACTTTAATTTCCTGCGAATGAGGAACCTTCTTTTCAATACTGGTTGGATCTATCATATAAGTTTTCGTTTCTGTAATGAAACGGCTGACTCCAGGCAGATCAGTTCCGATACCAAAAAGGACACCAGTACATACCTAAACTCTCAACCTGACACTTCTTCCGACTCGGGGCTTCTTAACTACGAAAACTTGACACCACAACCTCTTCTGAGAACTCTCAGGGAACCTGACGTTCCTCTAGGTTGGTCGGGTAAGACTTCCTCTAGTTAGGACCCCAAAGAAACCTTCCTTACTACGATTTCGACTTTAAAGTCATGAAACCGGTGGAGTACGCTTCTCAACTGAGTAATCTTTTCTGACACTACGACCCTCCCTAACCCCCGTCCTCCTCTTCCCCTGTTGTCTCCTACTCTACCAACCTACCGTAGTACCTGAGCTACCTTCACTCAGACTCACTTGAGGCCCTCTACCACTACCTGTCCCTTCGGACGGCACGACACTAAATACCCCAGCGTTTCTCAGCCTGTGCTGACTCACTGATTTGACTTGACTTGACAAGAGGGATGACCCGAACTCTATGGGGAGAGAAACGGTTTGTACTTTTGAGTTAGAGGTGTGTCAATTGTAGGTCTGTGATACCCATGATCGTCTCCACAAGAATGGGGTTTTTCCCGGTTTGATCCTTCACGAGAGGAAGGGACGTACAGGACTGTAGGGGGGTGGGGGCGGAGTTGGTGTGGTTTATCTCTGTGTTGTTTTGATCCACGTTCCCGTGTCTGATATTACCGTAGTTTTCGTTGTAGTCGGTCCCTTTGTGAAAAAAAGAGACGGCTGGAATAAAAGAGTCTCTGTGACCACGACGTACGCCTTCCTCAGTAGACGTTCCCTGTGGTGTGGTTTTTTTTTACTGGGATTAAGTCCTTTTAGAGATATAAGGGTTCAATGACCCGTTGTTGTTGTTATTGACAGGTCGGACCTTTTTGTTTTTACGAAACAAAGGTTGTCTTCTTCCGAGGAAATGGGGTAGATGTTCGTGTCAAAAGACCTTCGAAGAATGTGAAGTAGTTCGTTGTAGTCATCCTTAGTTACACTCTGGATGTTCATACTATAATTGGTTCGTCTAGTTCCGAGTCTACTACTTGATGAACAACGGTTTTAGTCTGAATTTAACTTATTTCATCCCCTTTGGTGACGTAGAAAGTCCATACTGGATTTAGTTTAGGGAATGTTAATATGTCACCTTCAGTGTTTATCTAAGTTCCCTAATCCAGACTATCTGTGTCACCGACTTCTTGATACCTACCTCCACACACTATGACATGTCCTCTGTCCCTAGTAGGGGTTCTTTTATGATAGGGGTCCTTTTTATTTACGTTTTTCCGTTTTACCAACAGACTCCTCCGGGATGTTTATCAACACTTTTCTTCTCTTCGTTTTCCGTTTCCTCTTTTCCTTTCAATATGGGTAAACTTACGTCTCAAGGTTTCTTGTCGTTCCTCTCTATTCTTTCGGAAGGAGTCATCAGTTACGTTTCTTTGTCCCTTTTGTTATATTACCCTTTGTAATCTCTACAGAAGTTCTTTTAATCTCTTTGGTTCCCTTGTAAAGTACGTTTCTGCCCGTGTTGTTTCCTCTCTTTACCAGGTATGGATTGTCTTTACCTTCTATAATTCTCCACCGTTCTTATGTGTCTTCTTGATATGATTTTTCTAGAAGTACTGGGTCTATTGGTGTACCACACTAATGAGAGGATCTCGGTCTGTAGGACCTCACACTTCAATTCACCCGGAATTCTTCTTAATGATGTTTGTTTCAATCACCTCCATTGCCTTAAGGGCAACTCGATAAAGTTCAGGATTTTCTACTACGACACTTTCTCGACGTGAGTTATACGGTCGTTGAAACCTTTTGAGTCGTCACCGGTGTCCTGACCTTTTGCAGTCGAAAGTAAGGTTAGGGTTTCTTTCCGTTACGGTTTCTTACGTGTTTGATAGTGTGTTAACGTGAGTAGAGTGTGTGATTATTTCATTACGAGTTTTAAGATGTTCGTTCAGAAGTTGTCGTGTACCTGGTTCTTAAAGGTCTTCAACTTCGACCTAAATCTTTTCCGTCTCCTTGGTCACTAGTAGTTTAGCGGTTGTAAACAACCTAGTATCTTTTTCGTTCTCTTAAGATCTTTTTGTGGATGAAGACGAAGTGACTGATGTAATTTCGGTAGCTGACGTATCTAGTGTTGTTTGACCCCCTTTAAGAAGTTCTCTACCCTTATAGTCTGGTGGACTGGACGGAGGACTCTTTAGAGATACGTCCAGTCCTTCGTTGTCAATCTTTACCTGTACCTTGTTGTTTGACCAAAAATTATCCCTTTCCTCATACAGTTCCGACATATAACAATAGGACGAATAAATTGAATATACATCACATGGAGTACTCTTTACGGTTCGACCTACTTTCTCTTCGACCTTAGTTCTAACGGTCGTCTTTATAGTTATTGGAGTCTATACATCTACTGTGGTGGGAATACCGTCTTTAGTTTCTCCTTGATTTCTCGGAGAACTACTTTCACTTTTTCCTCTCACTTTTTCAACCGAATTTTGAGTCGTAAGTCTTTTGATTCTAGTACCGTAAGCCAGGGTAGTGAAGTACCGTTTATCTACCCCTTGTCACTGTCTGAACTAAAAAAACCCGAGGTTTTAGTGATGTCCGTCACTTAAGTCGGTACTTCAATTTTCTTCAAACGAGGAACCCTCTTTTGAATACCGGTTGGATCTGTCGTATAATTTTTCGTCTCTGCAGTGAAACGGTTGTTTCTAGGCATATCAGTTTCGATACCAAAGAGGTCATTAGTACATACCTACACTCTCGACCTGATATTTCTTTCGACTCGAGACTTCTTAACTACGAAAACTTAACACCACAACCTCTTCTGAGAACTCTCAGGGAACCTGACGTTCCTCTAGGTTGGTCAGGTAGGATTTCCTTTAGTCAGGACTTATAAGTAACCTTCCTGACTACGACTACGACTTTGAGGTTATGAAATCGATGGACTAGACTTCTTTACTGGGTAACTTTTTTTTTTTTTTTGGGACTACAACCGTTTCTAACTTCCGTCCTCTTCCCCGACTGTCTCCTACTCTACCAACCTACCGTAATGACTGAACTACCGGTACTCAAACTCATTTGAGGTTCTCAACCAGTACCTGTGTGTATCACCGACTTGACTTGACTTGACTACGTCTGGTTTTTTGGTAGTACTTCGAAGTCTTTTTAATCTTACTGTAACCTTGTGTAGGGTGTTCATCCAAGTCCTGGACACACGATATGAATTTGTCCCACCGATGAAATGTTTTACCTTCTAAACGTATTCTGAGACGGAAGGGACCATTGAGTCGACCATTTCTTAGGTGGACGTTACAGTCTCTGGACACAAGCTAGGGACCCAACCCTTCTAGAGTACCACTTTCTTTGCCGATGGGTAAGGTCATAAGACCGGACCTCTTAAGGTACTTGAGATATCGGGTACCCCAGTGTTTCTCAACCTGTACTGACTCTCTAAAAGTGAAAGAGGATCATATTAGTTTAACAGGTCCTATGTTATTTTTTAGTGCGTAATATTGTTTTTCGACTTTTAATGTTGAACTTACGGTTCTCCGAGAATTAACTGTGGTCAAAGAGACTCTCCTAATCTATAACCTTACTGAACTGTCCTTAAAGTTGAGACCGTAGTATATACAAATTTATTCTTTAATGTTTAAGAGTACTTTGTACAAGTTTTCATCTTTTATGGTTGTTGTTTGATCTTCAATTTTATACTAGTAAACCTTTAACAGCTCGATTTTATATGTTATTAAAGTTCAAAAATTTATCAGTGAACTATTCGAGTAATTACATCATCTATATTCTTCCCTGTCTTAGTTACTTAAACTCCTTTCTTGTCATAAGTTAGGCTTGATCTCTTTTTTTTTGTCTAATTATTTTATTACTTGTTGACATTCCTGGACATCCTGTTATTGTTTACTATGTCGTAAGTATACTAGTCTCAGATTCTTCCGTTCCTCCTTGTCACTCCGAGGTTCACGACTTTTAAAGGGTTTAAATCATTTTTATGTCTCCTGATTTCTGAACCGAAGGGTACACCGAGTCACCATTTCTTAGGTGGACTGTTACGTCCTCTGGACCCACACTAGGGACCTAGTCCTTCTATGGAACCCCTTCCTTTATCGTTGGGTGAGGTCATAAAAACGAACCTTTTAGGGTACCTGTCTCCTCGGACCACCCAATGTCAGGTATCCCAGTATTTCTCAGTCTGTGTTGACTCGTTGACTCGTACGTGTTTCAAACTTCTTTGACTTATTTGAGTTTTATCCTGATTGAGTTTATTTATGTACAGAGTCAAGTCAAGGCAAGTCAACAAGTCAGTACAGGTTGAGAAACACTAGGGTACTTAACGTCGTGCGGTCCGGAGGGACAAGTAGTGGTGGAGGGCCTCAAGTGGGTCTGGGTGCAGGTAGATCAGACACTACGGTAGGTCGGTAGAGTAGGAGACAGCAGGGGAAGAGGAGGACGGGGGTTAGGGAGGGTCGTAGTGTCAGAAAAGGTTACTCAGTTGAGAAGTGTACTCCACCGGTTTCATGACCTCAAAGTCGAAATCGTAGTAAGGAAGGTTTCTTTGGGGTCCCAACTAGAGGAAGTGTTACCTGACCAACCTAGAGGAACGTCAGGTTCCCTGAGAGTTCTCAGAAGAGGTTGTGGTGTCAAGTTTTCGTAGTTAAGAAACCGCGAGTCGGAAGAAGTGTCAGGTTGAGAGTGTAGGTATGTACTGGTGTCCTTTTTGGTATCGGAACTGATCTACCTGGAAACAGCCGTTTCATTACAGAGACGAAAAGTTATACGATAGATCAAACCAGTATTGAAAGGAAGGTTCCTCATTCGCAGAAAATTAAAGTACCGACGTCAGTGGTAGACGTTACTAAAACCTGGGGGTTTTTTATTTCAGACTGTGACAAAGGTGACAAAGGGGTAAGTAAAGGGTACTTCACTACCCTGGTCTACAGTACTAGAAACAAAAGACTTACAACTCGAAATTCGGTTGAAAAAGTGAGAGGAGAAAGTGAAAGCGGTTCTCCGAAAAATCAAGGAGAAGTGTCATAAGTTAGACTTGATGTCTCCTTTTTTTTTCATTATTTTATTATTTGTTGACATTCCTGGACATCCTGTTATTGTTTACTATGTCGTAAGTATACTAGTCTCAGATACTTCCGTTCCTCCTTGTCACTCCGAGGTTCACGACTTTTAAAGGGTTTAAATCATTTTATGTCTCCTGATTTCTGACCCGAAGGGTACACCGAGTCACCATTTCTTAGGTGAACTGTTATGTCCTCTGGACCCACACTAGGGACCTAGTCCTTCTATGGAACCCCTTCCTTTATCGTTGGGTGAGGTCATAAAATCGGACCTTTTAGGGTACCTGTCTCCTCGGACCACCCAATGTCAGGTATCCCAGTATTACTCAGTCCGTACTGACTCGTTGACTCGTACGTGTTTCAAACTTCTTTGACTTATTTGAGTTTTATCCTGATTGAGTTTATTTATGTATAGATTTGTATTAATTTGGAGACTTTTTAGTTCCGTTTAATTTTCATGAGTTTCGTTGGTTCCTGTTTTAGGGACATCTTCTTGTAGTTATATTTATGGTCATCGAAAGAGGCTTTGGTCCTTTCAGTCTTCATTTATTGTGTTTTAAAGGTTCATAATTTTCTTTTCTTAACTGTTGACACTTAAGCAATAGGTCCTTTAGATATAGAGTCCTTACTTCTTCTGTAAATTTTTTTTAGTAATTTACTACCTTTTGATTTTCTTACACTGAGATCGAATAGATAGGGATTTCTTTAAGATTTTCTTTAAAAAATGTGTTTTTTTCCTTGAATATTTTCTTCTTTAGAACCTACTTTTTTTACCTTCTTTCTCGTTACCTTTCTTCTTTCTATATCTCTTTATGTTATCTGATAGGAAGAGGAGTACTTAAAGGATTTAGTAAACAACATTAACTTTGTTTTTCATATACCGTTTTGGTTATGTTATAATATTTCATTAATTGGAGGTTAATTTTATTTATTTAAATATAAAATTTTTTCTAAAAATTTTTCATATTAACTACCTTAGTTCTAACGACCCTCTTTATAGTTATTAGAGTCTATACGTCTACTATGGTGGGAATACCGTCTTTCATTTCTCCTCGATTTTTCGGAGAACTACTTTCACTTTCTCCTCTCACTTTTTCAACCGAATTTCGAGTTGTAAGTCTTTTACTTCTAGTACCGTACACCAGGGTAGTGAAGTACCCTTTATCTACCCCTTTGTCCCCTTTGTCACAGTCTGTATAAAAACCCGAGGTTTTAGTGACGTCTACCACTGACGTCGGTACTTTAATTTTCTACGAATGACAAACCTTCTTTTCAATACTGGTTAGATCTATCATATAAGTTTTCGTCTCAGTCTATGCTGACTCGCTGACTTGCCTTGACTTGACTTGACTTACGGTAGAATATGAATCTTGTTTATATAAAATTTACCCATTTTAGTTCTACATTCCCATTCTCCTGTACCTCGAGTAGAGAGGGTTGTTTGCGTTCTTGAGGTCAATACACACAATAAATATACTTCTACCTCCTATTTTACGATTATACTTACCAACCCAATCATATTTACTCTTGTTAATAATAAACATATTTGAGAATGTAAATGTATCACGAAAAATACATAATTATTTAGACGTGTTAAGATATTCAATACAACACAGGTTGAATCTCTACGTCTTTTAAAAATCTTATTAGGTGTAGTCTGAATTATGTATATTCTTAGTGGACGGTTAAACAATTTGACAACGAAGACTAATACCTTTAGACCCCACCCCAGTTCAGAATTAATTAGTGACCAAAGACCCACTACGGATACGACGACCAGACACCCAGTGTAAAACTCATCGTTCCTATCTCAGAAGTGACTAATATACGATAACGTTAAAACTGGTAGTTTAAATTTTTTTATTTTACTATCCTTATATTAGATATGTATAACTAATGACATACTAGTTATTATAACATTAGTAAACATACCACTACCTAGAATACAGTCACCAGTAGAATGTTGGATATTTTTATAGTTTGTGTTACAACATGTGAACTTTGTTTATTTTGTCATATACGATTAACGACAAGTTATTTTCATTGTTTATATATAATTGTATTGTACCTATATATAAATGTGTGTCTGTGCACCTTGTTAAAAGTGACCTTTGATCGTCTTCATGGGGACATATTGGTTCCATCATCCTTTCTGTTTGTGTTTTATCCCAACTTGTTCTTCTTTTGTTAAATCCTACCCTGGAGACGAGGACCCTCCTCTAAGTCTCCTTTTCCCTCTAATGTTTCCTCCTATGGACGACACTCCTCATTCGTCCAACTTTTTGTTTGACCCACAGGGTTCATCCTCTTACCGAGGGAACCAGTCAACTTCGTAGTTACACTATCTTTCTGACCTATTCGGACCTGAGGTGAACACTCCTCGTGTTCTCACGACTGAAGGACGGTTCGTCCCTTCTTTCTCCCATACGGGATCTTCAACGGTCCAAAGGACGTTAACGAAGTGACGAGAGGTTCTGACTCGGTTCGTTTGGTAAGTCAGTACGAGTGAGGTCGATTGTCACATCGTAATCGAGATCCCTTCGACTCTGAACCCCTTTTTGACTGGAACCCTACAACTCAACTAGATCAAGGTTCCGTCTCGAGTCCACTCTGTCGTTACCTGTAACAACCACAAATGAGTTCGTCATGGGGTCTTCTTCGGTCTGAGGACTGTCGTCACGTCGACGGTCTAAAGGACACTAGTGGATTGATACGTGTGGTCGGATGTACTTCTTTTACGAGTCCTTGATGAGTGGGTTACGGTGTCGAGTCGTGATCCACAATCTATCGGTACTGAACCTCTTTCTTCCCTAGTATCCGACGTATAGTCACTTCGACGTATGTGTTCGTCTCGTAGTCTGAAGACGTACGTGTACTCTGGATGGACAAAGTCGTGCAGGTAGGAAACCCCGTTTACAGTGTCACTTTCCTTTTCCTTTTTATGTAAATTTCTCTTATCGCGGTCAAGTTCCAATTGGGAGGCCTGAAGACGAGGTCGTCACCTGAAATGCACTTTGAGGTTGGAACCGTCCCATCACTGACAGTGATTCGTCTCTCCTTCGGGACGGAGTTTGTGACACGTTATAGATCGAGGAGGTAGAGGTTGAGGTTGAACATGGTTCCATTATTGACGGTCAATTGTGACTCTTTTTTTACGCTAACCACAGGTGTAGTTTAGGTCGGGAAGATGGTTTCCGTAATCCGTCTGTCAGATACACCCCTGTAAGGTTGTATTCTTATGGCGAAGTTCTTGTTTTTGTCTTTTGAAAGTGGGTTTAAGTGTCTTTGTCTTTTTCAATTAGTTTTAATTTTTCTTCTCATTGTTGAGTTAACTTTCTCGTTCTGTTTTGACGGGTTTATATTTATTACATTGTTTTCCTTTGTTACATCATCTATTTTATAAGTTCTGTAACCATTGTTTTTTTTTACTTTTTACCTAATCCCTTTTCCTAACTATATTTATGGTCATTAAGATCGTTCCTCGATCTTTTTTTATAAAAATTCTTTAGGTTGGTATTTGTCTATGAAGTCATGGAATTTAATTAAAAAAATTTTTAGTGATCCTCCTTATCATTAGACCTTATATCTTATTTCCTTTATTGATATAGTCTCGTTGTCTTTATTACTGTTTTTTACTTTCGTTAGACATTCTAGAGACCCTATTGTAATTCATCCGGTTGTAAGTGTCATATCCCTAAGATTTTCCTTTTATCTCCCCCTCCCCTATTTTTACGTAAATTGTTTTTATATCGACTTTTAAAAGGTCTGAATTTCTTCCTTTGTCTATAGGTTCATGTTCTTCGTGTCTTCCTGGGTTCATTCTACTTGGGTTTGTTGGGTGTAATTTTGTATAGTACTAATTTTACATTTTTAAATGTCTACTTTTGTCTTAATATTTTCGTTGTTATCTTTTTGTTTTCATTATATGTTTCCTTAGGTGTTTCCCAATAGTCAACTAAAGAGACCTCTTTGAAACGTCCGGTATTCCCTTACCGGTACTATACAAATTTTACGTCTTTCCCTTGTTGAAACGTTGGATACTATTAGATGGATTACTCTAACGGTAATTCGTATCTTCTCTGTTCGTGTTTGATTTTCTTAAGTCGTTATCATTTGGATGGGATTTTCTTACTATTTTTGGTAGACTCGAGAGTTATCTGTGTCTTTTCGTAAACTGTTTTAAGTAAGTATTTCTTTTTCGAGTAGTTTCATACATATTTCCCTTTTATGGAGTTTTATTATTATTGGTAAATACTGTTTGGTTGTCGGTTGTAGTTGTCACTTTTCGACTTTCGGAAGGACGATTTTACCCCTTGTTCTGTTCTTACAGGTGAGAACGAACAAGATAAAACGTGTCATAATCCTTCACTTCACTTCAATTTCAGTCAGTCAGTACAGGCTGAGAATACTGGGGTACCTGACATTGGGTGGTCCGAGGAGACAGGTACCCTAAGAGGTCCGTTCTTATGATCTAATCTAATGGTAAAGGAAGAAGTCCCCTAGCAGGGTTGTCTCCTTAGTTTGGACTCAGAGGACGTAAAGTCTAAGAAATGGTTGACTCGATACTCCCTTCGGGAGTCATAATTCTTAGGATTGGTATAGTTAGTCTGTTCTTTTTTCTTTAAAATATGTTTATTCTTCCGTTTTCCATTTTGACGGTGATAGACCTCTACTGTATTGAGAAATATATCTTTTAGGATTTCAGAGGTAGGGGTTTGATAATTTTGGTGCATTTCTTAAGTCTTTCTAATATGTTCTAATTATATGTATTTAGAGAAGACAAAGATATATGATTACTCTATAGTCTTTCTTTTTTTACTTTAGTGTAAAATTTAACGTAGTTTTTCCTTTTTTTTAGGTACTTATCTCAATTGGTTCCTGAGACTTTTGATATTTTGTAACTACTTCCTTTAATGTCTACTATGTTTCTTTACCTTTCTATAGGTAACGAGAACCTGACCGTCTTAATTATAACAATGTTACTGGTATAATGGGGAGGGGGGTTTATGTGTTAAAATTACATTAGGGATAGGTTTATGGGTACTGTAAAAGGTGTCTTGTTCTTGTTTATTAGAATTTTATGTATACCTTGGTGTGTTCCAGGGTTTAACGGTCTTTTAGAACTCTTTTTCCTTGTTTCGACCTTCACATTATGAAAGATATGATGTTTAGGTCTCATTAGTTTTGTAATACCATGGTCGTTTTTGTATGTGTATATAGTTACCTTGTCTTATCTCTCGAGTTTTTATTTGTGTGTGGACGTCAGTTAATTAGAAACTGTTTCTCTACTCTTACATGTTACTTCTTGTCTGTCAGAGAAGTTGTTCACCACGACCCTATTAACCTGATGATGGACATTTTGTTACTAATCTTGTAAAAGAGTGTCCTATATGTTTTTATTTAAGTTTTACCTAATTTCTGGATTTCATTCTGGACTTTGGTACTTTGAAGACTTTCTTTTGTATTCGTCTTGTGAGAAACTATATTTGGTATCGTTATAAAAGAATCCAGAAAGAGGATTCCATCTTCTTTATTTTTGTTTTTATTTATTCGTCCTGAATTTAAATTCTTGAAAACATATCCCCCCGACAGGATTCTACCGTCTCCTTATCCTACCCCTCTGGTGAAAGAGAGGGTGTTTAAGTAGTTTTCTTGTAAACTCGCGACTCATTTAAGGTGTTTTTTTTTTTTTTTTTTTTTGAAGACTTACGGCCGTCTCCTGTAGCCCGTCTTTTCGTCGGGTGACAGAAGTTTTCCTCCATCCTTTTTTATATTTTCTATTTCTCTCTGTTTTCTCCATCCCTACCTCTAGGCAAGGTCCTTTCCTCAGATTTTTCTCTCCAAAGGTTTATGGTCCTTTGTGAGAGTGACCACTTAAACACCGCTCGGAACGTTGGAGTTTCCCGTTGTATTGACCCTCCTTTTTATTTATTAATTTTCGGTGTCTAATGTACGGGTTTCCATTGAAGGTCGACTCTTAGTCACGTCTGTTGGAGTGGTCGGTGATCGTTCGCCCCTGACCTGTCCCTCCGTGCCCAACGTAACGAATCTAATTCCTGACCCGGACTTACGGGGTTCCCGTTAGACTCCCTTGATTGAACTCTATCGCTTGCTCTGACACCCTATCGATGGGGCGCTTTTCGGAATTGCATTTTGTGGTGGTCCGGGCGAGTGTCTTGTTTCCTGATTCGTCTCGATCGACCGACACCTGGTCGGGTAGGGGGTGGTCTCTGTCCGTCCGCTCCCGTCGGTTTCGACCTTCCCCCGTTAGCGTCGGGGTCTCTCCGTAGTAGATGGTTTGACGTTCATCCGAAGTGACGATTGGTTCTGAAGAACCCTAAGACCTACCATCTGTAGGTGGACTCTTCCACGCGACCAACATGTAGGTCTTTTGGTTCGTCGTCCCTACCCCTCCACTATTTAGTGTCGCTGGGACGAGTGGTTTGTGGACCAATGGACTTGACGAGTCAGGACCCTTCCCGTGTTTTGCGTCCGGGTTGGCTCAGACGTGGTGACTCCTGATGGGTTCTTGAACTTGGACTCACCGAATCTGGACCTTTCACGTATGTTGGGTCCCGGGCGGAGTCTCTCAAGGACCGTCTCGTTGGATCTCCGACTTGTTACATCTGACCCTTTCGTGTGTGTGGTACTCGCCCCCGTTTGGGTCACACAGGCTCTGTGACGCTCGTGAGGGGTGTCTGCGGTCACTATAAACAAACGTCACAAGGAGGGAGGGGTGTCGTTCTGACTTGTCACTCGGATTTATTCACTGGTGGAAGCGGGGGAACACAGTCCCACCTTTAATCTGTGACTTCTCTAGTCGTTTGTCTTCTTAGATTTTGTCTTCCTTGGTGGAACCTTCACTGTCCACGTTGTCTAATTTTGGGACATCAATCGTGACTGATGTATCCTTCCCCGGATATCTAGAACTCTTCATATTCTGTCTAGTTCCTTGACAGACTTTTACTTGACTAGGGTGTGACGGGTGTTGTTGTGGTCTCTTTCAGGATCTATATAAAAATGATAATAGTAAGAAATTTAAATTTTTTTTTTTATTAAAAATTCAGAAGATACCGAGGGGTAAGGTCATGAGAACGGACCTTTTAGGACACCTACCTCCTCGGACCTTCCGACGTCAGGTACCCCAGCGACTCTCAGTCTGTACTGACTCGCTGAAGTGAAAGTGAAAGTACGTAACCTCCTCCTTTACCGTTGGGTGAGGTCACAAGAACGGACCTCTTAGGGTCCCTGCTCCCTCTGCCCACCCGACGGCAGATACCCCAGTGTGTCTCAGTCTGTACTGACTTCGCTGAATCGTCGTCGTAATGAGGAAATTAAAAGTAAAAATATTGAATGATAATGAAACGTTTTTTTTTTCTGGGTTAAAAATTTCGTTTAAAGTATATATATATATAAATATTAAATCACTGAAACATAAAAAATTATAATATAAAAATTCTTAGGTTGGAGATGAGATCTAAAAATTAGAAACGAAAAACCATAAACAATAGTTAAAACATGAAATTCTTGGGTTAGAAGTCATGGGTGAAAATGAACCCTCACTCCAATGACCGAACTGACGAGAGAGGGGGAAACCTGAGAGTAAAAAGAGATGGTCCAGCGGAGATAGAGGAGGGAGGGGGAAGAGAAGAGATGGGTTGAGACCCTTAGAGACACACAAGGCCTGACACCTCTTGTGAATCCCTTGACTAATGACCGACCTAGACAGAGAGAGGAAAACTAGGGGGGAAATAGGAGGACCTGTGGAGACAGAGTAAGGAGGGAGGAGAGAAGAGACACATTGAGGTATTTGTAGAGACTCCCTAGGTCTGACACCTCTCGTGTATTCCTTCACTAATGACCGATCGATCGAGAGAGGAGAAAAATAAGGTGGAGTAGAGTAGGACCAGTGGAGATAGAGGGAGGAGGGAGAAGAGAAGAGGTACATTGAGACACTTGGAGAGACCCACAGGGAGTGACACCTCTTTGAAAAATAGAAATTGGATCTACAAAATAATATCCACGACATATCTACCTCTTTAGACTCCGATGACATTCTTATTCTGACTTTTGGTCTCCGTTCTCCGAATTCAGGTTTAGGATTCTTGTGGTCTCTTGAGGACTGAGGTGTCTTGTAATTAGGTATCCTTGAGTAGTTTGTGGAGGTATGGATATGACTTTGGTTCGTGATGGGTTCCCGGTTGATCAAGGTCTTGTTCTGTATGGTACGTTTATGAGGTCGTTGTGTCCTTGTATCGGGACTCGAAGTTATATGTCCGACGGGTTTCAGTGACGTTTGGGTGACTGTGGAGTATTGAGTAATGACCTGTGAAGTAACGTGAGGTCTCTCTTCTTTAGGTCGAGGTGGTTGGTCTTGTGACTGTGTTCGAAGGAATTGGTTCTTTGGAACTGTTCGGTGGACAGGTTGGGGTAGGTGTCACTCCTTGGAGGTGTTATTTCTCGAGGTGTTTGACGGTCTTAACCCCACCTTTCCGGTGGGGTTAATGTCGTTATATTTATTCTACTTCTCCGTTCCTTTATGGGTCGTCCGTTTCCTTATCCTATTTACGACTGGTTTGGTTTGTTTTCTTCTTCTCTATCCCTTAATGGACTATTTCTTAAGGCTTATTACTATCACTTTTACTAGGTTTTAGAACTTTTGTTTTACCTCATTGTCTATTTATCGGACCTCTGTTCCTAACTCTTCTACGTTCTTTCCAAATTATTCCTGGATCTTCTTTATTTTTACTCAGTTGTATATTATTTATTACGTTATTTAATTTAATTTTTTTGTGAGACCTCCTTTGGTTGTTATCATATTACCTTCGTTTTCTATCCTATTCACTCCATCTTCTATATTAGTATCTTTATTTATTTTGTCTCTCCTTTTTTCTTTTTTTTCTTAATTTTCTTTACTCCTTTTAGAGTCTCTGGAGACCCTGTTACAATTTGCGGGGTTGTAAGCTTAGTTTCTCAGGGTCTTCTTCTGTTTATCTTTCTGGTATTTTTTTATGAACTCCTTTATTATCAACTTTTGAAGGGATTTTACCCCTTCTTTTATAGTGGGTTCAGGTTCTTTGAGTCTCTCAGGGTTTGTCCCATTTGGGTTCCTCTTTATGGTTTTCTGTGTATAATTAGTTTAATTGTTTCTAGTTTGTGTTTCTTGTTTATAATTTTCGTTGTTTGCTTTTTGTTGTTTATTGAGTGTTCTCCTAAGGGTATTCCTATTGTCGACTAGAAAGTTATCTGTGAGAAGTCCGGTCTTCCCTTACCGTTCTGTATGAATTTCACTACTTTCTTTTATTGGATGTCGGGTCTAATGACATGGGTCGTTCCTAGAGTAAGTTTATACTTCCTCTTTAGTTTTCGAAATCTCTGTTCGTTTTCGACTCTCTTTAGTCGTGGTGGTTTGGTCGAGAGGTTGTTAACGATTTCCTAGAAGAGATCTGTCCTTTGTGTCTTTCCCACATATTTGAGCTTGGGTTTTGTTGTTTATTTACCGTTGTCTTAGTATGATTAGTTATTAATAGAATTTACATGTACCCAACTTACGAGGTTGGTTTTCTGTTTCTGACCGACTTACCTATGTTTTTGTTCTGGGGACATATACAACAGATGTTCTCTGGGTGGAACTTTGTTCCCTGTGTATGTCTGACTTTCACTTCCCGACCTTTTTCCATAAGGTACGTTTATCTCTAGTTTTCTTTCGTCCTCATCGTTATAAGTATAGTCTATTTTATCTGAAATTTTGTTTCCGACACTTTTCTCTGTTTCTTCCTGTGATGTATTACTAGTTTCCTAGTTAGGTTCTTCTTCTATTTTGTTAATATTTATATATACGTGGGTTGTATCATCGTGGTGTTATACATTGCGTTTACGATTGTTTGTACTTTCCCCTTTAATCGTTATTGTTTTATTATCACCCTCTGAAATTATGGTGTGAGTGTGGATACCTATCTAGTTGATTTGTCTTTTAATTGTTTCTTTATGTTTGACGTTTACTTTGTTTTCTGGTCAATCAGGATAAACTATAGATATCCTGTAAAGTGGGGTTTTGTTACTTAAAGTGGAAAGAGAGTTCATGTGTACCTTCGAAGAGGTCCTATCTAGTGTAGGACCCGGTATTTAGATCGGAACCATTTAAATTTTTGTTTTTTTTAACTTTAGTAGGTTCATAGAAAAGACTGGTGTTACGTCATTCTAAGAGAGAGTTAATGTCCTCTTTTTGATAATTTTTAAGGTAGTATACCTCCGAATTGTTGTACGACGACTTATTGGTTGTTTAGTGTCTTTTTTTAGTTTTTTCTTTAGTTTTATACGGATATTTTCTTACTTTTAATTTTCTGTTGTTGGGTTTTGGACACCCTGTGACATTTTTGTCACCATTTCCGTTCCAAGTATCGTTATGTCCGTATGGAGTCCTTTGTTCTTTTTTCAGTTTATTTATCGTATTGAGATGTGGATTTCGTTTATCTTTTCCTTCTTTAATTCTTGGGGTCCCAATCATCTTCCTTTCTTTAGAATTTTTAGTCCCGTCTTTATTTATGTGTTCTTTGTTTTCTCTGGTATCGTTTTTATTTGATTCCGTTTTCGACCAAGAAACTCTTCTATTTATTTTACCTGTTTGGTAATCGGTCTGAGTAGGTCTTTGATTCCCTCTTTTTAGTTTAGTTATTTTAATCTTTACTTTTACCTTTCTAGTGTTGTCTGTTGTGTCTTTATGTTTCTGTTTCCTATTATTCTCTGATGATAGACGTTAATATACGGTTATTTTACCTGTTGAACCTTATTTACCTGTTTAAGAATCTTTTTATGTTGAAAGGTTTTGACTTGGTCCTTCTTTAGCTTTTAGAATTGTCTGGGTAGTGTTCGTGTCTTTAACTTTGACATTAGTTTTTAGAAGGTCGTTTGTTTTCGGGTCCAGGTCTGTCGAAGTGTCGACTTAAGATGGTTTTTAAATCTGTTCTCGAGTTCAAGAAAGTCTTTTACCGTCTCCTTCCATTTGAAGGTTTGAGTAAGATACTCCGGTGGTAGTGGGATTATAGTTTTGGTCGTGTTTCTATGGTGTTCTTTTCTTTTGATGTCCGGTTATAGTGACTACTTGTATCTACGTTTTTAGGAATTGTTTTAAGATCGTTAGTCTTAGGTTGCTGTGTAATTTATCTAGCACGTAGTATAGTTCAACCGAAAGAGGGTCCCTACTTTTCAAAGAAGTTATAAGTGTTTAGTTAGTTACATTATGTGGTGTAATTGTTTAACTTTTTATTTTCTGTATACTAATAGAGTTATCTACGTCTTTTTCGGAAACTGTTTTAAGTTGTAGGTAAATACTATATTTGGGAGGTCTTTCGTCCTTATTTTCCTTGTATGGAGTTGTATTATTTTCGATATATACTGTTTGGGTGTCGTTTGTAATAGGAGTTACCACTTTTTAACTTTCGTAAAGGGGATTTCAATCCTTATTCTGTTCCCACGGGTGAACGTGGTGATGATAAGTTGTATCAAAACCTTCAAAACCGGTGTCGTTAGTCTTGTCTTTTTCTTTATTTTCCTTAGGACTAACCTTTTCTTCTTCATTGTGAGAGTGACAAACGTCTACTGTACTAGGAGATGTATCTTTTGGGATTTCTAAGGTGGTCTTTTAATGATTTCGATTAGTTACTTATATGATTTCAAAGTCCTATATTTTAGTTGTGTCTCTTTAAGGAACGTAAGGATATGTGATTATTATTCTTTTATCTTTCTCTTTAATTCCTTTATTAAGGGAAGTGGTAACGTTGCTTTTCTTATTTATGAATCCTTATATAGATGGATTTCTTTGTTTTCTGGATATATATCTTTTGACATTTTGTGGTCACTTTCTTTAGTTTCTCCTGTGATTATCTACCTCTTTATATGGTACAAGTACCTAACCTTGTTAGTTATATTACTTTTAGTCATATGATGGGTTTCGTTACATATCTAAGTTACGTTAGGAATAGTTCGATGGTTACCATAAAAAGTGTCTCGATCTTGTTTATTAAAGTCAAACATACCTTTATGTTTTTTTGGAGCTTATTGGTTTCATTAGAACTTTTTCTTCTTACCTTGACCTCCTTTGTTGGACGGACTGAAGTCCGAGATGATGTTTCGGTGTCAGTAGTTCTGTCATACCATGACCGTGTTTCTCTTTATTTCTAGTCTCCTTGTTTTATCTTTGGGGTCTCTATATAGGTGCGTGGATACCTGTGGAATAGAGACTTTTTTCTCCGTTCTTATATGTTACCTCTTTTCTGTTAGAGAAATTGTTCACCACGACCCTTTTGACCAGTTGGTAAACATTTTCTTACTTTGATCTTGTGAAAGATTGTGGTATGTGTTTTATTTGAGTTTTACCTAATTTCTAGACTTGTATTCTGGTCTTTGATATTTTGAGAATCTCCTTTTGTATCCGTTTTGTGAGAGGTTGTATTTAGTGTCGTCTTAGGAGATACTGGGTAGAGGGTCTTACAACCTTTATTTTCGTTTTTATTTGTTTACCCTGGATTAATTTTAATTTTCGAAGACATATTGTTTCCTTTGATATTCGTTCCACTTTTCTGTCAGAAGTCTTACCCTCTTTTATTGTCGTTTACTTCGTTGACTGTTTCTTAATAGAGTTTTTATATGTTCGTTGAGGACGTCGAGTTAAGGTCTTTTTATTCGCTGCGAAAGTTTTTTATCCGGTTTCTTCATTTATCTGTAAAGAGGTTTCTTCTGTATGTCTACTGATTGTTTGTATACTTTTCTACGAGTCGTAGTGAGTAATAGTCTCTTTACGGTTAGTTTTGGAGTTACTCCATGGTAAAGTACGGTCAGTCTTACCGACGATAGGTTTTCAGATGTTCGTTATTTACGACCTCTCCCACACCTCTTTTCCCTTTGGAGAATGTGACAACCACCCTCACGTTTGATCATGTTGGTGATACCACTTGTCACACCTCTAAGGAATTTTTTAACCTTTATTTTGACGGTAGTCAAGTAAAGTCAGCGAGTCAACACGGACTGAGAAACACTGGGGTACTTTGTACCTTACGGTCCGTATGCTGGGTGGTTAGGGTGACAACCCGTATGTGTAGTTCCTTTGGTCTTAACTTTCTCTGCACATGGGGTTACAAGTAGTGTCGTGACAAATATTATCGGTCCTGTACCTTCGTTGGATCTACAGGTAATCGTCTACTTACCTATTCTTTCGACAACATGTATATGTGTTACCTCATAAATTTTTCTTATGTAAAATTAATCAAGATTACTCCACCTAATTTGACCTCGGATAATATGTCTCACTTCGTTCGGTCTTTCTTTTTGTGGTTATGTCATATTGTTGTGTATATATACCTTAAATGTTTCTACCATTCCTATTGAGACATACACTCTGTCGTATTCTCTGTGTCTACATATCTTGTCAGAAAACCTGAGACACCCTCTCCCGTTCTCACCCTACTAAAACCTCTTACCGTAACTTTGTACATATAATAGTATATACTTTGCTCAGCGGTCAGGTTCAAACTACATACTATGTCTTACGAACCCCGACCACATGACCCTACTGGGTCTCACTATCATACCCCTCCTTTACCCTCCCCCCCAAGTTCTACCCCTAGTGTACATGTGGGGACCACCTAAGTACAGTTATATACCGTTTTGGTTATGTTTTAACATTACATTAATCGGAGGTCAATTTTATTTATTTAAATAAAGTTTTAAAAAAATTTTTCTTGAAAACATATAGTCACCTTTGGTAGTAGTTTTACTTTTCTGTGGATATGATACCTTCTTCTATAAATGTTTACTACACTGACTGTTATCCAATTATAGGTTTATATATATATTAGAGTATTTTGAATTATAGGTCATTGTCTTGTTGAGTTAATTTTTATACGTTTCAAGGATTTATTCATAAAAAGGTTTCTTCTGTATCTCTCCCTATTTTCTGTGTACCTTTATACGAGTTGTGATGATTAACAATCTCTTTAAGTTTAGTTTGTTGCTTCATAGTGGAGTGTGGACAATCCTACCGATAGTAGTTTTTCACATGTTTATTTGCTACTTCTCTTACACCTCTTTTCCTTTGGGAATATATAACAACCACCCCTGAATTTAACCACGTCAGTGATACCTTTTGTCACGTCTCCAAAGATTTAAAACAAAAAATTCATCTTGATGGTATTCTAGGTATTTAAAGTGGAGATACATAAAACCTTTTATGTCTTTGTAATTAAACTTTTCTATGTACGTAGTTTTATGAGTGTCTTTGTGACAAATGTCATCGGTTCTGTTGCCGTCGTTGGATTCACAGGTAGTTGTTTACTTACCTATCTTTTTTACACCATATATAAATGTTACCTCATAATGAGTCAATACCCGTAGGGACCCCCGAGTCAACCGTTTCTTAGACGGACGTTACGTCCTCTGGACCCAAACTAAGGACCTGGATCTTCTATGGAACCTCTTCCTTTACTGTTGGGTGAGGTCATAAGAACGGACCCTTTAGGGTGTCTGTCTCCTCGGATCGTCCGAGATATCAATTATCTCAGAGTTATTTAACCTGTAATGAATCACTAATTTGGTGGTAGTGGTGGTAATAAGTTGGTATTTTTCTATATTTAAGACGGTAAACGTCGTTATACCTACCTGAATCTCTTATAGTACGTATCGATTTATACGGTTTCTGTTTACAACATATAGTAAATATATATCTTATGTTTTTATTATATTTACTTACATGTACCTTTTGTCTTTACGTGAGTCTATATGTTTTATTAGAAGACACCCTCCTCGTCTTAAGTCCCTTACCTTAATTTCTATGTTTGAGATACGCATTTTATCTATTCCTTTTTCTATATAAAATATCGTGTCCCTTAAAATCGGTAAAAGAACATTATTGAATAATACGTCATAATTTTACAACCAAATTTCGAGTTGTAAGTCTTTTGTTTCTAGTACCGTAGGCCAGGGTAGTGAAGTACCGTTTATCTACCCCTTTGTCACCTTTGTCACTTTCCGAAATAAAACCCCCCGAGTTTTTAGTGACGTCTACCACTAACGTCGGTACTTTAATTTTCTACGAATGAGGAACCTTCCTTTCAATACTGGTTGGACCTGTCGTACAATTTTTCGTCTCTGTAATGAAACAGTTTTTTTCAGGTAGATTAGTTCCGATACCAAAAAGGTCACCAGTACATACCTACACTCTCAACCTGATATTTCTTTCAACTCGTGGCTTCTTAACTACAAAAACTTGACACCACAACCTCTTCTGAGAACTCTCAGGGAACCTGACGTTCCTCTAGGTTGGTCAAGTAGGATTTCCTCTAGTCATGACCCACAAGTAGCTTTCCTGACTACAACTTCGACTTTGAGGTTATAAAACCGGTGGACTTCAACCACTACCTGTCCCTCCGGACCGCACGACGCTAAGTACCCCAACGTTTCTCAGCCTGTGCTGACTCGTTGAATTGACTTGACTTGACTACGCTTCTCGACTGAGTCAACTTTTCTGGGACTACAACCCTTTCTAACTCCCGTCCTCCTCTTCCCCTGCTGTCTCCTACTTAACGAATCTACCGTAGTGGATGAGTTTCCTGTACTCAAACCCATTTGGGACCCTCAACCACTACCTGTCCCTCCAGACCACACGACGTCAAGTACCTCAGTGTTTCTTATCCTGTGCTGACTCACTGACTTGACTTGACTTAGACGTCTTTATGACTTAACGATACGACATGTGGACTTTACTTATATTATAACATTTAGTTGATATTAAATTATTTTTATTATTTTGAAATTAATTTTTCAATTTTATCTCATATCCCTGGATTTACCTTCATTACAAAGTATAAAGTGAGATTCACCATTGTGGACTTGTGTTCGTCTGACTTTTCAGTGTATATAAAATTATAGATCTTGTAGGTCATTGTTTTAATATGTTACTTTTCGTGAGTTTTAATATTTATTTAAGTACAGTTTAGAATTTTTCTCTAACTTAATTGGAGGTCCTCTCATTTTTACCTCCTTTTCTTTTATCTTTTTTGTTTGACCGTATTAATTCGGATTCGTCACTACTGACAGAATATACATGTAGTAGATTTATACGGTTCATTTCCGTTTCTAACCATCGTGTCTCAATTTTTTTTTTTTTTGAAAGATTGATATACGATAAAGTTTCTCCGAGTGAAGTTGTCGTATCTATAACGTGTGTACAGATTGTTATATTAGGTATTTTTCGTTATCTTGGTATAGTTTTTAATTTATGTAAACGAGACACTTTACGATACATGTCTCTTATTTTTATGTATGATATCTTTCTTTTCAAACGTTTGCTATATAAATTTTTTCTTACTAATACAAATCATATATTACTTTGATTTTTTTAAGTTGTAATTTTTAGGGTTTGTAACGTTGATGTTTGTCTTTTTTCTTTTCTTGTTAACAAAACGACTTCCTCGATATTTCGACCATTTATTTTTGTCCTTTTACCAAAGTTATAGGAATCGGTATTTCCTTTAAGTTTAATTTTGATGTTACGTTATAGTAATTTGTTCATAGTCTTATCGATTTTATTTAACGTCACTATGGTTACAATCGTTCCTACTTCTATTTGTCATATTGAGTATATAATGTCTACCCTTACATTTTACGATGTTGTTAAGACCTTTTGTCGAATCATGAAAGAATATTTTAATTTGTATATCTGGGGGTTACTCGTTCAAAGATGAAAAATGAAGAGACTAAAGATCAGGAAGAATTCGTTTAGAAATCCAAGATCTAGTATCAACAGTTGAAGTCTCACTAAATAACATTGAGAATTCTAATTTTATGTTCATATAATTCAAATTTTTCTTCACTCTTCCACTCAAGGAGACTGTTTACTTTTTATCAACGTTTCCCTGTGGAATCTGGCGGATCAAAAAAAAATTCACTACCACCTGTTTCGATTCCGATCTCAAACTTAGTCAAGTTAAGTCAGCTAGTCAGCACAGACTGAGAAACGTTGGGGTACTTAGCGTCTTGCGGTCCGGAGGAACAGGTAGTGGTAAAGGGCCCCAAGTGAGTCTGAGTACAGGTAGCTCAGGTACTACGGTAGGTCGGTAGAGTAGGAGCCAGCAGGGGAAGAGGAGGACGGGGGTTAGGGAGGGTCGTAGTGTCAGAAAAGGTCAATCAGTTGAGAAGTATACTCTACCGGTTTTATGACCTCGAAGCCGAAATCGTAGTAAGGAAGGTTTCTTAGGTTCCCAACTAGAGGAAGTCTTACCTGTCCTAGAGGACCGTCAGGTTCCCTGAGAGTTCTCAGAAGAGGTTGTGGTGTCAAGTTTTCGTAGTTAAGAAACCTCGAGTCGGAAGAAGTGTCAGGTTGAGAGTGTAAGTATGTACTGGTGTCCTTTTTGGTATCGGAACTGATCTACTTGGAATCAGCCGTTTCAGTACAGAGACGAAAACTTATATGATAGATCCAACCAGTATTGAAAAGAAGGTTCGTCATTCGCAGAAAATTAAAGTACCGACGTCAGTGGTAGACGTCACTAAAACCTCGGGTTTTTTTATTCCAGACTGTGATAAAGGGGTAGATAAAGGGTACTTCACTACCCTGAATACGGTACTAAAAGCAAAAGACTTACAACTCGAAATTCGGTTGAAAAAGTGAGAGGAGAAAGTGAAAGCGGTTCTCCGAAAAATCAAGGAGAAGTGAAAGACGGTATTCCCACCACAGTAGACGTATCGACTCCAATAACTATAAAGAGGACCGTTAGAACTAAGGTCGAACACAAAGAAGGTCAGGTCGCAAAGAGTACTACATGAGACGTATAGTCAATTTATTCGTCCCACTGTTATATGTCGGAACTGTATGAGGAAAAGGATAAACCTTGGTCAGAGAACAAGGTACAGGTCAAGATTGACAACGAAGGACGGGACGTATGTCTAAAGAGTTCTCCGTCCAGTCCACCAGACCATAAGGGTAGAGAAAGTCTTAAAAGGTGTCAAATAACACTAGGTTTGTCAGNAAAGGTACTAGGTCGCCTACAACCGTTAAACTAGAGACCAAGGAGACGGAAAAGATTTTGGTCGAACTTGTAGACCTTCAAGTGCCAAGTACATAACGACTTCGGACCGAACCTCTTAAAACTCGTAATAAAATGATCGTACACTCTACCCACGTTGACACACCATCAAACTCGTAAGAAACCGTAACGGAAAGAAACCCTAACCTTACTTTTGACTGGAAAAGGTCAGGACACCGGTGACGACTCAAAAGGTTTAAATGACCGTATAACTCACGTCGTGTAAGTGTCGTAGTAGAAAGTCCTACACTTTGGCGAGTTGACCTTAAAGTAGTGGAGGTGATCGAAACAAGTATCACTACGAAAGATTCCGGGTGAACTGAAGTGTAAGGTTCTATAGACCGAGATCTAATCACTAGAAAAAACATGTTAAGAAGACACATAAGAACTGTGGAGAAGAATTATAGAAGACGAAGACAATCCAGGTTAGGTAAAGACAGGAAATAGCTCGGGTAGAAACGTACTTTACAAGGGAACCATAGAGATTAAAAGAACTTCTTTAGAGATCAGAAAGGGTAAGACGACAAAAGGAGATAAAGAAACGTGACTAACGACTTCTTCCGAAAGAATAGAGAAGAACGATAAGAAACCTTGAGACGTAAGTCTACGAATATAGAAAGGAAAAGAGGAAACGAAAAGTGGAGAGAAGAAAAGTGTCGATAAACAGTCCAGAGGGGTCTGTCGGTAAAACAAAAAAACGTAAAGAAAAGGTACCCCTACCAGAACTAGGGACAGAGGACATGTTGTAGTGCTTTGAGTAAGGTATCACGTAGTCCGTGAGATAGATAGTCTAGATCCGGGAATTTAGATAAAGAGTGAAGGTGACATATTCGTATTCCCTAAACTAAATCCAGTATGGACTTACCAGATCGCCAAAGGGGTTGAAAGAAGTTAAACTCAGACTTAAACCATTATTCCACAAGTACTAGACTCGGTGTCAGTTCAGGACCAGAACAAAAACAACTGACATATCTCGAAGAGGTAGAAACCGACCTTTCTTATATTAGTTAGACTAAAGTCACAACTGGTAGACCACTACAGGTACACATCTCAGAAGAGAACACAACAACCTTCTCCCACAAACAAGACTGGTCACGTAAAAGAACCGTTTTGAGATAATCAGAAACGGGACGAAGTAAGACGTAAGGTTCCGGTTTAAACGGACAATGAGGTCCACAAAGAACTGAAGGATGAAAACTTAAGGTCAGGGGATATTACTTTTCCTGTAGAAAAAACTCACAATCAAGATTTATATTAGGACTTAATATATGACTTTATCTTTTTATTAAAAGTATCTTTTTGACCTCTTTATTTTCAAAGATCAATGGAATCATCGTAATTTGGTTATACTTAGGAAATGAAAACTAGTATAGTATTGTGTCATTATACTCCAATTGTAATCATCTTCGATCCATTTCACACATACACTTGGGGAATGACAGAAAAGTCAAGAGGACATTCCAATTTGAATAAAGTTTTATTTTAAAAAATGTCAATTGGATCTCAAGACTAAAGTCGAAACTGTATATTTCCCGAACCTTTATAGTGAGGTTAGAATGATCTTCTCTTTTTGACTTATTTGACTTTTGGTTATTTAAAAGAATCTGATTGAGTTTTGACTCCAGTGTACCACAACTCTATGTCTACTTACATCTTTTAATTTCAGTTATAGTCGAATGTATCTTACCTTCGGTAGTCTCGGTGTTTAACCATCCTTGTAAACTTACAACTAAAACTGTTTAAAGATCACTGTCTCACACCTGATGGTACTCCTTTTGAGTCCTCCCGACTTCAGAACTTCTCACACGAGGTGTGTATGTGCCTAATATGAAGGTTATTTGGATGGTGTAAGAGTTTCATTTCTTGGTTCTTTTTATAAGACAAAGACCTTTCTTTTACGTTTATAAAAGTTTATGTACTTCTCATAGGTGGTATTTTTTTCCGGATGAGAAGGTCCCTTTCAAGAAATAGTGCAAACATAAGATAGGTTTCTTTCCTGTAAATGAGTTTAGGTCCGGGAATATGGAAGGACAGAGTGGATGTTTATCTTTTTTTTTTTTTTTTTGATTATTTATGGAACATTTTACTGTATCTCAGTGTTTCTCTTATTCGTTAAAAATCTAATATTTTAAAGAGAATGAGGTATCGAATGGTAGTATGGTTTTCGTCAAGACATATCATTATCACCTAATGTCGACTTCCTTGACATTCAGTGAAGGAGATAAATTCTTCTTTGAATATCCCTTTGGGGTTCTACCATTCCCTACGGTTTTATTCCTGTCGTCTCATTTAACTTTATAGACTAGGGATGTCGATGTAGTTTGTAATTTATGTCAGGTGGGGAAGTGTATTTATATATTAGAGTGTTATTTCAGGACAAATGAAGTCAAAGATAATGGGTTGTCCTTGAACTCAATACTATAGTGTAACCCGAATATTGTTGTTTCCACGTTCAGTACGATTTATCGTTCTTTGGTTAAAGTTTTCTGTTTCCTGAGTAGACTTGGTTTCAGTTCATATTACCTTCTCAAATCTTACTCGTCTGTTCTTTGAATTTTAATGATATTAATGATATAAACCCTGAGATTATTTCTTTTGTACCAATTGTACCTTGATATCTACTCATTATATTTGTCTCTATACTTTTAGAGTTCTTTCATAAAATTTCGATTGTATTTACTTCTTAAGGAAATTACTCGAGTAGTCATCTAACCTGTGTCAAATTCTTAGTCCTTAGAATTCCTGTACAGTTATCTTTGAAGGGTTTGACTTTACGTTCCATTTTTCATTAAAAAATTTTTTTTGGATTTATAAGTTCTTGACACCCTATTAAAGTTTGCACATTGTATTGATGTTAACCTTATGGTCTTTATCTTCTTGTTTTCTTCTACGTACACTTCATCAGTACAACGTTCTAAATGAGTTTTAATTAATGACTTTGATTTGATGTCTAAGTCCTTGGAATCTCTTGAAGTTCGTCTTTTGTATAGTTTTTATATTAAGGTTCGTATGTATTATTTAACTCTTTTGTTTTCTGTCTTTTTGAAGTTTCTTCGATCCTTCCACTCCCTTTTCGAAATGGATATCTTCTTGTTCGTGGTGTGACCTAAACAGTTTTGGTCCGTTCGTTCTTCTCTCACCTCACTTTATAAATGTCACTACTTTCATTTTGTTTTGTTTTATTGTATTCTAGGGTCTTTAGATATTAAGATATCGGTCGTTTTAATAGAAAGTTTCCACGTTCTGTTTATCTTTATAAGAGTCGTTTGTTTTTGATTCCCTTAATCTAAATACCTGAACTCATTACCCCTCCTCTCCCACCCTACATACCTTTCTCATTGTACCTTTGAATGTAATAGTATACATTTTATCTATCGGTTGTCCTTAAACGACATACCGAGTCCTTTGAGTTTGTCCCCGATACATAGTTGGATCGCCACCCCCTACCCCCTCCCTCTACCCTCCCTCCACGTTTTCTCACCTCTGTATACATATGGATACCGACTAAGTACAACTCCAAACTGTCTTTCGTCGTTTTAAGACATTTCGTTAATAGAAGGTTATTTTTATTTAATTAATTTTTTAGAATGTATTTACTCCTTCTTGTCGTCTTCTACTTATTTACATTTTATTATGTAAAATAGGGAGAACAAAAATTAACTGTATTATAAAATATCAAAGAAGTCTAGTATCAGAATTGTGACACAACTAACTAACCTCGTATACTTATGCAATTTACTTACTGTAATTACAATTTTCCCTCCCCTTCCTCCTGAAACTTTATGATACAATATTGATGTGACGAGTGTTTCACAATATTAAAATAGACTTTCATCCAAATCTAATTAACCTTAATATGTAATAATGTTTGATATCCATTTGGTGGTTGTAAAATTCCATATATTATACACTATTTCTCTTTCTTGTACCTTAAATATTTTACAAGTTGATTTACATCTCTTTCATAAGGTAGTATTATTTTCCAAAGACGAGTCGTGTCTTTCGGTAGTTGTTTACTTTTCGTTGGAATTTTTACTCTCTTTTATAAACTTTTAATATATATACTATTCTCCAATTACAGGTTTTGGATATTTATTGAATGTGTTGAGTCATCGTTTTTTTTTTTTTTCTAAATTTTTATCCGTCCCCTAAACTTATCTATAAGAGGGTTTCTGTGTATCTAACGGTTTTCATTTACTTTTCCACGAGTTGTAGTAGTGAGTACTACTTTTACGTTTACTTTTGGTGTTACTATCGAGTGAAACCACCACTTTAACACTTGTTTTCCTTTTGGGACACGTCACAACCACCCTCACATGCAACCATGTCGGTGACACCTTTTATATTACGTTCCAGGAGTTTTTTTAATTTTTATCTTGGGAAATACTAGGTCATTAAAGTAAACTAAGAAATAAACTTCCCCCCCCCCTGTGATTAAGTCTTTCTGTACACTTGCGTGTACAATACAATACAATAAACGTAGTCAAGACAAGTAAAGTCAAGTCAACGAGTCAGTACAGGTTGAGAAACGCTGGGATACTTAACGTCGTGCGGTCCGGAGGGTAGTCAAGTCAAGTCAAGTCAGTGAGTCAGCACAGGCTGAGAAACACTGGGTTACTTTGCTTCTTACGGTCCGGAGGGACAGGTGGTGGTAGAGGGCCTCAAGTGAGTCTGAGTGTAGGTAACTCAGGTACTACGGTAGGTCGGTAGAGTAGGAGCCAGCAGGGGAAGAGGAGGACGGGGGTTAGGGAGGGTCGTAGTGTCAGAAAAGGTTTCTCCGTTGAGAAGTGTACTCCACCGGTTTCATGACCTCAAAGTCGAAATCGTAGTAAGGAAGGTTTCTTTAGGGTCCCAACTAGAGGAAGTCTTACCTGACCAACCTAGAGGAACGTCAGGTTCCCTGAGAGTTCTCAGAAGAGGTTGTGGTGTCAAGTTTTCGTAGGTAAGAAGCCTCGAGTCGGAAGAAGTGTCAGGTTGAGAGTGTAAGTATGTACTGGTGTCCTTTTTGATGTCGGAACTGATCTACCTGACATCAGCCGTTTCAGTACAGAGACGAAAACTTATATGATAGATCCAACCAGTATTGAAAAGAAGGTTCGTCATTCACAGAAAATTAAAGTACCGACGTCAGTGGTAGACGTCCCTAAAACCTCTGGTTTTTTTATTTCAGACTTTGACAAAGATTACAAAGGGGTAGATAAAGGGTACTTCACTACCCTGGATACGGTACTAGAAGCAAAAGACTTACAACTCGAAATTCGGTTGAAAAAACGAGAGGAGAAAGTGAAAGTAGTTCTCCGAAAAATCGAGGAGAAGTGAAAGACGGTATTCCCACCACAGTAGACGTATCGACTCCAATAACTATAAAGAGGACCGTTAGAACCAAGGTCGAACACAAAGAAGGTCAGGTCGCAAAGAGTACTACATGAGACGTATAGTCAATTTATTCGTCCCACTGTTATATGTCGGAACTGTATGAGGAAAAGGATAAACCTTGGTCAGAGAACAAGGTACAGGTCAAGATTGACAACGAAGGACGGGACGTATGTCTAAAGAGTTCTCCGACCAATCCACCAGACCATAAGGGTAGAGAAAGTCTTAAAAGGTGTCAAATAACACTAGGTTTGTCAGTTTCCGAAACCATATCAGTTATTTCGTCTTTATCTACAAAAAGACCTTGAGAGAACGAAAAAGGTACTAGGTCGCCTACAACCGTTAAACTAGAGACCAAGGAGACGGAAAAGATTTTGATCGAACTTGTAGTCCTTCAAGTGCCAAGTACATAACAACTTCGGACCGAACCTCTTAAAACTCGTAATGAAATGATCGCACACTCTACCCACGTTAAAACCCCATCAAACTCGTAAGAAACCGTAACGGAAAGAAACCCTAACCTTACTTTTGACTGGAAAAGGTCAGGACACCGGTGACGACTCAAAAGGTTCAAACGACCGTATAACTCACGTCGTGTAAGTGTCGTAGTATAAAGTCCTAAACTTTGTCGGAGGGTATCGGTCTGTATTTTCATTGTATCCACAGGTAATCAACCTACTTACCTATTTTTTTACAAAATATATATATTACCTTATAATAAGATAGAAATTTTTCTCTAGTACAGTAAAGACTGTTGGGTCTAGCTAGAACTCCCGTATTATGATTCACAGTCTGTTTATATATATATATATCATACTGGAATAAATATACACCTTAGATTTTATTAGTTCGAGTGTCTATGTCTCTTGACTAACCACCAACGGTCTCCACCTCTACCGTCAAACAACTTTACTCACTTCCACCAGCTTTCTATATTCGAAGGTTAATATTAAAAATTTTTATGATCGTAAAGATAACCTCTTCCGTTTCCGTGGGGTGAGGTCGTGAAAATGGACCTTTTAGGTACCTACCTCTTCGGACCACCCGACGTCAGGTACCCCAGCGATTCTCAGTCTGTGCTGACTCGCTAAAGTGAAAGTGAAAAGTGAAAGTATGTAACCTCTTCCTTTACCGTTGGGTCAGGTCACAAGAACGGACCTCTTAGGGTCCCTACCCTCTCGGACCACCCGACGGCAGAGACTCCAGCGTGTCTCAGTCTGTACTGACTTCGCTGAATTGTCGTCGTCGTCGTAAAGATAAGTAATTGTTATTTAAAAGACTTTTTCTTTCTATACCTAGGGTAAATGTTATGGTAGTTTTATAATTTTATAAATTATTCAAATTGGTTCGTCTACTTTATAAAGATGAGATTTTTGATGTACTGTGACTACTTTCATAATTTCCTTCTGTGTTCATTTGTGTTTCCATAGAGTGAAAGTACCTAATCTTCTTAATTAAAATAATTTTGTCGTTATGATCGTTTTTATTAAATATCTTAGTAACATCATACATAATTCTAAGGTTCCCGTAAAAATCGTATTTATCCTTTTTTGTGAGGATTTTAAATATGCATTGGTGTTTTCCAGGACTTATATGTTTATTTATGACTTTTCTTGTTTCGTATTCTTTAGTCGATGACCACAGTTTGACATAATATTTCGATATCATTAATTTTGTCATGTCATCGTTTTTTGTTTGTTTGTCTGTATATCCGGTTGTCTTGAATTAACTTTTAGGTCTTTATTTGGGTTCTTACACGATGGTTGATGATAAATTGTTACCTCAGTTCTTATGAGTACTTCTTTTTAATTAGAGAAATTAGTTACCATGACTCAAATTTATGTTTCTGTATCTATCCAATTTTCACTTCACTATCCATCGTATTGACTTTTACCACCTTATTCCACGAGGTTTTTAGTCAATGAATTAACGTCGTTGGTAATTAGACCACTTTTAGTGGTCTTAAAAACCTTAATAAATCTTAAATTATTACTAGAATTTCGTTTAGTGAATAACTTCCTTCTTAGGTGACGTTATACCTTTCTCTCCTGAGACCGTAAAAGAGAGTGGGTGGATGTTGGTGGGTAAAGGGGTCAAACCACCGTAGAGGGTAAGGACCATACCAAACGAGTACGGTCTCCCTATTTTACCTGAAACAAGTAAATTTTTTATTTTTTGACACATTCATGTGAAAATGAATAGACTATCAAGGGACTCTCTGGTCTTTTTTCCGACCTAAAATTAACTGAGAGGTGTTTTAAGAAAGTCCCGAGTTTGTTGAAAGGTCCGTTGTAAAGAACTTTCTTCATTTTCTTTATATGGTCATAGGTTGACCAAGTTCCCGGTCACCTTTGTCTTCTGGCTTTTGTTCTGGACCTTATCTTGTTCAACTTCTCCTTCTATGTACCTTCTTATTCTCGAAACCTTTAAAGAGTATATATGGTTCCTTTAAAATCACGTTGTACGTACGGATCCCGGTGTGTGTACAAGTCTTTTCTGGTCTACTGAGCTCTTGAACGATACATGAGGTGTGTAAGTTCTCTATTTCTGTTTCATCTCTTCATCCACCGGTCCGATTCACAAATTCCTCAAAAGATCCAGTCTCGGTAAAACTTTTCTGGTCCCCTCATAATAAATGGTGAAAAAGAATAAAAACAAAGTTCCATAAATTCTTTCAGAAACAGTCTTGTGGTCTATCTGATTTTATTACTTTATCTTTGAAGTCAGAAGTACGAATTTATTAAGTCGAAACCTTTTTATTGAACTTTTTCAGTGGTTCGTCTGTTAAGATTGGAGTTTGTTCCTTGTTACTTGGGACACCCCCTTCCTACTATATTAAAGGTCTCTAAGGTGTAATCATTAGATTCAAGTACGACACTAGGGACGGGGTGGGGTCCATGACCTTTTCCTAGGACGGTTACCCTGGACGAAGGTCCGTGATCTTTTAGGGGATGTCACGAATAGGAAAGTGTTTGACAACAACCTGCAATCCTTACCGAGGGTGATCCCGGTTTATAGAGTACGGACTCCGGTAACTGAGTACGTGAACGAAGTAACTACCCTGGTCTAGAGACCGACGATGGTTAGGAGAGAGGTGTGTCAAAATCTGTGATGGTTCCGAGGGTACTATGACCGTCTACAAGGTAAAGGTACGTGACAGGAGTGAGTTAGTCACTAGGTCCCGTCGGAATCCCTTTCTGGGGACAGTCACCGGGTGTACTTCTCCACCCCTATTTGGGTACGGACTCTGGGTCCCGTTCCGTTGATTCCTTCTCCTTATTTTTAGAAAGGAACGTCGTTATGTTCGGTGTCTAATTTACGGGTGTTGACTGAATCATTTGGGACGTATACACCTTATAGACTTACCTGTTATTACAAAAGTTTCGACTCTAGTCAGATACCTCCGTTCACGTTCGCTCTTAACCCTGTCCAGTCTCAGACTTGACGGGGACATCACGAGTTTCATCCATGTCTCTGGATGCATCTCCATAGTCTCCCGGAGGACCCTTCCGTCTCTAACCGATACCGTTCCTGTGAGCGTTGACTCCCCGTTCCTGTGACTGTTGACTCTAAGGTCTTTTTATAATGACAATGATAATAAAAATACGAAACAGGACAACAAAAAATTAATGATAATAAAATTAAAATTTTGAAAATATAAAAATAAAGATAAAGAGTTAGAAATGTAAATGTATCGAAAGACGAAAATGGAACACAATACGAAACAAAAATTATAGAAATAGAAAAAACACAAGAATAAAATACATAAATAAGAAAAAATCAAAAGTAAGACTAAAACAAAACAAGAACAAAAACAATCAAAATAATAATTAACAAACTAAAGTAAAAACACAAGACAAAATAAACAAACTAACAAAAGAACAAAAACAAAAGAAACAAAAAATAAAACGAAGAAAACAAAAATACATATAGACAAAATTATATTTAAATAAAATAAAAATATATATAAAAAATTTGGGTGACGTATAGGAGGTTTGAATTCAAAAGTTCATCTTACTGAAGATGACTTGAGACTCGTCACACATTTTACGAGGATAAAGAAAATAAATAAAAAAATTATAAAAAATTTAACATAAATAAAAAATTTAAAATAAAACGAAATAAAATGAAATGTTATCCCTACTGGGTCTCTCTACCATACCCCTCCCTCCACCCTCCCCACAAGTCCTAACCCTTGTGCACATGTGGGTACCACCTAAGTACAACTACATACCGTTTAAATAAATGAAATTAACCTCCAATTAATGAATTGTTATAACATAACCAAAACGTAGAAAGAGAAACACTACCCGAAGGGACCATCTAGTCGTCATTTCTTAGCTGGACGTTACGTCCTCTACACGACTGCGTCCAAACTAGAGACCCAACCCTTCTAGGGAGCCTCCTCTTTTACCGTTGGTTAAGGTCATTAGAACGGGTCTTTTAGGTATCTGTTTCCTCGGACCGTCTGATTTCAGGTGTCCTAAAGTTTACTCAATCTTTACTGACTCGTTGATTTTTTCTTTTTGTTGAAAGAAACAGTCCAAAACAAACAAACAAAAACGAAAATGGTAAACAGAACCCAACATAAATAAACAAAAGCAGAAACAATGAAAAGAACCCAAAATAAACAGACAAACGTGGAGGGGGGGTTAAATAAAAAAAAGATGTCGTACGTCGAACGACTCAGAACCAAGGGTTCCACTCTCAACCCGGGTTCGGAGAGTCCACTCTCATGATTCTTTCTTACGACCTGTTGGTCTTTTAAAGACCGACACCCCTTATAATTAACCGTTCACGAGAGGTTCTTCAGTGGTAGAGTTGAGATTTTGGGTCGAGGTGGGTTTATGGATGTTTGTAATCACGACCTTCGGAGTACGGTTTGTTATTCGTTCTGTCCATGTGTTTTAGTGGGTAGTCATTTGTCAAACGGTACTCCTCATGATTCGAGTGTCAGTGGGGTTTTGTCGTGGTCGTGTCAGGTTGAGAGTGTAGGTATGTACTGATGACCTTTTTGGTATCGGAACTTACCTGGCTGGAATCAACCGTTTCATTACAGAGACGAAAAGTTATACAATAGACCCAACCAGTATTAAAAAGAAGGTTTCTCATTCGCAGAAAATTAAAGTACCGACGTCAGTGGTAGACGTCACTAAAACCTCGGGGGGTTTTATTTCAGACTGTGACAAAGGTGACAAAGGGGTAGATAAAGGGTACTTCTCTACCCTGGTCTACGGTACTAGAAGCAAAAGACTTACAACTTGAAATTCGGTTGAAAAAGCGAGAGGAGAAAGTGAAAATAGTTCTCCGAAAAATCAAGGAGAAGGGAAAGAGGGTATTCTCACCACAGTAGACGTATAGACTCCAATAACTATAAAGAGGACCGTTCGAACTAAGGTCGAACACAAAGACGGTGAGGTCACAAAGAGTACTACATGAGACGTATAGTCAATTTATTCGTCCCACTGTTATATGTCGGAACTGTATGAGGAAAAGGATAAACCTTGGTCAGAGAACAAGGTACAGGTCAAGATTGACAACGAAAGACTGGACGTATGTCTAAAGAGTTCTCCCTCCAGTCCACCAGTCCATAAGGGTAGAGAGAGTCTTAAAAGTCAAATATCACTAGGTGTGTCAGTTTCCGAAACCGTATCAGTTATTTCGTCTTTATCTACAAAAAGACCTTGAGAGAACGAAAAAGGTACTAGGTCGCCTACAACTGTTAAACTAGAGACCAAGGAGACGGAAAAGATTTAGGTCGAACTTGTAGTCCCTCAAGTGCCAAGTACATAACGACTTCGGACCGAACCTCTTAAAATTCGTAATGAAATGATTGTACACTCTGCTCACGTTAACACGTCATCAAACTCGTAAGAAACCGTAACGGAAAGAAACCCTAACCTTACTTTTGACTGGAAAAGGTCAGGACACCGGTGACGACTCAAAAGGTTTAAATGACCGTATAACTCACGTCGTGTAAGTGTCGTAGTAGAAAGTCCTAAACTTTATCGAGGTGACCTTAAGGTAGTGGAGGTGATCGAAACAAGTATCACTACGAAAGATTCCGGGTGAACTGAAGTGTAAGGTCCTACAGACCGAGATCTACTCACTAGTGTGGTCGCACTAATAGGTGCAGTACTTCTATAAAAAACATGTCAGGAAGACACATAAAAACGGTGGAGAAGAATTATAGATGACGAAGACGATTCAGGTCTGGTAAAGACAGGAAATAGCTCGGGTAGAAACGTACTTTACAAGGGAACCATAGAGATTAAAAGAACTTCTCTAGAGATCAGAAAGGTTAAGACAACAAAAGGAGATAAACAAACGTGACTAACGACTTCTTCCGAAAGAATAGAGAAAAACGATAAGAAACCTTAAGACGTAAGTCTACGAATATAGAAAGGAAAAGAGGAAACGAAAAGCGGAGAGAAGAAAAGTGTCGATAAACATTCCGGAGGGGTCTGTCAGTAAAACGAAAAAACGTAAAGAAAAGGTTACTCTACAAGAACTAGGGACAGAGGACATGTTACAGTACTTGGAGTCAGGCATCACGTAGTCCGTGAGATAGATAGTCTAGATCCGGGAATTTAGATAAAGAGTGAAGGCGACATATTAGTATTCCCTAAACTAAATCCAGTATGGACTTACCAGATCGCCAAAGGGACTGAAAGAAGTTAAACTCAGACTTAAGCCATAATTCCACAAGTACTAGACTCGGTGTCAGTGCAGGACCAGAACAAAAACAACTGACATATCTCGAAGAGGTAGAAACCGACCTTTCTTATATTAGTTAGACTAAAACCACAACTGGTAGACCACTACAGGTACACATCTCAGAAGAGAACACAACAACCTTCTCCCACAAACGAGACTGGTCACGTAAAAGAACCGTTTTGAGATAATCAGAAACGGGACAAAGTAAGACGTAAGGTTCCGGTTTAAACGGACAATGAGGTCCACAAAGAACTGAAGATGAAAACGTAAGGTCAGGGGATCTTACTTTTCCTGTAGAAAAAACCCACAATCAAGATTTTCCAGATCATCCAGAAGTATCTTGGTAAGTTGAAGTCGAAGAAGTGACAATGACCAACCCCGTATCTGAACCTAATGGCACTATAACTTACCAAACGGAACCTCTACTTGTCTCTAGTAAAACAACAAAAACTCTAACGTAGGTTCATGACGTAAAGTCTGAGGAAACAACTGGTACTACCGATGAGGTAAAAGAGACTCCCTAAGGACGGTCGTCATCATCTATATTACCAGTAGACTCAATTTAAGTAGGTAAGGTCAGGCAAAATAAAACGACTAAGGATCTTACAGCTATAAGTGAGAACGGTAGAGAACAAACTGGTGAAGGTTAAACGGAACTAAGTACCTGGACTGTAAGGTCCAACGATACGTTATAACGAGAAATGTCGTAGTCTGGAACGAAGATGGTGGTAAGTGTAGGTGTCGACCCATCAACAACGAAACCGAGGTAGGGAAGTAAGAAAGATCTCAATAAAGAGGTGACTAGAGGTCATCGTATAACCCGTGGATGACTGGACCCCTCAAGGAGAAAGTCATAGGATACTAAAACGGAAAAGTATGACAACTACCCCAAGAGTTCCGTTCTTACGACTTCACCAAACGGTAAGGGAAGAGGTCACCTGGTGTAAGACAGTCTGGAGAGGTGGTACTGGGCGGGTTGAACCCAACGGGGTACCTGTACCGAATCAAAGTAACTCAATCTGTTCCGACACCAGGATCACACTAATCTAACTGATCAAAAGACACTCATACCGAAGTCACACAGACGGGAGACTACGGGAGAACGTTGTGGATGGTAGAATGAACTCAAAGAGATCTTCCTTCGTTATCGTCTTATTGACTCTGTTTTCTTGTCTATTCACTCGACCTTCTATCTTACTACCCTTATTGACGACGTCTCGTTTTCTTTTTTTTACTTATCTTTATTCTTGTTATAGGCTCAGGAGACTCTGTCATAATCCGTGTGGTAAAAATCTTTATATTTCCAATGTCTCCTTCTTAATATACGTAGGGTTGAATGACCTTTTCTGGGACTACGACCCTTTCTAAATTCCATCTTCTGGGTACGACAGATGTTCTCTGGTGAAGTCTGGATCCCTGTTAATGTTTGGTTTTCACTCCCCTTCCCTTTTCAATAAGATAGGTTTGTCTTTAGTTTTCTTTTGACCTCATTGTTATGAGTGTAGTCTGTTTTATCTTGACTTTTATTTCTGACGATGTTCTCTGTTTCTTCCTGTGATGTATTGTTAGTTCCCTAGTTAGGTTCTTCTCCTATATTGTTAATCTTTATAAATATATAGGTTGTATCTTCGTGGGGTTGTGAATTCCGTTTATGATTGTCGGTATTTTCACCTTTAGTTCTCAATGTATTACCTCCTGAAATAGTGTGGTGTATATGGTCACCTATCTAGGAAGTCTGTCTTTTAACTATTCTTTTCTCTTCGGAATTTACTGTTTTATCTGTTCTATCTTAATTAACTATAAAGATCCTGTCTGGTGTGGTTTCGTCGTCTTATGTCAAAGAAGAGTTCACGTGTAACTGGTAAGAGGTATTATGTAGTATAGAACCAAGTGTTTAGTTCGGTGTTATTCTTTTGACTTTACAATAATTTATATAAAGGACTGGTGTTTTGATACTCTAATTTTTAATTAATGACCCCTTTTATTGGAATTTTTTGTGATTGTGTTCCTTCAATTTGTTATACGATGATTTATTGGTTTCTTCTTTAAAATGTTTTATGGATCTTTTTTTACTTTTACTACTGGTTTTCACATACCCTATGTCGTTTTCATCAAGATTTCCCTTCGAAAATCGTTATGTTAGGATGGAGTTCTATGTTCTTTTTAAAACCTCCCCTGTTCTACCACCTCCTTATCTACCTACACCTCATGTAGAGAGTGGCGTCTACGTAGTCTTTATGTACAAGTCTATGTTTTCTAGAGTGTATCGTGGTCGACTCTCGACCGTCCTCAGGGACTGGTGGTCTTGTCTTGTACATCAAGGTACGTTTTAAGTCATCCTTCTTTCTACTTTCTTTTTTTCTCTTCCTCTCATTCGTCCTGGTCTGGACGTGGGCCTCATACCCTTTCGACTTCGTCCCCGTTTTCGGTGTGTAGTCCCGTTAGTCAACTCTGTCTCCCCTACGTAAACTCCGACAGTCTTTCACTTCATCGACTAGAGACTGTCAGAAATACTTCTCTCTTAGTGCGTCTGTTAAGTACGGTACCGGAAAGTATGTAGTCTGTCCCTACGTTCAAGTGACCTTGTGTGTAACCCTTGTTCTCGTACACAGACGACACGACTCGTTATCTCCTGATTGGTCCCTCTGGTAAACTTGTAGTCGACGTTCGCCGATCTTTTTATGAGATTCTCGTGGTATAAAGTACGTAGACACCGACGACTGAAGAGACCCGTGAACCACGTCAGTCCCAGGGACACCAGGTTTGTCGACACGGTGGAGGTGAGAGTTAGGTGTGACCTCGTCTCGACGGTCTCCGATCCCTTTTATTGGATTTATCGTGGTATAGAAGACGTGGACACCAGTGACCGAAGTGACACGTGAACTTTGTTGATCAAAATATCACTAGGTTCGTCGACGTAGTGGAGGTCCAAATTAGGAGTGACCCTGTCTCGACGGGTCTGAGATCTTTTTTTCCCTACATAAAAGACGTGGACACCGGTGACCAAAGCGACGTATGGACCGTGAAGGTCTCTTGTACGTTAAGTTCGTCGGTGTAGTGGAGGTGTGAGTCAGGAGTGACCCGTCTGAGTTCATGAGGTCCTCTCGGAGTCCTTGTTTTAGAATACCTACTGTGTGTTCGTCTCCGCCCTTATTTTGGTGTTGACTCAAGATCCCCGTCACTGATTCCTCTCTCCTAGTTTTTAGAAAGGTGGTCTACATGTTCAATCTCTAATTTAGGTGTTTTAGTTGATTCAATCTGAGACACAGATACCTTTTATATTTTCTTGTTACTCACAAGACTGTTTTCTTTTTCGGACCTAAGACCGTAGACACCTGTAACCTCCTTTCTTGTACGTCCTCATCCCGGTCTATTCTCAAACTCGACTGGGGTGTCGTCCAGGTCTCTGTTCTTGTCATAACCTCCGGTAGGATCCCTCCGTCAATCTGACATTGAGTGTTACCTCCTTTTTCTGAGACTATCGTCCCTGGACTCTTTTTGTAAATAATAATAAAACATAAAACCAAAGAAGACATCAACTAAGACCTAAAAAAAAGAGAAACAAGAAAAAGAGAGACAGGAATACCAATAACACCAATAATAATAATAGATAAATTCGAAAACTCTTATAAATTTATTGTGAAAAATAAAGGAAATATATAAAGATGGAGATGTAACACACACACACACACACACACAAATGTCGAGATACCCTAAGGTTTCTCATTGTTCCTCTGTATACTTTGGTAAGAATTTACTTGTTATGTTTCTTTATCTTCTTTTATTATCTTACACTTTCTAATCTCTAGAGTAGTTCTTTTACACTGTGGTTCCCATATAAAGTACGGTTCTACCCGTGTTATTTCCTGTCATTTCCATACCTGGATTGTCTTCATCTTCTCTATTTCTTTTCCACCGTTCTTGTGTGTCTTCTGGAGATGTGTTTTCGAGAGTACTAGGTCTATTGGTGCTACCACACTATTGAGTGAATCTCAGTCTGTAAAATCTCACACTCCAGTTCCCCCCGGAATCCTTCGTAAAGATTCCTGTTTCGATCACCGACGGTAGTGTTTCAGATATTTGTTATTTACAACCTCTCTCACACCTCTTTTCCCTTGGGAGAATGTGATAACCACCCTTACATTTGATCATGTCGGTGATACCTCTTGTCACACCTTAATGGAATTTTTAAACCTTCATCTTAGGGTGACGACCCGTATGTGTGACTCCTTTGGTCTTAACTTTCTCTGTGCACATTGGGTTACAAGTAACGTCGTGACAAATGTTATCGATCTTGTACCTTCGTTGGGTCTACGGGTATCCGTCTACTTACCTATTCCTTCGACACCATGTTATGTTACGTTATAATGAGTCGATATTTTTCTTACGTAAATTTAGTCAAGATTACTCCACCTACTTTAACCTCGGATAGAACGTCTCACTTGATTCCGTCTTTCTCTTTATGGTTATGTCATATAATTACGTATATATACCTTAAATCTTTCTACCGTTACTACTGGGATATACACTCTGTCGCTTTCTCTGTCTCTACATTTCTTGTCTGAAAACCTGAGACACCCTCTTCCGCTCCCACCCTACTAAACACTCTTGTTGTAACTTTGTACATATAATGGAATACATTTTATCTACTGGTCACATTTAAGTTACGTACTCCGTCCCGTGGGTTTCGACCACGAGACCCTGTTGGGTCTCCCTATCCTATCCCTCCCTTCACCCTCCCCAAAGTCCTACCACTCTGTCTACATGTGAGTACCGACTACGTACAACTACATATCCTTTTTTTTTTTGTCTTATAACATTAATCTGAAGTTAATTTTATTTACTTAAAAAATTTTTGCGATTTCCATGAAGATATTCGTCCATTGTGTTCTCTTCCTTTTCTTGATATTTTTATCTGGTTTGTGTTAAGTCTTTTACGGTTATCCGTGTATATATGTAGTTATTAACGAAATTTACATTTACGTAATTTACACGGGTGGTTTTCTGTGTTACCGAGTTACCTATGTCTTTCTTCTAGGTATATATACGACACAAGTTCTCTGAGTGAGGTCTGAATCTCTATATATGTCTGACTTTCACTCTCCTACCTTTTTATGTAGGGTACGTTAACATATAAAATTTTTTCACTCTCGTCGTTAAGAAAATAGTCTGTTTAATTTGGAATTTTATCTCTTATAATCCTCTCTCTTCTTTCCTATAATGTATTACTAGTTACCTAGTTAGGTTCTTCTTCTGTATGTTATCATTTATACGTGGGTTGTGTCCTCGTGGAGTTATGTATTCCCTTTGTAACTGTCTGTATTTTACCTTTCAACTGTCGTTGTTTTAATATCATCCCCTGAAATTGTTGGGTGAATGTGTTTACCTCTCTAGTAATTTTGTTTTTTTTAATTATCCCGTTGTATTCGAAATTTACTGTGTAAGTTGGTCTACCCGTATTACTATAGAAGTCCTATAAGGTAGGTTTATGTCTTCTTATGTTAAAGGAGAGTACACGTGTACCTTGTAAGAGGTCCTATCTAGTGTAGAACTCAGTGTTTAGTTCGGAACCATTTAAATTCTTTTGACGTTAATATAGTTCGTAGTAAGGACTAGTGTTACGATACTCTGATCTGTAGTCAATGTCCTTTTTTTTTTTTCGGTATTTTTTGTATTTGTACACCTCGAATTTGTCATGTAAAGATTCATTGGTTGTTCAATGACTTCTTTATTTTCCCCTTTGTTTTTATAGACATATGTTTACCGTTACTTTTACGTTACTGAGTTTTGTATACCCTATGTAGTTTCATCAAGATTGTACTTTAAAGTATCGTTTCGTTGGATAGATTGTAGTTCTTTAAAACTTTTTGTGGTTGATTTATTGTTGAAGTGTTTATTTCGTTGTCCTTTTTCTTTTTTTTTTAAGGTTTCAATCGTTTTTTATTTTAGTACTTCTAGTATTTACTTATTCTTTAATTTTTTTCATCATTTCTAGTTATTTAAATTTCGACTAAGAAACTCTTCTATTTGTTTTAACTGTTTTATGATCTGAGTAGTTTTTTTCCCCTTTTGAGTTTAGAAGTTTTAATCTTTACTATTTTCTCTCGAATTTTCTCTGTTGTATCTTTATGTTTCTCTGATGAGAAACATATGTACTTATATTTATACGATGAGAAACTTTATATTCTCTTATGAAATTCGGTGATACACGGATATTTTACCTGTGAGACCTTCTTTAAATACGTAGGAATCCTTTCAAGTTGGAAAGTTCCGACTTGGTCCTTCTTTGTCTTTAATACTTGTTCAGTTAGTGTTCGATACTTTAGTTTTGACACTAGTTTTTAGATGGTTTTTTTTTTTTTTTCTGGTCCAGGTTTACCGAAGTGTCCACTTAAAATTGTTTATAAATCTCTTCTCGATTACTGATAGAGAGAATTCGAGAAGGTTTTTTAACGTCTCCTACCTCATGAAGGTTTCAGTAAGATTTTCCGGTGGTAGTGAGACTATAGTTTAGGTCTATTTCTGTAGTGGTTTTTTTTTTTCATGTCCGGTTATAACGGCTACTTGTAGTTACGTTTTAAGTAGTTGTTTGTGACCGTTTGTCTTAGGTTGTTGTGTAATTTTCATAATATTTGGTACTAGTTCAACCCAAATAGGTTCCCTACGTTCTTCATAAGTTACATACGTTTAGTTAGTTACACTGTGTGGTATAACTGTTAAATTTTCTATTTGTAGTATACTATTAGAGTGGTCTACGTCTTTTTCGAAAGTTGTTTTAAGTCATAGGTAAATACTTTGTTTGTTTGTTTGTTTTTGAGGTCTTCTATTCGTATCTTCCTTGAATAGAGCTATATTATTTCCGGTATATACTATTTGGTTGTCGTTTGTAATAAGAGTTACCACTTTTAGACTTTCGTAAAGAACATTTTAGTCCTTGTTCTGTTCCCACGGGTGAGAGTGGTGATAACAAGTAGTATCAAAACCTTCAGTATCGGCACCGTTAGTCTCTTTCTTTCTTCATTTTCCTTAGGTCAGACCTTTTATTCATTTTGAGAGTCAGGAACGTCTGTTGTACTATGATATATATCTTTTTGGATTTCTATCATAATCTTTTAATGATCTCGATTATTCACTTAGGTCATTTCAGTGACTTTTGTCTTAGTTATGAATCTTTAGAGAACGTATGGGTATGTGATTGTCACTTTTTAGTCTTTCACTTTAATTCCTTAGTTAGTGTAAGTGGTTCCGTTGTTTTTCTTTTTTTTTCATAAATCGTCATTCGGATTTATTCCTATGTTTCTAGATATATGTCTTTTGATAATCTGTGACTAATTTATTTAGTTTCTGTTGTATTTGTCCACCTCTCTATATGGTGCAAGAACCTAAACTTCTTAGTTTTGACACTTTTACTGATGTGAAGGTTTTCGTGGGATGTATAAAGTACGTTAGAGATAGTTTAATGGTTATCGTAAAAAGTCGCTAGATCTTGTTTTTTAAAGTTTTAAAGAAACCTTTGTGTATTTTTTGATCTTACCGGTTCGTTAGAATTCTTTCTTCTTACCTTGACCTCCTTCTTTGAAAGGACTGGAGTCTGATGTGATGTTTCGATGTCAGTTATTCTGTCATATGACCGTGTTTTTGTCTTTATATCTGGTTAAAAATAGAGTCCTATCTTTCGGGTCTCTATTTGAGTGTATTGATACCCGTGGAATAGAAATTGTTTAACCCGTTCTTATATAATACCCCTTTTCTGTCAGAGAAGGTATTTACCACGACCCTTTTGACCTGTGGATACACCTGTTCTTATTTTAATCTTGTGAAGGATTTTGGTACGACGACAACAAGTCAGTGAGTCAACAGAGGTTGAGGAAGACTGGAGTACCTGATTTCGTGTTGTCCGAAGGGATAAGAAGTGGTAGAGGGTCTCGAATGAGTTTGATTATAGGTAACTCAGTCACTACGGTAGTTGTTAGAACAAGAGACAGTAGGGGAAGAAGGTGGGAGTTAGAAAAGGTCGTAGTTCCAGAAAAGATTACTCAACCGACAAACGTAGTCTACCGGTTTCGTAACCTCGAAGTCGTAGTTAGGAAGATTACTTATAAGTCCTAACTAAAGGAAATCCTCACTGACCAAACTAGTCATACGTTAAGTTCCCTGAGAGTTCTCAGAAGAGGTTGTTGTTTCGGTTTTTCGTAGTTAAGAAGTCGCAAGTCGTAATAAACACTAGGTTGAGAGTGTAAGTATATACTAATAACCTTTTTAGTATCGGAACTAATCTGCCTGTAAACAGTCGTTTCATTACAGAGACGAAAAATTATTCAACAGATCCAACCAGTATCGAAAAGAAGGTTCCTTGTTCGTAGAAAATTAAAACACCGAATTCAGTGGTAGACGTCACTAAAACCTCGGGTTCTTTTATTTCAGACGGTGACAAAGGTAACAAAGGGGTAGATAAACGATACTCCACTACCGTGGACTACGGTACTAGAAGTGAAAAAGTTACAACTCAAAATTCGGTCAAAAAAGTGAGAGGAGGAAGTGAAAGTAGTTGTTCGAGAGATCATGAAGAAGTGAAAGACGGTATTCCCACCCCAGTAGACGTATAGACTCCAATAACTATAAAAGGGGTCGTTAGAACTAAAGTCGGACACAAAGTAGGTCGGGTCGTAAAACGTACTGCATCAGACGTATATTCAATTTATTCGTCCCACTATTATACATCGGAAGTGTATGCAGAAAGGGTTAAACCTTGGTCAGAGAACAAGGTACAGACCAGGATTGACAACGAAGAACTAGACGTATGTCGAAAGTGTCTTTCGTTCATTCCACCAGACCATGAGGGTAGAGAACTTCTTAAAAGGTCAGAGAACACTAGATACTTCAGTTTCCGAAATCGCATCAGTTACTTCGTCAACAAGAAAACCTTGAGAGAGCGAAAAAGATACTAGGTTGTTAAAACCGTTAAACTAGGGACCAAGGAGATTGAAAAAAGTTAGGTCGAACTTGTAGACCTTCAAGTACCAAGTGTATGATAACTTCGGACCGAACCTCTTTAAACTCGTAATAAAACAATCGTACACTTTACTCTCGTTAACACGTCATCAAACTTCTAAGAAAACGTGACGAACAAAAACTTTAACCTTAGTTTTGAGTGAAAAAGGTCAGGACACTGGTGACGACTTAAAGGGTTTAAACGACCGTACAACTTACTTCGTGAAACTGTCGTAGTCGAAAATCCTAAACTTTATCGAGTTGACCTTAAGGTAATGGTGGTGATCGAAACAAACATCACGAAGAAGGATTCCGGGTGATTTTATTTGATTCCTGAATTTATATTATGGTCTTCGATATTTTGAGAATCTCCTTTCGTATCCGTCTTGTGTAAAACTTTTTTTAGTGTCGTTCTAGAAGATACTGGGTGGAAGATCTGATTAGTTTTATTTTTGTTTCTATTTAGTTATCCTAGATTAATTCGAATTTTCGAAACGTGTCGTTTCCTTTGGTATTCGTTCTGTATTTCTGTTGGGAGTCTTAACCTCATTTATTAATATTTACTTCATTGACTGTTTCCTAATTAGAGGTTTTATCTATTGTTGTATACGTAGAGTTATAGTATTTTGGTGAGTAGAGTAAAATTTTTAACCGTCTTTTGGATTTGTCTGTAAAGAGGTTTAATCTGTATCTCTACCGGTTATTTGTACACTTTTTATGAGTTGTAGTGAATAATAATCTCTACGTTTAGTTTTCATACTAAACATAGTGGAGGGTGGTCAGTTTTACCAGTAGTAGTTTTTTTAGTTGTTTGTCATTTACTACCTCTCCTACACCTCTTTTCCGGTTGCAGAACGTAACAACCACCCTTACATTTAGCTACGTTGATAGTATCTCTTATCAAACCTCTAAAGACTTTTTTTTTTGACCCTTATTTTGAAGACATACCGGATAGTTAGGGTGATGACCTGTATATGGGACTCATTTGGTATTAACTTTTTCTGTTTATATGGGTCACAAGTAACGTCGTGACAAATGTTATCGGTCCTGTACCTTCATTGGATCTACAGGTAGTTGTCTACTTACTTACTTCTTGAAGATGTATATATGTTACCTTATGAAAAGTCGGTATTTTTTTATTACCTAAACTCAGTCAACATCACTCCACCTACCTGGATCTCGAACAATGTGTCAATTCTTTCAGTTTTTTTCTTTTTATTTATAGTATATAATTACGTAGATTTTTACTATGACTACTTGGATAAAAGTCCCGTCCTTATCTCTGAGTCTGTGTCTCTTATTTGAATACTTGTGTCATCCACTTTCTCTCCTACCCTGATGTACTCTCATCGTAACTTTATATTTGTAAGGGTATACATTTTATGTATCGACCACCCGTCGACGATATATTGTGTCCCTTGAGTTGGACCACGAGAAACTGTTAAATCTCCACAACTACCACACCCTCTACCTTTCTTCCAAGTTCTTCCTCTCTTATATACATACTGATACCGACTATGTAGGACTACACACCCTCTTTGTTTGTAACATTTTGTTAATAGAAGGTTACTTTTATTTATGTAAAAAATTTTAGAGTTTATTTGTTAGAAAGTAGATTTGGTTGATCTCTTCATTCTTAGTTTTAAGGAGTTTCAATCATTTTTCTTTCTTTAGTTTATTCTGTACTTCTTTTGTTAACGTTTTTAGTTATTTTAAGTTTCGACCAAGTAACTCTTCTATTTGTTTCACCTATTTGGAAATCCGTCCAACTAATTCTTCTTTCCTTCTTCTGTGTTTAGTTATTTTAATATTTACTTTTTCCTCTTCAATTGTCACTATAGTGTTCTTATCTTTCCTAGTATTCTCTGTGACTTTCCTGAATATACACTTCTTTTACCTGTTGGACCTTCTTTATCTGTTTGACAATCTCACCATGTTGTAAGGTTCTGACTTGGTCCCTCTTTATCTCCTTTTTTACGTGTGTTGTTAGTCTTCATTACTTTGACTTTGACACTAAATTTTAGAAGGTTGTTTTAGGTCCTGCTCTATTGAAGTGTTCCTTTAAAATAGTTTGTGAATCTCTTTTGGATTGTGGGTTAGAAGTGTTTAAGAAGGTTTTATTTGATGTCTCCCTCTTTTTAAAGGTCTGAGTAAGATACTCCTGTGATAGTGGGACTATGGTTTTGGTCTGTTTCTATAGGGTTCTTTTCTTATAATGTCTGAAAATATTGACTAAATATGTCTGTTTTTTTAGAACTCATTTTATGATCGTGTGACTTAGGTTGTTATGTAATTTTCGTATACTTTCACTTTCACAATCGACGATTCAGCACACACAGACTGAAAAACACTGGGGTACCTGAGATAGGACGGTCCGAAGAGACAGGTATCTTAAGAGATCCGTTCTTATGATCTCACCCAACGGTAAAGGAGGAGGTCCCCTAGAAGGGTTGGCTCTCTAGTTTGAGTCCAGAGGATGTGACGTCCGTCTAAGAAATGGTAGACTTGGTGACCCCTTCGGACATAGTACGTGGTACTGGTTTACCCTGAAAAGGGTTTCTACGTTCCTAAGAAATTATATGTGTTCAGTTAGTTACACTATATGGTATAATTGTTTAACTTATTTTTTTATGTACTAGTAGAGTTGTCTACATCTTTTTCGAAAACTGTTTGAGTTGTGGGTAAACACTATTTTTAAGAGGTCGTCAGAAGTATGTCTTTTGGATGAACTTGTGTTATTTTCTGTATATACTTTTTGAGTGTCATTTGTAATAAGAGTACCACATTTTGCTTTTCATAAAGGAGATTCTAGTTCCTGTTTTGTTCTAACAGGTGAGAACGGTGATTATAAGTTGTGCTAAAACCTTCAGGATCAGTACCGTTAGTCTTTTCATTTTACTCATTTACCTTAGGTTTAACTCTTTCTTCATTGTTAAAATCACAAACGTCTACTGTATTATGGAATATACCTTTTAGGATTTCTACGGTGGTCTTTTTATGATCTCAAATAGTTACTTAGATCATTACAACGTCCTAAGTTTTAATTACGTGTCTTTAGAGAACGAAAGGTTATATGATTGTCACTTTTAGTCTTTCTCCTTAATTCTTTTGTTAATGTAAATGGTGACCTTGTTGTTGTTGTTGTTTTTTGATCCATATTTGGATGAATCCCTCCGATTTCTAGACAATGATCTTTTGACAGTCTATGACTACTTTCTCCAGCTTCAACTGTGTTTATCCACCACTTTATATACAAGAACTTAACTTTCTTAGTTATGACACTTTTACTGAGACGATGGGTCTCGTTAGATGTCTAAGTTACGTTAGGGATATTTTAACGGTTTCCGTAAAAAGTGTCTTACATAGTCTTTTTACATATTAAATATACTCTTGGTCTTGGTCTTATGGGTTTCGTTAGAACTCTTTCTTATGGTCTACTTCCTTAATCCGAGGGACTGAAGTCTAATATGATGTTTCGATGTCATTAGTTCTGTCATACCATGACCGTGTTTCTTTTCTTTCTTTCTTTTTTCTAATTACCCTGTCCCTACCTTTCGGGTCTCTATTTGTGTACATGTATACAGTGGATTAGACACTGTTTCCTCCGTTCCTTTATGTTACCTCTATTCTTTAATAGAATATATTTACCACGACCCCTTTGACCTCCCGATATAGATTTTATTACTTTAATCTTGTGAGAGATTATGGTATGTGTTTTTATTGGCGTTTTATCTAATTTGTGGACTTACATTCTGGTCCCTTAAACTTTAAAAATCTTCTTTTGTATCCGTCTCGTGAGACTGTATCTAGCGTCGTCCTAGAAAAAACTGGATAGAGGATCTCGTTATTTTTATTTTTGTTTTTAATTGTTTCACCTGGATTAATAGAATATTTCGAAAACGTGTCGTTCCCTTTGGTATTTGTACTGTTTTTCTGATCGGAGTTTTACTCTCTTTTATAAGATACTTTATGTTACATAAAATATTAGATACTTTATGTTACATAAAATATTAGATACTTTATGTTACATAAAATATTAGATATTTTATGTTGATATAAAGTTTTTTATGTTTACTTCGTTGGTTGTTTCTTAACTGGAGGTTTTATATCTTTGTCAATTATTTCGAGTTATATTTTCTTTAATTGTTACCCGTCTTCTGGATTTCTCTGTAAAAAAAAGGGTTTCTTCTGTATATGTACCGGGTCTCCTTCTACTTTTCTACGAATTGTAAAGAGTCATAATCTCTTTACGTTTAGTTCTGATGTTACTCCATAATAGAGTGTAGGCATTCCTACGGTAGTAGTGTTATAGATGTTCGTTGTCATTTACGACCTCTGCTACACCTGTTTTACCTTAGGTGAACGTGAACAGTTAAACTCCTACCTTTAACTGTGTCGGTGATACATCTTGTGATACGTTCAAGGTAATTTTTTGTTTGTTTGTTTGTTTTTATCTTTGGGGTATTCTGAGTCGTTAGGATAATGACCTAAATATGGTTCTCTTTTGGTATTATGTTCAATATAAAATGGGGTTACAAGAAACATCGTGGTAAACGACGTTCGTGTGAACCGTCGCTCCTGTCCCTTCGTTCGATTTACAGATAATTGTCTCCTTACCTATTTCTCTTACACCATGTTTGTATGTTACCTTTTAATCAGGTGGTCTTTTTCTTAATTTAAAAAAGTAAACACCTCTGCACATACTTGAATTTCTGACAGTATATCTCACTTCATTGAGTTTTTTACTTTTTGTTAATAATATATAATTGTGTATATATACTTTAGATCTTTTTAATATATCTTGTAGAATAAACGTTTTGTCTTTATTTCTGTGTACATCTCTTGTTTTTATTCCTATAGTTTCACCCCTTCCCTCCCACCTTACTTAACCCTCTACTTCTGACTGTAGATATGTGATAAGTAATATCAATATTTTGACTATTGATTGCTCTTGGATGACATATTGGGTCCCTTAGGACGAGATACAGAACCCCCTGGATTTACCCTTCCTTTGGGGGTTTTGCTCCTCTACATGCATACGTATAACAACTAAGTTAAACAACATATCATCTTAGATTGTGTTGTAATATTTTGTTGATATAAAGTTTTTAATTAATTTTATGTGTTGACCTATCGTTCATATACTTATCTCAAGTTATGGTGATTGGTAAGTCAAGTCAAGTCAAGTCAAGTCAACGAGTCAGTACAGACTGAGAAACACTGGGGTACTTGGCGTCGTGCGGTCCGGAGGGACAGGCAGTGGTTGAGGACCTCAAGTGGGTTTGTGTACAGGTAGATCGGTCACTACGGTAGGTTGGTAGATTAGGAGACAGTAGGGGAAGAGGAGGACGGGAGTTCGAAAGGGTCGTAGTCCCAGAAAAGTTTACTCGATCGAGAAACGTCGTCCACCGGTTTCATGACCTCAAAGTCGAAATTGTAGTCCGAAAAGTCACTTGTGGATCCTGACTAGAGGAAATCCTACCTGATCAACCTAGAGGAACGTCAGGTTCCCTGAGAGTTCTCAGAAGAGGTTGTGGTGTCAAGTTTTCGTAGTTAAGAAGTCGCGAGTCGAAAGAAGTGTCAGGTTGACAGTGTAGGTATGTACTGGTGACCTCTTTGGTATCGGAACTGATCTGTCTGGAAACAACCGTTTCATTACAGAGACGAAAAATTATACGACAGATACAACCAGTATGGAAAGGAACGTTCCTCATTCGTAGAAAAGTAAAGTACCGACGTCAGTGATAGACGTCACTAAAACCTCGGGTCTTTTTATTGCAGTCGGTGACAAAGATGACAAAGGGGTAGATGAATGGTTCTTCACTACCCCACCCTACGGTACTAGAATCAAAAGACTTACAACTTGAAATTCGGTTAAAAAAAGTAAGAGGAGAAAGTGAAAGTGGTTCTCCGAGAAATCAAGAAGAAGTGAAAGACGGTATTCTCACCACAGTAGACGTATAGACTCCAATAACTATAAAGAGGACCGTTAGAACTTAGGTCGAAAACGAATAAGGTCGGGTCGAAAAGAGTACTACATGGGACGTATATTCAATATATTCGTCCCACCGTTATATGTCGGAACTGTATGAGGAAAAGGATAAACCTTGGTCAGACAAAAAGGTACAGGTCAAGATTGACAACGAAGGACTGGACGTATATCTAAAGAGTTCTCCGTCCAGTCCACCAGACCATAAGGGTAGAAAGTTTTAAAAGGTGTCAAATAACACCAGGTGTGTCAGTTTCCGAAACCGTATCAGTTATTTCGTCTTTATCTACAAAAAAAACCTTGAGAGAACATAAAAGTTAATAGGTTGATTACAACCGTTAAACTAGAAACCAAGGAGACGGAAAAGATTTTGGTCGAACTTACAGACCTCCAAGTGTCAAGTGCATAACGACTCCGGACCGAACCCCTTAAAATTCATAATGAAATGATCGCACACTCTACTCACGTTAACACGTCATCAAACTCGGAAGAAACCGTAACGGAAAGAAAGCCTAACCTCACTTTTGATTGGAAAAGGTCAGGACACTGGTGACGACTCAAAAGGTTTAAGCGACCGTATAACTCACGTCGTGAAAGTGTCGTAGTAGAAGGTCCTAAACTTTATCGAGTTGACCTTAAGGTAGTGGAGGTAATCGAAAAAAGCATCACTACGAAGGATTCCGGGTGAACTGAAGTGTAAGGTCCTAAAGACCAAGATCCACTCACTAGTGTGGTAGCACTAATAGACCCAGCACTTCTAGAAAAAACATATCAAGGAGACACATAAGAACTGTGGAGAAGAATTATAGAGGACGAAGACAATCAAGGGTGGTAAAGACAAGAAACAACTCGGGTAGAAACGTACTTTACAAGGGAACCATAGAGGTTAAAAGAACTTCTCTAGAGATCAGAAAGGGTAAGATGACAAAAGGAGATAAAGAAACGTAACCAGTGACTCCTTCCGAAAGAATAGAGAGGAACGATAAGAAACCTTGAGACGTAAGTTTTACCATATAGAAAGGAAAAGAGGAAACGAAAAGTGAAAGGTGAAAAGTGTCGAAAAACATTCCGGAGGAGTCTGTCCGTAAAACGAAAAAACGTAAAGACAAAGAACCCCTCTAGAACTAAGGACAGAGGACATGTTACAGTACTTGGAGGTAGGTATCAAGTAGTCCGTGAGACAGAGAGTCTAGATCAGGGAAAGTCAAATCAAGTCAAGTCAGTGAGTCAGCACAGGTTGAGAAACACTGGGGTACTTAGCGTCGTGCGGTCCGGAGGGACAGGTAGTGGTAGAGGGTCTCCAGTGAGTCTAAGGGCAAGTAGCTCAGTCACTACGGTAGGTCGGTAGAGTAGGAAACAATAGGGGAAGAGGAGGACGGGGGTTAGGGAGGGTCGTAGTCTCTGAAAAGGTTACTCAGTTGAGAAGCGTACTCCACCGGTTTCATAAGCTCAAAGTCGAAATCGTAGTAAGGAAGGTTTCTTTAGGGTTCCGACTAGAGGAAGTCTTACCTGACCAACCTAGAGGAACGTCAGGTTCCCTGAGAGTTCTCAGAAGAGGTTGTGGTGTCAAGTTTTCGTAGTTAAGAAGCCGTGAGTCGAAAGAAGTGTCAGGTTGAGAGTGTAGGTATGTACTGATGACCTTTTTGGTATCGGAACTGATCTACCTGGAATCAGCCGTTTTATTACAGAGACGAAAACTTTTACGATAGATCCAATCAGTATTGAAAAGAAGGTTCCTCATTCGCAGAAAATTAAAGTACCGACGTCAGTGGTAGACGTCACTAAAAACTCGGGGGGTTTTATTTCAGACTGTGACAAAGGTGACAAAGGGGTAGATAAAGGGTCCTTCACTACCCTGACCTACGGTACTAGAAACAAAAGACTTACAACTCGAAATTCGGTTGAAAAAGTGAGAGGAGAAAGTGAAAGTAGTTCTCCGAAGAAGTGAAAGACGGTATTCCCACCACAGTAGACGTATAGACTCCAATAACTATAAAGAGGGTCACTTTACGTTCAGTTTCAGGGTGACTCTATAATGGGGTATGGGTAATCCTACTGACGATAGTCCTTGTTTTCACTTATTCATCTTTTTATTGTTCACAATCAGTCCTACATCTCTTTAACTCTGGGTACCCGTGACAACCGCCATTTCACCACGTTGACGAGATTTTACGTTACACCATTAAAGAGTTTTTAATTTTATATTTTTTTAATCTTCATAACAGTGGTAAATTGTGTTCGTTATGACCGAAGGGACCACCGAGTCGACCATTTCTCGAACGGACGGTTACGTCCTTTACGTTCTCTGTCCCCAAGTTATGGACCCAACCGTTATAGGGGACTTCTTCCTTTACCGTTAGACAAGGTCATCGGACCGCCCGACATCGGATACCCCAAAGTTTCTCAACCTATGCTGACTCTTACATACGTGTCCTGTTGTGTTGAGGACGTTATGGTAAAGACCAATATATATATATATATATATATATATATATATTCATGACTTTCATCTCAGATTTTCACTATAAACACGTAGGTACAAGTATTTTCGTAATAAATGTTGACGGTTTTCCATCTTCTTTAAGTTTCATATAACCGGTTACATAACTATTTGTTTTACACGATGTATATATGTCACCTTATAATTTAAATTTCATATTTGATGTTTCCCTCCTTTAAGATTGTATACTATGTTACACTTACATATAACGTTTGTAATAGAATTAACTTTATTGGGTCAATGTTTTTTCAGTCCATGATATAAAGTAAATATACTCCATAACTCTTTGTAGTTTGAGAATTTTTATCTTTAATTTTAACACCAACAGTCCTCGATTCCCCTCCCCCTTTACCCCACAACTGTAAATTACTTATATCTTTAATTTAAAACTTTCTACTTTAAAAAGACCTATAACCAAAGTGTCATTACGTTTAAATGAATTTAAAGATTTGTCATGTAAATTTTTACTAATTCTACCATTTATACGATGTACACAAAATAGAGTTCAAAATTTTTCTTCTTTACAGAGTTTTGTTGTTGGATTGAAAAACGGACTTCATTGATCTTTAACGTTTAAATCGTCTTTTTTTTTCTTTTATTATTTATATTCTTTTTCTTATTTACCTTTTCTTTTATCTGTGTCTCTTGTCTGTTTTTAGTGACTTTATATCAATCAGAAATCTTTTCTAGGTGTTTTAACTATTTAGAAATCGATTAATTTACATTCTAAACATCAATATAGGGTCGAAAAGATCAAAATCAATTAATACAAAAGAGGGAGATAAAGAATTCAGTAAGATTCGATTGACGAGATGTTAACACGACTAATAAAGTCTCAGTAGTAAGAAAAATTGGGTAAGATAATCATAATGGGATTGTGGTTTTAGTCCATCTTTGTTGTGTTTATTGTTTGATGACTGGTTATGACCGAAGGGTCCACAGCGATCAACATTTCTTGGGGAGACGTTCACTTCCTCTGTATTCTCTACACCCAATCTAGGGACCCAGTCCTTCTAGGGCACCTCCTTCCGTACTGTTAGGTGAGGTTATAAGAACGGACCTCTCAAGCTCAGTCCGTACAAACTTCGCTGACTTGTACGAGTGTGTGTGACTGGTTGTACGAAATACTTGGGAACTTGTTATACCCGAACTTGACGTCATACCCAGGTGAATGTACGTCTATAAAAAAGTTATTTGTAATATCATGATGAAATAAACGTTCACCAACTTAGGTACTTACGTCCTGGTACCTAACTCTCCCGGTTGATAATCTAAATTCGGAAGTACCTAGAACCATGGACGTCTAATTAAGACCACGGACTACTAATCAAAACCATAGACTCCAATTAGGGGACACCTATAGTTCCTTACTGACACCTATGTTGTCAAGGATTGTTTTAGGATTGTTTACCTTAGGTTGTTTTATAATTTCCTAGTATTTGGTACTGTTCACTCTAAATAGGGTCGTAACAATTCCAGTAAGTTTTATACTTTTATTTTCATTATAAACTGTGATTATTTTCCTTCCCTTTTTTGTGTGTTAGTAGAGTTAACTGTGTGTTTTTTTTTCCGTAAACCGTTTTAGGTTGTACAGAAGTATTATTTTTGTGAGTTTTTGGATCGTCTTGGTTTTTTTTCACTTTGAAGAAGGAACTATTGTCTGTAAAATTACTTTTCGTGTATCGATTGTAGTGTAAGTTAAGACTTTTTGATTTTCAAAAAGGGAGATTTTGGTCCTCGATAATTTCCTTAGGATGAAAACTGTGACGATAAGCTGTAACTTTCGTCTTCTTCTTCTGTTGTCTTCTACTCTACAAACCTACCGTAGTGGCTAACTTACCTGTACTTACTTGAGGTCCTCTACAACTCCCAATCCCTTCGGACCGTAAGACATCAGATACCCCAGGGTTTCTCAGCCTGTGTTGAACGACTGACTTGTTGTTTTAAACTGTAACATGTCCTTGAAGATCGGTGACATGAATCCGTTCTATTTCTTTACTCTATAATTTAAAAACTTACTTCTTCATTTTTGATAGAGATAAGTGTCTAATGTAACATGATATATAAACTTTAGTATTCCTTATATGTGTGTTTTCAGATAGTTACAATTATGGACCTAAGTCATTTTCAAAGTCCCATATTCTATTAGTACGTTTTTAGTCAACATAAAGTTATGTGACTGTTACTTGTTAGACTTTACTTTTGATTCTTTTATTGAGATGAATGTTATCGTATTTTTTCTTATTTTATAAATCCCTATGTAACTTATTTACTCCACGTTCTGAACTTTGATATTATGTAACGACTTTATTAAATTTCTTTCCGATAAGTTCATTTAACCTTTTGTTATAAAATTCTACCGTTAAGAAGGGATTTCATTAGACGTCTCAGTCACAAGAGGAATAGTTTTAACAGTTGAGTTACCTGTACTCAAACATGTTTGAGGTCCTCTATCACTTCCTGTCACTTCGGACCGTACGACATTAGGTACCTCAACATTTCTAAACCTTTACTGATTCGATGACTTGTCACTGTAGTTTTAGGACTTTTACACAAAAAGTCTTTAATTTTTCAACTAATATGTAAATACACTTTAACGTTTTTCTAGGATCCATCAGTTTTGTAAGAACTTTCTCTCCTTATTTTACCCTCCTGAGTACAAAGGGTTAAAGTTTGAAATGATATTCCTGTGTTATTTTTTTTTATAACTGGATTTATTTTAGGAAATACTAATGTGTCACCTTCACTGTTTATCTAAGTTTCCTAATCTAGACTATCTGTCTCACGGAGCTTTTGTTACCTACCTCCACACATTGTAACATGTCCTCCACCACTAACTTTAGTAGGGGTTCTTTTTCTTAACGGTTTTCCATTTTACCAACAGACTCCTCCGGAATACTTATGTACTCTTTTATTCTTCGATTTCCGTTTCCTCTTTTCCTTTCTATATGGGTTGAATTACGTCTCAAGGTTTCTTATCGTTCCTCTCTAAATTTTTTTCTTTCTGAAGGATTCACTTGTTACGTTTGTTTATCTCCTTTTGTCGTTTTACCCTTTGTGATCTCCAGAGAAGTTTTTTTCCCTTGTCAATTACGTTTCTTCCCGTGTTATTTCTTGTCTTTACCATACCCGGATTTTCTTCGTCTTCTATAATTCTTCTCCACCTTTCTTATGTTTCTTTTGATATGTTTTTTCTCTAGAATTACTGGCTCTATTGGTGCTACCACACTAGTGAGTGGATCTCGGTCTATAGGACCTTACACTTCAGTTCACCCGGAATTCTTCGTAGTGATCCTTGTTTCGATAACCTCCACTACATTAAGTCCAATTTGAGAAAGTTTATGAACTTTTACTACGACAATTTCACGACGTGAGTTATACAGTCCTTTTAACCTTTTGAGTCGTCACCGGCACCCTGACCTTTTCCAGTCAAAAGTAAGGTTAGAGTTTCTTCCCGTTACTGTTACTTAAAAGTTTGATGGTGTGTTAACGTTAGTAAAGTGTACGATCGTTTCATTACGAGTTTTAAGAGGTTCGGTCCGAAGTTGTCATACATTTGACTCTTGCAGGTGGACAAGTTCGACTTAAATCTTTTCCGTCTCCTTTGTCTTTAGTTAAACGGTTGTAGACAGCCATTATTTTTTACGTTCTTTTTTTTAACTTCCGTGATCCTCTTCCCCTACTGTTTCCTACTCTACTAACCTACCGTAGGGGCTGAGTTACCCGTACTCAAAGTCGTTCCAGACCCTCTACCACTTTTTGTCCCTTCGAACCGTACGACGTCAGATACCCCAATGTTTCTCTACCTGTACTGATTCACTGACTTGTTGTTTTGGATCCCACCTGTATATCCAGTTATTTTATTTCTCGGGTCTTTATTTGGGTTTGTAACTACTAGTTAATTAAAAACTGTTACCACACCTCTATGAAGTTACCCCTTTTTATCAGAAAACTTGTTTACCAAAACACCGTTTACCTATAGGTCTAACCTCTTATTACAACCTAGAGTGGAATACGGTATATTTTTAACTTCATCTAGTTAATTCATCTTCTCAATTTTATTATTTTGAGATTATGGCGATCTTTTTTACCCACAGGTGTACATTTTCTTACTACGACCTGTGACTGTAATGTAGTATATGTTTTTTTAAGACTTTCGAGAGTTTCACCTAGTTTTAAGATCTGTCTTATATGCCATTATACAAGAGTGTTGAAACCTAAACAACTACCAAAGAATTTATACTGTAGTTTACTTATTACCCTTATAGTCTGGTGAAATGGACGGAGGACTCTTTAGACATACGTCCAGTTCTTCGTTATTAATCTTAACCTGTACTTGTTGTCTGACCAAAGTTTAGTCCTTTCCTCCTTCAGTTTCGACATATAACAGTGGGATGAATAAATTGAATATACGTCTCATGTAGTACACTTTACGGTGCGACCTACTTCGTGTACGACCTTAGTTCTAACGGTCCTCTTTATAGTCATTGGTGTCTATACGTCTACTGTGGTATGGCCGTCTTTCACTTCTTCTTGATTTCTCGGAGAACTACTTTCACTTTCTTCTCTCACTTTTTCAACCGAATTTTGAGTTATCAGTCTTTTGATCCTAGTACCGTAGGTCAGGGTGGTGAAGTGTCGTTTATCTACCCCTTTGTTACCTTTGTCACTCTCTAAAATGAACCTCCCCGAGGTTTTAGTGACGTCTACCACTGACGTCGGTACTTTAATTTTTTTTTTTTTTTTTTTTTTTTTGGAGAACGAGGAACCTTCTTTTCGATACTGGTTGGATCTGTCGTATAAGTTTTCGTCTCTGTAGTGAAACGGTCGTATCCAGGTAGATAAGTTTCGATACCAAAAGGGTCATCAGTACATACCAACACTCTCGACCTCATATTTCTTTCGACTCACGATTTTTGACTACGAAAACTTGACACCACAACCTCTTCTGAGAACTCTCAGAGAACCTGACGTTCCTCTAGGTTGGTGAGTTAGGATTTCCTTTAGTCAAGACTTATAAGTAACCTTCCTGACTACGACTTCGACGTTGAGGTCATTAAACCGGTGGACTACACTTCTTGACTGAGTGACCTTTTGTGGAACTACGACCTTTTCTAACTTCCTCCCTCCTTTTCCCCTTACGTCTCCTACTCTACCAACCTACCGTAGTGGCTGAGTCACCTGTATTCAAACTCATTTGAGGACCTCAACCACTACCTGTCCCTTCGGACTGCACGACGTCAGGTACCCCAGTGTTTCTCAGTCTGTACTTACTCGCTGACTTGAATCAACTTGTTCATTGTTCCCTTTTTATCTATTTAACACGTAGGAGTTTTTATTTTAAAAAACACGACGTTTCTTACGATGACTCTTTTTATCTTCTATTACGTGTCTTAACTTGTTATATGAAAATTGATATATAGACTATTCACACACCATGGGTCGTATTTCTTGAGAATGGTGAATTACTCTTTTTTCTGTTTGTTGAGTTAAATTTTTATTCGTTTTCTGAACTTAACTGTAAAGAGTCCTTTTCCATGTTCACCGGTTATTTATGTACTTTTATAAGTTATATTAATCAGTATTCCCTTTACGTTTAGGTTTGGTGTTACTATATGGTGAAGTGTATGTGGTCTTACTGTTATTATTTTTTATCTTTTATCGCTCATAACCGGTTCTATACTCCTGTGACCTTGGTGTTATGTAACGACCACCCTTACATTTTATTTCGTCCACGTTATCTTCTGTCAAACGCAAGAAGTTTCCCAATTTGTGTCGTAAAATTCACAATTCGAATCCGAAGGGAACACCGAGTCGACCATTTCTTAGGTGTCCGTTACGTCCGCTGTACCCAACCCTTCTAGGGGACCTCTTTCCTTTCCGATGGGTGAGGTCACAAGAGTGGACCCCTTAAGGTACCTGATATATCAGGTATCCCAGTGTTTCTCAGTCTGTGATGATTTTCTGGAAGTAAGTGAGTGAGTCGTAAAGGTGTGAATCTATATATAGGTATTCTTAATTTTGTCCATAAGTTCTATTTACACACGTGTCTACAATTGACGTTGTAATCAGTGTTAATGGTTACAGTCTCTTACAAGTTTACTAGTCTTTTAACAAGAGAAGAGTGTACGATCGTTTCATTACGGGTTTTAAGAGATTCGGTCCGAAATTGTCATGTACTTGACTCTTGAGGGTCTACAAATTCGGCCTAATTTTTTTTTTTTTTTTTTGTTTTTTTTTTTGTCTCCTTGGTCTTTAATTTAACGGTTGTAGGTAACCGAGTAACTTTTTCATTCTCTTAAGGTTTTCTTGTAGATGAAGACGAAGTAACTGATACGATTTCGGAAACTGACATACCTAGTGTTGTTTGACACCTTTTAAGAATTTCTCTACCCTTATGGTCCGGTGGAATGAACGGAGGACACTCTGGACATACGTCCAGTTCTTTACTGTCTTGGTCTATACCTTGTTGTGTGACCAAGGTTTAACCCTTTCCTCATGCAGTTCCGACATATAACAGTGGGACTAACAAATTGTATATACGTCTCATGTAGTACTCTTTATGACCCGACCTCATTCGTGTCCGACCTAAGTTCTAACGGTCCTCTTTATAGTTATTGGTGTCTATACGTCTACTGTTGTGGAAATACCGTCTTTCACTTCTCCATGATTTCTCGGAGAACTACTTGTACTTTCTCCTCTTACTTTCTCGACCGAATTTTCAGTTATAAGTTTTTTACTTCTAGTACCTTTAGTCAGTGAAGTACCGTTTATCTACCCCTTTGATACCTTTGTCACTGTCTGTAATATAAGAACCCGAGGTTTTAGTGACGTCTACCACTGACGTCGGTACTTTAATTTTCTGTGAACGACACACCTCCTTTTCAATACTGATTGGATCTATCGTATAACTTTTCGTCTCTGTAGTGAAACGGTCGTATCCAGGTAGATAAGTTTCGATACCAAAAGGGTCATCAGTGCATACCAACACTCTCAACCTGGTATTTCTTCCGGTTCACGAATTCTTAACTACGAAAACTCGACACCACAACCTCTTCTGAGAACTCTCAGAGAACTTGTCGTTACTCTAGTTTGGTCAGTAAGGATTTCCTTTAGTTGGAACTTATAAGTAACCTTCCTACCTACGACTTCGACTCCGAGGTTTTGAAGTCGGTGGACTACGTTACTCGACTTAGTAATGTTTTCTGGGACTACGACCCGTTCTAACTTCCGTCCTCCCTTTTCCCTACCGTCTCCTACTCTATCACCCTATCGTAGTAACTGTACTGACTCGTTGACTTGTCGTAGGTTTTGGTTGGGTTTATGAACAATTCTATATTTACTTGGTTTTGTACACCATATAAGTCCGTTATTTCATAAAAAATTATCGTTCCTTAATTCATTACTATGTACGAAGTTGTACCTGCTTGGAACTATTGTAGTTATATTCACTTTCTTTAACCTATGGTTTTCGGTGTATATTCTAAGGTGAATACACTTTATAAGTCTTATCCATTTAGGTATCTCTGACTTTCACCTAATTAACATAGACCCCGGTCTTCCTCCCTCCCAACAACTTACTGATTAATTATGCATCAAAGGAAAACCTCACTACTTTTACAAGACCCTGTGGTATCAAAACTACAAACGTGTCGTAACAACCATATGATTCACATGAGTTAGCATGTTAAATTTTGCCAACATACCACTAAAATATAACACTTATAAGTCGGTATTGTTGGTTTTTATAATTCCTTATATCTTTCTAAATGTACGATTATGATTAGTTTCCTTTCAACCTCATCGATGAAATTAAAGTCTGTTTAAACTGAAGTCTCTTTACTTTTACAAGGCCCTACCTCTTATTATAATGTATTACGATTTCCCCAGTTAAGAGGTTCCTTTATTTTGTTAGGAAGTATGACAAGAGGATACGATCATTTCATTACGAGATTTAAGAGATTCGGTCCGAAGTTAGCACACACTTTCCGTCTCCTTGGTCTCCAGTTTAACGGTTGTAGACGACCTAGTAACCTTTTCGTTCTCTCGAGGTCTTTTTGTAGATAAAGACGGAATAACTGATACGGTTTCCGAAACTGACACACCTAGTGTTGTTTGACACCCTTTAAGAAGTTCTCTACCCTTATGATCTGGTGGACTGGACGGAGGACTTTTTAGACATACGTCCAGTCCTTCGTTGTTACTCTTGATATGCACCTTCTTGTCTGACCAAGGTTTATCTGTTTCCTCATGTCAGTTCCGACATATAACAGTGGGGCTAATAAATTGTATATACGTCTCATGTAGTACTCTTTGCTACCCGACCTACTTCGTGTTCGATCTTAGTTCTAACGGCCCTCTTTATAGTCATTGAAGTCTACATGTCTACTGTGGTGGGAATACCGTCTTTTACTTCTTTTTAATTTCTCGGAGAACTACTTTCACTTTCTCTTCTCACTTTTTCAACTATGTTTCGAGTTGTAAGTCTTTTGATTCTAGTACCGTAGACCAGGGTAGTGAAGTACCGTTTATCTACCCCTTTGTCACCTTTGTCTCCGTCACTCTCTCAGATAAGGATCGGACCAACTATTCTTCAGGTCCCCAGGGGTTCCTATATCCCCAGACCTTAAGGGTTCCTCTTCCTTTTCTGTTTGAACAAAAGGGAGATGTAAGGAATCCCAATATATTGTTATTACATAGGACGAACTCCTGCCAAAGACCTTTTTTGGACCCATTAGGACAATAGAATTTTACATTTAATACTCTCACCCAGATCAGTCTAGAAATGTTGGAGGTGTGTAAGAAAACTAAGTAACATTATCGATTAATTTTCCATATATTGAGGTAACGATTGTACTCGTTCCCCCGTGAAAAAGACGGGGGAAGACTACAGATACAGTCTTCGAAAGAGACAGAGAAAATATGAAATTATTTTGAAGTAACGTCTTTTCGAGACTCACTAGTTCAGAACAGAGACCGGGGTCTAACTTAAGAAGAGGAGACCTCCGGTTCTTAGGGTCGCAGAAAGTACCAAGTCTATTGAGTCGACCATTTCTTGTTGGAAAGTCGTCTGAAATAAAACCCCCCGAAGTTTTTAGTGACGTCGGTACACTGACGTCGGTACTTTAATTTTCTACGAATGAGGAACCTACCTTTCGATACTGGTGGATCTGTCGTATAATTTTTCGTCTCTGTAATGAAACGGTTGTTTCCAGGTAGATCAGTTTCGATACCAAAAAGGTCATCAGTACACACTTATACTCTCAACCTGATATTTCTTTCGACTTACAACTTTTTAACTTGACGAAAACTTGACACAACAACCTCTTCTGTGAACTCTCAGGGAATCTGACGTTCCTAGTTTGGTCAGGGAGGATTTCCTCTAGTCAGGACTTACTAGTAACCTTCCTGACTACAACTTAGACTTTGGGGTTGTGAAACCGGTGGACTACGCTTCTTGACTGTGTAAACTTTTCTGGGACTACGATCCTTTCTAACTTCCACCCTCCTCTTCCCCTACTGTCTCCTACTCTACCAACCTACCGTAGTGGCTGAGTTACCTGTACTTAAACTCATTTAAGGTGCTCAACCACTACATGTCCCTCCTCCGGACCGTACGACGTCAGTTACCCCAGTATTCCTCAGTCTGTGTTGACTCACTGACCTGACTTGACTTGGTGGTTTTTATTTTTTTTAATGAACTCTCTTTTCGATTATCTTGACGTTCCTTTTATATGTTTCGATGATAATATTAAGTTCAACAGTCGTAAGAAAAAAGGCATTAATTATATAGTTCGTTCGTATTTTAAGGATTCCTATGTCAACTCGAGTTATCGGGGTAATTAATCGACCTAGAGCAACTGTATAGATCTTGTAAAGTAGGTTGGTGTCGTTATCGACAACTCTTCGTAAAGAGAGTTCGAGTGTACCTTGTAAGTGGTTCTGTCTAGAGTAAAACTCGGTATGTTTTATGGAAATGTTTAAATTTTTAATATGCAAGAGTTTCATGTTTCCTTATTTTGATCTTTCGTTATTGTTCTTTCTATCGACCTTTAGGAGTTTTATAAAGTTCTACTTTTTTTTTGTAAAAGTTTATTACGTACCCAGTTTCTTCATAAATTAAAAAAATTTTTTTATAAGACTTGATTTACTTATACCTTTATGTTGAATACACCCTATGGTCGTCTTTATTATAAATTACCCTTTAAATTTCGTGATTTAAGTATATAGTCTTTTCTATTTTCTATTATTATTGGTTATTAGATTCGAAAGTTGATACTTTGATCTCTACCTTCTCGTTGAATTCGTACCTTCTTTTCTTTAGCTTAACTTTTGTCCTTCTGTTTCTTTGTCCTTTTGTATCTCTTTGTCTCTTTTTATATCATTTTAACAGTTGTCAATCTGTCCGATTGAGTCTCTTTCGTTACCGTGGGATGAGGTCATGAGAACGGACCTTTTAGGGTACCTGCCTCCTCGGACCATCCGACGTCAGGTACCCCAGCGACTCCCAGTCTGTGCTGACTCGTTGAAGTGAAAGTGAAAAGTGAAAGTACGTGACCTCTTCCTTTACCGTTGGGTGAGGTTACAAGAACGGACCTCTTAGGGTCCCTACCTCCTCGGACCACCCGACGGTAGATACCCCAGTGTGTCTCAACCTGTACTGACTTCACTGAATCGTCGTCGTCTGTCCGATTGATTCCTCTTTTCTCTTTTCTGTGTTTAATGATTATACTGTTTATCTTTTTCCGTGTAGTGATGACTCGGGTACTCAAAATTTTTCTATTATTACCTTATAATATTTTTTTAATATACGGGTGTTTATACTATTAAACCTACTTTACCTGGTTAAGAAACTTTCTGTGTTTATTGGTTTTGAGACTTATCCAGATATAGACTTTATCAGGATATAGAAAATTTCTTTAATAGACGTATCACAAAATAGATAATTTCTTTAACTTACTTTTTAAGTATTAATTTGTAATCAAAAGAAAAAAGGAGGAGAGTTTCTTTAGTGATCCGGGTCTCCAAAGTAACCACTTAAGATGGTTTATAAATTCCTTCTTTACTATTGATAAGAGATGTTAGAAAAGGTCTTTTATTTTCTTTTGTTCAAAGAATGAGTAAGATACTTCGGTCGTAATGAGATTATGATTTAGGTCAATTTATGTAACGTTCTTACCTTTCGATGTCTGGTTGTACAGAGTTCTTATATCTACGTTTTTAGGGATTTTAATAGTTTTAACTTAATTTACTACATTAAATTAGTAGTATGTGGTTTCGGTTGGTATAGGTATGGTGTTGGTTCACCCTAAATAGTTTCATATGTTCCGACGAAGTCGCAAATTTCTGGTAAGTTCCATAAGTTATCCGACTTATTCTTTTTAAGATACTAGTAAATTTAAATATGTCTTTTCGTAGTGTTTTAGACTGTAAATGAGTGGCTTTTTTTTTTTTTTTTTCTTTTGAAGAGTCGTTTGACCTGTGAAGGAGATGAACTATCTCATAGATTTCTTTTGGACGTCGATCGTAGTATGAATTTCCATCCTTTGATTTATAAAAGGGGGGTACTAGTCTTGGTTCCGTTTTTACAGAGGAGAGTAATGGGAATAAGTTGTGACGTGACGGACAGTATAACGTCTTTATACTCTTTTCATTTAATGTCTAAACCTTCCTTCTTTGTTTTGAGAGGAAAGTCTACCGTAAGGACAGATACATCTTTTAGGGTTCCCAAGATTTTTTATTCATTATTAAGGTTTTTAAGGAAGAGTCACGTAGTATAGTTCTCCAAGTACTACAGTTATACGGAATGACGACGACTACTAATGGAACTGGTGAACCAATTCGACTACATAAATCACAGAAATTCCAAAAAAGGTGATATTTAAATGACGTAAAGAGAAACTATATGACATATCAACCGTTTATAGAACTTCTTTTATGTAACTATGATATGTCCAGGAAAAAGAGAAGTTTGTAAGTAGGTAATTAAAATTGTAAGTAATCACTTAAAACTCTCAGGGAACATGACGTTCATCTAGGTTGGTCAGTTTGGACTTCCTTTGGTTAGGACTTATAAGTAACCTCTCTGACTACGACTTCGAGGTTATGAAATCAATGGACGACTCTTGTCGGTTGAGTAACCTATTCTGGAACTACGACCCTTTCTAACTTCCGTCTTTCTCTTCCCCTACTGTCTCCTGCTCTACCAACCTACCGTAGTGGCTGAGTTACCTGTACTCAAACTCGTTCGAGACCCTATACCACTTCCTGTCCCTTCTGACGGTACAACAGGTACCCCATCGTTTCTCAGTCTGTACTGACTCTCACCGACTTGTTGTTTCACTTAGAAAAGACGTTGTGGACAATGACACCATGAAAGACCTACCAGTACAAGATAAAGAGAGAAGTAAGGGTATACATTATCAATTTTCGAACGACATTCCTCTTCCATCACTACCTGTTCCTTTGGACCACACGACAACAGGTACCCCAGTGTTTCTTAACCTGTGTTGATTCACTGACTTGACTTGACTTCCTCTTATATAAGGTAGGTAGGGTAAATGAATTAATAACTTAATAAATAAATTTAGTCCCGAAGGAACCACCAAGTCGACCATTTCTTAGGTGGACTGTTACGTCCTCTGTGTTCTCTGTACTCAAGTCAGGGACCCTGAACTTCTACGGGACCTCTTCTTTTATCGTTGGGTAAGGTCATAAGAAGGGAGTTTTTACGGTACCTGTACCTCCTGTACTGACTCGTACGTGTGTGTACGTGTATATAAATATAACCATTTCTTATTACCCATGAATTATATAAGTGACCCGATTTTAGGGAGGGAGCCTCACCATCTTATATTGAGGAATGAGGAATTCATACCCTGTAGGAAGGTTTCACCTGTTGTATCTCAGTCCACACCTTCATTGTCCCTCTTTGGACTGTTTATGATGAGTTCTGTCTGCTAGTGTCATTTGTAGTCACTTTCATACATAGTAACTATACTACAGAACACTTAACGTGAAGTAGAGAAACAGACGAAATGTTTTGAATATAGTGTCAAATTAGTACTTTTGTACCAAAAGGTTTGAATTTAACTTCCTGTCAGATATTTTATAGGTTGACTATGAGGAATTTTAATGATTCTAGTACTCTTTGTTTCAGACTCTTAGACAGTATCGGTTACATTCCTCTGTTCTGTATGCATTACACTATAGAATTTCCTCCAGGACCTTGTCTCTTCCTGTAATGTATTTTAGATTGTTTAAGACTTACCTGAAATTGATTATTATTACATGGTTATAAACAAAGAATTAACATTGTTTACAAGTCACAATTACATCTTGTAATTATTACTCCTTAGGACCCACGACCGATATGTCCTTGTAACATAATAGAAGAGTTAACAAACCTTTAGGTTTTATCAAATTTTTACTTCAGATTACCCTATCAATCCCTCAAACCATACCTGTATATGTGTGACAATATAAATTTTACCTATTGGTTGTTCCTGGATGACATATCGTATGTGTTTTTTATTTCGATTATGAGACCTTTTTTTATGTTCGATTACCTCAACCCCTTATTTACCCTTTAGAGACATGGAAGATGACTTAGAACGACAATTAGATTTTGACGAGGTTTTTTACAAGAGATAATTAAAAAATTTCAGTTCAGTTAGTTTTCTTTAATTGAGTTCTGGTGTTTACTCAGAAGGGGTACCTTTACATATACTACACGGATCCCAGAGACTTCCGTCATTCACTATCATCAATAGGAATTCCTCGAAGGTTATTTTGTCTTCTCTTTGTACCATTTATGTTATATTCCGTATAATACTGTTCAAGACCCAAAGGTGTACAACCTCTATCTTATTCTCTCATCAAACTGTATCTGACCTAAAGTTTTATAGAGATCGACTCCCCTGTCAGGGTTCTACCACCTCCTCATCCTGTCCTTCTGGTGAAAGAGGGGATGTTTAAGTAGTTTCTAGTAGACTTACAACTCGTTGAAGCTGTTTTTGTTGGTGACTTGCAACCGACTCCTGTGGTCCGTTGGTCTTTCCGTCAGACTAAAGAAGTTTTCCTCCCTAAACTAGTGACCGAGATAACTAGAGTGGGGAAACCCGAGAGAAAAAAGAGGAGGTCCAGTGGGGATAGAGGAAGGGAGAAGAGAAGAGATGCATTGAGACACTTAGAGAGACCCACATGGACCGACACTTCTTAACAAAGTGACAATCGGATCCCTAAAATAGAAGACATGACATACCTACCTATTCAAACTCCGATGACATTCTCTTCCTGGTTTTCGGTTTCCGTCCTCCGAATGGCGGTCTTGAAATCTTGTAGCCTCTTAAGGACTGAGGGCTCCTATAATTAACTACTCTCGTGTGGGTTTTCAGAGGTATGGTTGTGACTTTGGTTCGAGGTGGGCTTGCGGTTGTTCAAGGTCACGTTCTGTGTGGTGTGATTAAAATGTCGTTTTATCCTTGTGTTGTCACTTGTAATTTTCTTCACGACATTTTTCGGTACGGTTTGGATAGTTGTGGTGTTTTGAGTGATGACCTGTGAAGTAACGTAAGGTCTCTCTTCTTTAGGTCGAGGTAGGTGGTCTTGTGTCTATGTTCGAGGAGGTTTGTCTTTTAGAACTGTCCGGTGACGAGGTTGGGGTAGGTGTCTCTTGTCTGAGGTGTCAATTCTCCTTGGTCTTCGAAGGTCTGAAGTCTTTCCCGTGGGGTTCGTGTCTTTAGATTTGTTTTACTTTTTCGTCTCTTTATAAGTCGTCCACTTCCTTGTCCTATTTTTGGGTGGTTTGGTTTGTTTTCTCCTCCGCTATCCCTCAGATGAACTTTTTCTTAAGTCTTATTACTATCATTGCTACTAGGTTATAGAACCCTTTTTTATACCTTAATGTATCTGATCTCTATTCCTAACTCGTCTACGTTCTTTAAAAATTGTTTCTAGATCTTATTTATTTCTTATCCGTTGGTTATTACTTGTTATGTTATTGACTTTACTTTTTACGAGACCTCGCTTGGATGTCATCTTATTGTCTCCGTCTTCTTTCCTATTCACTCCACTTTCTATCTTACCACCTTTATTTACTTCGTCTCTCGTTTTTACTAATTTTCGTTTCTCCTGTTGGAGTCTCTGGAGACCCTTTTACAATTTGTGGTGTTGTAAGCTTAGTAGCCAACCACAGGGTCTTCTTCTGTTTTTCTTTCCCGTACTCTTTTAGGAACTTCTACATGATCAGTTTTTGAAGGGATTTTACCCCTTTCTTTATCGGTGAGTTCAGGTCCTTTGTGTCTTTCAGGGTTTGCCCTATTTGGGTTCCACTTTGTGGGGTTCTGTGTATGATTACTTTACTTGTTTCTATTTTGTGTTTGTTGTTTATAATTTTCGTCGTTCCCTTTTCGTTGTTTATTGTGTGTTCCCCTAGGGGTATTCCTATTATCGACTAGAAAGTTATCTTTGAGAAGTCCGGTCTTCTCTTACCGTTTTGTGTGAATTTCACTATTTTCTCTTTTGGATGTTGGTTCTAATGAGATGGGTCGTACCTAAAGTGAGTCTATACTTCCTCTTTACTTTTCGAAATGTCTTTTTGTTTTCGACTTTCTTAAGTCGTGGTGGTTTGGTCGAGAAGTTGTTTACGATTTCCTAGAGATCTGTCTTTGTGTCTTTTCTATTTTTACTTGGGTTTTGTTTTTTCATTTACCATTGTCCTAATAGTCAAGTCAAGTCATTGAGTCTGTAAAGACTGAGAAACGTTGTGGTACTAACGTCGTTCGGTCCGGAGGAACTTGTAGTGGTTGAGGTCCTCAAATGAGTCTGAGTACAGGTAACTCAACCACTACGGTAGGTTGGTAGAGTAGGAGACAACAGAGGAAGAGGAGGAAGGAAGTTAGAAAGGTCCGTAGTGAATAGTTATCAATTACGATTTTGGTTTTCTGTTTCTGAACGACTTACCTATATTTTTGTTCCGGGGATATACACGACAGATGTTCTCTGGGTGAAGTTTGGATCCCAGTGTATGTCTGACTTTCACACACAATCAGCGAGTCAGCACAGACTGAGTAACACTGGGGTGTCTGACATCGGACGGTCCGAAGAGGTAGGTATCTTAAGAGGTTCGTTCTTACGACCTGACCTAACAGTAAGAGAAGAGGTCTCCTTGAAGGGTTGATTCCCTAGTTTGGGACCGGAGGTCGGAGTGTTCGTCTGAAAAATGGTAAACTCGATGTCCCTTCATGATCGGACTTTCACTCCCCAACCTTTTTTCTATATAATACGTTTATCTCTGGTTTTCTTTCGTCCTCATCGTTATGAGTATAGTCTATATGATCTGAAACTTTATTTCCGGTACTATTCTCTGTTTCTTCCTGTGACGTATTACTAGTTTCCGAGTTAGACTCTTCATATTTATATATACGTGGGTTGTATCCTCGTGTACTTATGTATTTCACTTACGATTGTTCGTACCTTCCCTTTAATTGTCATTGTTATTATCGCCCCCTGAAATTGTGAGGTGACTATGGATACCTATCTACTTGGTTTGTCTTTTAATCGTTCTTTTGTATTCGAAATTTACTATGTTACTTGGTCAATCTGGATTAACTATAGATATCCTATAAAGTGGTTTTTTGTTACCTAAAGTGGAAAAAGAGTTCACGTGTGTCTTGTAAGAGGTCCTAGCTAGTACAAGACCCGGTATTTAGATCGGAACCGTTTAATTTTCTTTAACTTTAGTAAAGTTCGTAGAAAAAACTAGTGTTACGCCATTCTAATCTACAGTTGATATCCCCTTTTTATAATTTTTATGTTTGTACACCTCCGATCTGTTGTGGAAAGACTGATTGTTTGTCTAGTACCTTCTTTAGTGTTTCTTTTAGTTTCATACGTATCTTTGTTTACTTTTACTTTTGTGTTATTGGGTTTTGGATACCCTAAGTCATTTTCGTCACGATTCTCCCTGCAAGTATCGTTATGTTCAAATAGGGTTCTTTGTTCTCTTTGTAGTTTATTTGTTGGATTGAAATGTGAATTTCGTTGTACTTTTTTTCTTTTCTCCTTGGGGTTTCAATCATCTTCCTTTCTTTAGTATTTTTAGACTCGTCTTTATGTACTTTTTCTTTGTTTTCTCTGATATCGTTTATAGTTGTTTTAATTTAGACCAAGAATCTCTTTTATTTATTTTATCTGTTTGGCAATCGGTCTGAGTAGTTCGTTTTTCTCCCCTTTCTTAGTTTAGTTATTTTAATCTTTACTTTTACCTCTGTGGAGTTGTGTCTTTATGTTTTCTAGTATTCTCTGATGATACTCGTCAATATATGGTTATTTTACCTGTTGAACCTACTTTACGTTTTTAAGAATCTTTTCATATTGGAAGGTTTTAACTTGGTCCTTCTTTATGTTTTAAAATTGTCTGGGTAGTGTTTGTACCTTTAACTTTGACATGTGTTTTAAGAAGGTTGTTGTTTGTTTTAGGGTCCTGGTCTACCGAAGTGTCCACTTAAGATGGTTTTTAAAGTTCTTCTCACTTATGGATAGTGTGAGTTTGTGAAAATATTTTAACTGTTCCTTACATTTGAGGTTTTGAGTAAGATACTTCGGTTGTAAAGGAATTATTGTTTTGGTCTGTTTCTACGTTTTTTTTTTTCTTTTTTTTGATGTCAGGTTATAGTGACTACTTGTATCTACGTGTTTAGGAGTTGTTTTAGGATCGTTTGACTTAGGTTGTTGTATAATTTTTCTAGTATGTAGTACTGCTTCACCCGAAATAGGGTTCCTACGTTCCTAAGAAGTTATAAGTGTTTAGTTAGTTATGATATGTGGTATAATTACTTAACTTCATATTTTTGGTATACTAATAAAGTTATCTAGGTCTCTTTTGCAGACTGTTTTGAGTTGTGGGTAAATACTAGTTTTGAGAGGATTTTCCTCCGTATCTTCCTGGTATAGAGTTGTATTATTTTCGATATATACTGTTTCGTTGTCGTTTGTAATAGGAGTTACCGCTTTTTAACTTTCGTAAAGGAGATTTTAGTCCTTGTTCTGTTCCGACGGGTGTGAGTGGTGATGATAAGTTGTACCAAAACCTACAGGATCTGTCTCGTTAGTTTCTTCTTTTTCTTTATTTTCCTTAGATCTAACATTTTCTTCTTTATTTTGAAAGCGACAAACGTCTAATGTACGAGGAGATGTATCTTTTAGAAATTTAGGTGGTCTATTAATGACCTCGATTAGCTAATTATACCATTTCAACACCCTATATTTTAATTATGTGTCTTTAGAAAACGTAAGGATATGTACTTTTAACTTTTTTCTTTTCTTTGTAATTCCTTTGTCATTGTAAGTGGTATCGTTGTTTTTCTTATTTAATGAATCCTTATTTAAAAGGATTTATTTGTTTTCTGAATATATATCTTTTGATATTCTGTGACTACTTTTTTTAATTTCTACTGTGTTAGATGGTACAAACATCTAACCTTATTAGTTACGTCACTTCTACCCATATGATGGGTTTCGTTAGGTATATAAGTTTCGTTAGGCATAGTTCGGTTGTCACCATAAAAAGTGTCTTGATCTTGTTTATTAAAGTATTAAACATACCTTTGTGTTTTTTGAAGTTTATCGGTTCCGTTAGAACTCTTTCTTCTTACCTTGACCTCCTTAGTAGGACGGACTGAAGTCTGATATGATGTTTTTGTGTCAGTAGTCCCTTCATACCATGACCGTGTTTCTGTCTTTATATCTAGTTACCTTGTTTTATCTTTCAGGTCTCTATTTAGGTACGTGGAATGGAAACTGTTTCCTCCGTTTTTATGTGTTACCTCTTTTTTGTTAGAGAAATTGTTCACCACGACCCCTTTGACCAGCTGATAAACATTTTCTTTGATCTTGTGAAAAATTGTGGTGTGTGTTTTTATTTCAGTTTTACCTAATTTCTAGATTTATATTCTGGTTTTTGATATTTTGACGACCTCCTTTTGTATCCGTTTTGTGAGAGATTGTATTTAGTGTCGTTCTAGGAGATACTGGGTGGAGGGTCTCATTACCTTTATTTTCTTTTTTATTTGTTTACCCTGGATTAATTTGAATTTTCGAAAACGTGTTGTTACCTTCGATATTCGTTCACCTTTTCCGTCGAAAGTCTTACCCTCTTTTATTATCGTTTACTTTGTTGACTGTTTCTTAATAAAAGGTTTTATATGTTCGTCGAGTACGTCGAGTTATAGTCTTTTTACTTGTTGGGTTAGTTTTTCACCCAATTTCTTGATTTGTCTTTAGAGAGGTTTCTTCTGTATGTCTACCGATTATTTGTGTACTTTTATACGAGTTGTAGTGAGTAATAGTCTCTTTACATTTAGTTTGAGTGTCACACCATGGTAGAGTCCGGTCAGTCTTACCGACGATAGTTTTTCAGATGTTTGTTATTTACGACCTCTTCCACACCTCTTTGTCCTTGGGAGATTGTGACAACCCCCCTTACTTTTGATTATATCGGTGATACCTCTTATCACACCTCTAAGGAATTTTTTGACCTTTATCTTGACGGTATACTGGGTCGTTAGGATCACGACCCGTATGTATAACTCCTTTAACCTTAACTCTCTCTGTGTACATGGGGTCACAAGTAACGTCGTGACAAATGTTATCGATCCTGTACCTTCGTTGGTCTGTAAACAGTCGTCTACTTACCTATTCCTTCAACGCCACGTACATGTGTTAACTTATAATGTATCGATATTTTTTCTTGTGTAAACTCAGTCAAGATTACTCCACCTACTTTGACCTCGGATAATATGTCACTTTATTCAGTCTCGTTCTTTGTGGTTATGTCTTATAATTGCGTATGTACATATTAAATCTTTCTGTCATTACCGCTGGGATATACATTATGTCGTTTTCTCTGTCTACATTTCTAGTCTGAAAACCTGATACAATCTCTTCCGTTCCTACCCTACTAAACTCGCTTATTTTAACTTTCTACATAACATGGTATACATTTTACTGGTTACGTTCAAGTTACGTACTTCGTCCCGTGAGTTTCGAACACGAGAACCTGTTGGGTCTCCCTACCCTACCCCTTCCCCCACCTTCCCTCAAAGTACTACCCCCTGTATACATGTGGGTACCGACTAGGTACAACTATATACCGTTTTTGGTGGTGTTGTAACATTTCATTAATCAAAGGTTAATTTTATTGATTTAATTAAAAATTTTAAGTTTAATTTCTTACTATTAGCCTTGAGTGTCATGGTATACAAACTTTAATAGTATCACAATTTGTAATAATATTATAATATGGTTAATTTCTGAAAACTATGACTATTTTCTTATGTATCTGTGTCATCTTTATGTATTTTTTCTGATCTTTGTATGGAAATCGAAATATTTTTATATTATATACATTTAGACCGTAAAACTTTTACGGTAATCTTGTTGACAACCAATTTACAAGGGATTGAGTTTATTATTTAGTTTTATTTAAGGTCTCAATAATTTTCTTTGTTACTTTGTTTTTTTTCTCCATTTTCTTTTGTGTCTTCTTATAAATAAATCAGTAGTCTTTCATTTCCTCTTTGAATATTTTCTTTTATAACTATCTAAATTAAAGTACCATTTAAATCTAAAAGATTGTAATTTTGTATAGGACTTCTTTTAATTTACCGTTTACTGTTTGAGTACCCCTTCCAAAAAGTTTAGTATATGATATCTGTTCTCCAAATATACTTTATTTTTAGCTAACTAAGTAAAATGTACCTTAATTATAAATACAATTAGAAATACTGTGTTTACGAAGTATCTACTTGAAAAAACCTTCGTGTCTATATTACAGTTCTTTAGTTCTACCTTTGACTTAACGTACAGGGTTCGGTTGACAATCGTTGTAACTACATCCCTTAAAAACTGTCGTGGGAACAGAATAGATAACCACAAAGAAGAAGAGGAGTGTCTTTCCTGAGTGACACACGTTAAAACATTCAATGAGTGACGTGTTCCCTCGGACCACTTTTCGTACTTCCTCTCGACTTTAGGTCAAGGAAAAGGAGAACAGGATACACGGGACCAAAGTTCGATGTAGTAGAGGGGTTTCCTTCAAAAGAGAACGTATTGACCCTGACAATCCACATACTCCCCAGTTCTTCTCACACTCTTACTGAAAAAGATTAAGTGTTTTAAAACGACGTACCTCGTCGTCAGAGGGATAACTATTTGATAATCTCTTTTAAAAGTCTCTAAAATATCTGAACAATGTGATAGAGTGTCAAGTCCCATGACGTGAGAAGACCTTCTATTGATCGATTAGACTCTTTAATGAAGGATGAAGGTCATGATTTATTTCACTGTTCCTCTTACCAGGAGTCCGGATTTATACTTGTAACCAATCTGTGCTCGGATCTGTATTTGTAACCAATCTTCATAAACTTTATGTTACTATACTCCACTGACATTTTCTTCTACATTAATGAATTTTACTCAAGTTCTGAGGATTTAGCCTTTTTAGTGTATGGTTCTTTAACACTCTTTCCAATTTGGTTACTCATAATTTGTCGGGACCTCCTAACGTCTCTTCGAACTTTCGATTTCTATCAAATGGTCTCATTCGTAATAGTCTTTCTCCTTCTCCTACGAAAACTATTTTGTGTTTACTTGGAAAACTTGAGTCCACTCTAAGTTTGTTACCGAACAAATTCCTTACTAGGAACTTTTGAATATTTTTCATATATGAATTTTGTTTGTGTGTAAGTGATTTTTGTTGACTACTATTTAGTTGAAACAAAAACGAACACAATAATTGTTCGATAGATACGTTCTCTTATCTCACACTCTGAAGTCATTCGAAAGAGTAAGATTAGAAAATATCTATCTCCGATATCACCTTATACCGAGTGTTTACTGAGTCCCGGTTGATAATTTCCACTACTCATTGATTTATTTTCCAACTGTATTTGTATTTATTTTTCGGAGTAGGAAAAGGGTAAGTGACTAAATAGTTACCAGATTCACTTCTCACCCTTCTATACGACCATATTAAACGTTAAACCCTATACCGTTTTCCTTCGTTTACTGAGTCAAAAAATCTTGTCGGGACTAAAGTCTATAGTAGAAGGTTCTGTGGTGATTTTACCAGTTTTACAGGTTCTTTAAGGTTTTAAAACCATTGGTCTTATATAGGTGGTCTGAAGGTAAAATGTTGACTTGTATCGTGTTTTAGGGAAACATCTGACAAACACGGTCAAGTCTTAATCCTTTTATGGTAATAATCATTCCTTTTACTAGTACAGTGCAATACACAGTACGACAAGAATCAGCGAGTCAGTACAGACTGAGAAACGTTGGGGTACCTGACATCGGACGGTTCGAGAAGACAGGTACCCCTAAGAGGTCCATTCTTATGACCTCACTCAACGGTACGGAAGGAGGTTCCCTAGAAGGGTTGGGTCCCTCGCTTGACTCCAGAGGGTGTAACGTCCACCCAGAAATGGAAGACTCGGTGGTCCCTTCGTGTTTCTTCGGGTAGTGGTCAATATACCTTCCTGTTTAGTCTCCTCGTTATCACGGTCGTCCTTTCGACTGAAAGGATCATCACTAGCCCGTTACAATCCATCTTACCTTTCGATGAACATAACTTAAAAGAGGTAACGAAACCAAAGAGTTCAAAGGGTAGGAAAGATCGAACGTTTTAGTCTCGAATGAAGTATTAGCACCTTTAAAATGAATGTAAATTCCCGAAATAAAATCAGTAACTCCGTCTATAACTCTTTATCTAGTTCCTTCTCAAGTTCCTAAACCACGACCAATCTCAACTTTTCCCACTAGGTTCAGTAAGAGACTTTGATACCTCTTTATACCTTAATTGTGCCCGAATTTCCCAGTCTGTCCGGGACAAAGTGTAGGGTTGAAACGGTAAATAAATCGATACGGTGGAACTCTTTCAATAAATTGGAGAGATTCGGAACTAAAGTATTAGACTTTTTCTGATTAATCACATTTTACTATTACGAGTAGAGTGTCCCGACGATTTATAACTATTACGTATGTTTATACATTATACTATGGATCGTGTATAATTATTTAGTCGTTGTCTTGAGTAAATAAAAGGGATACTTAATGGAAGAGGTAGTATCAAAATAAATGAGTAACTTACCAGAGTAATAAGTAGATCAATGATTTTCATTTTCTGAACTAATAATAGGAATTAAGGAGGTAGAGAGAATAGTGATGGAAAGAGTGACTATTTATGTGTGTGTGTGTGTGCGTGTGTGTGATTTAATGAATCGAGAATTCGATAAATACGTTAAAGATGGAGAACTTATAAAGAGTCTAGATAAGTTCAGAGAAGTAAGGTCAACTATAATACTTAGGTCAAATAAGTAAGGAATAAAGGTCAGTGGTATTGAAAGTAGGTATATAACGGTGACGGAGAATTGATCATAGAAATAAAGATCGAAAGAGGGTAAGATTAGATAAAAGTAAAGTTTGTACTTATCGTGTCCTTTGAGATGAGTCACTAGACACCACTACATTTACCCTTCCTCTAGATTTTTTCTCACATATATACATATTGACTAAGTGAAAAAACATGTCGTCTTTGATTATGTAGTATATAGTTGATATGAGGTTATTTTTAATTAATTTTTCACTGAAAAGGTTATATGTTTCAAATATGGTGAGTGGGTGAATTTTGGACAGTTACCGGAGGGTAAAGAAATACTGTTTCTAGTCAGACAAATTTGGTCGAGAGTTCCTGGACCGTAGTGTTTGAGGATGACAACAAAGTCTTCGCAGTTGAAAGTACAGGGAAGAAAATTTTTCCAAAGGGATTACGTCTACAATCGAATTAGTAGTGTAGCAGTCCTTAGAAAAGGATTTAAGGGTTTGATTCAACAGGGAAGGGGAACAATATACGATACACGAAGGTCAAGTCAAGTCAAGTCAAGTCGACGAGTCAGTACAGACTGAGAAACGCTGGGGTACTTAGCGTCGTGCGGTCCGGAGGGACAGGTAGTGGTTGTGGACCTCAAGTGGGTCTGAGTGCAGGTAGCTCAGGCACTACGGTAGGTCTGTAGAGTAGGACCCAGCAGGGGAAGAGGAGGACGGGGGTTATAGAGGGTCGTAGTCTCAGAAAAGGTTACTCAGTTGAGAAGCGTACTCCACAGGTTTCATGACCTCGAAGTCGAAATCGTAGTAAGGAAGGTTTCTTTAGGGTCCCAACTAGAGGGAGTCTTACCTAAGAAAAGACATGAAACACGTATTTATGGATATATAGTGAACGATACCCGATCCTTGATAAAGTTCGTAAAATCTAATAATAAGTTACGTCGGAAGTATTGTTAGGTTACTTCACCCACGATAAAAACAAAGGTAAAAAGGTCTACTTCATGTTTCATGTTTCATGTTTTTTTCAATAAATGTATTTCAGTATGTAAACCATTCATCATCTTGACCCCTAAACATTGGTCTATCAGACCAGAATTTTAGGTACGAAAATTTCGTGACGTAATACAACTATGAGTGAAAATTATTCAATGAATTATTGAACATTAATAAGTTAATAAAATCTGTGATTCGAGGTACAGACACACTAAATGATGACTTTGAGGTTTACATCTACGGTCTTTATACTAGTTGTAAATTGTTAACTAGTAATGTATTCAACCAGTCATAAATAACTTACTTATAATCTCTTATTATCACGGATAATATTAGTAATAGTTTAGACCGGATTTTATAGTAGACGAAACACTTCTAAGAGAATAGAGTGTGGAGTGAGACCTGTATAAATCAACAAAGATGGAAAAACGAAAGTTTAAATAATACTTATTGATCAGAATGGGTTCTCGTACTCCTCAGAAACTTCCGTTGTCTATAAATTAATTAAAAACCTAGAGATTATAGGTGTAGTTCTTACGGACCATATGTCATCCACGAACTAATTACAATTCTTTATCCTTTTTGTCTTTTTTTCCAGTGAATTCATCTACTATGTACTATCTATTTATATAATAATATATTGGTTGTCTCTTAGGTTTTTATTCGAATTTAGATCACTCTATTTTAAATTAACATTATTGATATATCAAGACAACTCCTCAGGTTATTGATTAACGTACTCTACCGTCCTTTTACTACGAAAGGTCGTTATGTGTGATTTTCTGAACCAAAACCACTTATTACCATTTGACGAACAATTAGTTGTTACACGATAACAGCCGTTTACATTACACTACAATCCGGTAAAGTTTCCTTTGTCACAGGTCTTTCTCTCGACTGTGGATATGGAATACACAATTAGACGGGTACTTTCTTTTCTTTCACTTTCACTTCAGCGAATCAGTACAGACTGAGAAACGTTGGGGTACCTGACATCGGATGGTCCGAAGAAACAGGTACCCTAAAAGGTCAGACATGGTTGTAATATACGAATCAAGACCCGGGGTTGGAGATTTTTCCTTCAACGTACTAACCCTCACACCGATACCGATATCAAGAAGTATCGGTGTCAAGAAGTATTTGTATTTGAGTAAAAACCTCTGTTTATTGGCAAAGAAGTAAATTGAAAATGTTCAATTCTAACAGTATAGGAAAGAAAAAGACATATTATCGTTATTATTATCGTGAGGAGGTATATCCACGATACTCCTGACTTACTCTAGTATAAACACCCTGTGAAAACGGGTACGGACCAACAGACTGAGATTTTAATAATTTGTGATGGAACATATTGTGTCTATGTAGTATAATAAATTAACAGTGTGGTGTAAGTTAACAGTGTCGTGTAGACACTTTACGTAGAAAAAATACCAGTGAAAACAACGATAACAAGTCAGCGAGTCAGTACAGGCTGAGAAACACTGGGAGTTCCTGACGTCGTACGGTCCGAAGGGACAGGAAGTAGTAGAGGGTCTCGAACGAGTTTGAGTACAGGTAACTTAGTCACTACGGTAAGTTGGTAGAACAGGAGACAGCAGAGAAAGAGGAGGACGGAAGTTAAAAAGGGTCGTAGTTCCAGAAAAGGTTACTCAACCGAGAAACGTCGTCCACCGGTTTCATAACCTCGAAGTCGAAGTCGTAGTCAGGAAGGTTACTTATAAGTCCTGACTAAAGGAATCTTGACTGACCAAACTAGAGGAACGTCAGGTTCCCTGAGAGTTCTCAGAAAAGGTTGTGGTATCGAGTTTTCACAGTCAAGAAGCCGTGAGTCGGAAGAAATACCAGGTTGAGAGTGTAGGTGTGTACTGATAACCTTTTTGGTATTGAAACTGATATGTCTAGAAAAAATCGTTTCATTACAGAGACGAAAAATTATACTACGGATCCAAGCAGTATCGAAAAGAAGGTTCCTCGTTCACCGAAAGTTAAAGTACCGACGTCAGTGGTAGTAGACGTCACCAAAACCTTGGGTTCTTTTATTTCAGACAGTGAGGGTCATTTTTAACCAGTAAAATAACTACTATTTTGTCTCCTAGTTTTTTGTGTTCCTGTGAGATCATTCACTGTAATTCACTATCGAGACTTTAAGTTTGGGTTAAGGTCTCAGGTACCGGAAAGGTGATTTGGTGTGACAGTGGGACCGTCTATACATTTAACAGTAAATCTTTAGGTAATACTTCCTCTATCTCTTGTACACGTGGATAGGAAGTAAGAGGTTGACTTTTTTTTTAATGTCGAGATATTTCTTAGTGACGGAAAGTACTCACTTGTTGTATAGATAACTCGTTGATCCTTCAGAGAACGAAAAACTCGTATACCCTTCTAATGAAAAACCAGAGATCGGTGTCCATAAGTGTCTCATAAAAAAGTTGTCAATTTGACGAGATCCGGAAACAAGGTCCTTAGTATGTGTGTGTGTGTGTGTGTGTGTGTGTGTGTGTGTGTGTGTGAATGTGTGTGTGTATTCGGGGAAGTGGAAGGGGAGTAACCTTGAGGACAAAGAGTTGTCCAGTGATGAATTCAAAACCTTTACATTTAGTTAGAACTCCTTAGGAGCCCGGTTTCCTCAAAAAAGTGACTTATTCACAATAAGTTCAGTGACGATCAGATGTGGGAAATTATATATTGTCGTAACTAAAATTCAGGTATTTTCTCTCTGAAGTAAATAGGTAGGAAAATAAATAAGATGTTTATAATTATTATTATCGATTATGTCTATCGTGGATGATTCAAGGAAAAGTGGTAAGATACCAGAAACGTGGATAATTGAGTAAATAAAGTATATTGTTGGGATACTCTGTCCATGATAATAATAGAAACAAATTTCTATTTTTGGAATCCGTATTCTCTCCAATATATTTAGTACATTCCAGTGTGTCAATTTTTTTACCATCGATCCTAATTTTGCGTCCGACAGACCAAAACGTGTACAGAGAGATTTGAAGGGATTTATGTACGACTCGTGATCTTATCAAATTCACAAGTTAACTGAGGTTTTATTTATAACTTGTGGGTTATACACGAAATGTGTCACGATTAGTGATGTAACTCCTATTTTCTTTGTAATCTGTGACAGAAATGGAAGTTTCTAAGATGTCTGATAGTTTCCTCTTTTTTACTTGTGTACATTTTGTTGTATATTTCTGTACCAGTGATCTCATGACCTTAAGTCCTATTGTGACTGACGCTTATCAGAGAGGATTATAGAGATATTTGGGAACTTAACATGGTCTTTAAGTTATAAAATAGTAGGTTTGACATGGTGGGTTTGGTGTACAGTTGGGAAAGAGGGTGTAGACTTCACCGTATGTCGAAACCACTGTGTATGTACGAGTTTATGTAGTTATTGGAATAAAAATGATTAAAACTCTATTTAAGTGTTTAGTAAAGGACCTGACTGGGACCACTCGGAGAGTATTCCTTTATATTTCGTATCATAACGATAAACCGGACTTACTCGTGGTCCTTTATGGTTCCCAAAAAACTTTAGCTACAAAAAGAAGATGAAAGTGAACCGTAAGACACATTAAGTATATACGGTCTCGGATGTTATTGTCTTCCTAGCACTGTGTGTTCCGTTCTGATCCATACCCACACATTTGAAATAGTATTTAATGTGGGAAATAGATAGTCCTTTAACACAGTCTTCTATTAAATTAATTTTACGTCTTAACAAAGGTTTTGATATGTAAATTTTATAAAGGGAAAATTTACAAATTTTGATTTTCTGAAATTACCATAAATATTGATGACTCGTAAAAAGATTCATAAGATACAAAAATCTCAAATAATAGTTGGTAAAGTCCCAAACCACTAGATGTCCGTGACGAACAAAATATGTATTTCCAAGTAACCTTATGTCGGTGTGAGTAAAGAAATGTATAATAGAGACTGACGAAAACACGACGTGATCATCACAACTCATCAACTTTGTCTCTGACTTGTCGGGTTTTATAAGTTTCGGATTTTATAAGTAATAACTCGGGATATGTCTTTTTCAAACGGTCGATGTCTTGATAAAGTAACTTTCACAATAATATTTAGATTATCATTGTCTCAAGTTCCGTCTTTTTCGTAACTTTTAAATAGTCCTATATACATATATGTGTGTGTACATATATAACTGTCGAGTAAAAATAATTTATTTAAATAAACTTCCAATTTAGGATATTATAACTTGACCCGTTTGTAATGTTTTACACAGGTATCTACAAATTAAAATAAAAAAAAAATTATAATAACATGTGAATCCTTTTTTCAGAGTTTATAAAACTTGTGTCAATAAATTTAGTGAGACTCAGGATGAGACTAAGACCCGTCACGAGTGTGTATGTGTAAATGTCTTAATGAGTATATGTCCACTTAAAATACTAGATGAAAGAAGTAAATTGTAATAAAGTGTTTAAGTTTCCTATAGTCACGAATCTCCATAAGTATCTAAGAACTCAAGTTGGGTTGGGGTGAGGGTGAGGTCACAGTGTTACTCCTGTTACTCCGAGTCTCTCCCCTTCCCTGAACGGGTTCTAGATTGTCATTGTCTGATTTCACTTGAGGTACAAAGGTGACGTTAATGGAATTGAGACAATATATATATATATATATATATATATATATATATATATATATATAAGGAATATAACTATCTAGTAAACTTAAATCTGAAATTACTTTAAAGTACGAATTGGTAAGAGAATGAAAACATTGTGTGAACCAAAGGTCTACTCTTTTTATTTTCTGGGTCTTTCCGTTTCATAGAACAGGTTCTAGAGTATTATTTAATCTCCATTTTAACCCTGATTAACGTATAGATAATAGACGTCTTTTACTGTTTTACACTGTAAACCAGGTTCGGACGACTCTTCTTTGATCACCGTGAGACCCTGGTTAGTACAAGTGTTTACTTACAGATAAAAAGTACACTATAATTCTTTGATATCTAACATGATGAGTTGGACCGAAGAACGGAGGAACACCCGTCTCATGTACTCCTTGTCCATCAAGGGTCCGTCAAAGAGAACTGTCTGTACTCACTTTGTCTGTTTGTCTTCCGGACTACTGATATCCTTAGTACTCTACCATGTCCTAATGATAACGAGGTACAAAAGAGATTTCGGTCCCGAAGAAAGTATCGAGTCAACCATTTCTTAGACGGACGTTACGTCCTCTGGGACCAAGTTAAGGACCCAGCCCTTCCAGGGGACCAATTCCCTTTCCGATGGGTGAGGTCCTAAAACCGGACCTCTGACACATAAGGTACCCTAACGTCTCTCGACCTGTACTGGTTCACTGAAAGTGAAAGTGAAAGGGATTTCGGTCCCTAGGTCTGTCATTCTCTCTTTTTTGATCCATCAACTTCTCAAAAACTGTATAACCGAAACCGAAACCCTGAACCTTATTCAGACCAGAAAGTGAAACACGAGACAATCTAGACTTAACGGGTCATAAAGAGGGGTGGGGTGGGGGAGAGAGGGAGAGAGAAAGTAAGAGAGAGAGAGTGTATGTCTGTGTGTGTGATAGACGCGAAAGGTCTTCTCGGATGAGAAAGGTGTCAATGGGGAACGGGGTAGAAGAGGACCTATTGAGACTAGTAAAAAGTTACAGTCGAAATCAGAAGAACAAGTACTTTGGAAGGTTCTAAGGACGTCGATTTTTATTCGAGATGAAGTACACTTCGGAGTATCGAGAAAGAAGATATTAAGAAATAGGAAGTCGGGATATAAAGATTCTAACATAGAACATGTACACGTACACACGAGTCAGTGAAGTAAGTACAGGTTGAGAAACGTCGAGATACCTAACATCGGGTGGTTTGGGGAGACAGGTACCCTAAGAGGTTCGTTCTTATGACCTCACCCAACGGTACGGGAGGAGGTTCCCTAGAAGGACTAGACCCCTAGATTGGACGCAGAGGACATAGAGGACGTAGCGTCCGTCTAAGAAATGGCGACTCGGTGACCCCTTCGGGGACATAGAACATGTTGATCCAGATTTACAAATAACTTTTTGTAATTACTATCATAAAGTAGAAATGTTTATGACTGTAGTATCCATCATGTTCCCAGTAGTAAGGGTAGACTAGCTATTGTTTAAACTCCAAAACTCTCCGTTTTTCGGTGTATCGATGATACCCCGTCTCTGATCCGTGTTCGGATCAAAAAATGAAAAGAAATAACGAGATAGACCTCTACTTGTCTTTATTCCAAAAAGAGAAGTCGTTTTGGAAACAGTTCTAATAGGGTCTTGAGACTTGTGTGTGATTTAGAGAATTTTAAAACCTTTATACCGAACCTTGGGTTTCGAACCCATACCTGAGTCCCTAAAAAGTTCGGTCCAACACAAAAGAACACTAAGAAAAAATGTCTATCATAGTCCCAACGTACCGGACTTTACTGAGAGTTCCAATAGATCCTGTTCAAACATCTGTCTTTTTGACATTTAATTTTGACTGTTTTTGACTTTCAACACTCTCACAATTGACTGAGAGGAGGGGGAAGGACGATGTACATTATTTCGGACATATTGATGTGAGGGTCCTCTTTTATGGAAGTTTGAAGGTGTACTTAATTATCATGGTGAGGTTCTCTACCCTTATGGTCTGTTCAAATGGACGGAGGACTCTTTAGACATACGTCCAGTCCTTCGTTGTCACTCTTGACATGTACCTTGTTGTCTGACCAAGGCATATCCCTTTCCTTATATAGTTCCGACATATAACAGTGGACTGAATAAATTGAATATACGTCTCAAGTAGTACACTTTACGGTCCGACCTACTTCGTGTTTGACCTTAGTTCTAACGGTCCTCTTTATAATTATTGGAGTCTATGTGTCTGCTGTGGTGGGAATACAGTCTGTCACTTCTTCCTGATTTCTCGTAGAACTACTTTTACTTTCTCCTCTCACTTTTTCAACCAAATTTGTCGTAAGTCTTTTGATTCTAGTACCATAGGTCAGGGTAATGAAGTATCGTTTATCTACCCCTTTGTTACCTTTGTCACTCTCTAAAATACAAACCCCCAAGGTTTTAGTGACGTCCACCACTGACTTCGGTACTTTAATTTTCTATGAACGAGGAACCTTCTTTTGGATACTGGTTGGATTTGTCGTGTAATTTTTCGTCTCTGTAGTGAAACGGTTACTTCCAGGCAGATCAGTTTCGATACCAAAAAGATCATCAGTATATACCTATACTCTCAACCTGATATTTTTATCGACTCACGGTTTCTTAACTACGAAAACTTGACACTACAACCTCTTCTGAGAACTCTCAGGGAACCTGAAGTTCCCCTAGTTTGATCAATTAGGATTTCCTTTAGTCAGGACCTATAATTAAGTTTCCTGAATACGACTTCGACTTTGAGACTATGAAACCGGTCGCTTCTTGACTGACTAACCTTTTCTGACACTAAGACCCTTTCTAACTTTCGTCCTCCTCTTCTCCTGCTGTCTTCTACTCTACCAACCTACCGTAGTGGCTGAGGTACCTATACTCAAACTCGTTCGAGACCCTCAACCACTACCTGTCCCTTCGGACCGCACGACGTCAGGTACCACAACGTTTCTTAGCCTGTGCTGACTCACTAACTTGACTTGACTTGACTTCGGAGAGTACGACGACGAAACAACGGGATCCTTTATTCGGTTCGTCGTGATCAAATTGATTGTTCAAATCTTACTTGTAAAAGACTACTTCTTGATAGTTTGTAACTCCCCAGAACACCAGTCCTTGATTTTCGATACGTTGACTAAAGGGTCCATGGAGAAAGAAGACTCCGGACAAATCTTAGTCTCGAAGTATGAACTGTTTTTGATTAAAAACGTCGACAATCTTCGGTTCTGTCGACACTTTTCTCACTCGACCTAACCCAAGACGGAGCGCATGGTGTGATTTTGAGACGGTTGTGGTCAAAGATCTTGGAAAGGGTGTTTACTTTCATGTTTCTCCTTTCTCAGTACACACGAAAAGTGTCCGGACCGTCTCTGATCTTCGAACCGTGAATCCATGAAGAACAGAGTTGTACATGGGACTTATGTAAGTTTTACCTTACCGATCTCCAATTTACGCTCCGTGACCCATCAAACAAACAAAAAAAAATTTGTAAGTAAAAAAACCGGTAGTGAAGGGATTTAACATAGATTTAAGTTTAGTGGTTGTGGACAAGAGAACCGTCGTACGTTAAACCCTCTCTAAACGTCACAGGAATCTGTACAGAAATTTCAAAGTATTATGGTCAAGGACATAAATGGCACGAGATACCTGAGTCTTAACAGTCACATACAAAAGTCTTTACGTCTGTCCATTTACCCAGTCTCTCCTACACTTCGACGGTCCTCACCGTCTTCGGGTCATAGTATATTTTTACACACTCGGAAAGGACTTTGATAATGTTAAAGTACTAACCCTGATGTCTAGTAATTCGGTTAGGATCCAGGAAGATTTATATCCCAAGAAACACTGACGTGTCCAGTGTGTGAGTACTTCGGTAGGAAGTCAAGTCAAGTCAAGTAAAGTCAACGAGTCAGTACAGGCTGAGAAACGCTGGGGTACTTAGCGTCGTGTGGTCCGGAGGGACAGGTAGTGGTAGAGGGTCTCGAGTGAGTCTGAGTGCAGGTAGCTCAGGAACTACGGTAGGTCGGTAGAGTAGGATCCAGCAGGGGAAGAGGAGGACGGGGGTTAGGGAGGGTCGTAGTGTCAGAAAAGGTTACTCAGTTGAGAAGCGTACTCCACCGGTTTCATGACCTCAAAGTCGAAATCGTAGTAAAGAAGGTTTCTTTAGGGTCCCGACTAGAGGAAGTCTTACCTGACCAACCTAGAGGAACGTCAGGTTCCCTGAGAGTTCTCAGAAGAGGTTGTGGTGTCAAGTTTTCGTAGTTAAGAAGCCACGAGTCGGAAGAAGTGTCAGGTTGAGAGTGTAGGTGTGTACTGGTGTCCTTTTTGGTATCGGAACTGATCTGTCTGGAATGAGCCGTTTCGTCACAGAGACAAAAAACTTATATGATAGACCTAACCAGTATTGAAAAGAAGGTTCTCATTCACAGAAAATTAAAGTACCGACGTCAGTGGTAGACGTAACTAAAACCTCGGGTTTTGTTATTTCAGACAAAGATGACAAAGGGGTAGATAAAGGGTACTTCACTACCCTGGTCTACTGGATTTAGTTTAGGGAATACTAATATGTCACCTTCACTCTTTATCTAAATTCCCAGATCTAGACTATCTATCTCACGGACTACTTGATACCTTACTCCAAGTACTGTAACATGTCCTCTGTCCCTAGTTCTGGTACGGGTACCTTTTCTTTACGTTTTTTCGTTTTACCGACAGACCCCTCCGGAATGTTTATCGACACTTTTCTTCTCTCCACTTTTCGTTTCCTCTTTTCCTTTCTATATTCGTAGACTTACGTCTCAATGTTTCTTATCGTTCTTCTCTATTCTTACGGAAGAAGTCGCTAGTTACGTTTCTTTATCTCCTTTTCTTGTCTTACCCTTTCTGATCTCTAGAGAAGTTCTTTTAATCTCTATGGTTCCCTTGTAAAGTACGTCTCTACCCGAGCTATTTCCTGTCTTTACCATACCTGTATTGTCTTCGTCTTCTATAATTCTTCTCCACCGTTCTTATGTGTCTTCTTGACATGTTTTTTCTAGAAGTGCTGGGTCTATTAGTACTACTACACTAGTGATTAGATCTCGGTCTGTAGAACCTTACACTTCAGTTCACCCGGAATCTTTCGTAGTGATGGTTGTTTCGATCACCTCCTCTACCTTAAGGTCAACTCGACAAAGTGTAGGACTTTCTACTACGACACTTTCACGACGTGAGTTATACAGTCGTTGAAACCTTTTGAGTCGTCACCGGTGTCCTGACCTTTTCCAGTCAAAAGTAAGGTCAAGGTTTCTTTCCGTTACGTTTTCTTACGAGTTTGATGGCGTGTTAACGTAAGTAGAGTGTACGATCATTTCATTACGAGTTTTAAGAGGTTCGGTCCGTAGTCGTTATGTACTTGGCACTTGAAGGTCTACAAGTTCGACCAAAATCTTTTCCGTCTCCTTGGTCTCTAGTTTAACAGTTGTAGGCGACCTAGTACCTTTTTCGTTCTCTCAAGGTCCTTTTGTAGATAAAGACGAAACTGATACGGTTTCGGAAACTGACAAACCTAGTGTTATTTGACGCCTTGTAAGACTTTCTCTACCCTTATGGTCTGGTGGACTGGACGGAGAACTCTTTAGACATACGTCCAGTCTTTCGTTATCAATCTTGACCTGTACCTTGTTGTCTGACCAAGGTTTATCCTTTTCCTCATGCAGTTCCGACATATAACAGTGGGACGAATAAATTGAATATACGTCTTATGTAGTACTCTTTACGACCTGACCTTCTTTGTGTTCGACCTTAGTTCTAACGACCCTCTTTATAGTTATTGGAGTCTATACGTCTACTGTGGTGGGAATACCGTCTTTTACTTCTCCTCGATTTTTCGGCGAACTACTTTCACTTCGGTAGGAATGAAGGACAAATATGTCGTTGGTTTTGCACACTAACAGTGTAAAATTTACAGGGAACTGTCTTTTGGACTATCCGTATTACCAATTATTTGATAGTAGAGGATACACTACTAATATAAAACCTTACAACGTTCTTCTCTTTTATGTTCAGAGGATTACTACGATTTCTTGGTAAGTCTCTGAAACGATCAACTCTGCCACTGAAGGATCTCTGTCTCCTTAACTAATTTACTGGAAAATAATTAGAAAATTTTACTATGATAAAGACACTGGGAGCAACTGAAGACACTATGACTGTTTCAGGTCTTAGAGAAAACTTGTATTAATTATCGAGTATAACCGAAGAACGGAGAAGTGTAAATAAGTGACCTAGTCACGTACTGACGAGGAGAGTAGGGTGTGTCAACCCAGTTTCGGAAGTGATCAATTATAAATATTTTTATGAAACTTCTACTTAGGAACCACTTCTCTTCTTTGTGATCTCAACCTATCTTGTCTCTCAAAACCCCACACCTGGAGGAGTGTCTTGATGGAGATGGTGTGTTACGTTAGAAACTGTCTAAAAAACATCGACTCACCGACATGAAAGGAAACCCACTTTATCGTTTTCGGTTCATTTCTCTGATATTGTTGACCACTCTGAAAGGGGTCGAGGTTATGACTTACGGACCCAACGAAATCTTCTCTTCACAACCGACAGAACAGAGAGACCGGGTATCATGGATGGGGGAGGGAAGGGGTACGTGTGTGGTATGAGACTTCTACCAAGAATCCCTTTATGAAGTATAAGAATTCACTTCATATGAGTCGTTATGAAACAGACACCCGACCGTAAATCAGAAACAGATGTGTGTCTTTGACCAAACTGACTTTGGACTTTTTTTGTTTGTCTGTGTCTAGTTTTTATTATTAGTGTCATCAAAATATGTATGGAAACCAAAATTACCGATTTATTAACTAAATTGACTAAGACAATCGTAAAAGATAGAATAATAAGACTACTACACTTCCGTGAACGATCTTCACCACGAACACCCCCTTAATTCTTCAACTAAGACTCGAATAAAGGGGGGTCCCCTGTGATAGAAGAGGGGACTTTCCTTCTTTTTCCCCTAGATGTGAAAATTGAGGTACATTCCATACTGACACCTAATGAGTCTTACGGGGAGAAACGTAATCATGGGATTGTCGCCTCTCGACGTCGTCATATTCGATCTGACCCGAGACGAACCCCGAGATAGAAGTCGGGTTTGGAACCTGACCCTTATACAGGTGAGTTGAGACCGAACAGAGTGGAGGGACTGGACGGAGGACACACTTGACATCCGGTCCAATTTGGTCCGGTGGAGTCATGAACACAGTACCCCGTTTCCGCTCCTTAGAAACAAAGAAGTCGAAGACCTAAAAATCGTTACAGACCGACGGACGTATGACAACTTTAAGTCGACGATCGACATGGAATTGGTTTTGGTCAACTACGAGAATTTTATTAGACTAAAGTCTTCGAGGAGCCCGTACCGAATTCCAGAACAAAACGGAAACCGGGAACCGAGACCCCGTGACCTCTGGACTTAACTAAAGTTTCAGTACTCTCGGATTTATCCGATGATTTCCGAAAATTGACCGATTGAGTGTCGGATCAAGTTGTACGTGAATACCTCGGTTAACGAGACACGGTTCCAGTCATGGTTCTTGATTTCCATGTTTTACCTGACCTGGATCAGGAACGGGAAGTCTTCAAGTGTCGGATAAATGTTTCGGTCTCCTCATTTGTCTAATAAAGTTACATAACACTAATTACTATCAGTTCTCTACTCTTGAACTACAGAACTTTCGTGACTCCTCTTCGTGAGTTTGGTCGGATCTCCGTAGTCCCTTCTAAAGGACTTCCTCTCAAGTTGTACATCCAAAGTCTCCTCAATCACTCTTTTTTTCTACTCTTTATTTATAATTTCTTACCTGTCGTTATCGTTACCGTTTCCTCACAGATTATCGTGAGATACGAGTCCCTTGGTACCTCTCAGTTCTTTTAATTTTCATGTTCTAAATTTCACCATTCTTTACTCTCATCTCACCCTCTACCTACCCCTTCATCAGTACCTCATAACTTATAGTGTAATTCCTCAAATCGAATATAGGATTTCCGTTTCCCTCAATCCTCAAGATTCGACTCTTCTAAACAGTTTCTAGTGAACCTCACGTAACTTATATACTTACTTATTTGTGTAGATACAGTGTTGAAATGGACTTTTACACGTCAAAAGGGTCCTCAGGTGTCCTATTTCGGTCTTAAGTAAACGAAAGTAAGTCAAAGATAAGAGTTGAGTGGGACAAGAGATCGATGTACTTTCAGTCAGAAAAATGAGTAAATTTCGATTACGATAAAGAATAATGATTAACCATGGAAATACGAAGGGAAGAGCCCACTTAAGTATTATTAAGAAACTCTTATTCCAGTTAATTATAAAAGAGATTCTTCATAAGAAACTAATGATGAGATAAAAAGGAGACAGAAGGACATCCTGGGATGAGTATGAAATATCGAAAATTGTGTTTCACAACATTGTAGCGACAAGGGGACTCATAAGGGGTGAACCGTACTCGAAGGACTTTTGTTTCTTCTACGGAATTAATAAAGATGTAAGAGCTGAAATGTATTAATAGTGAGTTATTTACAACTAACTTTCTTACATTCTTAGTTGGTCAATTTTATCTTTCAATCTTTATCTGTAAAGATTAGTGAAACCGTGACTTTCCTAAATTAACACCCCACATCGTCTTTTTCGTGGTTAGTGGTTCCACATTCCACACTCTATCCTGAACTCTAAAGTGAGGTACAGGACTACAGATGATTAACATCAGAAGAAAAAGATAGAGACATGGAACCATGAGGGTTCGATACATACATGGGGGGTTGACTTAGGGATTTTCAAATAGTTAGAGAGAGGGTTAGGTCTAGGTTAAGAGATCCTAATATAATGAGTATACTAGGAGTAAGGATATAGAATCTCTAGATCTCTCCTATACCGTTCTCCTATATATTTTGTGGACCCAACTCTTCTTTTTTTACAGTTCATGACACTATTTACTTGTGATCCTTTTTATAGATTCTCTATGAAATCTTTCGGAGTGAGTCTTACCTTTGTCGAAGGAGAGGGAAGAAAAGACAGTGTAGATTTCTTACTACGTGTCACCGTAAATCTCAACACAACTCAACTGAAACGAATCGACGTCATCGGGTACTTTCGGGTATGTTTTATCACATGTTTCACTCAGAACATTTAATTTAAGGTTATCCCATGTATGAAAAAGTAAACGTCAAAAGAATGTAGTTCTCTAGACGACTATATGAGGTCAGATTTTTTCGATCTACAAAAGGACCTAAACCAACACTTTAGTTTCGGTGTCATTGTATTCGGTCCGTTCTTTTTTTCCTTAATTTGTATAATTGTCCTGGAAAGGATCGACGGACCTTCATTTCCCCTTTTCGAATTATTGTAAACGTTTTCCTACCGATTATCTTACACAACAATAAATTAAAAGTATAAAAAATAAATTACACTTTTACCTCAGAACTAAGAAAAGACTAAGGAAATAGTGATGAAGGTTTGACATTGAGATCGGGTAAACAGGAGGGTTCAAACCTTTTATAACCAAACCGACTCGGGTCTCTTCACTCACAGTCCCAAGGTCCTATCTCTCACTTTTATTTATTATTACTGTTAAATTTTACTATCATAAACGCATCACGAAATGATACTTTTTAGGGAAAAAACGTGTTTAATAGAATTAACTAAGAATATTATTGATACGAGTTCACTTGGAGTCCCGAAAACGTGGACGAAAAGAAAAACAAACTTATCAAGAAGGGTGAATAATTATAGAAACGGATCAACATGATTACGAAGTCCAGAGTTGAGTTACTAATGAAATTCCATTTAAAAGAACTGAAGTAACAAATATAATTAGGAGAGACAATGTGTGAGTACTGTTGACCATAGAAAGAAACAAAGAGATAGTATTAACGTTAAAATGTACTCACCCGTACTCATAAATTAATACTATCGACATATTATATTTCAACAACTCTCCACCGACGGATCGGTCTCTGATATAAATAGTCGAGAGGATTGTAGGACCCCTTTCCTGTCCAAGCATACTGGTTAAGAATGATTACGTTATGCTTGTCTGTATACAGTAAAGACCCGGTGTCTTCAATTTTTCGTCCATACGGAAGAAATAGAAGAGAAACATGAGAAGGACGGATCTAAGAAGACTCCGGGATCCCGTCACCAAAACTTTCAACTGACGTTACAATCTTAGTGGATCTTTGAATTTTTAAAGACTATCGGTTTAGTTAATTTAGAGACATACACCTGTCGGTCCGTAGTCACGAAAAATTCGAGGAATCCTATAAGATCACCCACCAGTTTCGGCTCTTGGTGACGGATCTGTACCGAAGACTTAGTGACTTTGTGAAACCTCTTTGCGACAGACAACTCATTCTTATAGACATAAAGAGAGAATACACTTGTTTTTCATTCGAATACAACCACCACCACTTTCAGTGTCTTTAAACCCATCATACAATATAGTCGATAAAATGACATCGATTATATAAGGAGTAACATAGAGATCACGGACCATGTCTCGGTTTATATTTAATCACGTATTCAATTCAGTGAGTTAGCACAGGCTGAGAAACACTGGGGTACCTGACATTGGGTGGTCCAAGGAGGCAGGTACCCTAAGAGATCCGTTCTTGTGACCTCACCCAACGGTAAAGGAAGAGGTCCCCTAGAAGGGCTGGGTCCCTAGTTTGGGTCCAGCGGTCATAATCTCCGTCTGCGAAATTGGAGACTCAGTGGTCCCTTCGGGGATTTAATCACGTATTAATGATAAATAACTTTTGTCCCATAATAGAAAGAGTGGAAATGTGACTTCGAGTTTCACCAATTTATTCAATGGGTTCAAACGTGTCGATCTTTCGTCTTTGGACTAAAACTCGGGTCCGTCCAGAGGAACTGATGTTTTACCTATAAGAAGGGTGAGATAATACTATAAGGTAAAACGTCTACTCCTTTGGTATTCAAAAGTCTTTGTGTCCGTGATTGAAATGATAGGGAATATTCGTCGTTAATCACTACCGGAGTCCCACCACCCCGATGATCATGAATTAATCACTATTTTCTTGTTTTTCTGTGACTACCCTCAACCGTCTTCAACCATCCACAATTCTGGGAATAGACCTAGAATCCAACGGACAAAGTTCTAGTTCGGACTTTGAAGTTCTGGGAAAAAGTACTCTACTTTTTTTAATCTTATATCATAAAACACCATCTTTTTGTTTCTGGAACCTGGATCCGGTTTAATTCTAGACGAATTTACTAGAGTAACTGAAGTTAAAGGGACATAGAAGGTTTCAACAGATTGCACCGAAAGATTTCTGGTACACGTAGGATAGTGGAGGTATCGAGTTTTTATTCATTATTGAAGGAAAGGGAGGGGTATAGTTAAGGTGTAGTAAGACGGGTTTGGCGATGTTCTGAGAGGTATTTGACAGGGACAGTATAGGTCGGTTGAAAAAGACAGTCGGGAGGAGATGTGTCTGAAAAGAATTCGTTTCACGGGAAAAGTATGAAACATGGGGTAGGTATGGTTGAAGTCGTAAGAAAGTTTGAAAAGAAATACGACTCCGAACGATAGATGTGGTGAAACGACTACAAGGTATTGAGGTTCTTCAGTAAAATATGATGAGACCGGGTATATCATAAAAAGATCAACGATGCAAAACACACAACCAAGGTAGAGGGACTTGCTCAAATAGTTGTTGAAGCAATCGGCTTATGGTATGGTTCAGAAGAAGTAAATACCTTAACCCCAGTAACTATTAAAAGAAATGTTTCCATCAATCGTTCCGTGAGAAATTATGTACTAGGGCAAACTGTCAATGTGAGTAGGATACTTTATATATATAACTAAGGGATAAAACGTTTTATTAATGACGTTCAGGAGATGGACGGTCCGTGATACGTTCCTTTAATAAAGATCGGAGACAAATATCTACTTCTTCGACTTTTGAAACTAACTCTGTCTATGTAAGTGTGTCAACTTTCTGTTGACTAAATCCGGAGGAGTCCAAATAGTGATATGTACGTTCCGAAAGAGATATTGTACAATCTAGAGGAGATCTCATTCGTAAGTCATAAAGAATTAACTTTACTTGATTTAAAATAAAAATATGTAAAGTCCCTAGAGTCAAGTCAAGTCAGTGAGTCATTACAGGCTGAGAAACACTGGGGTACCTGACGTAGTGCGGTTCGGAGGGACAGGTAGTGGTTGAGGACCTCAAATGAGTGAGTACAGGTAACTCAGTCACTACGGTAGGTAGGTATAGTAGGAGACAACAGGGGAAGAGGAGGGTGGAAGTTAGAAAGGGTCGTAGTCCCAGAAAAGTTTACTCAGTCGAGAACCGTAGTCCACCGGTTTCATAACCTCAGAGTCGAAGACGTAGTCAGGAACCTTACTTATAAGTTCTGACTAAAGGAAATCCTAACTGATCAACCTAGTGGAACGACAGGTTCCCTGAGAGTTCTCAGAAAAGGTTGTGGTGTTAAGTTCTCGTAGTTAAGAAGTCGTGAGTCGAAAGAAATATCAGGTTGAGAGTGTAGGGATGTACTGATGATCTTTTTGGTATCGAAACTGATCTACCTTGAAACAACCATTTCATTGTAGATACGAAAAATTATACGACAGATCCAACCAGTATTGAAAAACAACCCCCCTTTTAATTACCATATAACAATCCTCGTAATCGTTATAACCTGTGGTTAACGAATGACCCATCCTTCCTATATATGTATTTTTAATTATTGTAACAAATACGAGACAATTCAAGGTTGACTTGCCGTCAAAGGGTCCGGAAGACATTTCTTCTTCTCGTGACATCCTCGAAATCTTACTTACAAGTTTAGGAACGGGACAGTGAATGATTGGTACTCTTGAATATGACTCCGAACCTCTCTTTCTTATTAGGGATGAAACAACTTAAAAGTACTCCTAACTTATTTCATACATAGATATTACGGACCTTACGAAGAGCGTACAGTTAAGAACAAACCAAGCGACCGTAATATCTCACATGAAAACTCCCAGTCTCTTCTATATCTGGGTTCGCTTCTCTTTAAGTAACTCTTTTAACGTTAACTCAAGGAGAATTAACAGTCCGAGTCACGATCCTCGACCTCTTTCTTGTCACTTGTTTCGTTTGTTATGAAAATAAAAATGTCTCACATGTTCGTTCCCGAAGTAATTTATATTCGATACACGGATATTATAAATTAAGGTTACTCGGAGTCAAACGAGTTACCTTACCATCAGTAAGGGGTTATATGATATAGTCCTTCAACACTCTTGGTCTAATCTACTACATGTACCTTCGTAAGAACACTTGACATTTAATAACTAATAATCATAAACACAAGGATAAACTATCGTTCTCCCCGATTTTTTTTATTATTATTCAACCATCCATATCTATGGTCTCTTATGCAATAGTGTTTTAGGACTGGTCTGATCGTTCTCAACGATGAATACGTATGGTCTCACGTATAACAGTATCTTAGGACTAGTTCTCGGACTGGTCTGACCTCACTGATACTCTTTCAGTAGTTGTAGTTCCCGGTCGACAACCTCCATGAGTCCGTGAAACATGTCCGTCCCTCCAGACTAACAGACATTATCACTTTCTCTTTCGGAAACAGGACCGTAGATCGGTGACAAAGAATATGAGTACAAGGGTGAAAGGGACAGTCTTTCAGATATAGGGGTAACAGAAGGGTTAAAAAGGGGAAAAGGGGTGAGATTCACTTAGACGACATCCTTGTTATAGACCAGTTACTTAAGTATAGCTACACAGTTACTGACTTTCCAGAAGTACCTACTAGTGAAGGTTCCTTTCCCTGTAACTCAACCCCCGATTCAGAATTTCTTTATCTTATGATTAACCATCTTAAGAGTCCTTATAGTTATTTGGACGTCAAGGAGACTTTAGTCCACATATCCTCTGAATTGTTATTATCTTGGTCTTTTATATCCGTGATTTTCTAAAGAGTTCATACAAGTGATCTTGTGATGAGTAAGTAGAGAAGAAGATCTTCTCTTACCTCTTCACTACGGATTATAGGGACCTTTAGAAGTTTCGTATGCAGAAAGTCCTTAGTAACAATAGTAACCCCTTCCTGTGTCTAGACAGTCGTGCATTTCTCTCTTGGTAGAAATTTATAGTGGTCATTCCTCTTCCGTTACCGTTGGGTGAGGTCATGAGAACGGACCTTTTAGGGTACCTTCCTCCTCGGACCATCCGACGTCAGGTACCCCAACGATTCTCAGCCTGTACTGACTCGTAGAAATTAAAGTGAAAAGTAAAAAAACGTAACCTCTTCCGTTACCGTTGGGTAAGGTCATAAGAACGGACCTCTTAGGGTCCCTGCCCCTTCGGACCACCCGACGGTAGATCCCCCAGCGTGTCTCAATCTGTGCTGACTTCACTGAATCGTCGTCGTCATTCCAGGAGTCCGACGTAATCAACCGTTTTTACATACAAGAAACGAAGACATCTTTTTATATAAGTAAACTAACAAAAGGACCTTTGGGAGAAACTTCCTTTGACAGTGAAAAAGGTATTCCTTACAGGGTCCGTGTACAATAACTCTCGATGGTACGAGGATGTTACACGGAAGAGGGACCATTGTAAATTGACTGGTTTCCTACCTGTACGTTGTGTTCAAAAATGTTGGTTAGAAATAGAACCAAAAACATCTAAGGTTCGGTCAAACCGAGAATTGAAATTAACATCTCTACAATAGTCATAGGTAAAAGAGGTCCCACCTGAATCTTACTTCTTTCACTAAATATCTCTCCTCCTCCTTCTCCTTTGTACTGTTTTCTTCGTTTCTGTCATTTTTCTTCTCTGGACTATCATGACTCAGAGAACAAGATTAACAAACTCCGGGTCTTCTCAGGACCAAGACATTCTGTAGGGATATGTGAATCAATAATTATATTTATCAAGACATACAATTCAATAAGTTTAAGAGAAAAAAGGGAATAAATGGAATTGATCCAAAGATAATAAACGTTTGTATGAGGATTTGATCATTTCGGAGTATGAATAGTTTTCGTTTCCATTGAGTAATCACTCGAAAATATAAATATGTTAAGATGGTGACATATCCGGAAAGAACGAAAATAAACGGAAAAATATTGAATTAGTGTAAAAATTATCAAAAATAAGAAGTCAAAAAACTACGTCACATAGTATTACTAACTAAAAGTCTATGACTTTTTATGAACGAAGAGACCCTATTTAAGGTGAATTAGTACCAACATACTATTATAATTACATAATAATCTAAGTCTAACGACCGTATAATAACTCCTAAAGACGTAGATACAAACAATCACTATAACCCGATATTAAAAGAAAAAACACCATAGAGACAGACCAAAACCATAGTTCTACCACCACCGGAGTATCTTACTCAACCCCTCAAAAGCAAGGAGACGCTAAAAAAGCTTATCAAAGTCTTCCTATCCACGATTAAGAAGGGATTTGCAAACTATCTTAAGTGAAAACTTAGGTAGACCAGGATCCGAAAACAAACAACCCTTAAAAGTTTAGTGTCAAAGTTAAAGTCAGGAATACTAGTCTGACGAGTATAAAATATAAAGAAGGACTAAGTAAGAACCCTTTAAAATGGAAAGATTCTTAAATAGGGAAAGAAGGTCCAACAGGTAAAATAACCATATGTCAACGAATATCATCAGAAAATACTAGGAAACATAAAGTCACCACAGTCAAAATTGAAGAAAAAGTAAAAATTAAAATAACTAGACTGAAGAGATGAAGAGAGAGAGAGAGAGAGAAAAAAAAACCACTCAGATCGATTTCCAAATAGTTAAAACAAATAGAAAAGTTTCTTGGTCGAAAATCACAGGAACTAGAAACGATAATAAAAGAAACAAAGATACAGTAAATAAAGACGAGACCACAAATATTAAAAAAAGGAAGGTGATTGAAATCCAAAACGAACAAAAAGAAAGAGATCAACGAAGTCCACATTGCAATCCAACAAATAAACTCTAAAAGAACAAAGAACTCTATTCTGATATAACGATGTTTGAAGGGAGAATCATGGCGAAAACGACATAGGGTCTTCAAAACCTAGTAACACGAAAGTAAAAGTAAACAGAGATCCATAAAAAATTAAAGGAGAAACCAAAAAAGGTCACTAGGTGACTAACAAAACATCGTATAACAAATTAGAGGTGTACAAACATAAAGAATCAAAAGAAGAACATTAAATAAAGATTAGTTTATGACAACACTAGTTTGATTCGGTTTCGGAAACTAACACACCTAGTGTTGTTGACACCTTTTAAGAATTTCTCTAGCCTTATGGTCTGGTTGAATTGACGAAGGACTCTTTAGACATACGTACAATTCTTCGTTGTCAATCTTCTTGACCTGTACCTTGTTGTCTGACCAAGGTTGAACCCTTTCCTTATACAGTTCCGACATACAGTGGGACGAATAAATTGAATATACGTCTCATGTAGTACGTTTTACGGTCCGACCTACTTCGTGTACGATCTTAGTTCTAACGACCCTCTTTATAGTTATTGAAGTCGATACGTCTACTGTGGCGTGAATACCGTCTTTCGCTTCTTGATTTCTCGAAGAATTACTTTCACTTTCTCCTCTCATTTTTTCAACCAAATTTTGAGTTATGAGTCTTTTGATTCTAGTATCGTAGACCAGGGTAGTGAAGTACCGTTTATCTACCCCTTTGTTACCTTTGTCACTCTTTGAAATAAAACTCCCCGAGGTTTTATTGACGTCTACCACTGACATCGGTACTTTAATTCTGCGAACGAGGAACCTTCTTTTTGGTATTGGTTGGATCTGTCCTGTAATTTTTCGTCTCTGGAATGAAACTGTTGTTTCCAGGTAGATCTGTTTCGATACCAGAAAGGTCATCAGTACATACCTACACTCTCGACCTGATATTTTTTCGACTCTCGGTTTCTTGACTACTAAGATTCGACACCACAACCTCTTCTGAGAACTCTCAGGGAACCTGACGTTCCGTTAGGTTGGTCAGTTAAGATTTTCTTTAGTTAGGACTTATAAGTAACCTTCCTCACTACGACTTCGACTTTGAGGTTATGAAACCGATGGACTAAACTTCTCGACTGAGTGACCTTTTCTGAGACTACGACCCTTTCTAACTTCCGGCCTCCTCTTCCCTGCTGTCTCCTACTCTACCAACCTACCGTAGTGACTGAGTTACCTGTACCCAAACCCACTTGAGGCCCTCAACCACTACCTGTCCCTCCGGACCACACGACGTCAGGTACTCCAGCGTTTCTCAGCCTGTACTGATTCGTTGACTTGACTTGACTCGACACTAGTCTTTTTTTCGAACTATATGAAGGTTAAAAGAATTTAAATGGTTCCACAATAAACACCGGGTCATACACCAGTTAGGTCCTCTTACAAGGTACACGTTAAATCTTCTCATACATCAGACGACGCAAACCTACCTTACGACATATTTATAGATTACACAGTAAATTCCGGACACAAAGGAATACCTAAAAGACAGACCTACTACATAGGTAGCTACTTTTATCCCATAATTTCAAGGGGTCATAAACACACAATGACAGTTAAATAGAAAAATATCAACAATCATAAACGGAATACAAGAATACAACCCACGTATATATAAATAGAAGAAAATAACTAGGGAACTAATACATAAAAGGAAGAAACAGAGAATATTGTCAGAAATAAAATTTTAGATAAAGAAGACCATACTCATAACGATACGGTCGTAAAAATTCAGAGGTAAATGTACCTTATGACAAAAGGTAGGGGGTGTATACCAAAATTACTGTCTTGAACATCTGGTCCACGATAAACTTGTCAATTCTTTGGATATCTTTGACTCCGTGTATCGTTCCGATTCCGAATAGTTCCCAGTTATAGTCTCGATCTTGTCTATATTTTCACAATACTAAAACCTAATAAGTAATTAAAGTAATAGAATCGGGTTTAAATCCCCCGAACCCAAACGTGACCACTTTTTACGGTATCTCTACCGTCTCATTTCCGGTTTCTAAAGGAGATTTGTGGACTCACTGTTAGATACTCGGATTTTGACAATTTCGTACACTCATATCAGTAAGACTCAGGTGTCACCAACCGTACAAGTAAAATACATGGTACCGTGTGTCATCAATTCTTTAGTATTAAACAACTTAGTCTTCTAGAAACTTAGAACAGATATATCGAAAGTTTGACACACCAAGATTCGTTCTTTGTTTGGGAGACTCGAGGTCAAGATAGTAAACACTTTACTCTACTTTTTATGGAAGAATCGATTTGAGTGTCTCAACAATAACAATTCGTATCCTTTTTTGAGATTTTCAAGATTTTCAATTTGTACAGGATTAACAAGACTGAAAAATTGTTTTATTTTCAAGTAAGTTGATTACGACTTTTGTTATACAAACCAATAAAAGATAACTTATAAAGAACTCCCATACGGATTGTGTATCACTCATGACTCTTTTTTCAGTCAATGAATAATTCTGAAAGACCCTAAAATAGTTACCCTTTTCCTGGTATGTCTACTATATGTTTATAGTAAATCATTAGTCCTATTGTATTCGTTACCACGGTCCAAAGATTTGGACTGAGATAGTGAACGATCGACAAACTAGAGTCTATTCAACGACATAAAGAGGTTCGAAATAAAAAGAAAAGATTAGACATTTTATTCTCATTATTATCATCAAAAGAGTATCCTAACAACACTTCTAATTTACTAAATTAAGTGTATTTCGACAATCTTCTTACCGACTTACGTCTCATTCACGAGAATCATGATTTACTTAATCAAGTACCTGCGAAAAAATCTTCCTACCGATCGTGTATTATTCATATTATTTATAATCACCATAATATCAGCTAAGGTATCTGAAGAGAGACCACTTCTCTCGGTGTTGGGTCAACAATGATCTACTCCGGGAAAACAAAGTTAAACTTGTGTGTTAGGTTTACGAGAACGTTATGATATAAGAAAATCCGGATATAGGGACAGGACCAAATGAAAGACACTATCCCCTACGAAAATTGTCCAAACGTCTGTTCAAAAGGTCCGTGACGGTATCGTGTACGTTAACGTAAAACCGGTCGTAACCTTTCGTCCACTGATTCCTTACTATTACAACCTATCCTCTGTTTCCTGTATAACGACTATTCGATCATAAACTAGAAACCAAAACTTAAAAGAAATCAGGGTCCAAATCCAACTAAGTGTTTCCTTCTGTTGGTCTTAACCATATCAAACGTTAAGAAACTCTTACATTAGACAAAACCAGACAACCTTTTATCAAACGAAAAGAAATACCGAAACTAGTATTATTGAGTACTAAGGTCATATGTGTTTGGACTTAGTAGATAGATTTATTTCATTATTTTAAAGTTGACTGTTTATAGTCTTGTGATAAACACTAAGTAGGTTGTTTCATATTGTTAAAGATGTTTATTGAGAAATGAAAGGTTCCATTTTCTCTTACTATAGGAAAGGAAAGTAAAAAAAAAAATAACTAAACGTAAATTTGAGTCTGTTTTTTATTTCTTTGACAACTACAAGTGTCTAACTAAGTACTACCGGATTCCTCAATTGAAGGGACCAGTTTCCATCTTGAATTAACCAATCCTGTAAAAGACTCCCTGAACACTCTATTAAGTGTGAAGAGACTTTCCCTTCGTACAACGTCTTCCGTCATCGTTTCCTAACATCTTGAGATAGATATTGTGTTGGAGTCGAGATGGGGGAACCCAGAAGTGAGAGTGAGTACGGGGTTTCTTCGACGGTCCTTTCACCTGAGGTCTCTTAAACAGGGTCAAAGTTCTGTCTCGATCAGGTTGAGATTGGTTTCAAAAGTCAATCGATGTTTATTACATACAGAGACCCTTTTCCCCTAGTGAACAAATAGTGACTTTTAAGACCACACCTTCTTTCTTGAGACTGTTTCCTCTTACGACAAGTGTGTAAAGAGACGTAGACCTATCGACTTACTGGAAACTGGTCCAGTGAAGTCCAAGTTTCCCATCTGAGGAAAAGATTAATTGTTTCAATTAACACGTACGAGACGAATTGAGGTTTTCAAAGATACTTTTGACCCCATAATGTACGTATATAAAAACACTTAGTATAAAAGGATACATTTTGAGTGACGACAGTTCCGGATTTCGACGTCTCTATAGTACTTCTATCCTACTTCTGTGGGGAGAAAACAATTGATGTCTTTATTGTACTTATATACTATCGACAACAAGTCACCAGGTACAAAAGATCGAAATTAGAGATATACCTTCGAGACGATGATACTTTCTGTCGTTACTAGAGTTCGTGTAGAAAACCAGAATGAGACTAAAGGGGTTTTGTAAGGTAAGAATTTCCGGATATACACTATATACAAGAGACTAACTAACAGTAAAAAGGGAAGACCGTCGATAACTAAGGGCGGAGGAATGTTCCATTTCGTTTTTATTTAAACTCGTTTCTAAGGGACATATAACGGCAGATGTTTACACAGAAGGTGTTATTTTCAACAGTTCCTGTAAAGATCTCATCTTATTCTAGTTCGGAAAAACGACCTCTTCCCACTCTACACTCATCCTTCTTTCTTTCTAGATCGACTTTACTAAAGGTTGACAACTGGAGACGGAGTGTATAAAACTTTGGAAAATTTATACCTCAAATTTGAAACTTAGGGTTTACAACAGGGACCGTGAACTTGAACCCCAGTTTGTAGGAATCCGTAAAACTTTTCATTTGTCTTCATATGTCTACTATGGTCATTAATTGACAACGGATTACGTACTCTCCGTTATACTGTAAGACAAAACACAGAATCTCTCATCCGAAGTTCAAGATCCAGAGGGATTTATATCAGTAGAAATTTTACCCTTATTATTGTCGTCACAAAGAGAACTTCTCGAGAACATTCGTGTATTACCCGTCTAATAATATTATTAGGAATAACGTATAAGAGAAACTCCAAAAAAAACAACAACAACAATAACAAAAGTGTCGTTTGACACTTCTTATCTTAATAATAAAAGAGGTAAGATCTTTTTTATTTTCCTCCGGGTTTGACCTTCTAATGGTCTCCAGTGTATCGTGTATTTATCCTCATCTTTCATAAAAATAAGAAGTAGTTTACAACGATACTTTGGATAATACTTTACAGAACGAGATGGTATCTAAGTCATGACAAGGTCGAGTAGATTACAAACCGAACGTATGATGCCTATCTATCCCGTGGAGAGGTCTCATAGTCTCTCCGGTGACTCCGTATCACCATTTTCTAGTCAACGAAACACTATCTTGTAGATTTAAGTATCGACATGACTGGGATGGACAATAGTCGACTGAAACCTTTTTAATGAATTATAAAGACTCGGAGTCAAAGGAGGAGATGCTTTATCTTAATTGAGGATCAGTGGACCAAATAATGTGTTTTCACTGATTGTTACAGAACATTTCGGTCACCTAAAGATGTCTTAATAGTAATAATCGTCAATTTATCGTCTACACACCTTTTTGGAGAGAGAAAGATACGATGAAAACATTAGACGTATGTAAATTTTAAAATATGGATATAAAACCGATTTGTCTTGTAAATCTCGAGAATCAGTATCACGGACCATCTCACAGACCGTGTGTCATTCTCAAGGTGTGTAAACAACTTTTTAATTACTTACCCTTACATGTTCCGTACCCTATGACGGACCACCTCCTCCTTCAAAAATATAGTCTATATACTATACAGTCCGACACTATTCACAAAATTTTCACTTTATTATCTCAATATATTTAATCAATACTAATTATTTAGTTTTTTACGAAGGGTATTTCGAGTTCTAAACTCGACACGAAACTTTCAATTCAACCTAAATCAGTACTCTCTTCGTTTCCTTATTGTAAAAACATTTTCGGTTGTCGTACTGGGTTGTATCCGACCGGACTCTCATATCCTATAAAAGTCTCTCTCGGGTCCTACAGACTATACCAACTTCTCCACCCTCTAACCGTCCTCTTACTCTACTCTCTTCCACGTCGTCTCTCTCTAATCCTGGATTGACACTATTTAAAATTTCCGATCCGATACTTTGAACCTGAACTTGGACGTCCAGTCTCAAACGTCTAACCGTCAGGTGTTTGATTTAAAACAGGTGTCTGTACACAAAAAAAAAAAAAAAAAAAAAACCGACTTTTGTCAACCGGACCTACCGCAAAAATTTGGTTAACTTAATCAACGGTTGAAAAATTTTTTACTTCCTCTAAAATGTAATTTCAGACCTTACGATAAGAATTTTTATTACCTTGTAGACCTTATGACTCCAAAGTAAGGACGAACCGTTGTTGGTCAACCTCAACTCACTTCCGACGGAGGAACTCAACCCTGTATAAAAAAAGATCAACCGGTGTGAGAGGTGGTGGTGTTGGAAAAGAGAGAGATTATGGTCCAAGAGAAGTGAGTGAAAACAAATTTCTCCGAAAGTCCAGACTTTGGGGAGTATATCCGTTAATTTCAAATATCTCTTCTCTTCGTTACGATAGTCTCAATAAAAAATTATTTCTTGGGAGACTAAGACTAAGATAACTTCTATCGAAGCTTCTTCCACCAGTCCCCTCTTCAATCCCGACCTCGACACCCCTTTCCATTCTACCTCCGCAGTGGTAAATCCCTTCTTCTTCTTTTATACTCAACTCTTTCATCAGAGAATATTGACAGATTTACCTCTTTTATCATTTGTAGATGTTTAGTCGTCTTCCTTTTTGAGACTCGTAAATAAGTATTCGGGGTGAGAAAGGTCGGATTGAGTTTATATCTATAAATTTACTAAAAAGTAAGAACAAAATCTGACACTTATTCGAGGAGTTTCTGTGTCAGGTGTCATAGAGTAAATAGTCCCTTAGGGTTCACGGATCGTGTCCCGAACGGTTCGTCATTTACAAATTATGGGGAAGTTACGTACTTAATCTCTCTAAGAGACGAACATCCACCTCTTTTCCGAATGACGTACGGATTCATACGACTTTGGTGTTCCCAAAGACGTTTGGGGGTTTCGGTTCGATAGAAACCTTTATCCTAAGATAAAGTCGCCTTTATCTATGGTAGGTAAATAAGTTGTCTATAAATAATTCATTACTGATACACGGTACGGTCTAACTCAGGATTCCTAACCTACTACTTGTCTTAGTTGTTCCAGGGACGATAGTCCTTTGTTTGAATATCAGATCACTCCTTTTATCTATAATTTGTTGACTTACGTGTTAATTATATTAACATAAACGGACTTCTTGATACCTGTCTCCAAACATTATAACATGTCCTCCACCACTTGTTTTTCTTAGGGTCTCTTTTTCTTTTCGTTCTTCCGTCTCACCAATAGACTCCTCCGAAATACTTATGGTCTTATTGCTTCTCTTCGTTTTTCACTCCCTCTCTCTCTTTTCATGTAGATTAATTTACGTCTCAAAATTTCTTATCGATCTTCTCTGTTCCGGAAAAACTTACTCGTCACGAATTATTATCTTTTTTTTTCCCGTTTTTGATCTATAGAGAAATCCTTTTAACCTTTGTAGTTCCCTCTTAAGGAGGGTTTCTACCCGTTTTATTTCCTATTTTTACCATCTCTGGATCATCTACGACTTCTCTAGTTCTTCTCTATCTTTCTTATGAGTCTTCTTGATGTATTTTTTCTAGAATTACTTACCCTAATAATACTACCACACCAATCAGTGGGTCTTGGTCTGTAAAACCTCCCACTTCAGTTCACCCGGAACTCTTCGTGACGACAATTATTTCGATTACCTACACTACTTTAACGTCGTTTTGATAAATTTAGAGATTTCCTCCTACGGTAGTTTCAAAATGTAAATAATAAAGTTGTTTAGACCTTCTGAGTCGTCTCTAGTGTCCTGTTCTTTTCCAGTTAGGAGTAGGGTCAAGGGTTTTTCCATCATGGTTTCTTACACGGTTAGTATCCTGTTAACTTGAGTGGAGGGTACGGATCATTCCAGTGCGAATTTTAGAATTTACGATCTGAAGTCGTAATACGTTTGGTTCTTGAAGGTCTACAGGTTCGATCCTAATTTTTTCTTCTTGATTTCTAGTTTAACGGTTGTAAGTGACCTAATATCACTTTCGTTCCCTTAAAGTCTTTTTGTAGATAGAGATAAAGTAACTGATGTGATTTCGGAACTGATATATCTAGTACTGTTTGACACCTTCCGAGAACGACGATTCAGTGAAGTCAACACAGGCTGAGACACGCTGGGGTGTCTGCCGTCAAGTGGTCCGAGGGGGTAGGGACCCTAAGGGGGCGTTCTTATGACCTCACCCAACGGTAAAGGAAGAGGTTACATACTTTCACTTTTCACTTTCACTTCAGTGAGTCAGAACAGGCTGAGATCTCTGGGGTACCTGACGTCGAATGGTCCGAGGATGTAGGTACCCTAAAAGGTTCGTTCTCATTACCTTACCCCACGGTAACGGAAGAGACCATCTTTCGAGAATCTCTCTACCTTTTGATCTGGTAGAATGGAAAGAGGACTCTTTGGACATCCGTCCAAGTTCTTCGTTGTCAATCTTGGACATACCTTGTTTACTAACTAAGTTTTATCTCTTTCCTCATATCGACAAACGACAATGGGACAAACAAATTGGATATGTGACTCGTGTAGTACTCTTTAACGACCCAACCCACCCAATGTTCGGTCTTAGTTCTATCCACCCTCTTTGTAGTTGTCGGAGTCCATTGACCTACTATGGTGAGATTACCGTCACTTCTCCTTGATTTCTCGAAGAACTGTTCCCACTTCCTCTTACTTTCTCGGCCGAATTCTGATTTATAAATTTTTTTGATTCTAGTGTTGTAAGACGGGGTAATAACGTACCGTTTATCTTCCCCTTTTCCTCCTTCATCACTGTCTAAAGGAGAAGAAACGTAAGGTTTCAGTAACACCGACCACTGACGTCGGTACTTTACTCTTCCACTAACGAAGAACCGTCCTTTCACTACTGTTTGGATCTGTCACACAACTTTTCGTCTCTGTAATGAGACGGTTTTTTCCAGACATATCAGTTCCGATACCAGAAGGGTCACCAGTGCATGTCAACGATCTCGACCTGGTATTTCTTCCGTCTTAACGTTTCTTAACTACGAAAGCTTGACGTCACGACCTCTTCTGAGGACTTTCAGGGAACCTACCGTTCCTCTAGTTTGGTCAGTTAGAATTTCCTCTAGCTGGGACTTTTAAGTGACCTTCCTGACTACGATTTCGACTTCGAGGTCATAAAACCAGTAGATTACGTGTGTCTATTGAGTAACCTTTTCAGAGAATACGACCCTTTCTAGCTCCCGTCTTCCTCTTCTCCCATAGTCTCCTACTCTATCGACCTGTCGTAGTGGCTACGTTACTTGTATTTGAACCCGTTTGAGACCTTCTACCACTCCCTGTCCCTCCGGACCGGAGGACGTCAGGTGTCCTAGTGTTTTTCAGTTTGTACTGACCCACTCATTTGTTAAACACTCTTTTGAAGATTGTCTCTTTATGACCCATCACAATTTTGTACATTTTTCCGCTTACTTACCTCTTAAACTCCATCGGGTTCTCCAGATCCTACAGAAAGACCTTTACGAGATACGTATCCGTAATCGATTTACTCATTCCTCTTTCTATTCGGTCGTAAAGTCCATGTCCCTTGTCGTATACTTTTCCGTACTTCTTTGATGACCCGGAAACTCCTTAAGACTCATTTCCGGTCACACTCGTTCCGAGTCTTTTGTCCTCTTTTCGCCATACTCTATTTTAGTCTCTGCAATGTTCTGTGGTCTAGTATATCGTAGACCAATTTCTAAACCTGTAAATATGATTCTCCCTACCTTTCGGTCTCTGTCTTAAGTTCACTCACTTACTAATCTGGGTTGAATTTTTGTTGAGAGATGTCTCTGTATATAACTGTTAACTAATAATTTTTCCAAATTCCCGTTAATTTTCCTATTTTTCAGAAAAGTTGTTTACCCCGACTTTGTTGTCCTGTAACTATATTTTTATTGACCTATAGGTATATGTTTTTAGTTGACTCTTACCTAGTATAACTCATATTTTGACTTTTGATATGTTGAAGATCCTTTTTTTTTGTGTCCGAAAATTTTTGTATGGAACACTGCGACCCAATCTTTTTTTATAGAATTTAAACTGTGGTTTTGGTATTAGGTATTTATTTAACTATGTAACTTACTCTGCTACTTCTGTTTAATATTTAACTCTCTTTTATAATAAAGAGAAGCCTTTATAGTCAGTATAAAGACTATTGCTTGAACATAGATCTTATATGTTTATTGAGAATTTTTGAAGTATTTTATGTTCATCGGTTTATATCTTTTTTTTTAACTCGACAGAAATGGGTTATTTTTTATGTTTACCGTTTATTCGTGTAGTTTTTGAGAGATGTAATAATAAGTAACCTCTTTACGTTTAATTTACTCTTAACGAATGTATAGTTTAATCTTCCGATTTAAATTTTTTGACTGGTATGGCTCACAACCACACCTACACCTCCTTTACGACCACTCTTGTATTTTATCGTGTTTGTGAAACCTTTTGTCGAATCGTCAAAAAAAAAAAAAAATTTATTCCATTTATATAGGGATGAGATAACTTGTATCACTAAAGTGATGATTTATATCTCTGTTCCCCTTGTTTTCATATACAGGTATGTTTCTACATACATATATACAAGTATTTTAGAAATAAACAATATAGGTTTTTAACATTTCTTGTAGTCAAAGTAGTTGTTCGATTACCCATTTGTTCAACACCATGTAGGTTGTGTTACCCTATTATGAATTGTTATTTCTTCTTGTTTAATGACAATGTGTATTCTCGAACCTACCTATAGTTCCCATAATGTACGTACGTAAGAGTCAGCGAGTCAGCACAGGTGAGACACACTGGGGTGTGTGACATCGGTCGGTCCGAGGAGACAGACACCCCTAAGAGGTCCGTTCTTACGACCTCACCCAACGGTGTAGGAGGAGATTAGTTCCCATAATACGACTCACTTTCTACGGTTTGTTTTTTCTACTATTAAAGTAACTACACTTTAAAACCTTTTACTTTTGATTAGTTTTACGATTATTAACGAACGGTTTTACTATCACACACCTCCCCACCTCACTCCTTCATTTTCCCCGTGTTTTTTAAAATCTCCACTATTTATAAAAGTGATAGCACTAATCTACCACTAAAGTACTCACGTATATACTGTTTTCAATAGTTAAATATATTGAAATTTATACACGTGGTAAAACATACAGTTATTATAGAAATTATACCAACAAAATCTTTTGGGGAGACATTATCTTCCGGGTCTTTATCTGGGTATATTTACATCAGTTGACTAGTCACTGTTTCCTCGTTTCCGTTATTTTACCTCACTTTTATCAGAAAAGTTATTTGTCACGATCTTGTTACCACTAGATGTACACTTTTTACTTAGATCTGTCAGAAGTGTTTTTAAATGAGTTTTACCTAGTGTGGATTTACATTTTACTTTTAATATTTTAGTGATCTGTTATTGTATTCTCTTTTGGATCTATTGACACACACACCACTACGGAAAAATGTATGTTGTGGTTTCCGTGTTAGGTACTTTCTTTCTTGACTATTTAACCTGAAGTAATTTTTAATTTTCAAGACGAGAACTTTCCCTCTTCCGTTACCGTTGGGTGAGGTCATGAGAACGGACCCTTTAGGGTACCTGCATTCTCGGACCATCCGACGTCAGGTACCCCAGCGATTCTCAGTCTGAGGTGACTCGCTGAAGTGAAAGTGCGTAACCCCTTCCTTTACCGTTGGGTGAGGTCACAAGAACGGACCTCTTAGAGTCCCTGCCCCCTCGGACCACCCGACGGCAGACACCCCAACGTGTCTTAGCCTGTGCTGACTTCGCTGAATCGTCGTCGTCGTCGAGAACTTTCTGTTACAGTTCTTTTACTCTCCTGTTCGGTTTGTGACCCTCTTTTCTAAACATTTTATACGTAGTTATTTCCTGACAATAGGTTTTATACACGAAGGGTCCACCGTGTCACCATTTTCTTAGACGGACGGTTACGATCTTTGTGTTCTCTACGTCTAAAATAAGGTCCTAATCTTCTAGGGGACTTCATCCTTTACCGTTAGACGAGGTCATAAGAAAGGACCTTTTGAGGTACCTGACCACCCAATGTCAGGTATCTCAGTGTTTCTAAACCTGAACTGACTCATGTTGTTGTATGTTTTATATTTTTGTTGATATTTTGAGTTGTTTCTTTTGTTTGTTGACCTAATTTTTACCCGGTTTCTAGAACGACGACGACGACGACGACGACGATTCAGTGAAGTCAGTACAGGTTGAGACACGCTGGGGTATCTGTCGTCGGGTGGTCCGAAGGGGCAGGGACCCTAAGAGGTCCGTTCTTGTGACCTCACCCAACGGTAAAGGAAGAGGTTCCGTACTTTCACTTTTCACTTTCACTTCAGCGAGTCAACACAGGCTGAGATCCCTGGGGTACCTGACGTCGGATGGTCCGAGGAGGTAGGTACCCTAAAAGGTCCGTATTCATGACCTCCCCCCACGGTAACGGAAGAGGTTTTCTAGAACTGTCTATCCGTTTATTGACATCCTTTTTTTATCGTGTCCCTTGAGATGAATTACGTGACACCACTGGACTTACTCTTCCTTCAGGTTTTCCCTCCCAATTCCAATCCCACATACATACCAACTAAGTAAAACGACATGTCTCCTTTGATTGTGTTGTTTTTCGTTGATATGAAGTTATTTTGAATTAAATTTTTTCTACAAGGTGTAGTATACCGTACTCCCTTTACGTTTAAATTTGTCTTTACTCTATGGTGATGGTCTTACCGGTTGTTACCTTGTGACTGTTGTGACCTACGATCTACTCCTTGTTATCCTTAAGAGTAGGAAACAACCACCCTTACGTCTTACCATGTCGGTGGAATCTTCTGTCAAACTACTACAGAATACTTTGGTTTATATGAGAATGATATAATAGGTCGTTAATGCGAAAGACCATAAATAGGTTTTTTTGACTTTTATATATAGGTGTGTTTTTGGACGTGGGTCACAAATGTCATCGAAATAAGTATTAAAGGTTTTGAACCTTCATTGATTCTACAGGAAGTCATTTACTTACCTATTTATTTGTCACCATGTAGGTCTGTTACCTTATAATAAGTCATAATTTTTCCTTGTTCGATAGTTCATCGTGACGGAAATTTTTATTTTGTATTACTCCACTAGAAAGTCTAAATATGTTACGAAAGGACAAATTTAAAAATGTATGTATATTAGAAATTAATAGTCGGAAAGTTTCCATACATAATAATCGACCTTAAAATATTCTTTTAAAACCTCTATTAAAACCACGACACTTTCGTTGTACTTAAAACCTTAAAGAAGTCTGGATCCAAACTTACAGACAATCCTACGGTAAATAAGTTACCCGATGAGACTCCTTAATAAAGAGTCAAAAAAAAAAAAGTCCGAAGAAATAAATATTGATGGGAGGAGTGAAGACAGGTGACTCAAAAAGTGATAGTGATCATCGGGGAAGGTATGAGTGGGAGATACCTTACATCTATTCTTCTTTTGAGTTCACTCAGTGTCGTGAGATTTAACAGTCACAAACTTTCTGACAGTCTAGGTCGTAGATGGAAGAGGGGTAGGGTAAAGTGTCTCGTTCTTTAATTCGAATGACTCTCCTTCTCTAAGTAACAGTTAGAATTCTGTTTAAAGACCGAAACTCTGGATGCAATAAAGGTAAGGTGAAAGGACGGGTCTATCGAGTCAACCATTTCTTAGGTGGACGTTACGTTCTCTGGGACCAAGTTAAGGACCCAACCCTTATAGGCGACCTCTTCCCTATCCGATGGGTGAGGCCATAAGGACCCGAAGGGAACACCGAGTCGACCATTTCTTAAGCGGACGTTACGCCCTCTGGACCCAAGCTAGAAACCCAAACTTTCTAGGTGACCTCTTCCCTTTCCGATGGATAAGGTCATAAGACCGGATCTCTTAAGGTACCTGATATCAGGTACCCCAGTGTTTCTCAGTCTATGGTGACTCGCTGAAAGTGAAAGTGTGAAGTGAAAGGACGGTCAGGTTAAATGAAATAATTGAAACTCGTTGGAAGTAATTTTCGAAATTACCTTGATTTCCAACACAAATAATAAATTTATTCCAAAAGTTTCATAGACACGTAAAGTCAATGTATGAGGGTAAAAGGTAATGTTATTTCTTAACTCTTAAAGGGACAATGTTGACCTGTAGAAATTCTTATTCTGACACGGAATTGGTATTCTCATAGAACACTCTGAGAAATTGTTGTTTCCCCCATATAGACCCTACAAGTCAGTAACTTCAGGGTCTTCTGTTAAAAAGTGAAGAAGTCTATTTTTCGAGGAGTCCGAAGATCTTCAAAGTAAATATCGGGAAAAGGTTCAAGGGAACTATGACTACTCAGCTCGAGTTTATCGTCACTCTACTTTCTGATCAAATCCAGGATGATTTCACTTTGTATCTTGTTTAATACAGGAACGAAATGACAGAAGTAGACCCTTTATCTCGTCTAGTACGGGTGAGTAGGGACAGAAATTATAATGAAGGAAACCAGTGACATTCATTTAAGAGTACTACGAACCGACACTTGTTCTGAGACATCTTTGGACGTTTTTCGTCTTATCCGAGTACACTTTTTGAGGTGATCAAGAGACCCTGTCTGTCTGGGACGGGTCTAGGTCTTCAGATTCCTAAAATTTTCGATCCTTCCGGGTCTCTGGGACGACTGTGGTTCCCTGTGGAGGAAGAGATATCTAGCTGGCAAAGTAAAAGAGATGAGAAACTAAGGGTGAACGGAGAGGTGGAAATGGGTCTCTTCTACTCTGGAGAAGGTATTGTCTTGTTAACACTATCGGGTGTAGTGGAAGGTGAAGACCGACAGATATTTTTCCTTCTTTTCGTCAGAATATGTCCAAGGTAAGGAACTTATTACGTCAAACGTTCGAATTTCATACTTTTCCGTTGAACCTTTTCGTTCACGGACATATATTCATTTACAGACGTTTTGGGACCTGTTTTAACTCCAGAGACACATGTACTGTTCATAAATATCACAAGCCCACAAACGGACGAGAAGACTCACTAAAAGGAAACGTATAGACCTACTCACTCTTCACACACGAATCTTCATTGAGATCTGTCCGTTTTTCCTGCTCTTCTCCCATCTCTAATGGAAACCAAGGGTCCGTCTCCCAAGGATCTCGTTGACTATGGTGGGGTGTTCCGGGTTAGATGGGGATACCTCTTTAGACTTTCCAAAGTTGTTCATGTCCGACTGAACCGGTAGTATCGATCAAGGAGTCAAATATCCTCTGGAGGATAAACGTGAAGAACCACCCGGACGGGACTTGTATCAGCGAGTGACTTCCTCTAGGAGGAGCATAAAGGAGATATGAAGATAGAGGGAAAGGGTGAGGGAGGCGGGGGTGTGCACGTGTCCCAGACAAAACTCTAACCTGAAGTCTTGGTTTAGACCATTTACGACCGGAGACTCTCGAGTCACCGGGACAGAAGTTTTATTTCGAGGTTTAATTTCGAATTTCTCAGTCGGGTCAGCGAATTTTAGACCAGGTCTTTTCGTTCTCTATTAGCCCCTCGACCCCAGGAGGATCCGATCTGGTTAGGAAAAGACGGGAGTGGGTGCGACGCGGTCGTGAACAAAGAGGTTTCGGTGGGCCGAAAGGACGCGCAAGTCCCCTCCCCTCTTTTCCTTTCCCCTCCCCTCCTTCTTTCCTCCACCCTTCCGTTCCTCCGTCCGGGCCGCCCCCGCCCTGGGCTGATCGTTTGACAACGTAAACGAGAGGTGGAGGGTCGTGGGAGAGGCTCTAGGGTCCCTCGGTCACACGGCGCTCGCGGCCTCCCAGGCCTCGTTCGGACCTCCGTCTTGGTCGCTGGCTCCCTTTCGCTTGCTCGATCGACGAAGGCACGCCCTGTCCTCGGATTCCCTGCGTGGCGCAGTTGGGGTCGCCCGAGACCGCTGTCGGTTGCGGAGAACGTGGCGCCGCCGAAGATTCAGCGGCGGGGCCTCGACGGGAAAGAAGAAGCCACTTCAAAAATTTTCGACGATCTCTGAGCCTTCTTCGTTCCTTTCACGGCCCATCCTGACTGCCGACGGAAACAGGAGGAGGGGAGGGGGACGGGGGGGGTCCCAGAGGAGATGCCGACGACGGAGACAGACAAGGAGAGTCGGGGGAGTTGGAGGGGGCGGGGGGCGAAGGTCAGTCAGGGCGCGCCGGTCGGGCTCAAACGTCTCTCCATTGAGGGAAACCGACGCTCGCCCGCTCGATCGACGTGCAACGTTTCTGCTGAGACCCCACGGTCCTCTGGACCCTCGACGAAGTCGCGACGTCAGTCTTAGACCGACCAATCCGCCGCGCGTTCAGTCTGGGGGACCAAGGAGAATGAGGGAAAGGTGGAGGGGACGTGCGACGAGGAGGAAGGGTGGTCAAACACACCGGTCTCTAGTTTGCTACTTTTCCGTCAGTCCTGAAGTCATCGGTTGGGGGGGCGTTTTTATTTTTTGTTTCTTTTCCCTGTTTTGTATTGTTTCGGGGTTGGTTTTGGTTTGTTTGCTTTGGGTTGTTGTTTCGGGTTTTATTTGGTTTCTCTTTTATTGGTCCGAGGATAAACGTGGACGAAGTCACCTATTGTTTAAGTCTTCCGCCTCCCAGGGGGGATGGAAGTTCTTCGTAGAAAACGGAGATGGGATGTTCATAAGTCCTTGTCTAACACTCGGATGGTCCTTTCTAGCACAAGTCGCGCACAAAGGAGACGTGATATGAAACTCCGACAGTCTTGCGAAACCTCTCGAATAAGGACGTTCAAAGGAATGGTCCTCGAAGGGCGTCCACCCGTTGATCGACGTCGTTGATGCGTGACGTCGGACAACTTGAGAAGAGTCGTTCTTTTCCCCTCGTCCTATTTCCTTAATCCACTTTCTAACTCGGTTCGAAGTCCTACCTTCACGTCAATCCCGACCCCTCCCAGATGGGGGCCGGTGGCAGGTTCTGGATAGCTCCTCGAAAGGTCTTGGACAAAGTCTCACATACGCTTCACTAGGTCTTGGGCGAAGGGGCCGTGGGACTCCGGAGCTCGCGTCGTGGAGGGCCGCGGGCAAACGTCGTCGTCGTCCTCTGGTCAGGTGCCGCCGTCGTCGTTGTCGTCGTCGTCTCTCTCCTACCGAGAGGGGTTCAGGTCTCGTCTCCGGGGTGTCCGATGGACCGGGACCTTCTCCTTGTCGTCGGAAGTGTTGTAGTGAGTCGGGGGCTCCCAGTGGGCCTCTCACCGACGCAGGGTCTCGGGTCTCGACGGAGCCGACGGCCGTTCCCCGACGTCGTCGGCGGCGGTCGTGGAGACCTACTCCTACTGAGTCGACGGGGTAGGTGCAACAGGGACGACCCGGGGTGAAAGGGGCCGAATTCGTCGACGAGGTGGCTAGAATTTCTGTAGGACTCGCTCCGACCGTGGTACGTTGAAGAAGTCGTCGTCGTTGTCGTCGTCGTCCTCCGCCATAGGCTTCCGTCGTCGCCCTCTCGCTCCCTCCGGTGACCCCGAGGGTAGAGAAGGTTCCTGTCAATGGATCCTCCGTCAAGCTGGTAGAGCCTGTCGCGGTTCCTCAACACATTCCGTCACAGCCACAGGTACCCGAACCCACACCTCCGTAACCTCGTAGACTCGGGACCCCTCGTCGAATCCCCCCTAACGTACATGCGGGGCGAGGACCCTCCAGGTGGTCGGCGCCACGCAGGGTGAGGAACACGGGGGAACCGACTTACGTTTCCAAGAGACGACCTACTACCGGGCTCGTTCCCGTGACTTCTCTGACGACTCATAAGGGGAAAGTTCCGTCCAATGTGGTTTCCAGACCTGTGACTGTCGGACCCGACGAGACCGTCGCCGCTTCGTCCCCCGAGACCTTGTGAACTCGACGGTAGGTGGGACAGAGAGATGTTCAGACCTCGTGACCTGCTCCATCGTCGAATAGTCTGAGCGCTGATGATGTTGAAAGGCGATCGGGACCGGCCCGGCGGCGGGGGAGGTGGTGGAGGGGTAGGCGTACGGGCGTAATTCGACCTCTTGGGCGACCTGATGCCGTCGCGGACCCGCCGGCGACGTCGCGTCACGGCGATACCCCTGGACCGCTCGGACGTACCGCCCCCACGTCGTCCTGGCCCGAGTCCGAGTGGGAGTCGGCGGCGGAGGAGAAGGACCGTGTGAGAGAAGTGCCGGCTTCTTCCGGTCGACATACCCGGTCGACATACACCGCCTCCGCCCCCGCCGTCACGTCCGCTCCGTCCCCGACGTCGGGGTATGCCGATGTGAGCCGGTGGAGTCCCCGACCGCTCGGTTCTTCCACTGAAGAGGGGTGGGCTACACACCATAGGGCCGCCGCACCACTCGTCTCACGGGATAGGTTCAGGGTCAACACAGTTTTCGCTTTACCCGGGGACCTACCTCTTGATAAGACCTGGAATACCCCTGTACGCCATTCAGAGAGGAGGATTTTTACAAAAATTCGGATCTCAGTCGGGAGAGGAGGGGAGCGCTTGTAAGACAAGGACCCGCTCGAATTGTCTCAAAGTGTCTTTCCCGGAGAAATTTAGACCTCGGAAGGGAGGGACCTGAGAACCGGATGGTTTCTAACTGGAAACGAGAGACTTGGGGTTGACACACGGGGTCGGGTGTGGCGACACTCAGGACCTACGACCACGTTCGGAAAGATCTAAGGAACTGAACTGTTGAGAGATGATTCGGAGGATTTTAGAAGGGACTGTGAACAATGAGGTAAAGGACGGCCGAGGTTTAAATTTAGGTCAAGGTTCCCAGTAAAATACTTTATTTGGGAAAATTCGGGAGGTGATTAAAAGGAGAGGGGAGGGGGTTAGTCTCTGGGATCTTTTCTTTACACCCGTGAAAGAGGAGAATTCCAGACAATCCCAAACGGGGAGGTCGAACAGAACCGTCCAATCTCCGTTTTACTGACCGGGTTCGAAAAGAGTTGGGCGAAGGAGGTTTCTCTACTTTCCTTCTTACCCTAATACCCTTGTTCCACCAGAGACCCAACCCTCCGGGTGACACACCCTTCTTCTCCACTTCAGGGAAACGACCGTTGTTCCTCCTGAACGGGGTCCCAACCTCCAGTCCTCTGTCTGAGGTTGGTCCGTGTTAATCTCGTCCGTTTCCATCCCCTTTTGGTTTACTGTTTAAAGGAGTATTTACTACCCATTCTAAATGGGAGTGTCAAACTGATACAACCTTGATCTACCTTCTCAACCTAAAGAGAACATTTCACAAATAAAAGACATACCTAATGTTTTTTAGGTGTTAAGTATGAAACTCAAACGTAGTCTAGATATTCCTTCTCTTACAAGAAAATTACTTGTTAAATTGATCTGAACTCAGACTGAATGTTTTCACAACTCCCTTTTCAAATTTTCCTAAAGGACGATAACGTCACACGAGTCTTTAGACGAAAACACTTCCCTTTATAAGAAGTGACATAAGGAAGTAAAATTCCTATATGAACGTAAAATTTTGTATTATTGTTTAACCCATTCTTGACAATTCCTAGACACTCGGAATGAGAACGGGTTCTCAAAATTAATCCTATACTTTTTTCACCGTCAGTCAAAGTAGAACGGACAATTTCAAAGAAGGAATGATGTTGACTCGAAAAACCTCTGGTTCTTCGAAAAAATTAAAATATTTTTTAATTTCTAAAAAAGGACTCGTTTGATTCTATAATCAAATAGAGACACTCCCTCCCTTATAATTGACCTCTTGATTGAGGAGTCTTAAAGACCCACAACTACAGAATACCTGAACTCAGAACAAGGCTCAAAGACATCGATAAAAGAAATGGACACTGTAAAAGTCAAATAATCGGAAATCGTACAAACAAACCTCTGAATTTGGTTGTCGAACGAAGGAAAGTGACTACGAAGACAAGAACCTTCTAACTATCGCGTTACAATCTTTTCTTTCTCCTCTTATCCTAAAGTATTTTATAATAAAGGACCCGATCACTTCTTTGTCGAAGATTGGTCCGAAACGTAAAAAATCCAAAAATTCCAAACCGAATGTTCTAAAAGTTTCCCAAGTAAATATAAGAGTCAGAAATTTTTTAAAAAAACGTTTCACCCGTATGACACCCTGTTTTCCAGAAGTAAAATATTCTTGTCTAAGTGAACGATCTCATAAATGGATGGCGGGGGGTTGACGGGGTTCCGACAACGAACAGCCGTCTCGAAAGAAAAATTACACTTGCCAAACAAACGAAACAAAACAAAAACCGCCCCGCCCCCTCCCCCACCTTACATATTCCACGAAGTACTGAACGGATCAGTGACCTTGGGCAGGGAAAAGACATACGGAGGGTGTTGTAGGTTCATTCATTGAGTTGATTGTCCCTCTTATACTTACTAAGGTACAATTCCCTACACACACAAAAGTTTCCGTATTGGACTTTAAAAGTCTTTCACCGATCCCCTCAAAAATTTTTCAAGAAGGGTAGTCCACACGTCATTCGATCCACTAAAATAGAGTCTAGAAGTACCTTTTTGAAGAGACAAAGATTTTGGACGTATTTAATTACTGGAGTTTAGCACTCTTTAGTCATCATTGGATTCTTTCGTGTTCTAATAAATAGGAGAGGACCAAACACTAACGACGTAACCAATATCCTCAGATCACTCTCCATTTTGACCACAAAGACAGAACACTCAACTGTTTCTAAAAAGTAAACATTCTATATCTTTTAGGAGTTTAACCCAAAAACTTTTAAATAGTTAAAATAGTATTAAGTTGGTCGGGGTTAGATTTTCAACTATAAAAAATGAAAGAGAAAGAGAGATTGTAAAATATCCCGTGTTAAACCACTTCCCTTCCTTAAAAAGAATTCAGTTTCGACCTCGAAGGTGAGAGAAACATAATGTATGTAATATACGGTAGAAAGTCAATTTTTAGAGTTGTAAGATCTCTGAAAGTTATTATACAACCTAAGGAGGGAAAAGGTTAACACACACTTGAAGACCTTATTAAGACACAAGAATATATAGATGTTACAAAGACAGTTCTCCTCTTTCCAGAATCTACCAGGGAAAAATTTTTTTTTATATATATATATATATATAAAATCGTACACCAAACTCGACGCCTTCCTTATTATTTTTCACTATCCCAACCATACTTTGGGACTATTATAAAATACTTCAACAGAAGAAAGTCTCTAGTTTGTTCTGATGTTGAAACAATTAACTGGTGACAGAGTGAACTGTCTTCATTCCGGGAAATATAGGGTCGTTTATCGTATTATTATACTGTTTATAAATAAGAACCTCTACTTTGGTTCCCTTCGGATACATCCTTAATTTCAACCCCAAATTTATTTAATAGGTCTACGTTTTTCTTGTAAAATTAAAAAGACAACTATTAAACAAGACCAGAAGTATTATCCATCTTAAAATCATTACGAAATTTTGACCGTTTAGGACGGAAAGAGGTAATCAATAAAGTTTTCTCCAGTAAAATAATTAAGGGGAAAGATAGATGAAAGGAGGGACGTCAATAGTTCGTCGAAAAAAAACGTTCCTCGTCAAACAGACAAACCATTTAGACTCAAAACGAAACCCTTACTGCGATAGACAGATATCTGGAAGTCTTCCCAGTTATACAACCCTTCTTCGTAGGAAAGAAGTATCAGTCGTTTATTGACCACTCTAGAGAGACCCATGGTCATTAGTCTTGAGTTCGTGGTCTATCAGTGTGTCCCACCATGGGGTAAATCTTTATACAAGTTCTACATCACTATCTTAAGAGAATCAACAGATGTCTCATAGAGTCGAGACGGCTTCCAATTGTAGTCACTCTCTATAAAAACTTTTTCGAAAGGTCAACGTCCCAGTGAATTCCCACGAAAGAACGGTCACAATTAAAATACAGCACTCTGAAGGTAAGAAAAACTCGACATTTGAACCTATAATTATATAAATTAAACGACCGGGTATACTAAAAGAAAATTTTACAAAGGGGGTGGGAGTGGGGTCACCATTAGAAGAATAGGCCATATGTATGCACGTAAATTTGGTTTGTTCAGAAACCAGAGGACTGAGAATAAACATGACACAGACGAGAACCACCTTAATACACTCAACCTCAATCCCTGTACCCGTTAAAATGATAATAACTATAAATACCACTATAGTTCTGGCGGTCAAAGTAAGCCTTGAGACGATTCGTCCCTCGTCTTGTGACCGAGTCACACCATTCCTTCCTCGAATAAAATATTGGTCTGGACTTTAGTACTAAGACTTTTTTATCTCTCGTTTATTTTTAGTTCAAAACACTCCAACCAACCTCTCCCTTTTCCTTTGGAGAGGGGTGGGTGATGGAGGTGGTAAAAGAGAAACAGACGTCGAAGGAATTCACGACGGACAGGGACTAAAAGAAAGTAAGATGAGGAAAGTACGAAAACCGTAACTTTATATCTGAGAAGAAAGATGAAAAGTCCTATAAAAAGAATAATATGGACACCGTACGAGGATTTCTTATAAAAAATTAGATCTCTCATCGTCTAGTCTAGTTGGGGTCGTGGAAAGAAAATTCTGATCTACTGAACTCCTCTAACGTTTTACTTAATGGAACTCCAATCTCGGATTAAGTTGTCAACGACTCCCTCGATTTGATCTACGAACTCCTGAACCACTAAATTACTTCTTTAAACGACCGACGAGAAACAGAAAACAAGGGACAGAGACAGATGACCGATAAAACCGTTGGAAAAGAGTTTTGAACTCTTTTTAACCTGGAAGGGTGGAGACTCTGTCCAGACACACCCAGTTTAAAGACGTCCCGAAAGTGTGCGGTTGTGGATTAGACATACACTACCACGAACGATTTCCACAGGCCGTCCCTATTACACCACTTCGATATACATTTAATTAGTAAATTTTGTTTCTTTCCATAATTATTTCATTAGACGGTGTCTTAAACGGACGGTCGCAATGTAGTTCAAGACTTTACAACTTGAGTTCTCATTCAATGACAGTAGGCTCTGTATTTCAACTGGAAAAGGGGGGAGTAACGAAGATTTTGAGGTATGTCAATAGTCATGAATAACCTAAAACACTATAACTTCTCTTAATACTTTAGAGTGTAAATATATCGTGAAAAAAGTCTCTTTTCTGGGTCGTAGAAGGTCAAATATTTGATCGTGAGTACATTCAAACTCATTCGGTCTTTCCACGAATCACTTGTAGGGAAATAATCAACTCCCTCATCTTAAACAACGTAAAAGATATTGTAAACAACTAGTACACCTATTTGGAGAAATCTCACTGTGAAGGGTTGAAAAAAAGAATTTCAAAGGGTGAACTGTCTATAAAAATGAGTCATTTCAGATGTAAACCACCGACGACGTATCTCTAAATACAGGTTAAAGACACAAAATACGTATTAAAGAACGTGTGAGTACTCACAACGGTAGGGAAGAGAGAGTGTGGCCAAGGGCGACGGTAGACTGTCCCGTCTCGTCACCACTCTCACCGATTAGACTTGTTCGTATACGACCAATGAACTCTTACGACGGTTAAATCTAGTACGTCATGAACTCAAAATAAAAAAATTAGTTGTAGAAATAACTCTGCATTAAGTGTCATTTATTACATTAAGTGGGTTCATATATCAAGTCACCCAAAAAAAAAAAAAAATATAAGTCTCAACCCGTTGGTAGTGGTGTTAGTTAAAATCTTGTAAAGTCAGTAAATGGTCAGTTTGGGGTGGGATTGGTACTCGTTGATAGTTGGTCAACAGATGAAAGTGAGAGATACCCAAACCAATGTAAAGAATGTTTACCTTGGTACATCATGAATCATAAAACACTGATCAAAGTACATCTTATTTATAAAGTTACAATTGGATACAACTTCGTGTAGAGTTATGAAAGGTAAAATACGTACATGGTATGATAGATACTACCTGTAATCTCAACAAAGGTGTAAAACTGATAATACTTATTATGACGATACTTGTAAATACATGTTCAAAGAAAAACACTTGTTCAAAAATTAAGAAAACCGATATATGGATCCTCATTTCAAAGACCGATTATACTATTGAGAAACAAATTGGAAAACTCTGAGAGGGTTTGACAGAAGTTTTCACCGATATGGTAAAATGTTAGAGTAGTCGTTACATACTCCCAGGTTAAAGAGGTGTACAACGGTTAATAAAAATAAAAAGTTTGAAATTTGAAAAATGAAACATAACTCCATATCGGTTAATTGTTTATACACCACCAAAGTCCACTTATCACTTCCTCTTATCTCTTATCCCTTCACTTATCTATGTATACACATATATACATAATAGGGGGTATATAAGAGACCTATATACGGGTCTTCACCCTAACGTCCCAGTATACCATCGAGATAAAAATCAAAAAATTTCTCGAAGGTACGACAAGAGGTATCACCGACATGGTTGATTGTAAGGGTGGTTGTCACACCCTCTCAAGGGAAGAGAGGTGTGGGAGAGGTCGTAAACAAACACCTAAAAAACTACTATCGAAAAGACCAACCACACTCCACTATAGAGTAACATCAAAACTAAATGTAAAGAGATTATTGATTACTAAAACTTGCAGAAAAGTACATGGACCAGTAGACATACAAAAGAAACTTCTTCACAGATAAGTCCAGAAGACGAGTAAAAAACTCACCCAACAACCAAAACTACGACAATTCGTAGGACTCGACAAACATTAAAACCTCTGATTAGGGTATAGCCAGTGTAGCAAACGTAAATAAAAGAAGGTTAGACACCCAATAGAAACGTAAAACAAATAACAAAGGAAACGACACGTTTTCAAAGACTCAAATTCATCCATGGTTAAAAAATTAAAAACAGAAATAAAAGTAATAAGACCATCTACCTAGTATTTTCTACAACAACACGAAATATTTACAGTCACAAGATGGATACAAAAGGAGATCTTCAAAATATCACAATTTCAAAATTCAAAATTCAAAATTTCAAATTTAGAAATTAGGTAAAACTCGAAAAAACACACACATATACCTCAATTTCTTAATAGATTAAAGTAAAAAATGTAAACCGACAGGTCAAAAGGGTCGTGGTAAACGACTTCTCTGACACAAAGGTTATAACACATCAGAACGGAGAAAACAGTATCTAATTAACTGGTATCCACATACCCGAATAAAGACCCTCAATGACAGAAAAATTAGGGACACACTTCACCTACAGTTCTTCATAGAGGCTCACCGAAACTAAACGTAAAGTATTACTGATTATTATAAGATTATTATAATCCGTAGAAAAATACACGTATAACTGACATATATGAGAACAAAAACCAGTGAAAATTAATCTAATAAACAGAATGAGAATAACTCAACATTCCCAAATTTTTATATATAAGATCTATGTTTAGGACATTGTCTGATACTAGACACTTATAAAATAGTATATACAAGTAACAGAAAAGTGAAAGAACTACCATAAGTAATTTCTTGTGTGTTTGAAGACTTCGGGTTGGATAAAAAAACATACATCGAATACTAAAAACATAGTACGGATTCTTCCGAAACGAATTAGGTTCCAGTGTTTCTAAATGTGACTCCAAAGGAAGATTTCTCAAAATATCAAAACCGACAATTTAAATCCAAAAACAAGTGAAGACTGAATTAAAAATTACATTTATAGATCAGTGATGTCGTGGTAAACAACTTAGAAAGGAATACATTGATAGAACCGTGGGAAACACATTTTAGTCAACTGACATTTACACTTTCAAATAAAGACCTGACACCCGATATAATGTAACTAGGATATGGTTATGGTGTCACAGAATTAATGACATTCAAAAATTATTCAAAACTTTAATCATTCACACTCAGAAGATTAAAATAATAAGAAAAAGTTCTAACAAAAACTTATGACACTTAAAAATTTTTAAAGAGATACTCAAAATCCTAGTCGAACAGTTAAAGATGTCTTCAGTAAACCCTAAGATTATCTTCTCCGGTTATCTTCTCCATCTATTTAAACCCTTTACAACGTAGAGGTGTACTTCAGAAGACTAGGTACCGGTGTCTTACAGAAAGGTAAATAAATACAGTAGAAGTGAAAAAAGTTGTTACAAAACGTCAAAATTCTCATATTTACAACGTGAAGAAAACAAATTAATTAAGGAGTTATAAAATTAAAAACTACGATAATACTTATGTTAAAAGAATCATGGAAAATTTAACAAGTAACGGTTACATATATTTATATTAACTAAAAAACTTTTAACTAAAATATATAACGTTCGAGGGACTTTGATGGACTCAAAACTTATGGAGATCCTAAATTCTCCGTTTTCCAAAGACAACGACACGACTTTTAATTTCGTATGAAACAAAGTAGACCATACTTCCTACGTATTCCTGTGACAAGAGTTGAAAGGAGTTGACACTTAATCTTAGATTTTAAAAGTCCAGTAATCTCTTGTCATCCTTTCCTTGTATAATTATTCCAAATACGTCAATCATAAAGAGAAAAAACATAAACCTAAACCCTTGATGATCGTAAACCTAAACCTCTTCCGTTACCGTGGGGTGAGGTCGTGAGAACGGACCTTTTAGGGTACCTACCTCCCCGGACCACCCGACGTTAGGTACCCCAGCGTTTCTCAGTCTGTGCTGACTCGCTGAAGTGAAAGTGAAAAGTGAGAGTACTTAACCTCTTCCTTTACCGTTGGGTGAGGTCGCAAGAACGGACCTCTTAGGGTCCCTGCCCCCTCGGACCACCCGACGGTAGATACCCCACCGTGTCTCAGCCTGTGCCGACTTCGCTGAATCGTCGTCGTCGTAAACCTAAACCCTTGATGTTCGTTCCCCCACTCCTTATTATTAAAGATACGTCTTTTGATTGTACTTCTCCATTGTCTACGTTTGATTTGGTTTCTTTAGTGATCGATTGATATAAACCGAATACAAACTCAAACACATAAATACATAAACATACAACAGGGAATCTACTTCATTTACGGTGGTGAGGAAGACCACACATAAACATCTACTTCTTCACTAAGTAAATGAGAGTATATTAAACCTGAAAAAAAAGTCCTTACGTGAGGTATTGGTATTGATTCTCTATTTTAAATGGATATTTCCCTAACTTGAACCCAGAGTAATTATGAGACCCGATTCCCAGTATTGATTAGTCGATATCGATAACACAGGACTTTTACCATTCATTTGACGTCCGGTGAATTCTTCTCCAGGATAACACTGGATCAACAGAAATCTCTACTGGAATTATTTGACTAAAATTTTTCATAAGTAGTTAGTTGATGAAAAGTAATTTGTGGACGATATACGGGTAGACACATGATCAACCTCTAGTACCATTTCCCTTGTATTAAGTCACTCTTAGAGTTCTAACGACGGGAGTTCCTCAAATATCGATAATTTTGGTTTTGTTCCTTATCGTTGGGTACTATGGTCATACTACTCTACAACCTAATACACAACACATAAAAAACTTACATTTATAAGTTTTTTCTTTACCTAACGGTATCCACCTTCACCAATTGTCATAATAGACAGTAACGAAGAATAGGATATACTTAATCCAACCCTATACCAATTTGAGTTCGTTATTAATATCTAGAACTACCTATAAAGTCTATGGTCTTCCATCATAAAGACCTTTCTGTTACCACTCACTTGACCTCATTTCCCAACCTTAGATAAAGACAAAAAAGTTATCACGGTGTGGTCAGTTTCAATAAATGATCAAACAAAGAGTAAAACCCGATAAAACAACGTGAACGACTCTTGTACAAAATTACAGAGATTGACATTATATAATCCTTAATTAATTTTAACTCCCACTACTTTTCCAGATTGAAACCGTACTCTCCGTTATTTCTACGGGTCATACCACTAGTCTAGTTCTTAATAATAAGCCAAGAGTTCAAAGTGTAACTAGTACCACCGAACGAAACTCCAAGACATCTTTACCTCAAAGTCCCATGACCAATTCCCTCCCTTCGTTCTTCATGTTTAGTTTGTTAAGACCCTCATTCCCCTTATACTTTAAAAAAAATTATTCCGAAAACGATTTAGTCTACTACATCAAAATTTGACTGTGCGAAGAATTAATACCCAAAAAAAAAGACGTTCAACTCATCAAAGAACGAACACCTTCACATCAGGGTGATAGACCTGCGAACCCCCTGACGTTCACAGGACACTGTCTAAAAGGGACCTTTGTCAACCTGAGGAAACCACCTAAGTCGTATAGTGTCCTTTTGAACTCGGTCTTGGAGGACCATGGTCTGTTATTTATTCGATGTCACCATGAATAATAAATTAAACCCTACAAGAAAAGGTTTCATGTTTTGTAAAATCATCGTGATAAATTGAGGACAGTGGAAAGAGACTTACACCTTGTCCTTCATCACTGTTACCTGTATAAGGTCATTGTAAAGTGTCAGATGTCTTACCAAAGTATAAGGTAATAACGTAAAGTAAGAGTAAAGATAGGATATGTTCCTCAGTCTAAATGAAATAAAATTATGAGAAGTACGATAATATTAAGATAGTAAGGGTAACGTTTATAATACAAGTCTCTTCAATTCATTGTACAGATTTCAGTTTGTCGACGTTCCATCGTCTCGGTCCTAAAACCGGGGTGAGAAACAAGGAGTTTAGTTCACAAGGAAAAAAAAGATGGTGTGTCTAACGAGTGGAGTATCTATCCTTTATCCTCTCAGTCTCTCCGTTTTATTGAAATTGATCATAGTGATCTTTAAGCACTTCGAGCATTCCGAGGACCCAGAAAATAGGTGAACGACCTGACTACCAAACCCAACACACCCGTAAGTTCAGCGACTGTCAGAACGGTAGGATGAAATATCTGACGTAATAAACTGTTTATGAATGACTCGAAAAATATATAGTTTAAGATGTGATCCGTGGTAACTGTGTTGTTACTTGTTCCGTCTACTTTTAAGGAGGGTAGTACCTCAAATGTTTAATCACTCTCCTCTGTACATCTTATATAGACTACCACTATTTACAGTACTTCTTATTAAATCGTCTCACACCCCTTGTATATTACTATCACCTTTCTTGATAAAATGTAAAGAATCAATCTTTTCCGGAATGACTCTTCCACTATAAATTCGTCACTGGACTTCCCTTAATCCTTCACTCGGTATCCCTATAAACTTTAATCTTGTAAGGTCCGTATCCTTTGGTGTTCATCTTTTCCGGTCTCCGTCCTCGTATGAAACATACTACCTCTCATCGTATCTCCGGACCTACCTTCAAATTCATGATCTTTCACTACTCTACTCTAGTCTCAATTACTCGCTAAAGAGTCCAGAACAAATCCTGAAGTCAAAAATGAGACTGTACCCCTCAGTAACCTTCCAAAACTCATCTCCGTATTGTACTTGACTGATTATGAAATTGTCTAGGGGAAGAAGTTTTATAGATGGTAAGAAACTATAAAATATGTAAACAAACAAATGAATAACAGGGACACCTTTTTATGGCTTTCTTACTTCCCCTTCGTTCCTCTGCTCCAACGACGTCACTAGGTCCACTCTCTAATACCACCGAATCTGGTCTCTAATAACCATCTCCTCAACTCTGTGACCTAAGAACTAACCAGAAGTACCATCTCGGATGTCATCAATGATTGTCTAATCTATGAGTAACACTCTTTTTCTCTTTTCAGTTACGACTAACAGTTCGAAAATTAGACTCGTGAAACTTTTTACACTGATGGTAAATGACTCTACTACGTCTAACATCCATTTCGGTGACATACACACACAACCACCCCATCCTTAGTTCTTCAACTAAAAACTACATGTTTCAAACTCAATAAACCACTTGTAGGATAACAGAAGAAAAGTCAAAAGTACGTCACGGGAATAGAAAGACGAAGAGTTCTTTTAATTTTCTCTAGAATCTTTAGTAGAAAAACCACTACCTGTCCCTTCGGACCGTACGACGTCAGGTACCCCAACGTTTCTCAACCTGTGTTGACTTGCTGACTTGACTTGACTTGATCTCTAGTGGATCTGGAAACAACGGGGGAGGGAAGAGGGAAAATGAAATATGTCCCGATCTCTCCTCACCTCAGAACAGATCCCACTTTGTTGTTCGACCGTCCTATTGATCTAGTGTCTGAGTCAAAAGGACCTAAGATCGAACCAGGAAATTATTCACAATAAGACTCTGGAGTAAAACCAACTATGTCACTCAAAGAAGAGGAACGGGTTTACAATGTGGTCCATTAATTTGATTTATTACTTATTTTGGATCTTGTAGTGTGTTCAACCGACGACGGAGGTTAGTTTGGTTTTATAACGATAATACAAAAATAACTTGGTGTACACTTTTATTAAATAGATACCATTTGTGTCATTCGTCTAAAATTTCCATAAACTTGAAACTAGACTCTACTTTGAATGTCTCTAGACCTTGTATTTACCGGACTCTAACATTCTATAATCTTAAATAATTTGTACCCTCCGGTAGAACAGGTCAAACCAGTAAAATACTTACTCCAAGGACTCCGTATCTCTACCCTTTATTAACTGGTTTCAGTGTGTCTTTCGAGTAAAGAAACGAGTCTTAGATAAGAATCCCAACCGACAGACAACGAAGAAACCTTTTAAGATACAACCTTTTCACGAATGTGTGAGTCTTGTTTCTTAATATTATCGTTATTATTACTATCACGAATGATACACGGTTTAAAACCTCCGAATGTACCCAATTGATTAAGAGTGTTTTTGGAACCGTTTATTCGAGTCTCTCCAATTCACTGAACGGGTTTCCAGTACGTCGATCCCCAATCGTCTTCAGACCGAACATTGACACTCCAAGATTGATGACAAATCATGATTGTCGAAGAGTTTAATCGATCAGTAAGTGGAGTTGATAGTGTTCTCTGACCACTGAACAGTAATACGTGACTGGGATAATATCAGACGACTAGGAGTACCTTATCGATTCAGGACCTCTAATTTCACCTCCACCTCCCTGTATTTCTCCCACTACCTTTCCCCGATTAGTAAATATTATCCCTAACCTTTCGTTTTGTTATCTTTAATTACTTTTTCGAGTTCCACCAATTTTTAGAGTCTTGGATGATCTTTGGACCTGTTAAGTTACGGACGAATTTATCCTCTCTTAGACTACATTCTTTTTTTTTATCAACTAAAAAACTTCAGTCCTCGAGAAAATACACAAAATGTACACAACTAAGTATATTAAGAGTTTTATTGAAAGACTTCATTCATACTAATAGTAACAGTATAATGACCACTTACTTATCCTTGTCTTGTTAATTCATTGTACGGGTTCCCATATCTTGTGCATTCATTTCCTCGGATATAATCTTCTATCCATCGAGTCGAGGTTTAAATATATTAAAAAATGATGTAAATCCCTTTACTCACGATCAGTATAATATTTTAAAAAATTACGTCTTTGTAACACGGACTCGAAATTTGTAAACTCGTTGAGTAGGAATCTTATGTAATCGAAGAAAATTCCTGAAAATCCTCCTTTCTATGAATAGGTCACCATGTACCATTCATTAATCCCCTTGGTCTCGAATTTCAACTCTGAGGACTGACGGTTTGGAGAAACGTAAAATAGTGAGACAAAGGTAAAAGCCCGACTAAACAGAGGGAGATAAGATGGAAGACATAACGGGACGAAGAGTGGAAAGAAATTTTTAATTGAAAGACGTAGTCGTTCTAACCTGTCTCTTATCCCTCTTACTAGTCTTAAGTACAGGATGGTCTGTAACCTGTTTTCCTTGTTTTCGTAGTCCTTTTTTACAGTCGTGTACCTTAAACGGGATTCATTCTTTCCCTTGAAGGGTCATACTTTTTTTTTACGATGGAGACAAGAAAATCGGGTTTACCGAACACGTCCTAGGGTATCCTTTAGTACTTACATCAACAGTCCACTGAAAAAACAATGGCGCCTCTACTTTCTTCCTATGACACTTACAGACGAAGAGAGGTCTAAAAAAAATTTCCTTTTATGTTGAAAGGGTGAGCATATTTACTGTTGGTCAATCCATAAAGAGAACTTTTAATCGCAATGTATTCTCTTTCGTAGAAAGGTTTTCACAGAATAACCAGGGGAAGAGACTTCGTAACTGGTTGAAGATTAATCCACTACTCTAGCGTATTTGACTCTCAACCCTCATTCTACCTTTAAGAACTATAAATTGCAAACCCATGTCTATTCTAAGGTTTTGTATAAAACTCAGAGAAATGGATAGGGAGAAAGGGAAAGTAAAAACAAATTTTTATGTTTCCAATCGTTCACCCATCAGACAACCTCAAAGGTCAACAAGTGAACTTTCTAAACAAATTAATCGGGAAATTCATTTTTTCTGGTTCAATCTGACTCTATAAATTCAGTAGTTGATGAATTGATGAATTGGTGTTTGGAATTGGTATGAGTATAAAAGTACGACAAACGAAACCTGTGGACGATTCGGAACGACTCCACGATCTAACTCAACTTTATAAGATAGTAGTTTCTACTGGGGTGTCACAGACCCTTTTTGATGTGACCTACGAAACCCCTAATTCCACCACTTTACTACACAACAACAAAGGGTTTCGAAAGAGACAGTAAGGGGGAGGGACTCAAGGTCAGAAATAGTGGAAAACGGAACTGATCACGTCGTTGGAGTACGTACGAGAGGAATCAGGAGACACGACGAGAGACTAAGTATAACATAAGTAGGATGGTCCAATTGGAAGAGTTTCAAGTCAATATTGTAACAATCATAGAAGGAAATTTGTAGGTAATCAGATATTCGAGGAACTCCCAATCTTGAGACAAATAGAGACATAAGAGTTACGAATCGTGTCTCCTTTAGAACGACTCTTCAATACGTTACGTACAAACTTTAACGTCGAGGAGAGGTAAACGAATATCCAATTTTATGTCTACGAAATTCAGACCATAAGTTTCGAAAAGTACTAGACCTAACGAAAAGATCGGAGTTAAGAATATTAAGGGGACGTTTTTAGAAAATTGAAGTCGGTTTATCTAGACAGTGGAATTTGGTAGGAGTGAGAAAAAAAAAAAAAAACTTAAAAAACAAAAAGGAAAATAAGGAAACCGGAACTTCCGATAGGGTTGAGATTATGATAGGTAAGAAGATCGGAATCGAGTCTTTGTCACAGTATACTCTACTTTAAAGAGTAGGGTATTAGGTAACTCTTACAATAGATATACTGTATTATACCAATTTTCTTGTATCCGAAGTCAAAAGAAGTGGACATTTGATTCTGAGTTTTACACATTTAATATTCTGAAAACACTCCTCTCTTAGTCTACTGTACCCCCTCCAGTTCACATTCAGTTATTGATCACGAATGATAGAACATCTAAGTCGGGAAAAAGGGAAGAGGTAACTATACCATGAGTCAAGAATTTAATATTAATAAAAACACGAAGAGTATATAGAAAAGTTTAACACGGGAGAAAATCCCGTTTTCAACAAAGTACCTATATAAACACATTCAATATGTTTTGTGTATCGAATCTCGAACAATGTATCATCCATAGGTATTTATAAATAAATAACTCAAAGTCAGTCAGTTGGATTTACGGTTTTTGTTTATACCAAGTATTCAAGCTAATTATCTTTATATCTTAGGTCTTATTTCCTTCACTTAATACCAGTCTGGTATAAATGTTACATCACAAGTTGGGGTAATAAGTACCCTGTAGAGGAGAACATTTCGTACCTCTTCGACTCTACGACTCAACCTACACCCTTTCCTCCGTCCCTCGTTACCTATATTTATAACAGAGTCATATATATTTCTTGACAGTACCTTATTTTCCTCAAGTTATAAAAGACATCATAGGGTTTACCGTTTTGGTTACTTCTATCTGATGTCAAGTCATTTTCCTTCTGTATCATCTAAGTGGGATATAGTCTTCAAAAGTTGTTTATGGTTTACTCAAAACCTCACACACACACACACACACCCCCCCGCCAAATAGTTTAATCAACGATTATAAAGTGTATTTCTAAGTCCAAAGGTCGAAACCTTTACTTCTAGACCATAATAACCTTGGTGTAAGGACGTACTGTTACTGGTCGACGTCCACTCCTCACTCCATGAGGAGATCTACCTCGTACGTAGGTATATGAAAAGTCAAACGGGTCTGTGATCGAAATAAGTAAATCCAATGAACATAATTCATTGAGGATCCGTAAACTTAAACGATAGAGACACTTTAGTTCCTGTACCCATTTAAAAATGTAGGTAGGAATGGGGTTCCCGAAAAGGAGTAAATTCTCCTTGATTTCTTTTCATGTTCCCTGCGACGTTAGTTTAGACTGGACCGAGAGTCAAGACGGTGTCGGTAAAAAGTGTGCATACTGGGACTCACTCATTGAATTGGAGACTTGGAGTTGAGGAAGTAAACATAATACGAGAGGAGTGTCATATCCCCGAAGTGACCATTGAGTAGACCGTTTCTTAGGAAGACGTTACGTCCTCTGGGGTCAAACCTTCTAGGGGACCTCTTCCCTTGTCGATACGTGAGGTCATAAGACCGGACCTCTTAAGGTAGCTGACATGTCAGGTGCCCCAACGTTTCTCAACCTGTGTTGACTCGCTGAAAGTACGGAGTGTTATGTGGTAATTCTGATTTATTTTGTCGAATCTATTTCCCGTACAGTAAATCATCCACGACTTTATAATCGAGTGAAAAAGAATAAGTAGTGTAAGAAATGCAGGTAACCCTCATAGTGAGAATTCATCATTTAAGTGAGAATAACTTCCACATGTTCTTCTTCGACCTCAGTGACCTTTCGTACATCTGTCCCTTCTCCAACCCTGAGTGTAATCTACTGAAGGTGTCAACGGAAGATCGTTAAAATTTAAATTTATATTTTAGGGATAGTCATTGAGGCTTTACGGGTAGACCTAATAACATCTGTATGGAGTGTGTCCATCCCTAAAAATTATTTGTTGTCTCTCCTAATCCTGAGAACTCCTTTTTCAACCCCAGTCCCAATTTCATATTATATAACTCCAAGTCTGTATCCAAAACCGTAGACTGTCTAAAATCAAATTTAGAGCTCGGACTGTCAATGGTTGAAACACAAGACCCGGTGAATTAAAATAAAAGTCAAAGGAGTAAGTATATCACTTCTATAATTATGAAGAGAGAAACCTAAGAACACTTCTATTCACTCTATTACGTACATTTTTTAGAACTAGTCACGGACCGGGTCTTACTTTTGAACTATTTACCAAGAGGAGGAGGAACAGTAATAATAATAATAAAGTAATCTGGTCCTTTTGAACCCTTTTGCACATCGATCTGAGACTGATTTAATATACTTGGAAAGGAGTCCGGTGACGACGGGGAAGAAGGGGAGGTGTTTCGAGACAGAGGTTTTACGAAACCGACCTTACATTCACACTCCAGTAACGTCTATTGCCCTCGTACTAAACGAAATCATTACTCTCAATAAGTCAATGAAGGGAGTCGGGTCGACTTTAGAAAATGATCAACTGTGAACAAAGTTTCACGTTCTGACTCGACCAGACTCTTCTGTCCCTTTCACTCTTCTTGGGGGGCGAGTCGATCTCCAGTACCAGAAGGTGTCCCTTGTCCTACTGGGTCACGTTTCCCAGACCCGAGAACCACTCAAACCTCGGGAATGTAATTTGGTCAACGGGTGTATCCAGGGGTAGGGGGTGTATTAGTGACCCGTCCTTAAAGGAACTGAGAAAGGTACCGGACCTTGGTAGGGGGAAGAGTAGGAACACGAGATGTGTCGACCGTTTGTCGTCTGTCGTCTTGTTTTTGTTCGGAGAATGGTATGTCTCGCTCGAGTATCGTTACGACTGAAACGAACCCTTGGGTCACAATTGTTTCCTGGAAGGACTGACGGAGAGGTTGTGGGGTTTGTCTAATTTTGTAAAAAAAATGACACAGAGTCTCGTTGAGGAACGGACCCATATAAATTTCTATACGACTCAGTGACTTCTCGTCCGACCGTATAGTGTCCTCCGTTCCTGATATGGGATCAAATACCCCCTCATTCAACTCTCCACTTTAGACCGAAGGAGGTTACCCCTACCCGTTCTAGTGGGTGAAGATCGGGGGTACTGAGATCTCTCGTAGATAATTCTGAAGAATCAGATAGTGAAACCCAAAGGAAGAGTCAAATATTTTCGTATTCCTGCTCTTCCTCCCTTGTGTCCATGGTCACGCAGTCGATGGATTTTTAGTATTTCGAAGAAAGACGATATCCATCGACTTTCGTTACATATAGACTTTTGTGGTAAAAATAGAGTACTGAATGTATCGGAGGGGGAGAGGAAGATAGTACGGAAGAGAGAGGGTAGTCTTAGAAGGAATGTTGGGAAGCGAAACGACCAGTATCCTCGGTCTCACCTATGTTTTCCCGACGAAGAACCTACTCGAATTTTCCAATCGTAATTCTAAAAAAATTAGTCACCATCGTTATCGAACAAGTCCGTCGGTATAGGTCTTGTATATTCTTTAGTCCATTCGGTTTCAAACAAACTTCGACTGTCGTTTGGATCCGGAGACGGAAGGAGGGATGGTGGAAGATAATGACCCCATATTACATAAATACGGGTCAACGAGTCAGTACAGGTTGAGAAACACTGGGGTACCTGAAATCGGAAGTTTCGAGGAGACAGGTACCCTAAAGGGTCCGTTCTGATGACCTCACCCAACAGTAAAGGAAGAGACCGACTAGAAGGACTGGATCTCTAGCTTGAATGTAGAAAACACCAAAGACGTAATCGTCCCTCTAAGAAATGGCGACCCGGTAGACCCTTCGGGGATTAAATAAATATGTCAAGTCATGTCAAATCAGTGAGTCAGCATAGACCGAGAAACGTTGCGGTACTTAGTATCGTGCGGTCCGGAGGGACAGGTAGTGGTTGAGGGTTTCAAGTGAGTTTGAGTACAGGTATCTCAACCACTACGGTAGGTCGGTAGAGTAGGAGACAGCAGGGGAAGAGGGGGACGGGGGTTAGGGAGGGTCGTAGTCCCAGAAAAGTTTACTCAGTTGTGAAGTGTACTCCACCGGTTTCATAACCTCAAAGTCGAAGTTGTAGTCAGGAAGGTCACTTGTGGGTCCTGACTAAAGGAAATCCTACCTACCTGAACAACCTAGAGGAACGTCAGGTTCCCTGAGAGTTCTCAGAAGAGGTTGTGGTGTCAAGTTTTCGTAGTCAAGAAACCGCGAGTCGAAAGAAATGTCAGGTTGAGAGTGTAGGTATGTACTGGTGACCTTTTTGGTATCGGAACTGATCTACCTGGAAACAACCGTTTCATTATAGAGATGAAACGTTATATGATAGATCCTACCAGTATTGAAAGGAAGGTTCCTCATTCGCAGAAAATTAAAGTACCGACGTTAGTGGTGGACGTCACTAAAACCTCGGGGGGTTTTATTTCAGACTGTGACAAAGGTGACAAAGGGGTAGATAAACGGTACTTTTTTACCCTGGTCTACGGTACTAGAAACAAAAGACTTACAACTCGAAATTCGGTTGAAATAATAATAATAAAATAAATTTAAATAAATAAAATTAACCTCAGATTCACGTCCTATGTCCTACGAACCCCGACCACGTGATTCGGTTGAAAAAGTGAGAGGAGAAAGTGAAAGTAGTTCTCCGAAAAATCAAAGAGAAGTGAAAGACGGTATTCCCACCACAGTAGACATATAGACTCCAATAACTATAAAGAGAACCGTTAGAACTAAGGTCGAACACGAAGAAGGTCGAGTCGCAAAGAGTACTACATGAGACGTATATTCAATTTACTCGTCCCACTGTTATATGTCGGAACTGCATGAGGAAAAGGACAAACCTTGGTCAGACAACAAAGTACAGGTCAAGATTGTCAACGAAGGACTGGACGTATGTCCGAAGAGTTCTTCGTCTAGTCCACCAGACTATAAGGGTAGAGAAAGTCTTAAAAGGTGTCAAATAAATATATACAACTAAAGTCCAAATGTTGTATTACCAAGATATGAACATATAGGAAAGGGAAAATCTAAGTCAAAATCTACCAAAAGTCTCCTATTGCATCGACCGAAACAATATAGGTTAACTATACTCTTTACCATCTCCTGACTTTTTATCCTTTCGTCGGTAACCTATACAAACTCTAATTTACTCAGGTTAAGGATTCATCATATTTCACGAACTTTAAAGTGCTTCATGAAAGTTCGTGTAACAGAAGAAACCAAGAGTTTTGGTTTAACCTCCATCAGTGTTGTACCTAATTGTAGGGGTAAAGTGTCTACTCCTTTGACTCCGACCTCCGTGAACTCCCTGTAAGGTGTCATTAAATCTGTCATTTGCCTTCTTGGGTCTAAGCCTGGTACTATCTTCTCAGACCACCCGATGTCTTGTACCCCAACGTTTCTCAGTCTATGTTCACTTTGTTGACTTGTGTCCGTAAAGACCAACATTAAAAAAAGTTTAAGTGACATCTCTAAACGATAACTTATTCACTTACTTACTCATGTATAAACTAAACTTCGTAATAAAAGTTAATTTTTAAAAGGGATAATAAAACCCTAGTCGTAAAATTAAGAGTCATTAGAGTCATACCAGTTTACTTTTTATAAAGTAAGTAATTTAACGATTAAATAATCAAATGAGTGATTATATAAAGGACTTACGGTTGAAACATTGTCTGGGACACGGCCTAAGACAACTCGGTTGTAGAGTCTAAAGTTTCTAGAGTCTGTGACCCCTGACTGTAGAGTTATCATTTGTATTCTCGTCTATGAATGTTTTACGATAATGGTTTTAAAGTTCAGTATAGGGAGAACGTATCACTCTTACCGGGAGGATTTTTACCCGTACAGAAAGTAAAACTCATAACTTATACTTCGAAATACTGATTGATAAAAAATTAGATTATGATAAAAGGATTCTTGTCTTCACTGTCAAAGTCAGACGCACACACACACACCCCCGCCCCCACCCGAACACCCAACCACATACTACTATCTAACCTTGAATCCCTAACGATGAATCCCCGATACTTCCACGAATTCAACAATATCACTCAAGGTTAGGACATACATACATAATATATCTCCTAACCCCACTGTTCCTAACAACATACTCTCAACTAGAATCAAAAAAAAAAAAAAAAAAAAAAAAAAAAATTCATTGACCAGTCGTCTTGATCTCGTAGTGATAAGGTGAACAAAACCGTTGTACTATGAATTCGGACAAAAGATCGTACCTATTTGATTAATACTAGTTTATAATATAAAAACTCGTAGAAGGAGAGTCACGATTCACATACAATCTACAACAGTTTCATAAAAGAATAAATTATAAATTTAATTTAGAAATTTCTTGACAGACTAGGATCTGTCAAGAATAATTAAGGTGAAATATCTACTCCAATTACTGAACAAGTTCCAGTGTGTCACTCATGGAACCACCTAAACCCTAAACTTAAAGTTAAAAGTCGGAAAACAGGAGACCGGAGTGACGACAAAAGCGATAAGATGTCTGAAGTCGAAATAAAAAATCTCTGGTAATTTAGATGAGAGGTAATCGGTTTCGAAGAACGGAGGGAAGTTGTAATAAGAAGAGATCTTATAAGAATTCTTTAGGAGTCTTTTACCAAATGTCGGAAGTACCTATGACACTGGGTCTCGAATTAGGTCCGAGAATTCACGGAACCAATTGACATTTTACCTTTTAGTTTCAGTATCGATTAAGTCCTTTTTAATCAGACCCTACACTTAAAGGACCCGTCGAACAGTAGAGATAAAATGAAGGAATCGAAGTATTTGAATGGGTGTCACAAGAGAACTCTTGATTGACGTTACTTTTACTACCTCTTTCCGAAGGAAGGGAAGAAAAGGTTCTCGGGAAGTCGGTTCACGGTGTAGGAGAGGACGAAGGGATAAAAGACACGTCTGGACTACCACCCTCAATCTGTACTCAAGGAAAGTCGGGACTCAACTACGGTCTCAAAAGAAAAGGAGAACGACCTGGTTTCACCTTCTTCTGCAACTTACTAAAAGTCCTCCTGACACTCACTTCTTTTTCCGTCTCCATGTACTTTCTTGTCACTTACATACAAAGTTTATGGTGCTAAACATAGGTCTGAAACAACCAATGATAGACACATTGGAACCTGTGCAATTGTCAACACTCAGTCTTAAAAGAGTAGATATTTAATCTTGTATGTAAGATTCAAATATCTACTTTCCCATTCAGATTTTAACAAAGTATATGAGTCTTTACCGAATATATAAGCTTCACAACGAAAAATACTAGTGTTTTATTAGGATAAGAAGTCAGTACTTTGGAACAGGACAAAAAAACATTTTGGGACTTGTGTACACCGAATTCCCCACTCAGACGGGGACATGATCGGTGTAATATTAACCTCATTGATACCCGATTTCCGTCACCTCATGAAATCGTGACTCTTTTATATTTTTCTCTCAATGTGTAAGTCCCCAGTCGTTTACCGTCCATTTCTTCTAGTTCAGGCAGAGAGTGAGAGGTTTCGGGGAGAAATAAATAAGTCAGAATTGTAACCTTCGAACAAAGTTCGTCCGTATAGATAGACCCGAAAAAAAAGAATAAATCATATATTGTCCGTAAACACCTGAACCACTTTTTGTAATGAGAGGAAAGGTAAAGATTCCTAATTGACACGAAGAGGAGATTTATAGTCAATTTTTGTCACTCAAGTTCCCCCACTCGAATAGAGTTTCTTAGTCTCTAATAGTCTTAAATCTCCCCTGAGAGTTTTCAGTCATAGAAAAAAATACCTAACCCTTCCTTTTTCCTAATCTGGATCAAGTGTTTTGAATAACATTAAGTAAGTCCAACCTTTAGTTTCCGACGATGAGGGTGTAGTCATGATCTACGTGAAATTCCAGGAAAAGTCGAGTCTACAAGACATTAGAGGTCTACAAGTTCGACCTAAATCTTTTTCGTCTCCTTGGTCTCTAGTTTAACGGTTGTAGGCAACCTAGTAGCTTTTTCGTTCTCTCAAGGTCTTTTTGTAGACGATGACGATTCAGTAAAGTCAGCACAGGTTGAGACACACTGAGGTATCTGCCGTCGGGTGGTCTGAGGGGGCAGGGACCCTAAGGGAGCCGTTCTTATGACCTCACCCAACGGTAAAGGAAGAGGTTACGTACTTTCACTTTTCACTTTCACTTAAGCGAGTCAGTACAGACTGAGAATCGCTGAGGTACCTGACGTCGGATGGTCCGAGGAGGTAGGTATCCTAAAAGGTCCGTTCTCATGACCTCACCCCACGGTAACGGAAGAGGTCTTTTTGTAGATGAAGACGAAATAACTGATACGGTTTCGGAAACTAACACACCTGGTGTTGTTTGAGACCTTTTAAGAATCTCTACCCTTTTGGTCTGGTGGACTGGACGGAGAACTCTTTAGACATACGTCGAGTCCTTCGTTATCAATCTTGATCTGTACCTCGTTGTCTGACCAAGGTTTTTCCTTTTCCTCATACAGTTCCGACATATAACAGTGGGACGAATAAATTGAATATACGTCTCATGTAGTACTCTTTTTGACCAGACCTACTTCGTGTTCGACCTTAGTTCTAACGGACCTCTTTATAGTTATTGGAGTCTATACGTCTACTGTGGTGGGAATACCGTCTTTTGCTTTTTCTTGATTTTTTGGAGAACTACTTTCACTTTCTCCTCTCACTTTTTTAACCGAATTTCGAGTTGTAAGTCTTTTGATTCCAGTACCGTAGACCAGGGTAGTGAAGTACCGTTTGTCTATCCCTTTGTGATCTTTGTCACCGACTTAAATAAAAAGACCCGAGGTCTTAGTGACGTCTACCACTAACGTCGGTACTTTAATTTTCTGTGAACGAGGAACCTCCTTTTCAATACTGGTTGGATCTGTCGTGTAATTTTTCGTCTCTATAATGAAACATTTGTTTCCAGGTAGATCAGTTTCGATACCAAAAAGGTCACCAGTACATACCTACACTCTCAATCTGATATTTCTTTCGACTCACGACTTCTTAACTACGAAAACTTGACACCACAACCTCTTCTGAGAACTCTCAGAACTCTCAGGGAACCTGACGTTCCTCTAGGTTGGTCAGGTAGGATCTCCTTTATCCACGACTTATAAATAACCTTCCTGACTACGATTTCGACTTTGAGGTTATGAAACCGGTTGACTAGGTTTCTTGACTGAGTAAATTTTTTTTGGGACTACGACCCTTTCTAACTTTCGTCATTCTCTTCCCCTACTGTCTCCTACTCCACCAACCTACCGTAGTGACTCAGTTACCTGTACTCAAACTTGTTCGAGACCCTCAACTACTACCTGTCCCTCCGGACCGCACGACATCAGGTACCCCAACGTCTCAGTCTGTGCTGACTCACTGACTTGACTTAACTTATAGGTACTAAAACTGGGAACGACATTATGTAACCCATACCACCCTAGACTCTAAGGTCGAGATCGATTTCACCTTTATACAGGGAGAGGAGGGGAAACGAAAAATGTCCCTGGACCTTCAACCTTCTTGACACCAATAGTATATATTATCAAAGTATGGTGACAGGAGTAATTTTAGTGTAAACACTTAAAACTTAATCGTTTCTTTACTAATCGTACCCTTCCCGTACAAACAAATAGACGAGGGAAGATAGAGAGTGAAAGATGTATTGTTATTCCAAAAAGTCGAGATTAAAAGGTTCGATGAGAGAAAAGGAGACCCAATTCTCGTCTCTCCCTAAGCGGTTCCAATAGACAAAGTAGAATAACGGATACGTTTTCGGACGGATGTTCCACGAACTCCGGAGGAAAATTGTCCTGGAACATGTTGATGTGGTCCCTTTACTTACGTCTTACCAGGACTATAAAGAAAAGTGAAGGACCGTACTATGAGACCGGAGTATACACGTTCCAAAAACCGACTTTTGAACTTTACGTTACCACTCACAACATTCAAAACCTGGTACTTGACATTCTACGTCGGTGTAGCAATGGGTAATTCACGTGTCTAGTCGAACGAACAATTCGATAGAATCGTAAGTCACCAAACTCCTTCTAGAAGTGGTGGTTCTATTAGTACTACCACACTAGTGAGTACATCTCGGTCTGTAGGACCTTACACTTCAGTTCACCCGGAATTCTTCGTAGTGATGCTTGTTTCGATTACCTCCACTACCTTAAGGTCAACTCGATAAAGTTTAGGACCTTCTACTACGACACTTTCACGACGTGAGTTATACGGTTGTTTGAACCTTTTGAGTCGTCACCGGTGTCCTGACCTTTTCCAGTCAAAAGTAAGGTTAGGGTTTCTTTCTGTTACGGTTTCTTCCGAGTTTGATGGCGTGTTAACGTGAGTAGAGTGTACGATCATTTCATTACAAGTTTTAAGAGGTTCGGTCCGAAGTCGTTATGCCCTTGGTTCTTGAAGGTCTACAAGTTCGACCAAAATCCTTTCGTCTTCTTGGTCTCTAGTTTAACGGTTGTAGGCAACCAGTACCTTTTTCGTTCTCTCAAGGTCTTTTTGTAGATAAAGACGAAATAACTGATACGGTTTCGGAAACTGACACACCTAGTGTTATTTGACACCTTTTAAGACTCTCTCTACCCTTATGGTCTGGTGGACTGGACGGAGAACTCTTTGGATATACGTCCAGTCCTTCGTTATCAATCTTGACCTGTACCTTGTTGTCTGACCAAGGTTTATCCTTTTCCTCATGCAGTTCCGTCATATAACAGTGAGACAAATAAATTGAATATACGTCTCATGTAGTACTCTTTCCGACCCGACCTTCTTCGTGTTCGACCTTAGTTCTAACGGCCCTCTTTATCGTTATTGGAATATATATGTCTACCGTGGTGGGAATACCGTCTTCCACGTCTCCTTGATTTTTCGGAGAACTACTTTCACTTTCCCCTCTCACTTTTTCAACCGAATTTCGAGTTGTAAGTCTTTTGATTCCAGTACCGTAGACCAGGGTAGTGAAGTACCCTTTATCTACCCCTTTGTCACCTTTGTCACAGTCTGAATTAAAACCCCCCCGAGGTTTTAGTGACGTCTACTACTAACGTCGGTACTTTAATTTACTTCGAATGAGGACCCTTCCTTTAAATACTGGTTAGATCTATCGTATAACTTTTCATCTCTGTAATGAAACGGTTGTTTCCAGGTAATCAGTTCCGGTACCAAAAAGGTCACCAATACATACCTACACTCTCAACCTGACACTTCTTTCGACTCACGGCTTCTTAGCTACGAAATCTTGACACCACAACCTCTTCTGAGAACTCTCAGGGAACCTGATGTTCCTCTAGGTTGGTCAGGTAGGATTTCCTCTAGTCAGGACCCATAAGAAACCTTCCTGACTACAATTTCGACTTTGAGGTCATGAAACCGGTGGACTACGTTTCTCAACTGAGTAACCTTTTCTGGCACTACGACCCTCCCTAACCCCCGGTCTCCTGTTCCCCTGCTGTCTCCTACTCTACCGACCTACCATAGTGGTTGAGTTACCTGTACACAAATCCACTTGAGGCCCTCAACCACTACCTGTCCCTCCGGACCGCAGGACATTAAGTACCTCAGTGTTTATCAGTCTGTGATGACTCACTGACTTGACTGACTGGGACATCCAACCCCTAACACCACCTCTCACTCTTTAAGTAATAATAATTGTACTTTTTTCGTGAATTAGAGGATTTGGTTCCGATGAAAAGAGTACGTAAAACCGGAACGGACGTCCAGGGAATCCCCGTCATTCGTCGTATGAACAGAAGGTCAAAAGTCGGAAACACGTGTCTTATCCATACTCAAAGACGGGTACATGAGACTGAACTACTAACATATATTAAAACAGAGAAATACACTTAAGGAAAGACTTCTCAACACCGTGTCTTTGGATCTTCGTCGTAGATTGACACGAAACGACCACTCTGGGACAGAGAAGAAAACATGAACACAGATGTTCAATTAGTACGTAGAATGACTTAGTTACAAGGGGACAGAGAAATAGGTAAGAAGACAAGAACACAGAGACACGAAAGGACATAAAAAAGGAAGACCCAAACCTGTACATAGATAGAAACACCCGTAGAGACTGAGGTTCGGGCACCCAGTGACGAAGATACATATCTCGAGAAACAAAGACGGTCACATACTTATAGATAGAGACTGATACAACGGTCTTCCCCCGGGAGAAGGTCCTGACCTCTCACCCGAGGACAGATTGTGAGTCTTTACTTAACAGACTCCTCTGTGTACACGACTGTTTCGTTCTATAAAATAACCCTATCCCGTGGGCCCGTCTCTCGTCATCCTTTTCCCTTTGGTCCTCTTGACGAGACGGTACACCGAGAACCCAAAATACCACTACCCTAATCAGAGACCAATAGAAATCGGTTAGTAAGACTGTCTCAGGAAGGACGACGACGTGTGAAACAAGACGGTTCTACCTACGGTCACTCCTAAGACCCTCCACCAGCCTGTACACCAGAGAAAAACTGAAAAGGACTTGAGAAGTCCAACCACCACCGAATTATAAAGGTACAAGGAATGGTCCTTGAGGACAGCATTTTGTTGAGTACGTTTACCAATGATACCACGGACCGGTCCCACCCGTCAAAGTCAGTTACACGAAGGGGATTATTAACCCTAAAGCTCACGGATACGTTCGGACAATAACTCTACTGGTAAAGACAAACAGATAACCGGGAAAAGTTTTCCGATTGTCTCAAGACGTTTTAAGTCTGAATTTTATCTTCTTTCATCCCTTTTGGTTATCTACCTCTTTGTCAAGTTTGTCACAGTCTGAAATAAAACCCCCCGAGGTTTTAGTGACGTCTACCCCTGACGTCGGTACTTTAATTTTCTACGAATGAGGAACCTTCTTTTCAATACTGGTTGGATCTATCGTATAAGTTTTCGTCTCTGTAATGAAACGGCTGATTCCAGGTAGATCAGTTCCGACACCAAAAAGGTCATCAGTACATACCTACACTCTCAACCTGACACTTCTTCCGACTCACGGCTTCTTAACTACGAAAACTTGACATCACAACCTCTTCTGAGAACTCTCAGGGAACCTGACGTTCCTCTAGGTTGGTCAGGTAAAACTTCCTCTAGTCGGGACCCTAAAGAAACCTTCCTTACTACGATTTCGACTTTGAGGCCATAAAACCGGTGGAGTACACTTCTCAACTGAGTAACCTTTTCTGAAACTACGACCCTCCCTAACCCCCGTCCTTCTCTTCCCCTGCTGACTCCTACTCTACTGACCTACCGTAGTGACTGAGCTACTTGCGCTCAGACTCACTTGAGGTCCTCAACCACTACCTGTCCCTCCGGACCGCACGACGCTAAGTACCCCAGAGTTTCTCAGTCTGTGTCGACTCGCTGACTTGACTTGACTTGACTAAGTCGATACTTAATTCAGTTTAGGGAATACTAATATATCACCTTCACTGTCTATCTAAGTTCCCTAATCTAGACTATCTCACGGACTTCTTGATACCTACCTCCAAGCATTGTGACATGTCCTCCACCACTAGTTTTGGTAGGGACTCTTCTTTACCTTTTCCTTTTTACCAACAGACTCCTCCGGAATGTTTATCGACTCTTTTCTTCTCTTCACTTTCCGTTTCCTCTTTTCCTTTCTGTATGGGTAAACTTACGTCTCAAGGTTTCTTATTGTTCCTCTCTACTCTTTCGGAAGGATTCAGTAGTCACCTTTCTTTATCTCCTTTTGTTATCTTACCCTTTTTGACCTCTAGAGAAGTTCTTTTAATCTCTACGGTTCACTTGTAAAGTACCTTTCTACCCGTGTCATTTTCTGTCTTTACCATACCTGGATTGTCTTTGTTTTCTATTATTCTTCTCCACCGTTATTATATGTCTTCTTGATATGTTTTTCCTAGAATTACTGGGTCTATTGGTACTACCACACTAGTGAAGGGATCTCGGTCTGTAACACCTCATGTATCAGTTCACCCGGAATCCTTCGTAGTGATCCTTGTTCCGATCACCTCCACTATCCTAAGCTTGACTCCATAAACTTTAGAATTTTCTACTACGACACTTTCACGACGTAATTTATACGGTCGTTTAAACCTTTCGAGTAGTCACCGGTGTCCTTACCTTTACCAGTCAAAAGTAAGGTTAGGGTTTCCTTCCCTTACGGTTTTCTACGAGTTTGATGGTGTATTAAAGTGAGTAAAGTGTACGATCGTTTCATTACGAGTTTTAAGAGGTTCGATCTGAAGTTGACATACATTTTGTTCTTGAAGGTCTACAAGTTCGACCTAAATCTTTTCTGTCTCCTTGGTCTCTAGTATAACGGTTGTAGGTGACCTAGTATCTTTTTCATTCTCTTAAGGTCTTTTTCTTAGACGAAGTAACTGATGCGATTTCGGAAAGTGACACACATAGTGTTGTTTGACCTTTTGAGAAGTTCTCTACCCTTATGGTCTGGTGGAATGGACGGAGGACTCTTTGAACATACGTCCAGTTCTTCGTTGTCAATCTTAGTCTGTACCTTGTTGTCTGACCAAGGTTTAACCCGTTCCTCATGCAGTTCCGACATATAACAGTGGAAGACATAAATTGAATATCCGACTCATGTAGTACACTTTACGACCTGAACTACTTCGTGTTCGACCTGAGTTCTAACGACCCTCTTTATAGTTATTGGAGTCTATACGTCTACTGTGTTGGGAATACCGTCTTTCACTTCTCCTTGATTTCTCGGAGAACTATTTACACTTTCTCCTCTCACTTTTTCGACCGAATTTTGAGTTGTAAGTTTTTTGATTCTAGTACCGAAACTGAGGGTAGTAAAGTACCGTTTATCTACTCCTTTGTTACCTTTTTTACTGTCTGATAAAAGAACCCGAGGTTTTGACGACGTCTACCACTGACGTCGGTGCTTTAATTTTCTACGAACGACGAACCTTCTTTTCGATACAGTTTGGATCTGTCGTATAATTTTTCGTCTCGGTAATGAAATGATTGTTTCCAGGGAGACCAGTTTCAATACCAAAAGGGTCATCAGTGCATACCTACACTATCAACCTGGTATTTCTTTCGACTTGTGGTTTCTTAACTACTAAAACTTGACACCACAACCTCTTCTGAGAACTCTCAAGGAACTTATAGTTCCTTTAATTTGGTCAGTTAGGATCTCCTTTAGTCAGGACTTACAAGTAATCTTCCTGACTACGACTTCAACTTCGAGGTTATGAAACCGTGGACTACGTTTCTCGATTGAGTGAACTTTTCTGGGACTACGACCGTTTCTAACTTCCGTTCTCGTTTTCCCCTGCTGTCTCCTACTCTACCAACCTACCGTAGTGGTTGAATGACCTGTGCTCAAATTCGTTCGAGACCCTCACCCACTATCTGTTCCTTCGGACCGTACGACGTCAGGTACCCCAATGTTTCAGGTACCAACATGTTCTGACTCGCTTACTTGACTTGACTAATCAGGAAGGGACACATAAACGAAGAGACATACAGAAAAAGAAACGGAGATTACAAGGACAGAAACGCACAGAAAAAATACATATATAAAACCACGTAGACGGATGAATCAAGTACGAAGAGACCGGAACATATGGACACAAAACGAAAAGAACCAGGAACATACAAAGACATACGTAGTAAACCTTAACCGGAGTAGAAAAACACGTACACGGAAGTAAATCAAAGAAACCTTCTTGATAGAAACAGTAGACAACAGATACCAACAGAGACAGACACAGGGACCCACATATAGACTGACATACAAATTACCAGGCACATAGAAAGACAAAAAGACACTGGTCTGTAAAGGTACATAGAGAGGCACAACCACAGACAAAGTACATAAAATCGATATACGGACAAGTATACATGGGTAACTAAAGTGTTCTACGGGTAGACGAAAGACTCCTTAGATGACCTGACAAAACACTCTATAGTGTCTACACAACTTAAATGAATGACGAATAAAAACCCGAACGGTCGGTGGTACCATGTATCCACACGTAACAAGTACATACTACATTAACAAGTACACACTACAGTTTAACCAAGAGTTCCGTTCTTATGACTTCACCAAACGGTAAGGGAAGAGGTCACCTGACGTAAGACAGTCTAGAGAGGTGGTACTGGACAGGTAGAACCCACCGAGGTGTGCCGTACCGAATCAAAAATTGGGTCCAGCCATCCACGGGTTATACGATGACCTCTAGTCACCTCTTTATTGTGGTCTACTCTGTCAACCTACCGTAGTGGATGAGTTATCTGTACCCAAACCCATCTTAGGCCCTCAACCATTACCTGTCCCTCCGGACAGTACAACACCAAGTACCCCAGCGTTTCTCAGCCTGTACTGACTCGATGACTTGACTTGACTTGACTACAGTTTCTAAGTAAATTCTTAACACGTGCAACAAAGAAATAACTGTCCTGTGGAACAGACCTCTTAATAACCATTTACTCACCATAAATTTAACGTTTGGAAAAGTTCGATTAAAGTGACACAGTCACTTCATTTAAACTTTACTCACAGATATATTCTATAATACAGGAAAGTCTTTTTGAGTCGTATGACTACCATCTCTTCCCAACATAAACATGACACTTCAGAATAAACACTACAAGTAATAACCCAATCTTCCACAATGAAGGGACCAAAACAAACCCAAAAAACAGAACTTTTCAATGATGTCTATCGAGATTCCACCTGAATCTCGTGTTTCTCTTATCTGTGTCACCTCTTACTTTTTACTGTCTACCTACCTGTACAAGAAGTAGACATACTCACTCTACCCCCGAGTTCTACTTTAAGTGTCCTTTACCTTACTACTCCTGGTATCTCTCTTCGAATCGTCTTAGGGTAGAAAGGAACAGGACCCGAGGACACAGAAAGGTTGTTTCCGTCACTCCCTCTTTCGTACTCCTGCTCCGGTCAAGAGGAAAAAAAGACCATCTTCCACTAGAGCACATAAATTTAAAATTTAAAAAACACAGAGAAAGAAACGAACTACATGAGAAAAACCACAAACAAGAAGATGACGTTTTTCCTTTGAAGGTTTGGGACAAGTGGACAAATAATATGAACAAACATACGTTCTATAATTTCTCTCTAATAATTTACAGTGGTGGTGACAGTATGTTTGAATAGGTGACTATCCCCATCCCTGTGAAATACTGTCAAGACGCACGTACACACGATTCAACGAAGTGAGTACGGCTTGAGAGCCACTGGGATACCTGACATCGGACGGTCCGAGTAGATAGGTACCCTAAGAGGTGCGTTCTTATGACCTCACCCAACGGAAAAGGAGGAGGTCCCCTAGAAGAGTCCCTAACTCGGGTGCAGAGTATACAGAGGACGTAATCGTCCACCCAAGAAATGGTGATCGTCGTGGACTATTATGGGTGAAAGGGGTCCAATGGACACTAGGAAAGATCCCCGTCGGTGCTAAAAAGATAATGGGAAACAAGTAAACAAATCACATATACACACGATACGAATCAACGAGTCAACACAAACCGAAAAACGTTGGGGCACCTGATATCGGGTGGTTCGAGGAGACAGGTACCCCAAGAGGTCCGTTCTTATGACCTCACTCAACGGTACAGGAGGAGGTCCCCTAGAAGGGTTGGATCCATAGTTTGGGTCCAGAGGACGGAACGTCCACTTAAGAAATGACAGAATCGGTGGTCCTTTTGGGTACTTCTGACCTCACCCATCGGATAGGGAAGAGGTCCCCTAAAGAAGAACTGGGTCTTTAACTTGGTCCCAGAGTTCGTAACTTCCGTCTAAGAAATGGTCGACTCGATAATCACATATACGTCTTAAGATTTCTCATATCAAACGAGAGTTAACACCATTCGGAACGGTTCCTTCGTCAGTCATCGTCTCCTGATCCGAGTCACCATTGTCGACTCAATGGATCCTCATAAAATTAGGTTAGGAGGATATTCTAATATCTTTAAAAATGACTTACATTTTATTACGTTTATTGTTTTGGTTCCCCATTTTAGATAGTATAAAATATTAGGTCTACACTTAAAAAGAAAACAATGTAACTAAACTTATGTCTATTCAGACAGTAGGACCGATCTTACACGTCAGATGTATATTTGGAGGTAAGAACGGTTTGAACTATTGTAGTTTAGAACTAAAGGAGTGAACGTATTACCGGTATTATTTCTGATTGAGTCATTGATGGTTTACTAACGTGTACGGTTTTAATAAATCTCTTTTTATTCTTTTTTAATCCTTTTACCTATCTATAAAGTATTTTGTTTTAAATAATTTTATTATAAGACTATACCAGAAAGCGTCGTTTGGGACCAGTAAAACAAAACAAAACAAATCTTTTTATGACTTACCCAAAAGATTCCTCTCTCTCATAAGACAACTCCCTCTTAGTACTGAAAAGATTCTATTATGTAAGATCTATTTTTGTTATAAAATATGTATACTGTATTTCACAGGTTAAAACAATTAGTTGTTTATAAATTTACTATCGGCAATCCTGTAGTCCACACATCCCTGAACATAATAATAAAAGTTAGAAAACATTTTCTTTTTCAGGTTTAGTCTTATAGTTCGCTTTACGGTAAACGTTTTTATAATAATATTTATATGTTATATGATTGTGTATATATACCCTAAATCTTTCTACTATTGCTATTGGGACATACGTTCTATCGTTTTCTCGGTGTCTACATATCTTGTCTGAAAACCTGAGACACCCTCTCCCTCTCCCACTCTACTAGACCCTCTTACCGTAACTTTGTACATATTATAGTATATTCTTTACTTAGCGGTCAGATCCAAGTTACGTCCTATGTCCTACAAACCCCGACCACGTGACCCTACTGGGTCTCTCTACCATACCCCTCCCTCCACCCTCCCTCCAAGTCCTAACCCTTGAGTACATGTGGGCACCGTCTAAGTACAACTACATACCGTTTTGGTTATGTCATAACATTTCATTTTATTTCATTTTCTTTTTTATATATATGACAAGTATAGGAAATTTTCTTACCTCCAGAATCCACAACCAGGTTAATGACTGTCTTATAATTTAATTTTTTTGAATCATACATTTTCCTTTTCCCTTCGAAAAACCTTGAATAAAACTAAATTGAACGTTGTTAGGTTTTTTAAAAAAAAGATAAAAAAAAAAGTCAAAGTCAAGTCAGTGAGTCAGTACAGTCTGAGTAACGTTGGGGTACTTGGTATCGTGCAGTCCGGAGGGACAGGTAGTGGTTGAGGGCCTCAAGTGGGTTTGTGTACAGGTAACTCAGCCATTACGGTAGGTTGGTAGAGTAGGAGACAGCAGGGGAAGAGGACGGGAGTTAGAAAGGATCATAGTCCCAGAAAAGTTTACTCAGTAGAGAAGCGTAGTCCACCGGTTTCATGACCTCAAAGTCGAAGTTGTAGTCAGGAAGGTTACTTATAAGTCCTGACTAAAGGAAATCCTACCTGACCAACCTAGAGGAACGTCAGGTTCCCTGAGAGTTCTCAGAAGAGGTTGTGGTGTCAAGTTTTCGTAGTTAAGAAGACACGAGTCGAAAGAAATATCAGGTTGAGAGTGTAGGTATGTACTGGTGACCTTTTTGGTATCGGAACTGATCTGCCTGGAAACAACTGTTACAGAGACGAAAAATTATACGACAGATCCAACCAGTATTAAAAGGAAGGTTCCTCATTCGTAGAAAATTAAAGTACCGACGTTAGTGGTAGACGTCACTAAAACCTCGGGTCTTTTTATTTCAGTCGGTGACAAAGGTCACAAAGGGATCGACAAACGGTACTTCACTACCCTGGTCTACAGTACTAGAATCAAAAGACTTACAACTCGAATTCGGTTGTAAAAACGAGAGGAGAAAGTGGAAGTAGTTCTCCGAGAAATCAAGAAGAAGTGAAAGACGGTATTCCCACCACAGTAGACGTATAGACTTCAATAACTATACAGAGGACCGTTAGAACCAAGGTAGAACACGAAGGAGGTCGGGTCGCAAAGAGTACAACATGAGACGTATATTCAATTTATTCGTCCCACTGTTATATGTCGGAACTGTATGAGGGAAAAGGATAAACCTTGGTCAGACAACAAGGTACAGGTCAAGATTGACAACGCAGGACTGGACGTATGTCAAAAGAGTTCTCCGTCCAGTCCACCAGACCATAAGGGTAGAGAAAGTTTTAACAGGTGTCAAATAACACTAGATAAAACAATCACACTATCTTCGACCTAAAGTTCAACTTTCATCTAGCAATCTGACGTTCCATTCGGAACTCGGAACTTCTTGTTTTCATTAGTTTGGTCAGATAGTTTAGTGAAAAGTTCTTCCTTTGAGACGGTACACAAACCGATCAAGTGATACAGTACCCATAAGTTTTTTTTCAAATATAGGAGTTTAGTCGTAAGACTTTAAACAAGGTGATACGAGTTTACGAAAGGTCCTGGTTGAATGGAATAAATAACGTTTCAATATATACACATTTCACGAAACTGTAAGATTAGGAGTGTTATTGGGTCACTCCACCCATCATTAGAATCACAGGTAAAATATCTTCTTCTTTAATTCTAAGTTTATATATTTGATACGATCCCAAGATGACGATCTTACAAAACATCATTCCTAATCTTGGATCGAGTATCAGTCAGTAAAAGGATATTGATAATCAAAATATTAATACACCTTCAGACAAGTGGTTGGTACCGGAGACGAAAGACTCCAATTGGTAAGATGTTTTGTCTCTGACGTTCCAGTAAATCTACTTCACAGACCTGAAAGTCTCCCGACACTTGTTACTGGTTCAAGTTCTTTTCGTTTGTCTCTGTTGACTTTATGACTGTGGAAGTCTTTCATGAACACATTGAAAGTTGGAATCTATTAAACCGAAACGTATTCTTTCCACCTCATTCTACCTCCTTGGTCAAGAAAAGACCTAGTCGTAGAAAAATAGAACGAGAAGACTTCAGACCCGGTTGTCAGAATAAACAAGACTTATCGGGACATTACAAAGAGGTAAACTCCTGTCGTCTCAATCATGTTTACCTAACCAAAAGACCCATCGTGTATCTCCTGACATGACTGAACGAAAATTTTCAAGAAGGATTGAGACTTAGACACTGCAAAAGAGTCCTAGTTGTCTAGTCCAGACACTCTTGTAGAGGTAACGAAAACAAAAATTGACATTCCGACGTTCGACTGGGTGACCCCTATATCTGACTCCAAGAGTGGGGTGGTGGGAAACTGTCTACAACAATTGTGGGAAAGTAACATATATTCCTCTGTAACTCCGAGTTTCATCATTTCCCTTAAAGGGTCCCAGTACGTCGACCAATAACGGTCTCATTCATAGATAAAGTTTAAACATCTTATCCATCAAAATAGAGACCACAAAATCGAATAATACTTTCAGAATCTTTTCTAGTAATCTTCATCGTGAATTTCATATTAACGAGGTTAATCACTGATTTCTAGGTCAATTTTCATTCAATAACAGTAGATCCTCGTGAAACTTCTCTTCTTGAAAAGGTATCATAAACAGTCATTATGAAAGAATAAAGTACGAAGAGAACCCTAACAACCAGATCCCGTCACAAAGGACTTGTAGTAAGTAAGAGTCACTTGAACTGGAAGTGTCCAAACTGGGACGTATGGTAAAGATGAGGAGACATGAATTATATAAAAAAGAACTGAACGGAAAACGTGAATTATTTAAATAATTTTTTTTGAAAGTGTAGTCATAACATGTACTCTTTGGTTATAAAGGAGGGGATGAATTTTTTGTCTAACATCTTTTAAAGTTTTGATGTATGTGTTTTAATCTTGTTGGATTACATGGAAATGTGTGGATAGGAATCCAAGTTACCAATAGTTGTAAAACGTCAAGAAAATAGTAGATAAGGGATGAGTGAAAAAAAAAGAACGACGTCACAAAATTTTGGTTAGAGTCTGAATAAAGTGGACATTTATGAAGTCACACATATAAATTGTCCATTCCTGAAAGAGAAAAATTGTATTGGTATTTCAATAGTGGTGTGGATTTTATTATTATTAGAGGTTTATAATAGATTATCAGACACTCTTAGACACGAGAATTGTACGACTAATTTTATTTACATATTGATGATTTTTTCAAATAACTCCACGGTGGAATTAAGTAGAGTACTAGAATGGTGGTCATATGTAAAGTGTCAACTCCTTTGTAACGAGACTCATAATGTTGATAACTTTACCTATTTTAAGTAAAGGTAAGAGATAAAAGGAGTAGACATTTTGTACTACCTGTACATCCTTTCTACTCAGTCACTAGAGATTCCGAGAACGGTCGTGTAATCCTGTATACAAGAAGAGTCACCACTAAATGAAGTGAAGTCGAGATCTTCCGGATAACCTGTAGTGGGCATCTTCCATCAAAATTTTTGTTTTGTGTTTTTCGTGATCACTCATTCACGCAAGGAAGGACCGTACAGAAGAACTACCATTACTCAAGATGGAAAAGGAGTCTCAACTTAAACCGAAAGTAAGGTAAGATATGGGTGGAAGAGTTTGTTGTCTTCGTCGTGGGTAAATATATGAAAGGGTATTCTATAAGGACTTTTGTGGAAAACAGTCTTACCTTTATATAAGTTCACGGAGTTACTGGGTGAACTGATCAATTCTACACACACACGAGTTGCGAGAGTCAAAAACGAATCCGGGTGAGGGATTAGACGACTCCTGAAGACACAGTGACTCGGTCCTTTATAGACAGTATTATCGAGTGAATAACGGAGAGTTGAAAGGAAGTGACTGAAACATCGTCTCCAAGAGTAGAAGTCTTGGAACCGTTATCACAACTCAATATTTTCGAACTTAGTTTACATCATAAAGATCTGTAGAGGGATAATCAAGAGTTCGAAATCTTCTATTTGAGAGAATGTCTTCGAGATGTCAATTAGGTTCATTTCCTTTGTTACAGTTATTTCGCAAGAAATAAGAATGTCCACACCCTTAACGACCCTACCTTTGTTAATCGGATTCCGGAACACTAATCGTCGTTTTGAGTCTCGGCTCATAAAATGAGGAGTTATACTCCGTTTCCGATGTTCGAATTCGAAGACTAAAAAGTCATCACGGTTTTTTATAATTCGCTTTATTCCATTGATCTTTCTATTTAGGTTTATTATCTCGGATAAAAGAAAGAAAGAAACCCCTACTACAGACTGAGCACTGTAAGTTTTTCTATTTCCTTTCTGAAAAACATTAGTTTTTTCATGTCTGTCGTACTTAAAGATGATTAACGTGACTGTCCCAGGAATACCCTAGACCCAGATGAAAGTTCACGTAACCTACATCCATCTCCTCTTTCTAGACGACTCTAATATTGTTAACCCGTTTCTTAATTGTGTAAAAACTTTTAGTTTTTTATTGAATAACCTGTCACGTCTTCCGTACCACTCCCATCACTCTTCATAAACACAATAAAAAATTTTCCTCTCCCTCGTTCTTTTCCTTTTTGACCCAGTAGGTAGGTAATTTTTCTTTGGAACTTTCTCTAGGTTTATAGGAACCGAAGAATTTGTACTATTCACAAACAAACAAAAAAAGGGGTGACTGTTAACATTTCCAGTCTCTCATTTCAAGAGAAAAGATAACGTTTTACAACTCTCCTACATCTTTATTAACATCCATCGAATCGAGACCGACACCCGTTTTGAAAATGTGATACTGAAGTCTTAGACAAACTTAAATACGTTATACACGGATACGGTTTTTGACTTAATAGCTTTACCCTATCGTAACGTTTACTATTACGAAAACAAATTTTCTTCTTTACTTTATGGACACCAATCTATGGATTTTATTCCGTCATTTCTGAAAATTTTTGAAGTCACGATTTGACTCTATGACTCTTCCCGAATTATACCTTCTCGGTAGTAGAGAAGGGAGGAACATTCAGGCAACTCTTCTGTGAGGGTAATCATAGAGTCTTTACATAGTTATTGAAGTTTACAATAGAGGAAATGGGGAATCGTAACCCATAGATAAACCTTACCCGATAATATGATTGGTAAGACAAATACACCAAACAAAGACGAATGTGTCTTTTGATACACGTAACAAAACCATTTATGTTCGAGTAAAAAAAAAAAGTTGATTTCGAAATTAACAAATTCAAAGTGTACTTAACCGTTCCTTTTCTTGTAGAACAACTTCGTCTTGCTTTTTTGTTTTCTCAGTTTCTTAGTATAAACTTTACAGGTTCTTTGAACACCCCAAAATACATATAATGTGTCCTTTTTTAAAAGACAACAGACCAACGGTTTGGTAACTCTAGTCCTCTGAAACTTACATATGGTTTTTTACAAACGAGATAGACTTTCTCTTTATTAACGTGAAGATGTAGTCATTATACCGACGACTGGTATCAGAAGTACCTCTTAACCTTATACCCATAAAACCTTAGAGACCAATCTCGTCCAAAAATCAAGTCGGGAGGTGATTTAAAAGAAAAAGGAAACCCTGACAACTACATTTTTCACTACTGTCGGTACACAGACAAACCAAGGTAACACATCAAATGTTTATCTTAAGTGACATTTGACTTGGGTCGGGATTGAAGGAACCGTAATATGAGTAGAAGACGACACGGACAACTCCTCGACGGGATAATTCGTACACGACACGAATCAGTGAGTCAGTACAGGTCGAGAAACGCTGGAGTACCTGACATTGGGTGGTCCGAGGAGACAGGTACCCCTAAGAGGTCCGTTCTTATGACCTCACCCAACGGTACGGGAAGAGGTCCCTTAAAAGGGTTCGGTCCCTAGTATGGGTCCAGAGGGCGTAACGTCCACCTAAGAAATGACAGACTCGGTGGTCCCTTCGGGGGTACAATTCATAGTCAAGTCAAGTCAAGTCTAGTCAGCGAGTCAGCACAGGCTGAGAAACGCTGGGGTACTTAGTGTCGTGTGGTCCGGAGGGACAGGTAGTGGTTGAGGACCTCAAGTGAGTTTGAGTACAGGTAGCTCAGTCACTACGGTAGGTCGGTAGAGTAGGAGACAGCAGGAGAAGAGGAGGACGGGGGTCAGGGAGGATCGTCGTTTCAGAGAACGTTACTCAGTTGAGAAACGTACTCCACCGGTTTCATGACCTCAAAGTCGAAATCGTAGTGAGGAAGGTTTCTTTAGGGTCCCGACTAGAGGAAGTCTTACCTGACCAACCTAGAGGAACGTCAGGTTCCCTGAGAGTTCTCAGAAGAGGTTGTGATGTCAAGTTTTCGTAGTTAAGAAGCCGTGAGTCGAGAGAAGTGTCAGGTTGACAGTGTAGGTATACCCTGTTATTCCGGTCCCTTAACACAAGTATTTAGTTTATTAGTGGACCATGGAACCCTCTATACGAAATTTGTGGATAAAGGGGAAGAATTATTTTAAAAAGAAACTTTTATTTTTGTATATTTTCACCTTTTTGTCCGACCAGTCTTGGGAGGAGGGTTATGAATCGGTTCAACTCCATGAGACCAGAGTCAGAGTCTCCAGTACAAAAGTCGTTTCACCGGTGGTTATCACCTACTAAAATAAAATATCTCAAACCAAAAACCTCGACCACACGACTCTCCGTTATTTCTTCCAATAAGAGTCCGTTTACCCGATTTTCCCTAACTAACAACCACCTTTAACGTCAGGAAGACATCAAGAGAGAAGTAACATTGTAGACCGACAAGTTGGAAATAAAAGAAAAGATGAAAAAGGAGAGAGAGAAATATTTTTTACCACTATATAAAAGTATATTCCGTATAACGAAAAAATATCGAAACAACTATATTTTAAATATATGGTATTTCAAGTGGGTAAATTTCACATGTCCAAAAACTATATAAGTGTCTCAACACGTTGACAATAGTTTCGATTAAAATCTTATAAAAGTAGTGGGGGGGGGGGTTTAAGATATGGATAAGCACCAATGAAAAGGGTAAAGAGGATAGAAGAGGTCGGGACCCACTAGAGATAATTAAACAGAAAAGTCCTGTAAAGTATATTTAACTTAGTACGTTATATACGACAAACGTAGACCGAAGAAATCCAACCGTATTACAAAAGTTCCAAATCGGTGTCACATAAGTATCTTACATAGTAAAAATACTGACTGATGATAAAGTAACAGACTTACGTGATGTAAACAAATAGAAAAGTAGTCAACTACCTGTAAACCCAATAAGGGTGAACAAACGATATTATTTATCACGACAATACTTGCAAACACACATAAACACACTCGTATACAAAAGTAAAGAGGCCCTATATATGGATTCTTACCTTAATGACACAGTATACCATTAAGACACAAATTGGAAAACTACTTGAAGGTCTGAAAAGGATTCGTTAACATGGTAAAATGTAAGAGTGGTCGCTACATACTCTTAAAGTCAAAGAGGTGTAGGATCCGTTGTGAACAATAACAGGTAAAATCAAAAAACAACAACAATTATCGATAGGATCACCCACACTTCATCATAGAGTAACACGAAAACTAAACGTAAAGAGAAAAAAATTATATTTAAATAAATAAAATTACCTCCGATTAATGAAATTTTATAACATAACCAAAACTAAAGAGAACTGTCATTACAACTTGTAGAAAAGTACAGGAATGACCGACAAATATATAGAAGAAACTCCTTTACAGATAAGTCTAGAAAATGAGTAAAAATTAACCCAACGAAAAGAAAAATAATAACTCAATATCCTAAAATTTTATATAAAACCTATTGAAAACAGAAAAATTCCTACCATTGAATGTCAATATACTATAAAAAATCGACAATAAACACACCAGGATGACCACAATGTATAAAATCGACGTAATCGGTGAAACGACTTATACTTACGGTCGTTTTAGATTCACTGGAACCGAAGGGACGACTCTTACGTCGGGTCCTTGTCTTTAAATAGTCTTTACATAGTCTTTACACGGTAAATTCGGGGGTGAGGTGGGGGTGGGATTAGACCCTGTTCCTCTTAGATGTAAATTTTCAGGTACAGAAACCAACAAAATAATAAACGAAATCGAACCAACTTAGACTCTAGAAAAGAAAAATAAAACGGAACACGTCTGAACTTGTCCCTTCCTTCCCGTATTCTTTAACACTATCTTTTCACACATCCAAAATGTCCAGTCAACCAACTTCTTTAGAGAGTAAAATTCGTGACTCCATGACTAATCTGGATGTGTTTAAGTAAAAACGAAACACACACCAAAGATACATGTTATTTCCCTTTCACTTTCACCGAGTCAGTACAGGTTGACAAACGCTGGGGTTGGGTCCCTAGGTCCAAAGGGTACAACGTCCGTCTAAGAAACGGTCGACTCGGTGTTCCCTTCGGGAGACACATGGTATCTGTACTTCTTATGAGGGTGAAAGAAAATCGTTAAATATAACCACTAAATTTTTATTTTATTGGAAAGACCGAATGAAGTGAGACATATTAGTCGAGGTCAAAGCAGGTGGAGTAATCTTGACTAAGTCTACATAAGAAAAATTAATGACTCATTATGAGGTAACACATATCCATGGTGTCTAAAGAATAGGTAAGTAGACGACTACCTGTAGATCCAACGAAGGTACAGAACCGATAATATTTGTCACGACACTACTTGTAACTATGTCATATGATTGTGTATATATACCTTAAATCTTTCTACCATTACTATTGGGACATACACTCTGTCGTTTTCTCTGTGTCTACATAACTTGTCTGAAAACCTGAGACACCCTCTCCCTCTCCTACCCTACTAAACCCTCTTACCGTAACTTTGTACATATTATAGTACATTCTTTGTTTAGCGGTCAGATCGATCCAAGTTACGTCCCATGTCCTACGAACCCCGACCACGTGACCTTACTGGGTCTCTCTACCATACCCCTCCCTCCACCCTCCCCCCAAGTCCTAACCCTTGAGTACATGTGGGCACCACCTAAGTACAACTACATACCGTTTTGGTTATGTCATAACATTTCATTTTATTTCATTTTGTTGTTGTTGTCGTTGTTTTATTATTATTTTATTGGATTTCACCTTTCAGTACCTTAAGGTGTATTCTTTTTTAAACCCTTAGTGTGTCTGGGCTTAAAGTTTATGACCAAAAAGATAAAGAATCGACACAGGAATGTGTTCGATGAATCGAAGAGACTCAGAGGTAAAGAAATAACCACTCCATATACTTTTGGATGGAAGAGTTTAACGACACTCCTCCTGATTTATTCTACTACATACATTTCACAGATGATGTATACTTCCCGAAGAGACCACCGAGTCTACCATTTCTCAAACGAACGTCAATTCCCCTGGACCCAAGTTCGGGACCCAGCCTTTCTAGAGGACCTCTTCCTTTACCGTTGGGTGAGGTCATGCACACATATGGTCATACACGTACACGGTGTATACACGAGTCATTCGATCAGTAATAAAAAACATAAACTCCTATTCCTGTTCACCCAAATAATTACCCGTTGACATATAACCACCACCAAATCAACACAGGCTGAGAACACTAAGGTACCTGATATCGGACGGTCCGAGGAGACAGGTACCTTAAGATGTCTGTGTAAACTCAGTCAAGATTACCCCACCTACTTTGACCTCGGATAATATGTCTCACTTTATTCAGTCTTTCTCCTTGTGGTTATATCATATAATTGTTTTTATATACCTTAAATCTCTCTACCATTGTTACTGGGATCCATCCCAGTAGAGATTTCTCTGTGTCTACATTTCTTGTCTGAAAACCTGAGACCTCCTCTTCCGCTCCCACCCTGTTATACTCTCTTATTGTAACTTTGTACATATAATGGTATACATTTTATCTACTGGTCACGTTCAAACTACGTACTTCGTCCCGTGAGTTTCGACCACGAGACTCTGTTGGGTCTCCCTACGTCACCCCTCCCTCCATCCTCCCCCAAAGTCCTACCCCCCTGTGGACATAAGTACAGCTACATACCGTTTTGACGGTGTTATAACATTTCAGTAATCAGAGGTTAATTTTATTTAATTAATTAATTTTTTTTCTTATGACCTCATCCAAGGATAAATGAAGAGGTCCCCCCTAGAAGGTGTGGTTCTCTAACTTGGACCCAGAGTCCAGAGGACATAACGTCCGTCTAAGAAATGGTTGACTCTAAGTTCCCTTCGGGGTTGACATGTAACCACGATGTTAAATTAGACCTTACCATCGTCTCTCAGGTATTGTGTGTTATCCGACCCTTTTACTTTCCTGAAAATCGTAAATAAAAGAGGAAATAGATCCGTATACACGAGACATCGAAACAACAAGTCAGCGAGTCAACAAAGGTTGAGACGTTGGGTACCTGACGTCGTATGGTCCGAAGGGACAGGAAGTGGTAGAGGTCCTCAAACGAGATTAAGTACAGGTAACTCAGTCACTACGGTAGGTTAGTAGAGTAGGAGACAGTAGGGGCAGAGGAGGACGGAAGTTCGAAAGGGTCGTAGTCTCAGCAAAGGTCACTCAGCCGAGAAGCGTAGTCCACCGGTTTCATAACCCCAAAGTCGAAGTCGTAGTCAGGAAGATTACTTATAAATTCCAACTAAAGGAAATCCTAACTGACCAAACTACAAGAACTACAGGTTCCCTGAGAGTTCTCAGAAGAGGTCGTGGTGTCAAGTTTCTGTAGTCAAGAAACCATGAGTCGGAAAAAATAACAGGTCATGTACTGATGACCTTTTTGGTATCGAAAGTGATATACCTGGAAATATCCGTTTCATTATAGAGACGAAAAATCATAAGTCACTGACCCTTTTACTTTCCTGAAAAACGTATATAAAAAAGGAAGTAGATCCGTATTCACGATACATCGATAACTGTCAAATAAGAGGACCATTGAAGTGAAAAAATCCTCTGTTAATCGGTCGTCTTGAAAGAGGATCACTATTAGAGAATGTAAACATCTAACAAAACACAAAAATCTTCGTGAATTACAAGGAACAAAGTAACAGAAGAGTATTTGTCGGAGACTTCGTCTACACACCAGGCATAGTTAAGGTAAAAAGTCTACTTTACTGACTCCGACTCTCTGTGAATCTCTATACAAATTTAAGTGGGTCGTCGAGTCACTGTCTTAGGCTTGGTCTTAGGTTAAGAATAAAGGGTTGTATGGGGAAAAAACTGAGTAATACAATATGTATCATCCTTACGTAATAAAACGGTCGAACAATAGAAGTTCTAGAAAAGTCACCGAATGGAACCCGTTTTTAAAAGTGCCGAGACGTAGATAATTACATGGATATCTTAACAGTAACTTATAGAATTATGCGGTCCACCAGGACCACTTGTCAAAACGGAAGTTTTCCTGTGTCTTTTGACCTTTCTTGACGTCTTCTCATCCACGTGTCTGGAGTAAAAATCTCGACTATCTAAAGGATGCATTCGATAAACATTCCGATGAAACATAAAGGATTTTCGTGTGAAGTCTTCTCACAACACTCTAGTTTTACCTGTAAAACTTACTTCTTTTCCGAAATTCGTACACATTTTTACATCTACTAACAGTGCGTGATAAAAGAAATTACAGGTCGTTTGTCAGGAACCTTACAGTAAAGTTGTTTAGAACATATTACATCTTCTATGACAATGTCTAAAGATTGTGTTTCGAGTATTTAGAAGTTAAGAGACAACAGGACCCGTGTACTTCCTTTTAAATACTCGAAGTCCAAAGATACATCGATAATTTGTTTCGTATAAATTAGGTCAATCTCGAGTGTGACAGAGAGTGAACGTACGAACACGACAAGAGAGAGAACGAGAGTGAGAAGAGGAAAAACCAATTTTTGTTATTTATTCAAACAAAAGGAAGTCTACAGTAGTTACGTTTGTAACATTAAAAAGTAAATAATCGAGTTGGGGAAATTTTTTTACCGTCTAACCTATTCAACTTAATCAAGGAAGACACTCACAACGACATCCAGAGATACATCCAAACGAAGAGAAAGAATTTCCACCGTGTACTGGGACTGTCGTTTCCACCCCACCAGTAAAAAAACAGTAAAAACTAGAATGGAGTCGGTGTTGAGTTGTCAAGAGTGTGTATCAAAAGTATCGGAAAGTGAGGAATTGAGGTGTTCTCAAGAATTAAGTAGAATTCGTCTGTCTACAGAAAAAGGATTTCTAGGACTTCCTTGTTTTTCGGTAGAGGTCCCCCTTTTGATCATGGAGTCTCAGGACTGTCTTTAGACAAGGGTTTACGATTGACTTTGAGAAAGAAAAGGTAAAAGGAAAATATCACGAATGACCCCTAAAACCTCTTCTTATATATCACATATAAAGGTGACAAGTGGGTCTGGAGAAACGGTGAGTTCTTTAGGACAGAGGTGTAAGTATCTAGGTCCCCTTTCAAGTACCTTTTCCCTCTTCAACTCGATATGGAATTTCAAACCTCTATCTGCAGTTTTGTTATCCATATTCTCTTCGAGTCCCAGAAATATCTGGTACCGATACCGAATATATCTACTTTCACTTAGTGTATCCGAGACCTCTAAAACGTATTTCTAAGACCTCTACTGTAACGTCTTTTCATCCGACCTTAGAACAAAGACTTCCTTGAGGACACTTGAGAATAACTCTCTCATGAACTGAATCCAAGTCTGTCTAGACGTAAACTGATGTCCGAAACAGTGAATGTTCTTGAATCCATTCCTAACAAAGTTGTATTGTCTCACAAATACCCTGTTTGTGAATTATTTACGAGTTTAGGTTCTTTTAATTGACGGGACGAAAGGACAACAATCTACCAGGGGGAAGTAACTTATTGAAACCTTAACAACTATTGGAAAAGGATCCTCAATTCTCCATCGAATCCCTTTTACCTTCTTTGTTTCTCCGTATAAGAATATAAGAGAGTATAACAGAAAGTTGAGAGGGTCCGAATAAACAACCGTTCAAACCAAAACATTAAGAAAAACACAACTTATCCAAAGAAAAAGATACGGAATACTCAACAAGACACTCGTCGTCATAAAGATCTAGAGTCTACTGAAACAACAAGCAACAAGTCAACGATACAGTACCGGTTGAAAAACACTGGAGTACCTGACGTTGTACGGTCAGAACGGACGGGAATTAATAGAGGACCTCAAACGAGTTTGAGTACAAATAACTCAGCTACTACGGTAGGTCGGTAGATTAGGAGACAACGGGGGAAGAGGAAGACGGAAGTTGGAAAGGGTCGTAGTCTCAGAAAAGGTTACTGAGCTGAGAAGCATAGTCCATCGGCTTCATAGCCTCGAAGTCGCAGTCAGGAAGGTCACTTATAAGTCCTGACTAAAGGAAATCCTAACGGATCAAAAGAACGACAGGTTCCCTGAGAATTCTCAGAAGAGGTCGTGGTGATAAACTTTCGTAGTGAAGAAACTGTGAGTCGAAAGAAATGTCCTCCGTCACTGATTTTGGTATGGTTTCTTTTTCTTTACACCAACAGACTCATCTGGAATGTTTATCGACTCTTTTATTCTCTTCGTTTTCCTTTCACTTTCTATATGGGTTGACTTACGTCTACTTAAACCTCCCGTAATTGAGTATCAACATGTCAGTACTATCGAGTCTGTCATTTCGCGGACAGATGTTACGCCCTCTGGGCCCAAGCTAGGGACTCAGTCCTTCTAGGGGACCTCTTCCCTTACCGTTAGGTGAGGTCATGATAACGGACCTCTTAGGGTACCTGTCTCCTCAGACCATCCGATGTCAGGTACCCCAACGTTTCTCAGTCTGTGCTGACTCACTGAAGTGTTGAGTATCATCAGTGTGATTCCAGAGAAGTCGTCACTCTTTAAGAGAGAGGACACTTTTTCACGTTCTCAACTATCGTTTTATAGGTAGACATAATACACAGAGTTTTAAGGAATAGTAAATCTTAGTCGCGATAATCCTTATTGTTATTCGTCATACCTAACTTAAAGACTCCCCACCTTATCACTTTACCTAGTACTACACTATATTGATCAATAAACCGAAGAAAATATTTGTAATATTTAATGGAATTGAGATCGTTAGTGAACCGTTAGGTACTACTTGTAATCATACTAAGTTTACTGACCGGACCAGTCAAGTAACAGGTACATTTCCGTATAGGGACCTCACTTTATAGACTCAGACTCCAAAGGAGTGCGACTCCATTGTTACGTAACAAATTACTTCGGTCCCAGTAAGCTCTGAAACTCAGGAAGGACTCTATAAAGTGAGGAGAAAGAGGTACTGGTGTCAGATATGGATGGTGGTTATTAGTCGAAATCTTTAGTGTATGTCATTACCAGGGTTCATAAATCTATATCCCTTTTCTACACTTACTCAGTGTCATCGGATACCCGTCACTAATCGGGTGTCATGTCGGACAACATGTCGAGACAACATGAATTTTGTATCCTTAGTTGTGGATATAACATAACTACTATTGTCTGTGAGATATTAAGACGTAGGCTCGAACAGAAGACACTTCTTAACTGTGACAATCACTTCCCATAGAAACCATAGATATATGTAAGGATGGTCTAGAGGTTCTGTAAGGGAAACAAGGGAAGAACGTTCAGGAGGAACGTGAGTCGACTGATAGGTGATAAGGATAATACCGAGTATCACCGAAGAGAGGTCTCTTCCCTTACCGTGGGGTGAGATCATCAGAACGGACCTTTCAGGGTACCCGCCTCCTCGGACCATCCGACGTCAGGTACCCCAACGCTTCTCAGCCTGGGTTGACTCACTGAAGTGAAAGTGAAAAGTGAAAGTACGTGACCTCTTCCTTTACCGTTGGGTGAGGTCACAAGAACGGACCTCTTAGGGTCCCTGCACCCTCGGACCACCCGACGGCAGATACCCCAGCGTGTCTCAGCCAGTGTTGATTTCGCTGAATCGTCGTCGTCGTCGTCACCGAAGAGAGTTACCGTGAACGTAAAATTATCCCCTAAGAATTTCCTATCTCCTTTGAGTCTTAGGGTTTACCTTAAAATCCTTAACCGTTCACATATTCCCATCTATAAAACTCTCTTCTTAGAAGGTACATGGTGAGTTTAGTACCGACCTCTACTATCGGAAAAGGTGGAGGTATATTCTCGTAAAATAAAGGAAGGTTGACTAGGAGGAAAGGGTATTCGTAGATTTGTATGTGTGTGACAGACGAAGTCAGTGTACTTTGAAAATAAAGGTAAGTGAAGAGACACCCAAACGTAAAGAAAAGGAAGACGGATCGTTCAAGAAAGGGGGAAAAGTGGACCGTTTTAGGATCAAGTCACAGTGAAATGTATGGATACAGTATAAAAATTTTGTAAAAGTAAATAAATAAATAAACCGACGAGGTATAAAATCAACATCGTATACTTTAGAAAGTAGAAGTAACGTAACACGTCCTAGAAAATCAACACCGTACACCCTAGATCAAGGGACCGGTCCCTAGTCTAGACCCGGGGGACGTAACCCTAGAACCTCAGAATTGCTGATCTGGAGGTCCTTTCAGGGATTTTGTGGAAAGTATGAAGAGAATAGTGTAGAGACGACAACTCAGATAAGTGAGTAGTCAATATGGAGATGTTCTTTTCTTTAACTGGAGAGATGGAGACCCGGAGTATACGAACTGTATATGTTACGTGAGACACTTACCAACTTCCAATTCACTTAATCAATTACTTACTGGAAGTGAGGAAGTCCACGGGTCGAAAGGGGGACTTTTCTCCTCGGTTTGTTTTTAATTAAAACTTCCTACTTCAATCTAACAATTATGGACGTATGTGTTTGGTAGATAATAATTCCGTAATACCTCAATGTATCAAGAACATAAGACGAGTTTATATCATTTCGGACGAGATCTGGGTTAACAATATCTCAATTAGAAGTGACATAACGAAGAGAAATTCCGGTTCCAATTTTTACTGTGATGGGATAAAATACGGAACAATTTTCCCATCTTTAAGTGGTGAAAGTTAAGGTCGAGTAAACAACTAAAGAACCTGAACGGTTTACTTTTATAATTGTGGGGACGTGAGGAGACATCGAGACAGTAAATGTTCTAGGAAGGTATGGGTAATAGGACGAATTATGAATCTTACTGAGATATTTTTCCGTAAGAGTAAAAAAGTCCACTCCTTTGACTCCAATTTGATCCACTCCAATGAAGAGTTTCTATTACGTCGACCCTTCACCTCCTCCGTCCTCAAATTGGTCCACAAAGATGGAGAAAAAAAGATGGTAACGAGAAAAATAATCTGGTGACACCTAGTCGTTCATCTGTCATTTTAGTCCACTCCTTACCTCACGGTACACACTACAAACGGATTTACACATGTAGGAACGACCTTCCGCCATTACTAAATACGAATCATTCATAAGTCATTACAAGTAAAGTAAAAAACCGATGGGTATACGAAGGGTCGTCCTTCCGTTCGATCCCGTTCACATCTGTTTGTCGGTATTTCAAACTTAGGAAAGGAAGTTTCACCCGACGGATGAACTTTTTGTATCAAGAACCACTACCTTATACTGAGATCATATATAAAATAAAGTAATGACGTAGATATACTTACCGTAAAAGGTTTTTTCAGAGACTTTTATAATAACTCGGGGGTTTATAAAAGACTACATCTCTGATTACTCGTAGTAGTGGTGTAAACCGTCATATCCCTTAAGATGATTTTATGAAGACCCTTCCACCGTACCATGTTACCTTTTTTGTCACCTGAGACTTTTATTAATCTAAATCAAGTATCAGTGAGTGTCACACTGGGATACATTTAATAAGTCGAAGAGACTTGAAGTGAAAAGAGTAGGAAACTCACCTTAATATTTTGGGGTAGAACGAACTGACAACACTCTTACTTTTACTCTAGGTCGTGGGTCGTGTTACTTCGGTGAACCATTTGATAAAGAAAGGATGAGGTGTGGCGTCGGGATAAGAGGGTCTGTAATCAATGGGTGGTCATATGTAAATCTCCAACCGGATGACGAAATACGACTTTACGTGTCGAGAACGTACCTGACTAATAGATTAAAAGAAAGAAGGTCCCGAGGGATCCGTGGGGGGGGAACGATGATCCCCGAGGGTTTCACCCATCCATGTCCTACAAGACTTCTCATAGTCTCCGACAATGAGTTAGAGGACCGATCTTGAGGATTAACGAGAAACGTGCGAGGTATACTTCCGTGTGAGGTCCAGAACCTCGGGTACATACGCAGTACGTAACGTGACGGAGAACATGGGTTTAGGTAGAGTTCCCACTTTTCTGGTCCGAGTCTGAACAGGTCCCTCATCTAAAGAGTTCGACGGTAACAGGGGTGTAGTAAACTAATTTCCCCCGTGAAATTTGAGTGACTCGAAATAAATATGTCTGATCTTAGTCTCACTAACCATCACGGAAGACAAGAGTTTCATAGGGTTTCCCGAAACGTTCCGTTATACTGTTCGTGGTTTCGGTGTGTCAGGTCACGTCGCCGGTGGTGGGTTGTGTTAATCAGTACGGGTCGGACCCTAGTAGTTCGGACAAAAATAACCTGCTTGTCTCTCCCTCCCTTACAATCGACCGTCAAAGGGATACATAGGAAACACTTTCACGGGAACCGAGAAGCTTAAAGTGGACTTATTGGTCGAGTCCGTTTAAACAAAGATAGTTTATCATCTTACACTACTACGGTTCGACTACGGTATCATTACGGAGTCGAACTGGTTTATCCCATCTGTAACGGAGTGTTAACCAAAAACAGGAAATGAAGGAAAAGAGAGTAGACAAGAAAAAGGTAGAAATAAAGAATAGGAAAGGGGAAGGGGCAGAGGTTGTACAAGAGTCCTTTTCTAGTCTGTTCACCATCTACCACACAGTAAAATCCCACTAGGGATAAGACAGGTAGAAAAAAGAAAGGAGTAATAGTGTGGTAACGAAAAGGTCGTTCCTTCGAAACCTTCACTTTGACGTTATCGAGGGACCCGAAGAAAGGGAAATCATCGTGAGTTGTGTGAACATTGATGAACAAGTGTAAAAGAATAATGTGATTCCAAGTACTTCCGTTCTCGATACAGGAGAACAAGTGGAGAGATAGAAGTCATGAGGTATCCGTGTATTTTATTTGGGAGTTTGTTACAAACAATTGATATCAATTTTTCAAAAGTTCACGAGGTAACAAATGTAGAATAGAAGATTGAGAGGGGTGCTAAACATCCAATGAAACAAGTAAAGGTATAGGGTGTCTTATGTGAAAGTGAGTACCGGAACGTTTCTCATACATATAATTTTACTTTATTTGAGGGGAGTAGATCTGGAAGATTAACCAAACACAAACTCTGAACTGAACTTAACCGAAAACAAGACTTATGGTCAGTCCAGGAGAAGGACAACATCAGTGGAGACAAAAGGAACCCTCAGGTCCTCCCTTTTTAATCAGTAACTATTGAAAAACTCTCGTCTGATTTCAATACTTTTTCACTTTCGTAATCAGTAAGTCATGACAGGTCGAAAAACACTGGGGTACCTGATATCGGGGAGTCTGAAGAGACAGGTACCTCACGAGGTCCGTTCTTATGACCTCACCCGACGGTAAGGGAAGAGGTCCCCTAGAAGGACTGGGTTCCTATCTTGACCCAGAGGACGTGACCGTCCGACTAAGAAATGTCAGTCAAGTCAAGTCAAGTCAGCGAGTCAGCACAGGTTGAGAAACGCTGGGGTACTTAGCGTCGTACGGTCCGGAGGGACAGGTAGTGGTTGAGGGTCTCAAGTGAGTTGAGTGCAGGTAGCTCAGTCACTACGGTAGGTCAGTAGAGTAGGAGACAGTAGGGGAAGAGGAGGACGGGGGTCAGGGAGGGTCGTAGTCTCAGAAAAGGTCACTCAGTTGAGAAGCGTACTCCACCGATTTCATGACCTCAAAGTCGAAATCGTAGTAAGGAAGGTTTCTTTAGGGTCCCGACTAGAGGAAGTCTTACCTGACCAACCTAGAGGAACGTCAGGTTCCCTGAGAGTTCTCAGAAGGGGTTGTGGTGTCAAGTTTTCGTAGTTAGGAAGCCACGAGTCGAAAGAAGTGTCAGGTTGAGAGTGTAGGTATGTACTGGTGACCTTTTTGGTATCGGAACTGATCTGCCTAGAAACAACCGTTTCATTACAGAGACGAAAAGTTATACGATAGATCCAACCAGTATTGAAAAGAAAGTTCCTCATTCACACCGAATGAGGAAGTACCGACGTCAGTGGTAGACGTCACTAAAACCTCGGGGTTCTTTATTTCATACTGTGACGAAGGTGACAAAGGAGTAGATAAAGGATACTTCACTACATTTGAACTTATCCAACTCGGAAAGGGTAGACGAATCGTCACTAGTGACGACCACGGAACGATTTTACTTTTAATATCCTGACGGGAGTTCCGTCTGTCCGGATTTTAATTTGTACGTTCGACACAAAAACGACACGTCCGTCCACCCTAAGTTCGTCGGTCAAAGAGGAGAAAAAGGAGGAAACGAATGTATCGGCTCTCCACCTCGGTTCGAAGACCCCTTCCTCGAACTAACACCTCGTACGGGTTACTAAGGACCGGGACCGACCCACTGATAAACGATAAGGGTCCACCACGATCACCATTTCTTACGTGGATCGTTACATAAACCGCATTCTCTACACCAAGATAGGGGTCCAACCCTTCTAGGGGACCTCTTCCTTTACCGTTGGGTGAGGTCATAAGAACGGACCTCTTAGGGTAACTGTCTCCTCGGACTGTCCGACGTCAGGTATCCCAACGTTTCTCAGTATGTGTGGACTTCGCTGAATTGTGTGTGTGTGTCTTTGAATCTTGTGTAACCCTAACTGTCGGAGTAAATTTCAAAGTATAAAAATTCTCTTTGAACTCCGAACTTCCTTGTAAAGAGGGGACGAATTCAACTAAAAACTCAAAAATTTCGATGTCAAAAGTGTGATACTTTGTGAACAAGGAAAGAACAAAACAAAGGAAGGAGAAGGGTCCACAAACTACTAGACGTCAACAGAGTATTAACGAGGGGGACCAGTCCACAAACCAAATCCAACATTTCGTTATACCTTTAAGTTCTTGATTCAACATCAACCCCTCCATTTCAGAAGAAAGGAAAGTCCCAATTCGTCTTTCTTCTTGATTCTTGAGTCTCACTTTTCGGAACTTAACAGTGTCTATAGTGACCGTTTCTTATTAAGAAACGACATTATTCTTAACGAGTCTAGAAGAGTAGACTTCTAAAACCAAGTTCCGGAACGGTGTGGTAAATTACTAGAGTCCGTACACTAAATTGGAAACTCAAAAGAATTAGACACTTTACCCTTAATACTGTTATTAATAATGGAGTATCCTCAACTACTTTTATTTATTAAGTCATCCCTCTCTTAACTTAGTCTATTACTTACTCCTTTATGAAACATTTACTGTTTGACCATAATACTAGATTTTTCGATAAGAATAAAAGGGAAGTATGAGAAGAGGATTGAAAGTTAAAAGAACGGAGAACATGTCGTACCTACTAAATCCACACTAACACCTGTCTCCTTGCCTGATCCACTGAAGAATCCGAGAAAGGATCAAATTCTCAAACATTTGATATGAAAACAGATGGGAAGGTCTGATTGGGTTCAACTTTTTAGTAGAAAATTCTGTCTCATCTTTATACCTTGAATATTTAGAACTATTACAGAGTTTCACATTAACCTCTATCACGAGGAGGCAATTCAAGACAACAGACTGGTAACACGTTTATTTATCATTTTACGTTTACTGTCCTTTGACCGACTCAAGACTCAGGATAAAGACGAACCTCATTACTATTCGGACATTATCACACTGTAAACTAAACGAAAAAACGGTTGAAGTGTGAATAGGGTCTCAACAGGAAAGCGTAAAATACAACCTCAAAGAAGGTCCATAGTATAATTTGAAATTCGGTCGGTACACATAGACATACCCGGTACCGGACTTTCTTTGGTAGAACTTTCCCTTTTCAGTTTCGACACTCGTTCTTCGTTCGTACTGTAATTTTCATAAATGAGATTTACGTCGGTTAAACCAAGGGAAGACACCGTCTACTTTCAACTTAGGAATTCCACCCGAACAACCCTATCCAACATGGAGAATGACTCGTGGTACTAGGGAGGTGTAGGGGTCTTTACGAATTGTCCCGAGAGACTCTTCCTTACGAGGATTTCTATGTACGTATAATGTACTTCCATCTATTTCTTTTATTATAGAATCTTAACTAATGTATCTCAGGGGTCTCCCCGAACGAAGTTTTACTCGGTACTCTACTTTTGACGTTGGATTTTCTCGTAGAAACGTCATCACGGTTGAGGGGTTGAAGGAAACTCAACGGTAGTGGGAAGGAAACAAAGATGACAACTGTGGCGAACATTTTATTACAGAAGGAGATTTATTCGTCTTCCATATTAGGAAATTTACTGATTTCTTCTCGAGAGATCTTCTTGGGTGTCACCCTCATAAAAGAAGTATATTCCCCACTAAGAGAAATATCTCCATCTAATCTCCTAAACCCTTCTCCGTATAAGTTATATCTCGAAGGGACCACCGAGTCTACCATTTCTTAGTTGGACGTTACGTCCTATGGACCCAAACTAGGGACTCAACCTTTCTACGGGACCTCCTCCCGTACCGTTTTTTAAATTTCTATTCAACCCAAAAGAAACTGATATTTAAGGGAGTATCGAGTCAACCACTTCTTAGACGGACGTTACATCCTCTGGGTCAAAGTTAAGGACCCAACCCTTCTAGGGGACCTCTTCCTTTACCGTTGGGTGAGGTCATAAGAACAGACCTCTTAGGGTACCTGTCTCTTCGGACTATCTGATGTCAGGTACCCTAACATCCTTAACCTGTACTGAATCGTTGATTTGGTGGTTGGTGGTGTACGACGACGACGACGACGACGACGATTCAGCGAAGTCAGTGCAGGCTGAGACACACTGGGGTATCTGTCGTCGGGTGGTCCGAAGGGGCAGGGACCCTAAAAGGTTCGTTCTTGCGACCTCACCCAACGGTAAAGGAAGAGGTTACGTACTTTCACTTTTCACTTTCACTCCAACGAGTCAACACAGGTTGAATCACTGGGATACCTGACGTCGGATAGTCCGAGGAGATAGGTACCCCAAAAGGTCCGTTCTCATGACCTCACTCCACGGTAACGGAAGAGGTTTGGTGGTGTATCCAAATAATTATTTCTATATAACCCACAAACAACAAGTAAGTCGGTGAAATTGAAATACACCTCTACACACCTATACACAGGTAGTGGACGTCGGAGGTAACGTCCAACCTCGACCGTCTCTGTAACCGATTTGTTATACATTCCCATGTTTGATATCTATGAAGAGTATGATTCGTTTGTGTTATTTTCTTTCACTTCTAATGTGTTTATAAATTAATCCTTTGTTAATAGGAGTAAAAGTAAAGGAATTTTCTAAAACTCATTCTAAGGAAAATTTGTCCTTCGAGGGACTTATGTAAAGTTCTTACCGACCCTCATATATGTAAATGGAAAGATCCTTAACATAATTTTTATGTACAAAGACGTTACATATCTTCTTTACACGAAGGTAAACATATGTAAACCGTAAGAACTCTCTGACATTTTAATTGAATAACGTATATTGTAGTAAAAAGAACCACTAAAGAACAGAATAGTTATAAGGATTCCTTTTGAAAGAAATCACATGATCTACACTACCTATTCCGATTTCTATTTAAATAAATTTAATCCAGTAATAGTTGATAAATATTCCTAAGACACTATAAGAATAGTGACCTCTCAAAACTCGCATAGGATTCCCTTTATCAATGTGTGACATGTTTGACACAAAGTAACTTAGGATTGATTATTGACTAAAACTACGGAGACCAAAACTATCGAATCGACACACGTATGCACTTTTGATTCTTTCGGGTTCCTTTACGGTGAGATCGTAAAGATAAATTTTTTTATTTTATTTTTCATGGTCCCTTTTACTTATATTGGATTGATGGGTGTTCAGATATTGAGAAAATGAAACTATTAATATGAAGCCCACTAAGGGTCTACTAAATCCTTAGTTTCAAGATTACAAAGTAATGACAATTCTAATAAGAAAAAACAAATGAAAAGTGAAATCAAGAAATTTACGTGTCGTGGAAGTAAAAGGAATGAGTCGGAAAAAGTGTAAACTAAAGAAAGTTTAGAAAGTGAGAAAGTAACTTCCAATTTAGTAGAAAAACCTTTGCGTGGAAATAGAAATCAAAGAAAACTAGTAAAAGGAATGGGTTTAAAGACTTGAAGAATCTGACCACCGAAACCCAGAGGATGTCACAAAGGTCATTATTCAAAAGAAATTCACTAAAGAATCAACAAGCTAAAAGAAAAAAAAATTAAATTTGACAAAACAATCCGCTACACTACTTACAATACATTGTTTACATTGTTTGTTACAACAAACAATACTTACAATTTGGTAAAGTACTTTGTTACCGTTTATGTGTACATAAAAAGAATTCAATACAAAAAAGGAGTTTTTCAGTTGATTACAGAAATATTGTAACTTGTATAAAAACGTTGATCAACTAGTCAAGTCAAGTCAACGAGTCAACACAGACTGAGAAACGTTGGGGTACTTGACGTGGTGCGGTACGAAGGGACAGGTAGTGGTTGAGGGTCTCGGACGAGTTTGAGTACAGGTAGTTCAGTCACTACGGTAGGTTGGTAGAGTAGGAGACAACAGGGGAAGAGGAGGATGGAAGTCAGAAGGGGTCGTAGTCCCAGAAAAGGTTACTCAGGTTACTCAGTAGGAGACAACAAGGGAAGAGGAGGACGGAAATCAGAAGGGGTCGTAGTCCAAGAAAAGGTTACTCAGTCCACCGGTTTCATAACCTCAAAGTTGAAGTCGTAGACAGGAAGGTTACTTATAAGTCCTGACCAGAGGAAATCCTACCTGACCGACCTAGAGGAACGTCAGGTTCCCTGAGAGTTCAGAAGAGGTTGTGGTGTTAGTTAAGAAGTCGTGAGTCGAAAGAAAAATCAGGTTGACAGTGTCGGTATGTACTGATGACCTTTTTGGTATCGAAACTGATCTACCTGAAAACAGTCGTGTTATTACAGAGACGAAATTACGACAGATTCAAACAATATCGTAAAGAAGGTTCCTTGTGATCATCTCTCTACTAAGATTTAAATCTTCTGTGTATCATATAAATTCCTTCACCAATTAAAAAAAGTATAATTAAAAGTCTTTCCATTGACTAAGATAAACGAATTCAGGTCCGTAGTTTTCGGAAATTAGTTTCTCTTGACTCCTTTCTAAGTAAAGAAAATCTAGAACACTGAGAAACCCTTCTCTTGTTAAAGGTGTTATTACATGTTTAATATCTATTAACCTCGACAAAAAAACGGTATTAAATACATCATTTGTCGTCGATGGGGGTTTTCCTACCAGAAACATTATAAAAACAAATTACCTTTATCTATTTTGTAAAATAAGACTTGTTGTCTGTATTTACAAAGTTGGTCCCCTCGTTTGTCCTTATACAATTATTACAATTAAAGTCGTAATTGTTTGGTTTGTGTTTGGAATGTTAACTCCAACAAAAGATTTAATATTATCGTTGTTTTTAGTGATGTATTTAAAGTAGGTTTAACCACACCTTTTGAATTTTATAACCGAATACCCTGGTTAAATCAGTAGTAGAAGAAGAAGGATATATGACTATTGATCCTTCACTTTATGAAGGGATAAAAAGATTTAAGGATTTATTAAAGCGTTACATCGTACACCATCTAAGGTTTCCTTCTGTCAATGATAAAGAAAAAAACAAACAAACAAAAAAATAAAAAATTTAATATTTTAGAAATTAAGAATGTACGCAAGGTTTTGTACTTGGGGGGAGGGTGGAGGGGGGGGTGTTGTAGAGAGACCCAGTAGGGGTACGTGGTCGGGGTTCGTACGACGTGGGATGCAGTCTGTATCTGACCGCTAAGTTAAGAATGTACTATCATATGTACAATTTTACGGTAAGAGGGTTTAGTAGGGTGGGAGAGGGAGAGGGAGACTCAGGTTTTCAGGCAATATGTGTAGACACAGGAAAAAGGACAGAACGTATGTCCCAGCAGTAACGGTAGAAGGATTTAAGGTATATATACACAATCATATGACATAACCACAAAAAGAAAGACCGAATGAAGTGAGACATATTAACCGAGGTCAAAGTAGGTANAAATCAAGAAACCGGGTAAAAAACTAACCCAGCAAATAAAAAGACCTTAACTCGACGTATTCAACGAACATATAAAAACTCTAATCAACAAACAGTCAACGAAGTAAACGATAATAAAAGAGGGTAAGTCTTCCGACAGAAAAGTGGATAAAGTTTAGACGTGTGCAACGTCAAAACTAAATTTGATCTTATAGACAATTTAATATTACACGGAGTAGTCTCGAATTTAGACGGAAAGAATTTTGTAAGACTCGTTTGTCTAATGAACTTACCAGAATCGAACTTGTGACGTGTTTCATGACATCTTTCTAACAACTACCCATAACACAGTGTTGATTGAGACTATTAATTTCTAAATCTTTTGGGAGTATGACTAATAATTTTTTAATTCGTACTCAAACTCCTATTTCTTAGTACCGGACGGTGTCGGACAAAAAAAAAGAAAAAAAAAAAATTTTTTCGATACCTGGTATAATAAATATCTACGATACCTTATCATGATCAATATTAGGATCAAAGTATTAAGACAGAAATATGAAGTCAGATTGAGTCTACTTCAAATAAAATTTAGATTTACTAGAAAAAAATGGAAACAAATAATAAAATAACATTCGAAAGGTACCTTAAATTTTTAAGTACTCTTCCCGAAAACTAAAGTGATCCAGTACTTTAAAGACTAAACCACTACCTAAATTCTCTCCTCTGACAAGGTAGATAAGTGAATTTAAGTTTGTCACTTTCTGGAGTAGACATATTGGATTAATGACATATATTTTATAAAAAGAATACGAAATGATTAGAATACCTAAACTCTTTGGAGGTGACAAAAAGGACAAACGAGACCCATGAGAAAAGGAAAAAAAAAAAAATCACAGAGATTAAACAGAAGTTTTGTATTCTATCCCTTATTTTACGATAATTGAACGATAGTCGTATTAAATTTATTTAGTCTTTCTGTTTACATAAACAGTAAATATACACCTTATATTTCGACTTGAGCACCTTTGTCTTTGATCTTACCACTAAAGGTCCCTGACTTCCCACCCTTCTTAACCCTCTATAACCAGTCTCTCATATTTGAAGAAGGTCACTATTCTACTTATTCAAGATCTTTAGATTACATGTCGTACCACTGATATCAATTATTTTGACATAGTAAATGGACTTTCAACGATTCTGTCATCTAGAATTCACAAGAGTGATTTTTTATTTTACCACTCCACTATTTCCACAATTGGGATAACATCAACAGTTAAGTGTTGTATATGTACATAGTTTAGTAGAGTAACATGTGGAAATTGTATGTGTTACAATATACAGTTAATACAGAGTTATTCAACCTCTTTTTATAATGATCAAAATAGTACATCGAATCACTAAGAGTAACTCCGGTTAAAACGGGAGGACAAGGGTCCTATAAACCGTTACAGACCTCTGTAAAAACCATGTTGACCCTACCCTTGTCACGAGAACCGTATAGGTCTCTAGGACGATTTGTAGGATATCACGTGTTGAATCCGGGGGTGTTTTTTCTTGATGGACCGGAGTTTACAGTTAACACATCTCTGACTCTTTAGACCCATATTAACTTAGGTCCTTTGAACCTCAACATCAGAGTTAAGACGATGATTGGTTCAGTAAATTGTGAAGAGACCCGGAGTCAGAGGAGTAACGTTTTACTATTTAACTCAATGTACTAGAAATTACTTAAAAAGTCGTAGTTTTCGAATTTTTGGATACTTTGGAGTACTAACAGAGAAACAATAGTCTTTCTTCCCAAGGAACCGCTGAGGTCCAAAAAGAAACAAACCCATCGGAAGGTCTACTACATAAATGAAACAAAAAGTTCATTAAAAATAAAAAACAGTTTGATTATACATCTCTCTATAGATATATAGATCTATAGAAATTTCGGAAAATTTTAGACAAAACGTGTTTAGTCAAATTTATATTTAGAATAAAATAATAAAACTTATAGACTAAAAATTCCACCAAATTTTTAGAAGACATAGTATGAATACGGTAATTCGTTTGTCGTGTGAAATTCGGATAACAAATGAAACTTTTAAGACGTACACAAGCCCGATACACATAAGTCAAGAGGGTGTGTCGGCACATTCTTCGATCAGTTTCCCTATTAACCTAATAGTACCATGTACTATTAGAAGTGTGTGAGTAAAATCTGTGTATATCTAATCACTTGTGGTGTGTAATGTACAGTAAAGAGGTCTCTTTGACCAACATAGTAAGGATGTCTTTAGAGTGAATTTTTTTGTGTACACCCCTACAAAAGAGTCCGTCAAGTTCGTCATTTCACCAGGAATGAAACATGACTTTTCATTACTAAGGAAATTCTCGTCGACAAGACCAAGAAGGACAGATAGAACCATGACATACGGTTAGTAACAAGATACGTGATTTGGTTATCGATCTAAAATATAACACGGAATGTCGACGTAGTGTGGGTAAAATGTCCCCTTCTTTGTCTTCATACACTTAACGGGGTTTAATGTATCGACTCTTCATCAAACGAGTCACACCTTTCAAGAAGTTTTACAGTAAAATAGCTAAACTATAAACATGTGGACTTTCATTATATTATCACACACAATTAATATTGAGTCAAATTTTTTTTTTTTGTAAAGTAGTTTTATAACCTTTTTAGAAGACCGTAGAACACTCGTCCCTAGTCGTTTGAAAGACGACACAGGGTCTATTATCTATAAAATCCGAAACACCCAGACAGTGTCGTGAGTTTAAACGATAACATAGTGTTTTCGTCGATATCTATCATGTATTTACTTACTCATACCGATACAAGGTCATGTTGAAATCTTTTTTTTATATCGTTGGACTTTAAACCGTACATCCGGTATCCAACAGGTAGGGACGAAGACTTGTAAGGAATTCCAAAATACTGGGACGAACCATATATGTAAACGGGAGGTAAAACGGGAAACCCTCGTATCGATTCAATTTTGAACGTAATCTATGAAATCATTCTCATGTGAATTTTGAGACCCGAGAAGTCTAATGGTCTTTAATTGGGGGACTTAATAAGATGGTGTCGGATCCGTGACTAGACTAAACGAGATAAGATCGGGGTGGAAACCGGGAAAGTGTTTTCGACTGTGTGTCTGAAAGGTCTTTCGATAAACTACACCTTACGTCTTGTCAACCGAATATCACCGGATACTGATAGATAAGTGACGGGACCATTGAAAAAGGGTCCACTCATCCACGGGACGGGAAGGAAGTGTCTCGAAAAACGATCAGTACCGTATGTTTAACACCTATAGGAAACGAAAACCTTATCTATTCAAGGTCGTTCGGACCGATCTTTTCCCTTTTTTCTTAAAAGGTTGATAGTGAAACATTAACCTGTACCTAAGTAAACCTACTTTTAGTAGAATCGTCTGGTTTATGTGAAAACCACTTTCTGTCGGACAACGTCCTTCTCTTGTGAACCCGTTCTAAAACTTCAGAATCGACGGTAATGATGGTTGAATTGGTGTCACAAATACCGAAACCCGTTCAGTGAAGGGGGGACACTCGGAACCCAAAAAGTAGAAACTCTACCTCGATTACCAATGTTAATAAGGAGTCCCAAGAAGACTTTTGATTTCCTCTATTACCTATACTTTCACCGGGTCGTGACGGTGTACATTTTTACTACCTTATTAACTCTACTCACCTGGTAATCAGACTTTTTCACGACTTTTAGATGACGAAAGTGAAAATAACGAAAAAACGTTGTGAAACATCATTAATCAAAGATAATTTAATCTTTTCATTAGGAACCGAGAAACTACTCAAATGGATATCATTTCCATGGTCAAATGGGAATTTTGTAATCAAGTTTAAAAAAAACATTACGTCTCAATGAACCCAGACTGACCTTGGTGTCAGGAGTATCGGCGGAAAGAATCAGTAAGACAGGAAGTAGAGTAGAAAAAATATGAAAGAAAAGATGGGTTCTGTTTCAAATTCCGTTTCTTATAGGACGACACTAGAATTCTGTTCGTACTACTATTGAATGGGTGTTCTTTAAAGAACTCACGGATTAACACACTTCTTGTCTCATCTTAGGAACCAGAGTCTCTTGAGTCAGATCTAGATACGACAGGTAATACATCAGTGATCGTTGTGTGTTGATACCTAGTGTACTTCACAGTGATCAAGATTATCTTTACATTCCCTGCCACATTCTCCACTTCTCTTAATAGGTCACCTTCCATAAGTTTATCTACTCCTAATCCACAAATAATTTTTTCTCCCGATATTTAGTAATTCCTTTCATCATACACACTGTAATGAACGAGGATATAAGAAACGAGAAGTGGATAAACACCGTAACTACTTACATAGAGTAGAGACACAATATGTCCATTTCAACGATACATCTATGGTATAAAAAAATGAAAGTGAAGAGTGTGACTTATGGATGTATAGGTATTCTCATGTCCTGTTACCCCCTGTTATACCAAGAAAACGATGTACCTTTTATGTTCTCCAAGTCACCTATCTAAGTACAGTGCCACTCAAGTGGTGACTTTAATCTGGGACTCTTACCCAAACTAAATTCACCGATTAATCCTTCGACCTAAATAAAGTGAATTAAGTCCTTCGAGTAAACCCGTTAAAGATACAGTGGGTATTACACTAACTTACTTTCTCGGATACAAACAGAAGGTCAATGATGTCACATTCTCGGAACTCCTCCCTCTGTCTAAAAACAAGTAGAGACAGAGAGAGGAGGACACGTATCGTGGTTTGTCCACGAGTTATTTATGAATAAATGTGATACTTATTATCCTCAGGTACTTCAAATGATAAACTGTTTCCCTGTATTAACATTTCCGTTAAAAATGATGAATTCGATGTACAGTTAAAAGTAAAATCTCTAAGTGATATAACTAATAAAGTTTTATTCAAACTTTGATTTACTGTTCAGACTTTCTACTTCACTAAAATGAATAAAATAAAAAGAGTTTGTACTAAAAACGTACAGTAACACGTCTCTTTAACAATTTAATACCATATGAACATTATACCTTATAATATGTCGGTGATTTAGTCCTTCTATACGTATATGACTGTGTGACGTAACAACTCATATAATGGTATACATTTTATCACACACTTCGTCCCGTGGGTTTCAACTACGAGACCCCGTTGAGTCTCCCTACCCCATTCCTCCCTCCACCCTCCCACCAAGTCCTACCACCCTGTGTACATATGGGTACTGACTAAGTACAACTACATACCGTTTTTAGTGGTGTTATCACACTTCATTAATTGGAGGTTAATCTTATTTATTTATACATAAAAATTTTTCTTATAAAGTTTAGTTAAACAATTCATAGTAGACTCAAACATTTTTTTATTTTAGTGATGTAAACTTACATGTATACATGTATACAAATATACATATATTCGTTTCGAAACCATCTTATATAGAGTGTAAAAAGAATTTCACCTAGGAGGACTCCTCACCCTACCTTCTCTCGACCCAGAGTCACAAATATAATATGTGGGACATAACAAACTCAAAATCTTGTTACTAATACTTAATGAGTACATTAATTTTTTTAACAAAATTTTAAGACCATGATTTTAATCTCGTCCAGTTACGTTCAAAATTTGTTCCGTTTTCATTAATCCTCTCTTGTTTATCTAGAGGCTAACTTAATCCGTAAACCCCATGTACAAATAGATAATCAAGTCACTACTAGTGAATGTTTTCTTCTAAGAAGTTGTTTACGACGGATCAAGAAATTCTATTAAAAAGATTACTGTAACAAAAACCCATTTTACTACATAATACATAAAAATCAATAAATTCAAATTTCATCCGCACGACGTTAAGTACCCCAGCGTTTCTCAGTCTGTACTGACTCACTCACTTGACTTGACTTGACTTGACTTTCATTTAGTTTACCAATAAAGTCCGTCTATTAGTAGTTTTATGTACCTTATTATTCTCCAATGTGTCCTCAAGTGTCAGACATGGAAAAAGAACAATTAATAAGTAGTGAATTCCTTATATTCGTGTAAAACCCGTGGGACATTCAAAAAACTATGATTTTCGATACATAGAACATTTTTAAATAAATATAGAATCTTAATTATTAAATCCTATATCTTAAATTTAGTATCATAAAGTCTCAACTTTCTTTAGAACTTGTGGTAGATGAGTCAGGTTGGATATACTGTGAACTTTAGAGGAACGTCATCCTTTATTGTTTATGTCTCATCCGTAAGTTGTTACATCAATAAATTAATAAGTCTCTTCTCTAAAAAACTCAGAATGACATATCATCTACGAAAATTTAATAAATATTATTTTTAAATCTAATAACGAAACGAGAAATATCTGGACGTCTTGTAACAAAAATTTTTCAAAGAAAAAGTCTAAGTTTACAAATGTGATACCTGAGGAAGTAACCTAAGTAAAAAATCGAGAAATAGTCGTTCACATCAAAGAACTTTCCATGTGGAAATTGGGTGTTCTTATCACATCTCTCCAGTTACTCTTCATCTTGGTATATGTCCAAGTTTACTTACCCTCGAACATCCATTGAGTCAGGTTGAGGAAGTAAAATAGATACCCACTCGGGTGTCTGACCGTCTCTGAACGAGTTTCAGTGTGTCATACAGTCTTCTCCTGAATTAAACCAGACAACGGAAGACGAAATCACTCGAAGAACACGACTATAAGTGTGTTCAAAGTTCAGGGGAAAACGTAATACGGAACTGGTATCATTAAACAGGACTTTTTATACCGTTATTCAATACATACCCATCTAATGTACTTATACATAGTAAGAGTACTAATACAATATACCGTACTGACTGAAATTCTTCCCAGATTAGTATGTTTGAAAAATTTTCGTCTCTGAAAATAAATGGTTTATTATCTTATCTTTCTCTAAACTTAGAATTTTCACCAAAATACGATAAGACAGTTTAGTAAGGTAGGAGCGGAAGAGGGTGTCTCAGGTTTTCTGACAAGATATGTAGACACCGAGAAAACGACAACTTTGTACATATAATAGTATACACTTTGTCTGGTGGTCAGGTCCAAGCAACGTACTCTGTCCCACGAGTCCCGACCGCATGACCCTACTGGGTCTCCCTACCATACCCCTCCCTTCACCCTCCTCCCGAGTTCTACCACTTGTGTAAATATGGGTACCGACTAAGTACAGTTACATACCGTTTTGGTGATGTTATAACATTTCATTCATCGGAGGTTAATTTTATTTATTTAAAAATTTTCACTAAAATACCCGGTTATGACCGAACTTCTATCTTTCTCGGTGTACTTCTCATTTCACCGAAAATCCTTACTAGAGGTCGACTGTCGGTTGTTCTTTTACCCCTGGAAGTTAGATCTTGATGTCTCTTTATTTAAGACAGTTGTTGGTTACTTTAACGTTCATCTAAGAATGGGGTCTTAGAGTATATTCTCTGGTCAGACCAAGTGGAACTAAAACCGGAACAGTCTGGAACTCGTCTCTTGGGTTGACGAGGGTGGTCCTGAAGACTGTATGTCTTGAAACTCTAGTATTTACAGACAATAAAATCAGAAGATTCAAACACTATCAAACAATACGTCGTTATATTTTTAACTTTGTACATGGTACACCAGATTCCGTTCGGTAAATAGTTGAAATACACGGAGTCAAAGGAAAACGGACAGTATAACCTTTATTAGATATGACGAAACTTTAACATTAACCCTTCGCACTGAGGGTGTCATTACTCTGTATAATAAATAAAATCACAATAATGATTCTTGTTAAAATAAGAGGGTCCGGACATTTTTACGAAAAGTACTTACTTTTTTTTTTTTTCATTTCTTTATATTAACTTGGGATGCATCTTAAAGGGTGTGACACTAGAATCCTATTGGTCTAGTATATGGACGTCAAGATGACATCGTCTCTTTTATACCTTGGACATTTTGACAAGTAAGTATAGTATATGAATAACTCTTGAGTCCGACATGGACAGTGACATCATTTGAGACATCTACTATATTTTCCCTTTTCTTATTCTGTACCAGAACCGAAAGTTCATTGTGTATTCCATCATCTTCTCTCTTCTATACCTCAGTATGATCGATATGAGGTTCAATCCGTAACGAGCTACGAAACTCTACTTGTTTGTTTCAAACAACTCTCAAGTCTCTTCCAACGAATACTTGATTGACCCAGAATTTCTTGTCACTCCTAAACTTATCGTTCCCTGTCTCTTCCTTTTCTTAAGATCGAACTCCCCTCTTGTATTCGTTTCTATCCCTTATTGTTCATCAAGTCATATTGACTTCACATTCTTCGCATTGTCCTTTACTCAAATCTTCTTATATAACCCCGGTCTAGTATCTTCTAACACTAAAGACACAATTCCTTAGACCTGTAATAGTATACAAAAAACTTGTTTTCTCACTCGACTAGTCTAAATATTAAATCTTTCTTTTAAGACAGTCGGTACCCCTATTCCCAACGACCACTTTAAATTTTCCGTTGATCCGACTGATCTTTTTCCGTTAAATCCTTTCTCTCTTTCCTTTCTACTATTTTAGTACTGAATCCTCTCCCCAATCTCCTCTCTCCTCAGTGACTCCTTTTTACCTGTGTCGTTCCTCCGTTACTAGTTCTCCAAACATTTCACGACTCTATCCATCTTCCGTGTGTCGATCCTTTATAGTCAGTCCTACTACCACCTCTTGTCTTTCTCAGTTTCTGTTCTTGTGAAAATATACGTTACACTGTCCTCGTCGTGAACGTAGGTTATAGGTCGACGAGAAACAAACAAAAAAAAAAAGTTAACCTCCTATTAATGAAATGTTATTTTAAACGTGTTATTAAACACTAAAAAAAACCGGTACGTAGTTATACTACATATCTATATGTACACAGGGGGGTAAGACTTAAGGGGAGGATGAAGGGAGGTGTGGGATAGGGAGATCCAACAGTGTCTGGTGGTTGAAACCAACGGGACGAAGTACGTAACTTGAGTGTGACCAGTAGATAAAATGTATACCATAACATGTACAAAGTTACGACAAGAGGCTTTAGTAAGGTGGGAGCGGAAGAGGTTGACTCAAGTTTTCAGACAAGAAATACAGACATAGACGAAATGACGGGACGTACATCCTAACAGACATGGTAGAAAGATTTAAGGTACGACGACGATTCAACGAAGTCAGTACACACGGTGGGGTATCTACCGTCGGGTGGTCCGAGGGGGTAGGGACCCTAAGAGGTCCGTTCTTGTGACCTCACCCAACGGAAAAGGAAGAGGTTACGTACTTTCACTTTTCACTTTCACTTCAGTGAGTTAGTACAGGTAGAGAAACGATGAGGTACCTGACGTCGGATGGTCCGAGGAGGCAGGTACCTTAAAAGGTCCGTTCTCATGACCTCACCCCACGGTAACGGAAGAGGTGATTTAAGGTTTATATACCCAATTATATGTCATAAACAGAAAGACAAAGACTGAATGAAGTGAGGCATATTATCCGAGATCCGAAGTAGGTAGAGTAATCTTGGCTGAGTTTACGTAAGGAAAAATATTGACTCATTATAAGGTAACACATGTACATGGTGTTGAAGGAATAGGTAAGTAGACAGTTACCTGTAGATCCAACGAAGGTACAGGATCGATAACGTTTCTCACGACGTTACTAGTAACCCCATGTACACATAAAAAGTTAAGAACAAAGGAGTCACAACTAACTTCCGATCCTCAACCCCACATCATATTCACACAAAGTCCGGTCAGTCAAGTCAGTGAGTCATCACAGACTGAAACACTGGGGTACCTGACGTCGTGTGGTCCGGAGGGACAGGTAGTGGTTGAGGGCTCCAAATGAGTTTGAGTACAGGTAACTCAACCACTACGGTAGGTCGGTAGAGTAGGAGACATCAGTGGAAGAGGAGGGTGGGAGTTAGAAAGAGTCGTAGTCCCAGAAAATCTAAAAGTCGAAGTTGTAGTCAGGAAGGTTACTTATAAGTCCTGACTAAAGGAAATCCTACCTGACCAACCTAGAGGAACGTCAGGTTCCCTGAGAGTTCTCAGAAGAGGTTGTGATGTCAAGTTTTCGTAGTTAAGAAGACACGAGTCGAAAGAAATATCAGGTTGAGAGTGTAGGTATGTACTGGTGACCTTTTTGGTATCGAAACTGATCTACAGACCTGGAAACAACTGTTTTACTACAGAGACGAAAAATTATACGACAGATCCAACCAGTATTGAAAGGAAGGTTCCTCATTCGTAGAAAATTAAAGTACCGACGTTAGTGGTATACGTCACTAAAACCTCGGGGGGTTTTTTATTTCAGTCGGTGACAAAGAGGTAAATAAACGGTACTTCACTACCCTGGTCTACGGTACCAGAATCAAAAGACTTACAACTTGAAATTCGGTTGAAAAAGTGAGAGGAGAAAGTGAAAGTAGTTCTCCGAGACATCAAGAAGTGAAAGACGGTATTCCCACCACAGTAGACATATAGACTCCAATAACTATAAAGAGGACCGTTAGAACTAAGGTCGAACACGAAGTAGGTGGGGTCGCAAAGAGTACTACATGTGACGTATATTCAATTTATTCGTACCACTGTTATATGTCAGAACTACATGAGGAAAAGGACAAACCTTGGTCAGACAAAAAGGTACAGGTCAAGATTGATAACGAAGGACTGGACGTATGTCTAAAGAGTTCTCCGTCCGGTCCACCAGACCATAAGGGTAGAGAAAGTCTTAAAAGGTGTTAACTAACACTGGGTGTGTTAGTTTCCGAAACCGTATCAGTTATTTCGTCTTTATCTACAAAAAAAGACCTTGAGAGAACGAAAAAGTTACTAGGTCGTCTACAACCGTTAAACTAGAGACCAAGGATACGGAAAAAATACACACACATATATGTGACGAAGACCCTCACTTTCACCCGACGTCTACTCCGTTCCGGTGACGTCACTTTAGACTCGGTAGTCGTGAGTGGACGAGATACCTCTCCGGAATCTTTAAACCTAGTCAAGGGACCCGAAGTGGGGTAATATTTGTCAGTATATCCTACTGAGACAAAGTTTTACGGACTTCCAATAAAAAGCTTAGGTGTAAATAAACAAGACTCAGATAAGATTTTCTAAAAGATTAAGAGACGAACTGTGTACCGTACATATCGGACTAGGTAACCTTTTATCCATGGTGAATATCCTATTTCGGAACCCTCTGAAGGGTTTATTTTATCAGATAACTTCCTAAACATTGTATACTAGGGTCCTGACGGATATACCAGAGGACACACCGTTTACGTCTAAGAACCCGGGTGAAAGTCAGAATTACTCCGAGTCCTTAGTTGTAAACATAGTATGTGTATAGACAAAAGTCATTTGTATTTTTAAGAAATAAATAAGAATAAACAACAAACTTTAGAGGTTTATTTAATCAGTAACACGGTCTTATTAGTTTCGTTAATACTATGACTTATATAAAAAGACTTACTGTGGAAGAGGGTCTCTAAGACTATATATATATCACTATATATATATATGTGTATGACTATATATATATATATATATATATATATATATAGAGGGACGTAGATAGGACAAACTATTAATTTCAGATCTGATAAATGGATTTGTTACTCTTATCCTAGGGAATGACGACATTTTTTAAGAAAGAAATAAGAGTTGTTTAATACACACTGATTGTTATCTAGCTTAATTGGAATTACAATCGTATAAGTTGGTGACGGACTTCTTTAAACCAGGACTGGAATTTTCTTTGATTTCTTTTTCTTTTCTTTTCTTTCTTTTTAATAGGAAATGTAAAGAGAAAAAAAAAAAAAAGGCATTTTAAAAATATGAACAAGTCAACGACTCAGTACAGGTTGAGAAACACTAGGGTACCTGACGTCGTACGGTCCGAAGGGACAGGAAGTGATAGAGGGTCCCAAACGAGTTTGAGTACAGATGACTTAAACACTACAATAGGTTGGTAGAGTAGAAGACAGTGCCGAAAGAAAAGGACGGGAGTTAGAAAGGACCGTAGTACCAGAAAAGGTTACTCAATCGAGAGACGTAGTCCATCGGTTTCATAAGTTTCTCTAGTTAAAAATATGATGATCATCTTGTTAACAGTGACGCTCAGTGGTAACAGACGAAAGTCTCTTTCCGGACTGGACCACTACCATTGGTATGGTACAAAAGACTTGTAAGTAACGTTCCAACTAACAGTACCGGAGAAATCTTACCAGAGGAAGTGAAATCAAGGAGTCCCTGGTGCCACCTATTTCCTTAAAATTCCCAACCTTGACCAATTCATTTTAGGACTTTATTAATCCTATCCTCGACAAAGAAAGTCTAAATCAATCCATTCTTAGAGTTACGTGACCCTTCGTGAAGTCGGAGTCCGTAAGGGTTTCCTAAGAAGCTCACTGGACATAATATCCCCTGTGACAATCTTAAGGGACAATTAAAATTCCCTTCTACATACGGCTCACAACCCTACTGAGTGGGAAAAACGAACCTACCAAAGTGAAAGTGACACCTGTCTATCTGAGACGTATCCCGGTTGAACAACATGTGCACACAAGTACAGTGGAACCTCGGAAGAAATACTCTTTCGTAAACACCTCACTAAACCGCGAAACAAAATGTTGGTGAGGCGTCCGACGTTTTACCATTGGACCGGAGAAATAAACAGATTCTTTTAGTCAAAAAGAGGAGGAACAGAAGTAACCGAAGGTTCGTCGTTTTCTTATTGAGTTCCTTCGGAATACTAAAAGAAGGTAGACAGACAGAACTCTGGTAAGTCCTTAACACGTCCTTGTGGTTTAGATTTCAAATAGTCAAACATAAACGGGGTTGACCTGTACACTAAAAGACAAAACAAACAAACAAACAAACAAACAAAAAGTCTATCGTATTGACTGTCTATTAACCATGAAGAAGTGACTCCACTGAATTAGGTTACTCGAACGAACGGTACATTGTCCGTGGACACGATCCGTAAGAGAATTCCCTCTACTCTGTTTAAAGACAGGAGAACCATAAAAGTCAGACTGTCCCATGTGTTTGTATTTGTTTATCGACGAAAAATTTATACAGTATCACATACACCTATATTGTATGACTTTTACACTCCCTTTGTATGACTCCCTTTCTCACTATTACCATACAAAGGTCTCCCCCCAGTTCAACTCCCTTCTTCCCATGAGATCTGTCCCTTTGATCGTCTCTTAGTACGATCATGTAACTCAAACTCCCTTACCGTTTATCGGGTCACAAAGTATTCGTCTTACGACCATCAATAATCCAATATTCCCCGAAACCTACAGTAGTACTTCCGAAACTTAAATAGTACACCTATGTCAGAGTCTTCTGAATTTTATTAAAAAATTAATTACTTTTTTTATTAAAACTCGTTAAAAATACATGTTCTGTGACGTATTTCACTCATAATGGAAGATTCTGTAATCAAAAGAGGTGACTCCAACCCAACAAAAATCAAACGTACAGGAATCTTTCTAAAATTCATCTTTACACTGGGACTCTAAAACGTGAAATCTTTCTACTGTCACCACTTTGATCTCCCGATGACGGATGTGATCAGACATATACCCGTCTTTTCCTACCCGTCATACAACAAAAAAAAAAAAATTATCAAGATCTCTAAAGTTTATGTATTTTAAACTTATTTTATCAAGTCCGTATATCAAGTGTATATACTTATGTTTTTTTGATGCACAACAAAAACTTTTTTGAACTTTGAACCTTAACCTTATAATCTCAACTTCGGGACTGTGATAACGTGATGAAAACTTAGGTATCCTTAGAACGAGAAGAAAAAAAAAAAGTAAGTTATATTTAAATAAATTAACCTCCAATTAATGAAATGTTATAACATAACCAAAACGGTATTGGAATTGATATTTTACTCTCAAACTTTAAACGATCAATGAAGGATCTCAATACCCCTTGTTAACTCTATTATGTACACTTTCTCACATGAAATGTTTATGACCAATAACTCCATTGACAATGATTTATATGACCTATAACACGGACAGAGTGTCTTGACAATCCTCGTAGTTTTCCTTATTACCTAAACTTTCGTGAACCAATTGAAATTTACACTAAGTTTACAATTCTTAGTTACTTTTATTATTTCGTTATGTAAGATGTAGGTCTACAAGACAGAGGTGACACTGAGTACATGAGTAAGTCTTGACACGTCTACTTAGAGGTGAATTACAAGTGTCCGACCTAGAGTGTACATTGTCTTAGTTTACCCTAGTTTTCTAAGATACGTAATCGAATCGAGGACAGTTTCAAACCGAGACCCTAATTGTCTCGTGGATAAGATGTACCTCTTCCTTTACCGTTGGGTGAGGTCATAAGAACGGACCTCTTCAGGTACCTGTCTCCTCGGACCATCCGATGTCAGGTACCCCAGTGTTTCTCAACCTGTACTGACTTACTGAAGTGAAGTGAAGTGATAAGATGGACTCGACAGTGTCTGTAACGCGAGTGTAAGTCAATGGAATGGACACATGTACGATTTAAACCCATGTCCGGGCGTACAGGTTGTCTTTAAGGTTCAAAGGAATATAAGTTTAACTGGTCTATGTTTAGTAGTTCAAAACATGGATCGTTCCGGTGTCCAAAAAGTTGTCTATCGTTAGTGGTAACTTTGGTCCGTATTAGACCTTTAGGTAAAAGTATAACGAATACTAGTCACCTTTATGGAATGGTCCGTCTGGGGTGGTACCACACGACAAAGGTCACCTTAATTGTCAGTGAACCTTTAAGACGGAAATAGATACTCTAATGTCTATCTCCCCTTTTTGGTCTCGTCGACGGTAGCAATGAAAATTTTAAGAATCTATTTCTGTGAAAGTTTGAGAAGATAAGGTGACAAGTAAAGTGGTTCAGTTGTCTTCGGGACGTCATTAAGAGAGAGGTAAGAGAAAATAAAATTAAAGTAACCTTGAATTCAATGAGACCGAAAACCAAGAGGAACAACAAGTCAGCGATTCAGTACAAGTTGAAAAACACTGGGGTAACTGACGTCGTGTGGTCCGAAGGGACAGCAAATAATAGAGGAACTCAAAAGAGTTTGAGTGTAGGTGACTCAACTACTACGGTAGGTTAGTAGAGTAGGAGAGACGTGGGAAGAGGAGGACGGGAGTTAGAAAGGGTCGTTGTCCCAGAAAAGGTCACCCGACCGAGAAACGTAGTTCACCGGTTTCATAACCTCGTAGTCGAAGTCGTAGTCACGAAGATTACTTGTAAGTTCTAACTGAAGGAGATCCTAACTGACCAAACTACAGGAACGACAGGTTCCCTAAGAGTTCTCGGAAGAGATCATGGTGTTAAGTTCTGAGTTAAGAAGCCGTGAGTCGGGAGGAATACCAGGTTGAGAGTGTAGTCATGTACTGATGACCTTTTTAGTATCGAAACAGACATACCTGGAAACAACCGTTTTACTACAGAGACGAAAAGTTACGTGACAGATCCAAACAGTATCAAAAAGAAGGTTCTTCGTTCGTGGAAAATTAAAGTATCGACGTCAGCCGTAGACGTTACTAAAACCTCGGGTTCTTTTCTTTTAGACAGTGACAAAGGTTACAAAGGGGTAGATAAACGGAACTTGACTACCCTGTCCCATGGTACTAGAGAGAAAATACTTACAACTCAAAATTCGGTTGAAAAAGTGAGATATCAAATTGGAAGTAGTCCTCTGGAAAATAAAGGGGAAGTGAGAGACGGTAATCTCACCATAGTAGACGTATGGACTCTAACAAATATAAAGAGGACCGTCAGAACTTTGGTCGAACACTAAGTAGGTCGGGTCGTAAGGCGTACTACATGAGACGTATCTTCAATTTATTCGTCCCACTGTTATCCATCGGAACTACACGAGGAAAGGGTTAAACCTTGGTCAGGTAACAAAGTACAGACCAAGATTGACAACAAAGAACTGGACGTATGTCCAAAGAGTCCTCTGTCTATTCATTCCATTAGACCATAAGGGTAGAGGTCTTCTTAAAAGGTCAAACAACACTAGGTGTGTCAGTTTCCGAAATCCTATTACTTCGTCATCTACAAAAAGACCTTAAGGAAACGAAAAAGATACTAGGTCACCTACAACCAGTAACTCGAGACTAAGGAGACGAAAAAGATTTAAGTCGACCATGTGGACCTTCAGGAACCAAGTGTATGGTAGCTTCAAATCGAACTTCCTAAAACTCGTAATGGAATGATCGTACACTTTACTCCAGTTAAAATACCGTCAAACTTGTAAGAGACTACAACGGGAAACTTAAAAGGTATAAACGACTGTATGACTTACGTCACAAATTGTCGTAGTAGAAATACTAAAATTTATCGAGTCGACCTTAAGGTAGTGCGGGTGATGGAAACGAACATCATTACAAAGGATTCCGGGTAAACTGAAGTGTGAGGGTAAACTGATAGTAACTAGTACAGTATAAAAATTTGACAATGAAAACTCCTGTTCTGTAACACTTCTCATACTAACAGACAGAGAAATGAGAACTGTTTCTTTTAATCTAGTAAATTTCTCTATGAGATAACCGACTTAACTACTCAGTCATAATCACTTGGATTACGTATAAGTTCTTAAAACATGGTTTTCTCAACTTTAAGGTTCGACATCACATTAAAAATTTTTTCCAAATTCTACCTTTTTATTGTTTTCTTTTAATTTTTACCCATTTTCAACAGTGATCAATGGATTAGTGGGTCAATTTTAATAGAAAGTACAAATATGTTTGTAAATAGGAAATATTAAAACACATAAATAGGTACATTGGACAAAGATGTAGACGAAATATATTTTGTACAAAAACAGTACCAAATTAAGAAAATATAAAACAGAAAATTTTAAAGTCAAGGTGTTAGAGTAATCGGTGTTTATTCTCGAGTTATCACAGAATCTATGCCAAAACCTGACACGTCTATATATTGTATAGTTAGTTGTCTCTTTCAAGATATCCCCTTATACACAACGGTTACAGATCAGTGATTCAACACAGGTCGAGAAAACACTGGGGTACTTGACATCGGAGGGTCCTAGGAGAGAGGTACCCCGAAGGGTCCGTTTTATGACCTCACCTAATGGTAAGGGAAGAGATCTCCTAGAAGGGCTAGGTCCCTAGTTTGGACACAGAGGACGTAACCGTCCACCTAAGAAATGGTGACTCACTGGTCCCTTCTGGTATTACTTCATACTTTTCACTTCAGTGAGTCGACACAGACTGGGAAACGGTGGGGTACCTGACATCGGAAGATCCGAAAAGGTAGGTACCCTAAAAGGTCCGTTCTTATGACCTCACCAAACGGTAAATAATGAGGTCCCCTAGAAGGGTTGGGTCCCTAACTTGGGTCCAGAGAGCATGACGTCCGTCTGAGAAATGGTCGACTCGGTGGTCCCTTCATGTTGTTATCTCATTTAAACGGTATTATACGATTTGGTAAAAAGATAATAACTCATAGATGGGAGGTCTCTGCGAACTTCCCGAGTTTGTTTGGAACACGTGTGGTCCTGGGTCTCTGGGGTTTCTCTTACTCGGTCTTGACACAGACTCACAGAGGACGTCTCTATACCCAGTCATCACGTGAGTACGTCCCCGTCTCCGAGACCCACGTCATCTGAACCCATACCGTATTCGGTAATTGGGGTGGTATCTTAGCGGTCTTGAATACGTCCTGACTACTTTGTCTGAGAACCTCCCGTGTTTGTTTTCGAACATACGTGGTCCTGGGTTCTCTTTCCTCGTCACTGTGGTGTTCTCTGACTGGGTTTGAACGGGCACTCACATGTCCTCAGAGACCACCTCCGCATCCATTCGCCTCCGGACAACGTCCAACCCCCGGGACTCACGTCGTCACGGACGTACCTTGGAAGACTTCCTCCAACTGTAATAAAAGTAATGGAGGTGGTATCAAACCGGAGTCCAGTTTGTTATCCTTCCCTTGTGTCGGGTCGGGTAGTTGTCTTTTAACCTAATTTCTAAATGACTCGTACCGGGACGGGTAGTCTTGTTCTGGATCAAAGGGAGATTCAGTCAGAGATGGTAGTCCTTCGAAGGTATTAGGAGAATTAAAAGAGGTAGTCTCCCGTCTTTCTTACTTTTGGTGTCAGTGTCTTTTGATTGGTTAGACTAGTGTACCTTGTGTCGGAACAAATTGAGTCACTTTGATACTCGGTACGACACATCCCGGTGGGTTCTGTCTGCCCAGTACCACCTCTCAAGACTGTTTTGCATCAGGTGACCTCTTCCGTTACCGTCTGATGAAGTCATAAAAAAAGAACTTTTGTTGGGGTACTTGTCATACTTTTCCGTTTTTCTATCCTGTTACTTTCTACTTTAGAGGTCCAATCATCCACGGATTATACTATGACCTCTACTCACCTCTTTATTGAGGTCTTTCTTACTTCTCTACCTCTCTATTGTGGTTCAACACCTACACTGACCACTACCTTCACTTCAGACTCCGACATTTCTCGTTATAACGAGAAATTATTATTATATTATTATAATATTATAATAAATTATAATATATTAATAATAAATTATTATTAATATAATAATAAATTATTATTAAATTATTATAAATAAATAAATTATTTATTGGACCTTACAATCCAGGTGTTTAGTTCCGTTTAATCTTCACCAGTTTGTCCTCTAACGTTCTCACTTGTAATTGTAAAATTCTTAGTCACTTGATTTTACCTGACCCTATGCATTTAAATTGAGTCTACTGGTAAAACGATGGTACCCGTTCTTAGGGAATCTTCTTTACTTCATCGGTAGTCTCAGTTGTTTTCTCAGACTTTACGTCATGAACCTACGTCAGAGTTTTTCCTGTCTAACTAGAGATAAACAAAGATTCCGTTTGGTAAGTTTAGTGTCATAAGGTTCAGATGCGGGACTGGTCATTACGACTTCTTCGACTTCAACTTGCCAAGATACTTCTGGATGTTCTGGAAGATCTTGATTGTGGGGGTTTTCTATAGGAAAAGTAATATCCCCTGACCTTACGTTTTCATGCTTCAGTTCTCGATGGACCTCATTGTCCGTTTAAACCGGGACCTCATGTTTTACTTCGTCCTGTTTCCGATTGTCTCAAAAGGGTTCTCTTACGTAACCAGTATCGTTTGTGGAAGATGGTTGTTGTGTTCTCTTCTGAGATGTGTATCTGAGGTGGTCTTCCAGTTATGGCTTTAGTCTAACTAATATAAGAAACGTCCGTTTCTACCTCTTAAAGATATGTCAGTCGTTTTTGTGATGACCCTCGACTGACAGCGAGTCTAGTACTTGAGGAATAACGGTTTAAGTTTGAGATTAACTTCTTTCATACCTTTTGGTCATCTGGTAAATCAAGTCAACGAGTCAGCACAGGTTGAGAAACGCTGGGGTACTTAGCGTCGTACGGTCCGGAGGGACAGGTAGTGGTTGAGGGTCTCAAGTGGGTCTGAGTGCAGATAAATCAGTCACTACGGTAGGTCGGTAGAGTAGGAGCCAACAGGGGAAGAGGAGGACGGGGGTTCGGGAGGGTCGTAGTGTCAGAAAAGGTTACTCAGTTGAGAAACGTACTCCACCGGTTTCATGACCTCAAAGTCGAAATCGTAGTAAGGAAGGTTTCTTGAGGGTTCCGACTAGAGGAAGTCTTACCTGACCAACCTAGAGGAACGTCAGGTTCCCTGAGAGTTCTCAGAAGAGGTTATGGTGTCAAGATTTCGTAGTCAAGAAACCTCGAGTCGGAAGAAGTGTCAGGTTGAGAGTGTAGGTATGTACTGGTGTCCTTTTTGGTATCGGAACTGATCTACCTGGAATCAGTCGTTTCATTGTAGAGACGAAAACTTGTACGACAGATCCAACCAGTATTGAAAAGAAGGTTCCTCATTCGCAGAAAATTAAAGTACCGACGTCAGTGGTAGACGTCACTAAAACCTCGGGGTTCTTTATTTCATACTGTGACAAAGGTGACAAAGGGGTAGATAAAGCGTACTTCACTACCCTGGTCTAGGGTACTAGAAGCAAAAGACTTACAACTCGAAATTCGGTTGAAAAAGTGAGAGGAGAAGGTGAAAGTAGTTCTCCGAAAACTCAAGGAGAAGTGAAAGACGGTATTCCCACCACAGTAGACGTATAGACTCCAATAACTATAAAGAGGTCCGTTAGAACTAAGGTCGAACACGAAGTAGGTCTGTTCAAAAAGAGTACTACATGAGACGTATATTCAATTTATTCGTCCCACTGTTATATGTCGGAACTGCATGAGGAAAAGGATAAACTTTGGTCAGAGAACAAGGTACAGGTCAAGATTGACAACGAAGGACTGGACGTATGTCTAAAGAGTTCTCCGTCCAGTCCACCAGACCATAAGGGTAGAGAAAGTCTTAAAAGGTGTCAAATAACACTAGGTGTGTCAGTTTCTGAAACCGTATCAGTTGTTTCGTCTTCATCTACAAAAAGACCTTGAGAGAACGAAAAAGGTACTAGGTCACCTACAACCGTTAAACTAGAGAATAGGGAGACGGAAAAGATTTTGGTTGAACTTGTAGTCCTTCAAGTGCCAAGTGCATAAGGACCTCTTAAAACTCGTAATCAAATGATCGTACACTCTACTCACGTTAACACGTCATCAAACTCGTAAGAAACCATAACGGAAAGAAACCCTAATCTTACTTTTGACTGGAAAAGGTCAGGACACCGGTGACGACTCAAAAGGTTTAAACGACCGTATAACTTACGTTGTGAAAGTGTCGTAGCAGTAAGTCCCTAATATGTCACCTTCACCATTTCCCTAAGTTCCCTAATCTAGACTATTTCACGGACTTCTTGATACCTGTCTCCAAGGATTGTAACATGTCCTCCGTCCCAAGTTCTGTCAGGGGTTCTTTTTCTTTACGTTTTTCCGTTTTACTAACAGACTCCTTCGGAATGTTTATCGACTCTTTTCTTCTCTTCGTGTTCCGTTTCCTCTTTTCCTTTCTATATGGGTGAACTTACGTCTTCTCGTTCTCCCTATTCTTTCGGAAGAAGTCACCAGTTGTGTTTCTTAATCTCCTTTCGTTATCTTACCTTTCTGATATCTACAGAAGTTCTTTTAATCTCTATGGTTCCCTTATAAAATACGTTTCTACCCGTGTTATTTCCTGTCTTTACCACACCTGGATTGGCTCCTGGGGTTCTATAATTATTGTCCACCGTCCTTATGCGTCTTCTTAACATGTTTTTTTCTGGAAGTACTGGGTCTATTGGTGTTACCACAGGAGTAAGTGGCTCGGTCTGTAGGACCTTACCTTTCAGTTCACCCTGAATCCTTCGTAGTGTTACTTATTTCGATCACCTCCACTACCTTAAGGTCAACTCGATAAAGTTTAGAATTTTCTACTACGACACTTTCACGACGTGAGTTATACAGTTGTTTAAACCTTTTGAGTCGTCACCAGTGTCCTGAACTTTTCTAGTCAAAAGTAAAGTTAGGGTTTCTTTCGTTACGGTTTCGTACTGGTTTGATGACGTTTTAAAGTGAGTAGAGTGTGCGACAGTTTCAGTAAGAGTTTTAAGAGGTTCGGTCCGAAGTCGTCATGCACTTTACACTTAAAGGTCTACAAGTTCGACCTAAAGCTTTTCCATTTCCTTGGTCTCTAGTTTAACTGTTGTAGACAACGTAGTAGTTTTTTCGTTCTCTTATGGTCTTTTTGTAGATGAAGACGAAATAACTGATACAGTTTCGGAAACTGACACTCCTAGTGTTCTTTGAGACCTTTAAGAAGTTCTCTACCCTTATGGTCTGGTGGACTGGACGGAGAACTCTTTAGAGATACGTCCAGTTCTTCGTTGTCAATCTTGACCTGTACCTTGTTGTCCGACCAAGAGTTAGCCCTTTCTGATGTAATTCCGACATATAACAGTGGGACTAATAAATTGAAAATACGTCGCATATAGTACCCCTTACGACTACTTCGTGTTCGACCTGACTTCTAACGATCCTCTTTATAGTTATTGGAGTCTATACGTCTATTGTGTTGGAAATACCGTCTTTCACATCTCCTTGATTTCTCGGAGAACTACTTTTACTTTCTCCTCTCACTTTTTCGACCGAATTTTGAGTCGTAGGTTTTTTGATTCTAGTACCGTAGACCAGGGTAGTGAAGTACCGTTTTTCTACCACTTTGTTACCTTTGCCACTATCTGAAATAAAAGAACCGGAGGTTTTAGTTACGTCTACCACTCACGTCGGAACTTTAATTTTACGTGAACGAGGAACCTTCCTTTCGATACTATTTGAATATGTCACATAATTTTTCGTCTAACTATTGAAACGGCTATTTCCAGGTAGATCAGTTTCGATACCAAAAATCATCAATACTTATCCACACTCTCAACCTGATATTTCTTTCGACTCGTGGCTTTTTAACTTTGAAAAGTTGACAACACAACCTCTTCTGAGAACTCTCAAAGAACCTGACGTTCCTATAGTTTGGTCCGTTAGGATTTCCCTTAGTCAGGACGTCTAAGTAACCTTCCTAACTACGACTTCGACTTTGAGGTTATAAACCGGTGTACTACACTTCTTGACTGAGTAACCTTTTCTGGGATAACGACCCTTTCTCCTCTTCTACTGTCTCCTAGTCCACCAACCTGCTGTAGTAGCTGAACTACCTGTTCTCAAACACGTTCGAGGTCCTCGATCACTACCTGTCCCTTCGGACCACACGACGTCAGGTACACCAACGTACCTCAGCCTGTTCTGACTCGTTGACTTGACTTGTTCTTAAACTTATTTGTAAAGAGGTCTCTTCTATATGATTACTTTTTACGAGATATAATGATCTGTAATTCTTTACTTTTAGTTCTAGTATCACTTTATAGTGAACTTTAGGTGATCCTACCGTCATTATCAGTATTAGTATTAATATCAGTATACCTTTTATTCTTCGACAACAAGTCAACGTTTCAGCACAGACTGACATGATGGATTACTTGACGTCGTACGATCCGAAGGGACAGGAAGTGGTAAAGGGAGTCAAACGAGTTTTAGCACAGGTAACTCAGTTATTACGGTGGATTGGTAGAGTAGGAGACAGTGGAGGAAGAGGAGAATGGAAGTCAGAAAGGGTCGTAGTCCTCGAAAAAGGTTACTCAGTCGAACAGCGTAGTCCAGCGGTTTCATAATCTCGAAGTCGAAGTCGTAGTCAGGAAGGTTGCTTATAAGTCACAACTAAAGGAAATCCTAACTAACCTAGAGTAACAACAGGTTTCCTGATAGTTCTCAAAAACGGTCGTGGTGTCAAGTTTTGGTAGTGAAGAAACCGTGAGTCGAAAGATATTCCGGGTCGAGAGTGTAGGTATGTACTGAGGACCATTTTGGTATAGAAACTGATATGTCTAGAAACAGTCGTTTCACTACAGAGACGAAAAATCATGTGACAGATTAAAACAGTATCGAAAAAAGGGTTCCTCGTTCGTAGAAAATTAAAGTACCGATGTCAGGGTTAGGAATCACTAAAACCTCAGGTTCTATTACTTTAGACTGTGATAAAGGTGAAAAAGGGGTAGACAAACGGTACTTCACTACCCTGTCGTACGGTACTAGAAACAAAAAACTTACAACTCAAAATTCGGTCGAAAAAGTGAGAGAAGAAAGTGGAAGGAGTTTTCCGAGAAATCAAGGAGAAGTGAAAGACGGTGATTTCACCATAGTAGACGTATAGAATGTATCAACAATAAAGAGGGTCGTTAGAACTAAGGTCGAACTCGAAGTAGGTCGGACTGTAAAGTGTACTACATGAGACGTATCTTCAATTTATTCGACACACTGTTATGTGTCGGAACTACATGAGGAAAGGGTTAAACTTGGTCAGACATCAAGGTACAGGTCAATATTGACAACGAAGAACAGAATGTATGTCGAAAGAGTCCTCCGTCAATTCCACCAGACCATAAGAGTAGAGAAATTCTTATAAGGTGTCAAACGACACTAGGTGTGTCAGTTTCCGAAATCAAATCAGTCACTTCGTCTTAAACTACAAAAAGACCTTAAGAGAATAAAAAGGATACTAGGTCTTTAACAACCGTCAAACTGGAGACAGACCAAGGACACAGAAAAGATTTAAGTCGAACATGTAGACATTCAAGAACCAAGTGTGTAACTACTTTGGACCGAACTTCCTAAAACTCGTATTAGAACGACCGTACACTTTACTCATGTCAACATACCATTAAACCTGTAAGAAATCGTAACGGAAAGAAACCATAACATTACTTTGGCTGGTAAAGGTCAGGACACCGGTGACGACTTAAAAGGTTAAAACGACCGTATAACTCATGTCGTGAAATTATCGTAGTAGAAAATTCCAAACTTTATCGAGTCGACCTTAAGGGTAGTGGAGGTGATCGAAACAAGCATCATTACGAAGGATTCCGGGTGAACTGAGATGTGAGGTCCTACAGACCGACATCCACTAACTGATGTGGTAATACCAATAGAACCTGTATTCTCGAAAAAACATGTCTAGACACGTAAGAACGGTGAAGAAGAATTAGAGAAGACAAAGACAATCCAAAAATGGTAAAAACAGGAAATAACACGGGTAGAAACTTACTTTACAAGGAAACCATAGAGGTCAAAAGAACTTCGCTAGTGATCAGAAAGGTCAAGGTAACAAAGGGAGACAAAGAAACGTGACAAGTAAATTTTTTCAAAAGAATAGAGAGGAACGATAAGAGACCTTGACCTCAGTGTTTCTCAACCTGTGTTGACTCGCTGATTCATGTCGTGTGTGACGTAAGTCAACCCATGTAGAAAGGGAAAGAGCAAAGGGAAGCGTAGACATTTCATAACGTCGAAAAAAACCTTATGAAAGACCTTTAAAGAGTTTTTAATTATTTGTACTGTTAAGTGAGAATCCATATATACATGTTCATATATCCTTAAAGTAAGAATCCATATATAGTTCTATTGACTTTCGTATACAGGTGAGTTTTCGAACATGTACAAGTATCGTCCAAATAATTAAAATCAATTTTTCATCTCTACTGAGTTTACTAGTTGATTACTTATCTATCTATTTTACACTATATAGACAAATTATATTATAGTGAGTAGGTATCTTTTCTTATTTCATGACAATAAACAATGTTGAACTACTTGGAACTGTTGTCATTCAATTCCTTTGTTCAATACTTATCGATGTATAATATACCAAAGTGAATATACTTTATAGACCTTACACGGTTAGGTAGTTCGGTATTTCTAAGTTTCCCAGAAACTACTCCCCTACTACCTCTCACTGACGATTACCCATATCCAAAACAAAACCCCACTACTTTCGTAAGACCTTCATCTACCACTATAAACATGTTGAGACATTTACACAATTTTTGTAACTTGAGATATGAAATTTACACACTTGAAGTACCGTACATATAGAGTCATTTTGACAATTTTACTAACACAAGGATGGGGAGGGGTATGGTATAAAAATGACGTAGTCAGACATAACAAGAGTGAATACTTAAAAAAGTTCACTGTAAAATGATAAACGGTCACTATCGGAGTTTTCTGTTCCAGACGTCGGACTAGGAAAGACAAAGGGACTGAGTATCCTAAGTCAACGTTGGAAAACTTACCTATACTTCTGAGACTATTTCTGACTCAATATCGTTCATATTTTATACCGTTAAAACCATATATACCTTACCTATTTGTCGTTCCAGGACACCCGTATCGTGTCCATTGATATAAACTATATAACACTATTTGACATTACCTTTTGTTTTACTTTTTCTTATATATACACATATTGACTCAGTGAGACGATATATCGTCATTAATTGTATTGTAACATTAAGTTGATTTGAAGTTATTTTTTATTTTAAAATTTCTTATACCTTCAAAACAATAGATATACATTTAGATATGCTATAGTCAAGGTACCATCTCCCCGAGTAACGTCCTTTACACGAAAGAGGTAATAGTATTCACTTTAAGTCGTATAGAATATAATTTTGACAGTTAAAAATGATGTAAAATATTTTCATACGAAAAAAAGGGAAGATTTGGGGTTCGTTATAGAAAGTAAAAAAAAAAAGTTGAGATCGTTTGGTGGGGATCGAATAGTTCCTTATTTTTACCTCAAAGTTCTATATTAATGTAAATGAAGATTGTTACTATACGTTCACCTTAATCACATTCAGAAAGTTTTAAAGACTTGTAGTCACTGATGAACTACGGTTCGAAATAAAACCTGAACACACTATGTTACTTCCTTATCAGTTTATTTAGATCGACGATGAAAAACGACACAAAGAAGGTTCAACGTCCTGGAATCCGTTCAATGATACAGAGTCACACGAAGTCAAAGGAGAAGATAGTAGAGATGGTACGTCACAATATCTCTCATACGAATACTACTAACTATACTTTCATGACTTTTGTAAATGACGTGTATCTACTACCACTGTTACTACCGTCACCTCCGAGTAAAACAATTACGTATAATGTACGGACTGTAACACGTCTTGTGGATTGCACCTAATCAAATGAATTAGGTGTGTTGTTAGTCCACCCATCTGTAACTATAGCGTCAAGTATGTACCCTTTGACAGGAATGGGTTACACATACTGATATCCATAGTGTCACGACCTCACACCACTTAGGATTCATTTTATAACCGAAGGAAAAAAGGTATTCGTAAATAAAAACGACAAAAAAAAAATTAATTAATTAAATAAAATTAACCTCCGATTAATGAAATGTTATAATACAACCAAAAACGGTATGTAACTGGACTTAATAGGTACCCATGTACACAGATGGTAAGGTTTTGGGGTAGGGTGGAGGGAGGAGTAGGGTAGGGAGACCCAACAGGGTCACGTGACCGAAACTCGTGGAACAAAGTACGTAGCTTGAACCTGACCACTAGATAAAGTATATACCATTATATGTACAAAGTTACGATAAGAGAGCTTAGTAGGGTGGGAACGGAAAGGGGTGTCTCAGGTTTTCCGACAAGAAATATAGAAACAGAGAAAACAATAGAGTGTATATCCCAGCAGTAATTGTAGAAAGATTTAAGGTGTATACATAATCACAAAAAGAAAGACTGAATGAAGTGAGACATATTATCCGAACAAAGTAGGTGGAGTAATCTTGACTAAGTTTACACAAGAAATATTATCGATTCATTATAGGGTAACACATATACATAGTGTTAGAAGAACAGGTAAGTAGACAACTACCTGTGGATCCAACGAAGGTACAGGATCGATAACATTTGTCACGACGTTACTTGTAACCCCATGTACACAGAGAAAGGTAAGACCAAAGGAGTCACACATCCGGGTCTTCACCCTAAAGACCCAGTATACCATCAAGATAAAGGTCAAAAAATTCCTTAGAGGTGTGATAAGAGGTATCACCGACATGATCAAACGTAAGGGTGGTTGTCACATTCTCCCAAGGGAAAAGAGGTATGGGAGAGGTCGTAAATAACAAACGTCTGAAAAACTATCATCGGTAAGAATGACCGCACTCTACCATTGAGTAACACCAAAACTAAACGTAAAGAGACTATTACTCACTACAACTCGTAAAAAAGTACATAAGCAATCGGTAGACATTCAGACAAAACCTTTTTACAGACAAATCAAGAAACCGGTTAAAAAACTAACCCAGTGAATAAAAAGACCTTAACTCGACGTCCTCGACGAACATAAAAAATCTAATTAAGAGACAGTCTACGAAACCAACGAATAATAAAAGAGGGTGGGACTTCCGACAGAAAAGTGGAACGAACATCAAAGGAAGTAACGCGTTTTCGACAATCCAAATTAATCCAGGGTAAACAAATAAAAACGAAAATAAAGGTAAAGAGAACCTCCACCCAGTATCTCCTAGAACGACACTAAATACAGTCTCTCACAAAACGTATACAAAAGGAGATTTTTTAAATATCAAAGACCGGAATCTAAATCTAAAAATTACATAAAACTTAAATAAAAACACATACCACAATCTTTCACAAGATCAAAGTAAGAAAATGTTCACCAACTGGTCAAAAGGGTCGTGGTGAACAATTTCTCTAACAGAAAAGAGGTAACATATAAGAACGGAGGAAACAGTTTCTATTCCACAGGTCTCCACGTATCTAAACATAGACCCGAAAGATGAAACAAGGTAACAAGATATAAAAACAGAAACACGGTCATGGTACGACAGAGTTACTGACATCGAAACATCATCTCTGACTTCAGTCCGTCCTACTAAGGAGGTCAAGGTAAGAAGAAAGAGTTCTAAAGAAACCGATAAGTTACATAAAACATAAAGATATGTTTAACACTTTAATAAACAAGATCAAGACACTTTTTATGGCAACCATCGGATTATCCCTAACGTAACTTAGATATCTAACGAAACCCATCATATGAATCAAAGTGATATAACTAAGAAGGTTAGGTACTTGTACCATATAAAGAGGTAGATAAACACAGGAGAAACTAAAGAAAGTAGTCAGAAAATATCAAAAAATATATATCCAGAAAACAAAGAAATCCATCTAAATAAGGATTCATAAAATAAGAAAAGTAACGTTACCACTTTCCTTAACAAGGGAATTAAAAAAGATAAAAGAGCAACAATCACATATTCTTACGTTCCCTAAATACACATCGTTAAAATATAGGACTTTGAAATGATATAAGTAACTAATGGAGGTCATTAAAAGACTACCATCTCAGAAATCCCAAAAGATACATCTCCTAGTACAGTAGAAGTTTGTCACTATCAAAATGAAGAAGAAAAGGTTAGACCTAAGGAAAATAAATAACTAAATAAATGAAGAGATTATCGACACCGATTTTGAAGGTCTTGTTACAGATTATCATCACCACTCTCACCCATGGGAACAGAACAAGGACCGAAATCCCCTTTACGAAAGTTAAAAAACGGTAACTCCTACAAATGACAGACAGTATATTCCGAAAATTATACAAGTCCATACAAGGAAGATACGGACGAAAGACCTCTCGAAAATAGTATTTATCCACAACTTAAAACAGTTTCCGAAAGAGACGTAGATAACTCTATTACTATACCAAAAATCGGAAGTTAAACAATTACACCACATAGTGTAACTAACTAAACGATTATAACTTCTTAGGAACGTAGGGACGTTATTTCTGGTGAACCAGTACTCCATACTAGAAAAATTATACAACAACCCAATACAAACGATCTTAAAACAACTCTTAAAAAAGTAGATACAAGTAGTCACTATAACCGGACATCAAAAGAAAAAAACATGGTAGAAACAGACCAAAACCATAATCCCACTTCCATCGGAGTATCTTCCTTTACCGTTGGGTGAGGTCATAAGAACGGACCTCTTAGGGTCCCTGTCTCCTCGGACCACCCGACGGTAGATACCCCAGCGTGTCTCAGTCCGTACCGACTACCCTGAATCGTCGTCGTCGTCGTCGGAGTATCTTACTCAAACCCTCAAATGAAAGGATACGTTAAAAGACTATCTCAAACTCATTCTATCCACAATCGAGAAGAGATTTAAAAACCATATTAAGTGGACACTTCGGTAGACCAGGACCCGAAAACAAACAACCTTCTAATAAATAATATCAAAGCTAAAGACACGAAAAGGGTGAGAGGCAGATTCAGTCAACGTCTACGACTCTCTGATGAGACAAAAATACACACATATCGTGTTAGTAGATCCGTTTAACACTGATCCTGTAAATTACTTTCAGGGTCCGTTGGACCATAATGATCGGGATAGTTCCGAGGGATCCACTGAGATCAGGAGTAACCGATCTTATAACAGGAAAAGTCGTAAGTTTTACACGTCTTTCGTTCTTGGTAGTGTAAAGTCTATATGATAAAGAAGTAGTACATCCTTCATGTCTTTTATTTAAAATAGAGAGGTCCCGATTCTCTTCTTTTTTTAGTATAGTGTCGGGACAGGATTACTGAAGAATCTCCTACGTCAATTAAAAGTTGACTGGACTAATACAAAGAACATCGTACTACAAGGAAAGAGAAAGGAGAGTCTACGGTTAAGGATACATAGAGGAACGGTACCGACAAACAACGACCCTCTTTTGTTGACTTAGAACGAAAATCCACTTTCAACTCCCATCAAATCGAAGAAAAGGTCCTTATATGTTTGGATCCAAAGATTTTCGACACAATTACACAAAAAATGAACAAACACGTGAGTAAGTAGGTAGACATCTATGTCATTTATAAACTATTTGTTATATTCTCGGTTCAGTACCCTTGTCTTCTCACTCGTTTCGTCTCAAAGAAGATGAGAGTTCCTTGACTATTTCACTTGGTAGTATATGGGACCAGGAGCAAACTTCCGATTCACAAACCACAAGAGTCACAATACTAGTTTATTGTTGATCGGGTTCAAAGTAGGAGGAAGTCTCTATCTCGTAATAATTTGGTTCATGAGTTCTCAATCAGTAAACCTCTGCCTTAGTGTCTTCTAATCTTTTGATCACGGTCCGAACTCCGTCGTCTTTCCTTACTCGTACCTTGTATGTCAGTCTTCAATAACACGGATCCGGGTCGAGAGGACAAGTGACCGATTCTGTAAATCGAAAAGACGGAGAAAAACGAGTAGACCTCTTACTTCAATTACCTTTAGAGAGGTATAGTCCTCATAACCCTTTAATTTATTTTATGAAGAATCAGTGAGACATAGGTGTATGACACGACATGAATAGTTATAGACTTTAATAAAACACTAAGAAATATATGAACAAGTACATGGAGGGGATTTTACCTTTGAAAGTTTTCCGTCAGTCACTAAAACAGACTGAACAAGTAGTGATATAGGGATCAGTCTAACACGGACCATCCATGACCAAATACTATCTATGACTTATTTAAAAATAACTGTTTTAACTACTATTACTTACACTTCTATAAAAACGTAAATAATTTACGATATGCATATTAGTAACCATGTTTTTTTAAATTAGGTTGGTGATACAAAATATATAGAGGTTTCTGTTAACCCATATATTCTCTCACACAACCTAATTCTTAATTTTGGTCTCAAGTTAAATGTTAGGACGATGAAAGATCGATAAGGTGAAGTCTGTTCAATGAATTGGAGGGATTTCAAGGGAATTGCGAAAGTAAAAGGAGTGACTTACCGATACGTCTATAGTGCTCTATTACGGACACGAAACGTATGAATTTTACGAGACGTTTATATCCAAATATTCTACTCTTTTGACTCTGAGTCCTTTTTCCATTGACCAGGTTCCAGTACGTTGTTCAATCACAGTCTTAAATATTACCTTAGAGTCCGAGGGTTGAGGATAAGATAATATGACTCTTTCTAAGCTCTCGTCTTTGTCACCTCCTTTCATCTATCACCAGTCCCTATTCCCTTTCGTCCCAGACAGACTGACTGAGACAGAGAAGTAGTATTACCTTTTTACCTTGAATCTTCCATTACACACTCTCTGGTGTACTAATAAGACGTCTTGTCTTTCTCGAACAAGTAGTTTAACTTGAGAAATAGATACAAATAGATCGTTACTATCAAGGTAGTTGAGAAATGGTGAAGTGAAAATGGATCAAGTTTTTCTACAGTTTTGACTGTGTAAAAGAAAGAGTCCAAAATGGGATCTAATGTAAAACAAATCGAACACAAATGGACATTATATCCTTTTCTTATTCGGTTCCATTCTCATACATCTCTATGGTTACCTTGTAAAGTACGTTTCTATCCGTATTATGTCCTATATTTACCATACCTGGATTGTCTTCATCTTCTATAATTCTTCTCCACAGTTCTTATGTGTCTTCTTGATATGTTTTTTCTAGAAGTACTGGGTCTATTAGTTCTACCACACTAGTGACTGGATCTCGGTCTGTAGGACCTTACTCTTCCGTTCACCCGGAATCCTTCGTAGTGATGTTTGTTTCGATCACCTCCACTACAGTAAGTTCAACTCGATAAAGTTTAGGATTTTCTTCTACGATACTTTGACGACGTGAGTTATAAGGTCGTTGAAACCTTTTACGTCGTCACCAGTGTCCTGACCTTTTCCGGACAAAAGTAAAGTTAGGGCTTCTTTCGTTACGGTTTTTTACGATTTTGATGGTATGTTAACGTGAGTAGAGTGTGTTATCGTTACATTACGGGTTTTAAGAGGTGCGGTCCGAAGTTATCATGCACTTGGTACTTGAAGGTCTACAAGTTCGACCAATATCTTTTCCGTCTCCTTGGTCTCTAGTATCGGTCCTGTACCTTCGTTGGATCTACAGGTAGTCGTCTACTTACCTATTCTTTCGACACCATGTATATGTGTTACCTCATAATGAGTCGGTAATTTTTCTTATGTAAACTTAGTCAAGATTACTCCACCTACTTTGACCTCGGCTAATATGTCTCACTTCATTCGGTCTTTCTTTTTGTGGTTATGTCATATGATTGTGTATCTATACCTTAAATCTTTCTACCATTACTATAGGGACATACACTCTGTCGTTTTCTCTGTCTCTACATATCTTGTCGGAAAACCTGAGACACCCTCTCCCTCTCCCACCCTACTAAACCCTCTTACCGTAACTTTGCATATTATAGTATATTCTTTGCTTAGCGGTCAGATCCAAGTTACGTCCTATGTCCTACGAACCCCGACCACATGACCCTACTGGATCTCTCTACTATACCCCTCCCTCCACCCTCCCCCCAAGTCCTAACCCTTGAGTACATGTGGGCACCGTCGAAGTACAACTACATACCGTTTTGGTTATGTCATAACATTTCATTTTATTTCATTTTAAATTTTTTTTTCACAGTTGTAGATATCCTAGTAACTTTTTCGGTCTCCCAAGGTCTTTTTGTAGATGAAGACGAAATAACTGATACGGTTTCGGAAACTAACACACCTAGTGTTGTTTGACCTTTTAAGAAGTTCTCTACCCTTATGATCTGGTAGACTGAACGGAGGACTCTTTAGAGAGACGTCCAGTTCTTCGTTGTCGACCTTGACCTGTACCTTGTTGTCTGACCAAGGTTTAACCCTTTCCTCATGTAGTCCCGACATACAACAGTGAGACGAATAAATTGAATATACATCTCATGTAGTACGTTTTACGACCTGACCTACTTCGTGTTCGACCTTAGTCCTAAAGGTCCTCTTTAAAGTCGTTGGAGTCTATACGTCTACTGTGGTGGGAATACCGTCTTTTGTTTCTTTTTGATTTCTCGGAGAACTACTTTGACTTTCTCCTCTCACTTTTTCAACCGAATTTCAAGTTGTAAGTCTTTTGCTTCTAGTACCGTAGGTCAGGGTAGTGAAGTACCCTTTATCTACCCCTTTGTCACCTTTGTCGTTCTTTGAAATTAAAAACCCCGAGGTTTTAGTGACGTCTACCACTGACGTCGGTACTTTAATTTTCTACGGATGAGAAACCTTCCTTTCAATACTGGTTAGATCTGTCGTATGATTTTTCGTCTCTATAATGAAACGGTTTTTTTCCAGGTAGATCAGTTTCGATACAAAAAAGGTCATCAGTACATACCTACACTCTCAACCTGATACTTCTTTCGACTCGCAACTTCTTAACTACGAAAACTTTACACCACAAACACTTCTGAGAACTCTCAGAGAACCTGTCATTCCTCTAGGTTGAGCAGGTAGGATTTCCTTCAGTCAGGACTTATAAGTAACCTTCCTGACTACCACTTCCACTTTGAGGTCATGAAACCAGTGGACTATATTTCTTGGCCGAGTAAATGTTTTGGGACTATGACCCCTTCTAACTTCCACCCTCCTCTGTCTCTGCTGTCTTCTTCACTACCAACCTACCGTAGTCACCGAGTTACCTGTACTGTCCCTCCGGACCCCACGACCTCAGGTACCTCAGTGTTTCTCAATCTGTACTGACTCGTTGACTTGATTTGAATTGACTGATTTCTCGTACATTGTAAACGATAAAAATAACTCCTGTTTCCTTTTACATTAGACTCCCTAAAACTAATAAATACTTCTTCTCAAAGACCGATCCTACACTCGACATGACACTAGTTTAACTATGACATTTTAGGAACCATATAAAATTTCTCGAAAATCACGTAGACTGTATCCGGTACACGAGTCTAATATCGGACGATACGAGGAAGTAGGTACCCTATAAGGGTGGTTCTTATCACCTCACCCAACGATAAAGGAAGAGGTGACTATGTTCAAGTCAAATCAAGTCAAGTCAGTGAGTCAGTACAGACTGAGAAACGCTGGGGTACTTAGCGTCGTGCGGTCCGGAGGGACAGGTAGTGGTTGAGGGTCTCAAGTGAGTCTGAGTGCAGGTAGCTCAGACACTACGGTAAGTCGGTAGAGTAGGAGCCAGCAGGGGAAGAGGAGGACGGGGGTTAGGGAGGGTCGTACTCTCAGAAAAGGTTACTCAGTTGAGAAGCGTACTCCACCGGTTTCATGACCTCAAAGTCGAAATCGTAGTGAGGAAGGTTTCTTTAGGGTCCCAACTAGAGGAAGTCTTACCTGACCAACCTAGAGGAACGTCAGGTTCCCTGAGAGTTCTCAGAAGAGGTTGTGGTGTCAAGTTTTCGTAGTTAAGAAGCCACGAGTCGGAAGAAGTATCAGGTTGAGAGTCTAGGTATGTACTGGTGACCTTTTTGGTATCGGAACTGATCTGTCTGGAATCAGTCGTTTCATTACAGAGACGAAAACTTATACGATAGATCCAACCAGTATTGAAAAGAAGGTTCCTCATTCGTAGAAAATTAAAGTACCGACGTCAGTGGTAGACGTCACTAAAACCTCGGGTCTTTTTATTTCAGACTATGACAAAGGTGACAAAGGGGTAGATAAAGGGTACTTCACTACCCTGGCCCACGGTACTAGCATAAGACTTACAACTTGAAATTCGGTTGAAAAAGTGAGAGAAGAAAGTGAAAGTAGTTCTCCGAAAACTCAAGGAGAAGTGAAAGACGGTATTCCCACCACAGTAGACGTATAGACTCCAATAACTATAAAGAGGTCCGTTAGAACTAAGGTCGAACACAAAGAAGGTCAGGTCGTAAAGAGTACTACATGAGACGTATATTCAATTTATTCGTCCCACCGTCGCAAAGAGTACTACATGAGACGTATATTCAATTTATTCGTCCCACCGTTATATGTCGGAACTGCATGAGAAAAGGATAAACCTTGGTCAGACAACAAGGTACAGGTCAAGATTGACAACGAAGGACTGGACGTATGTCTAAAGAGTTCTCCGTCCAGTCCACCAGACCATAAGGGTAGAGAGAGTCTTAAAAGGTGTCAAATAACAATAGGTGTGTTATATCCAATTGTCACAGAATTAATCTTGAGTTTTCAACAAGTCCCAGGTAGAACCGGAAGTTTAATTGTACTATGAACTTTCCGTTGTAACCACCAAAAGTTTGAAACCAGAAACCGGTTTTTCATTCACCTTGTCTTTTCTCTCTCTCTTCTCTCAATTAATCCTTTAAGAGTCCGTCGTAGACCCGACCTGTGACCTTTAAGTAGTTACTTCCCGTATACTTATCACCCTTTCTGTATGTATTTACATAATAAACATCATATTTTGTAATGTTTACAAGACTTTCGGTATTATTCAACCCCTGTACTAGTATAAGGTACATTCCCTACGTCCTAGTACTTCCCGAAGTATCTCATCCACTACCGGAGAACTCGACTCTGGACTCTACACGGTTCCCTCTCTCTACCAACCCCCGTTCTATTCAAGTAAGGTCTATCTCCCTTACCATTACATTCGTTTCTGTGACCCCACAGTTTGTCGTCCAATCTGACCTCTTGACTTTATTCCATCATGACAACCCTCCAGTAAACCTATCACAACACCTTCACCACTTTCTTTCTCTATCTTTTTTCGGAACGTATGGTTCGATCACGAAACTTACACATACGACATCCCATTCGTAAAAAGTCACGGATGGGTTCTTCTAACGAATTCGTAAAATATTTTAATATTTGGGAATCCAGAATGGACATCGACGTCTAAGTCTTCTGAGACCCGATTCATTCCCACCCTGTTTTAGAGACATTTCAACAGGGAGTGACAGGTGTCTCCTTACCGAGATCTCGAAGACACGTATGCTTTTAAGTATCTACGAGTTCAGGTAATATATTTTACCGTATCATAAACCTATATTAGATACGTGTAGGACTTCATATGAAATTTAGTGCAGATCTAATGAATATTATGGATTACCTTACATGACACAATGACACACATACATACGAATCAACACAGACTAGAAACACTGGGACGCCTGACATCGGGTGGTTCAAGGAGACGGGTACCTTAAAAGATTCGTTCTTATAACCTCTCTCAATGACAAAAGATGAGGTCTCCTAGAAGAACTGGGTCCCTAACTTGGTCGTAGAAAACACAGAGGACGTAAACGTCCATCTAAGAAATGGTGACACGGTGGACCCTTTGTTATACTACATTTACAATATACTTAACAACATGTATATCACATTTAAGATATATTCACTAAAGGTCATACGTCGTTTAAGTTCAAAACGAAAAACCTTGAAAGACCTTAAAAAATTTCTTATAAAAACTCGACGTCAACCAACTTGGACACCCACGTCTTAAACTTCTATACCTTCCAGTTAACATAACGATTCATCGATGAGTTCCTTAATACTATGTAGTCACTTATTCCGGTGATGACATTTGGTACCCCTCAAGACTCTTGAGAATTCTTCTTCCTCAATGTATTTGTTTATAAAATCTGTCTTAAGGAGACACTAGGTCACACAAAGCACCTAACCTCTCGTAGTCTGTCATCCGTCTTTCTGAACTCATTCTCGACGTCAATAAAACTTCCAACTAAACACACACACACACACACACACACACACACACATAAACACACCGTCCCATACTGAATCCATCATTTTAATCGTCTATGATCAGTGACTACTGACCTATACCTATCAAGTACCCTATGTTACCATTCACATAATATAATTTATGTTCTACCAAACATCAAAAGACCCACCTTAGTAACCTCTGATGGTAGGGGACACTCTTTGATTCCAGATTATTAACTAAAACCTCAATCTCTCTGGACTCAAGTTTGGAATGTTGGTAGTAAATGACAGATACCCAGAACTCGTCGTACACAATCGACAATAATAATACGGTATACAACCCTATCATATGACCTAACTCTACTCCATCCCCTAAAAATAAGGGACGGTTACTGTGGGAGAGGAGTGTTAGTTTTAGTCATAAAATCCAACCCCTCGTTTCGTGAAAGGGTTCACAGTTCAATTATGGATCGGAACAGAACGGAACCCCGTCCGGAACATGAAGCACACAAATTCTCTTGTCCCATTCTGGACAACGACCACTCACAGAGTTACTTCGACAAAGGAACCTCGAACATCCAAGAAAACCGACTGTACTTTACGGATTGGAACCTAAAGGGTCAACACTTGACTCGAACTTTAGAGTAGTCGTAAAATAAGGAGGGGTACAACACGGACGAGAGTAGCACGATAGAAGGAAGAAACCCAAAGACTTCGGGAGTCTGTGACGACTTGTAAAAGTGTAAAGAATTCGATGTAACATAAAAGCGACGGAGTCTGGTTCAGTGTTTTCATGAAATTTCTATTTCAAAAAAAAAGTCACGAAAGTATTCAAAAAGTGTTTCCTATCGTCACTAACGAAGAAGAGACGGAATTGGTCATCATAGACTGTCACATCCTCCGTCATACCACATAAAGTCTCGAGTGACTTGATCCTCAATCTAGAGGACCTGAGATCAGGACTCCTCTTCAACACTACCGTACTCTTTTAACCGCTATTTACTGGAAAATTCACAAGGTCCGGGAAAAGGTACAATAGACTGTAAACAGTCTTTTGAGGAAACTCCGACCATATAACAAAAGGGGTAAAACATCTATTACTTTGACTACCATCCCGTAATCCAAGTAAAACACGGGTTGTAGTGTATCGATCACTAGTCATCACATACACACACACACACAAACCAGTCAGTATGTCAGTACAGACTGAGAAACACTGTGATACCTGACATCAGGTGGTCCGAGGAGACAGGTACCTTAAAAGGTCCGTTCTTACAACCTCACCCAACGGTAAAGTATGAGATCTCCGAGAAGGACTGGGTCCCTAGTTTGGGTGTAGAGAACGTAGAAGACGTAATTGTCTGCCTAAGAAATGGTGACGTAGTGGACTATTCGGGGTCACTAGTCATTATCTAAGTTTAGGTTCAAAGACCCGGGGGTTTCGGAAAAAAAAAAAGGAACACTGTGACGTTAAATGATATTTTGTGGTAAATGAGACTCGAAATTTTTTTTTAAACATTTTACCTACGACACTGGAAACGAGACATATTACTATTTAGAACATTTTGTTCTGAATCTTATACCCTGTCGTCATAAACATAGAAACCCAGAAATTACATAAGATTCACGGAGAGTATCACAGACGGTGTAACATCGTACGTACACACACACACGATTCAACAAAGTCAATATAGACTGAGAAACGTTAGGATACCTGACATCGGACTGTCCAAGGAGACAAGTACCCTAAGAGGTCCGTTCTTATGTCTTCACTCAACGGTAAAGGAAAAGGTCGGTGTCTCATCTCGTGAGTTATTTATAAACGACTAAGAAAGATTATTCTTCTTCCATCAAAGTATTACCTACTTTATGTAAAACCCTCGACGATATGACAAATTACGATAATGGTAAAAAAACTTCCCAAGACCTTATATCGACTCACTGACTACAACCAGTAATATATCTAAAAAGTATCCAACTGATAAGATCTGTGATCCAGGATACTTTTGAATCACACGTCTTACATTGATCTTTATAACAAGATGTAGTCTTAAGACCGTATCCTTAGTATTATAAACCCAAGATCAGAGTTCGGGTCGAGACTTTTAAAAAAAGAGGTCCAGTCAAGAGACATGAAAGAGTCGGGGGGTTAAAAGAGAGACTTGTTATTCCCTCAATTTGATGTCCATCCTCAAAGTCGGAACTAACCTTTAATTCAATGAAACTCCTCGAAACTTTTTAAACCTAAGGGTCTGAGGTGGGATCAATTTAATTTAGTTTTAACCCTAACACCCCTCTACGTAACCGTAGAGGCAAGGGATCCTTTGAGGAGATCGTTAAAATGACACATGGGTCCGTGGGGTGAGGTCATGAGAACGGACCTTTTAGGGTACCTGTCTCCTCGGACCACCCGACGTCAGGTGCCCCATCGCTTCTTAGTCTGGGCTGACTCGCTGAAGTGAAAGTGAAAAGTGAAAGTATGTAACCTCTTCCTTTACCGTTGGGTGAGGTCACAAGAACGGACCTCTTAGGGTCCCCGCCCCCTCGGACCACCCGACGGCAGATACCCCAGCGTGTCCCAGCCTGTACTGACTGCGCTGAATCGTCGTCGTCGTCGTTCCTACTCTTTGTAACCTGATCTACTAGAGAGTCTCGGTAGGTCGGAACCGTCAGTGACTCTTCGTCACGGTATATCTATCGTACCATTTGTTTCACACCCAAAACTTCAATCAGTCTATACGTAAATTCAGGACTGAAAAGATGAAATAGTCGACACACTAGCACTTCTTTAACAAGTTACGGAGACCGAGAAGAAAAATTTTATATAAGATGTATAAGACGTCATCACCAACACCACTAATACGTGAAAGTTGTCACGAATTGTGTGTCATATGGAAGTCATTTATTATGAAAATCATAGTCTAGAGTTTACCTCCGATACTCCTTTTATAACCAGATCATTATAAACTGTCCATTAAATTTTAGTTCAACAAAAGAGTAAAAGACGAAAGAACCGTTACCTAAGACCTTTGTTTCTTACACCTTTGTCGAGAGTCGGGAGTCTAAACTACTGTGACGTCTTTCCTTAGACCGATCAAGAATACACTGGTTAACCGAGACTACCGAGTCTTCGGTAACCCTTCTAAAACCGAGTGTCTTATGACGTCTACATTGAACCCTTAATATTCCTGTACTGACATCATTCCTCAGTGACAAGTCGGGGTAAAGACTCTCACTAAATACCCCTTTTCCTATCGGAACTGTAAAACCACCCCTTGTGACTAAAATTTTTTTTACACAACGACAGAATCGTACGAGTAGTCACGATTTTTGACGTCCTTTTACCTTTAGTGTTCATCCGGATATTGACGGACCACGTATCGCTATATAAAAAGATAAAAAGTAACACATAACACGTTTCGTCAGAGACTTACAGTCCAAACTCTGAACTCATACGTAATCTCGATACCCGTAGACTAGATAAGATCTCATTGACTACTTATACATTTTGTAGATCAGACCAATCATTAACCTATATCATTTACCATCCGAAATGAGGGACTTGGGAAGTCCGTTGTGTGTGTAAAAGACTAAGATCTCATTAGTGGTAGAACCGGGGAAAATATAATAAAGAGAACGATATAGAACGTAACTAGTAAGTCTATGAACAGTACCTGGTTTTACTCGGGTACTTTCGAGAATCTCCTGTGCCCGACACAGAAAGAGTAGAAGTACATTGGTGGTAAATCGTCTTGAGAGGTATTATATACTTACAATACTTAAAAACTTACCCACTTTCTTTCATAATCGTTGAAGAAGGGGGGAAAGACTACATACAACTCCTAATCACACACACACATAACCTCCTCCTCACTAAGAACATAGTGTACTTTATATTTGACTGAACCTTTTGTTCCGAAGTTCTTACAATTTCACTTATGACGGTATTTAGATGAGAAAGAATTTTAGTTGTATGTGTGATCTTTTTTAACACTTATAATTGAAAAGGTCTTAAGACCTTTCCTTTTTTTCCGAACGTTGATTAAGCTCCTTGTAAATAAGTTCATTTAGACGACATACAAGAGACTAGTATTATCTTCATTGATCCGTAGTGATGGTCTTCTTTTCGACACTTTGTGTTAGGATCTATTTGTTACCCAGTTTGTTTTTTTTTTTAGTGTAGTCTTTATTCTTTTATTAACTCCATTTATTTTGTTTTAACATTGTAATGATTTAAATACCCTATGTGTATACGATTTCGTCATAAATTTCTCTTTAAATATCGATGCTTACGGATAAAGATTCCAGACTTATAAAAATAGGGGTGTATTTAGGTATGCAACTTTAGGATTACGGGATATACTACCATAGTCTTCAACCCTGGAAATCCTTTATGATTCATATACTCGTACCGTGGGCGTAACTCACCTTAATAACGAGAATATCTTCCGGGGTTTTTCGAACCAACAGGAAGACGGTAAATCATTTCCTTTAGTTGGGACTTATAAATAACTTCCTGACTACGACTTCGACTTCGAGGTTATTAAACCGGTGGACTACTCTGTTCGACTGAGTAACCTTTTCTGGGACTACGACCCTTTTTATCTTCCGTCCTCCTCTTCCCCTACTGTCTCCTGTTCTACCAACCTACCGTAGTTGTTAAGTTAGTTGTACTCAAACTTGTTCGAAACCTTCAACCACTTCCTGTCCCTCCAGACCGTACGACACCCCAACGTTTCTCAACCTGTACTGACTCGTTACTTGACTTGACTAATGGTTAGGAAGTGTTTGAGAAGGTTTTTGATGTTCACTTTTGTGAAGGAGGTTTTAAGACACTAAGAGTTTTTGATTTCTATAGAGTGTGTGTGTATGTGTGTGTGTGTGTATGTGTGTTTGATCTCTAGTAAAAACTTGTATCTAAAATTTTTTCAAGGAGTTGTTTTATTATCGTTTGATCGTAGTTTGTTTCTCGTCATATCACTGGCTCATCCCAAATATAGTTCTTACATTTTGACTCTAAATAGAGTCCTTCCATTCTAATCTTTTAGTTGATTATTCATATTACGTGATATAAATTCTCTTGTTTCCGTAGTACTAGTAGAATTATCTACGACTTTTATTAACCTTTTTAGAGATTATGAAAGAGTACTAATTTAATCATTGTTCCTTTTCATTTTTTGAACGAGATTGACTTTTACCTATAGATACTTTTTGGTCGTCGATAGTATTAATGTCCCTAAGGGACCACCGAGTCACCATTTCTTAGGAGGAAGTTACGTCCTCGGTGTTCTCTACACCCAAACTAGCGACCTAGTTCTTCTAGGGGATCTCATCCCGTACCGTTGGGTGAGGTGATAAAAGAAAAAACTCTTAGGGGACCTGTCTCCTCGGACGGTCCGATGTCAGGTGTCCCAGAGTTTCTCGTCTGTGCTGACTTCGCTGAATCGTGCGTACGTACGTAGTATAAATTCTCACTTTCTTACTTTCTAAAGGGATATTCTCGTTTAGCTCCGTTTCTACAAGCGACAGTGGTAAAGATAAGTGGTCACATAATCTCTTATATCGGTCCCTTTTATCTGTTCCTTTTCTTTCATTTTTAGTAGGTCTAACATCTTCTTCATTCTTTTTGTAAAAATAATTCTACTGTTTAAAGATCTTTCTAAGTTGGACGGTTCTTACTTAGTTCTCTTTTATTTGTCAAGCGTGTTTAATTACTGATCTTCACTTTCACTCAAACATTATTTTTGTTTTTAGAAGGTCGTTTGTTTTAGTCCTGACCTCCTGAAGTATCCACTTAACGATGTTCGTATTTTCCTTTTTAATTATGATATAAGTTTTATAATGGTTGTTTAACTTTTCTTACTTTCTGTGGGTTTAAGTAAGGTCCTCCGGTGGAAATGTTACTATGGTTTTTTTGTCTGTTTCTGTGATATTTTTTCTTTCAAGTCAAGTCAAGTTATCGAGTCAGTACAGACTGAGAACCTTTGGGGTACCTGACGTCACCCGGTCCAAATCCTACCTGACCAAAATAAAGGAACGTCAGGTTCCCTGAGAGTTCTCAGATGAGGTTGTAGTGTTAAGTTTTCGAAGTTAAGAAGTTCAAGTCGAAAGAAATACCAGGTTGAGATTGTAGGTATGTGCTGAGGATCTTTTTGGTATGGAAACTGATCTACCTGCAAATAGAAGTTTCATTACAGAGACGAAAAATTATACGACGGATCCAACCAGTATCAAAAAGAAGGTTCCTTGTTTCAGAAAATTAAAATATCGACGTCATTGGTAGACGTCACCAAAACCTCGGGTTCTTTTATTTCGGAGAGTGACAAAGGTAATAAAAGGGTAGACAAACGGTACTTCACTACCCTGGTCTACGGTACTAGAAGTAAAGAACTTACAACTCAAAAGTCAGTTGAAAAAGTGAGAGGAGAAAGTGAAAGTAGATCTTCGAGGAGTCAAGGAGAAACGGAAGACCGTATTTCCGACACAGTAGACGTACAGACTCCGATAACTATAAAGAGGACCGTTAGAACTAAGGTCGAACACGAAGTAGGTCGGATCGTAAAGTGCACTACATGAGACGTATCTTCAATTTATTCGTCCCATTGTTATATGTCGGAACTACATGGGGTAAGGGTTAAACCTTGGTCAGGAAACGAGGTACAGACCAAGATTGTCACGAAGAATTGTACGTATATCTAAAGAGTTCTCCGTCCATCCCACCAGACCATAAGGGTAGAGAACTTCTTAAAAGGTATCAAACAACAGTAGGTATGTCAGTTTCCAAAACCATATCTGTTATTTCTTCTTCATTTACAAAAAAAGACCTTGAGAGAACGAAAGAGTCACTAGGTTGTCTACAACCGTTAAACTAGAGACCAAGGAGACGGAAAAGATTTAGGTCGAACTTATAGACCTTAAAGTACCAAGTACATGACTACTTCGGACCGAACCTCTTGAAACTCGTAATGAAATGATCACACACTCTATTCGAGTCATCAAACCATCAAAATTGTAAGAAACCAAAACGGGAAGAAACCTCGACCTTACTTTTGACTGGAAAAGGTCAGGACACCGGTGACGACTCAAAAGGTTCAAACGACCGTATAACTCACGTCGTGGAATTGTCGTAGTAGAAAATCCTGAACTTCATCGAGTTGACCTTAAGGTAGTAGAGGTGATCGAAAAAAGTATAGCTATGAAGGATTCCGGGTGAACTGAAGCCTGAGGTCCTACAGACCGAGACATACTCACTAGTGTCGTAGTACCAATATGCCCAGTACTTATAGAAAAAACATATAAAGAAGGTACATAAGAACCGTGTAAAAGAATTATAACAGACGAAGACACTTCAGGTATACGAAGACAGAAAATAACACGGGTAACAACGTACTTTACAAGGGAACTATAAAGATTAAAATAACTTCTGTTGAGATCAGAAAGGGTAAGAGAACAAAAGGAGATAAATAAACATAACTAGTGAATCCTTCTGAAAGAATAGAGAGGAACAATAAGAAACTTTGAGACGTGAGTCCACCCATATAGAAAGGAAAAGAGGACTGAAAACGAAGAGAAGAAAAGAGTTGATAAACATTCCGGAGGAGTCCGTTGGTAAAACGGAAAAACGTAAAGAAAAAGAACCCCTATCAGAACTAGTGACGTAGGACATGTTACAGTGTTTGGAGGCAGGTATAAAGAAGTCCGTAAGACGGATAGTCTAGATTAGGGAACTTAGATAAGCAGTGAAAGTGACATATTATTATTCCCTAAAATAAAACCAGTAGGCACTTACCAGATCACCAAAAGGGATGAAAGAAGTTAGATGAAGACTTAAACCGTAATTCCTCAAGTACTAGACTCGGTGTCAGTCGAGGGTCAGAACAAAAACGACTGACATATCTCGAAAAGGTAGAAGACGACGTTTCTCATATTAGTTAGACTAAAGTCATAACTGGTAGACCACAACAGGTACATATCTCAACAGAGGACAATTGGAAACAGCACGAAGTAAAACATGAGGTTCCGGTTTAAACGGACAATGAGGTACATAGAGAACTGAAGAATGAAAACGTAAGGTCAGGGGATACTACTTTTCGTGAAAAAAAAAACCACAATTAAGATCTTCAAGAACATACGAAAGTATCTTGACAAGTGGAAGTCGAAGAAGTCGTAATGACTAGTTCCGTATGTGAACCTAATAACACTATAACTTACCAAACGGATCCTTTACTTCTCTAGTAAGACAGCAAAAACTCTAACGTAGGTTCATGACGTAAAACCTGAGAAAACAACTGATACTACCGATGAGGTAAAGAAGATTCCCTAAGAACGGGTGTCATCATATATACTACAAGTAGACTTAATTTAAGCGAATAAGGACAAACAAAATCAAGGGACGAAGGACTCTACAGCTAATAGTGAGAACGGTAGAGAACAAAGTGGTGAAGGTCAAATGGAAGTAAACACCTGCATTGTAAGGTCCAAGGATACGTTACAAGAAATGTCGTTGTCTGAAATGAAGGTAGAGTGTAGATGTGGACCCGTAACAAAATCGAAACCGAATTAGAGAAGTAATAAAGACTTTAACAAAGAGATGAGAAGAGGTCATCGTATAACCCGTGGATGGTTGGACCCCTCTAGTCTAAAGTCAATAACCAGTTAAGAAACTACTTATATCTACGTTTTTAAGAGTTATTTTGCAATCGTTTGACTTAGGTTGTTATATGTTTTTGGTAGTACGTGGTATTAGTTCAACGTAAATAAGGTTCTTACGTTTCTATCAAGTAGTAAGTGTTTAGTAAGTAATTGAATCCCTTTGTTTTCCTACTTATTTTTTCATTTTAACAGTGGTAAACGTCTGCTGTAGCCTCTTCCGTTACCGTGGGGTGAGGTCATGAGAACGGACCTTTTAGGGTACCTACCTCCTCGGACCATCCGATGTCAGGTACCCCAGAGATTCTCAACCTGTACTGACTCGTTAAAGTGAAAGTGAAAAGTGAAAGTACGTAACCTCTTCCTTTACCGTTGGGTAAGGTCACAAGAACGGACCTCTTAGGGTCCCTACCTCTTCGGACCACCCGACGGCAGATACCCCAGCGCGTCTCAACCTGTGCTGACTTTACTGAATCGTCGTCGTCGTCGTCGAAAGAAACACCAGGTTGAGAGTGTAGGTATGTACTGATGACCCTTTTGGTATCGAAACTGATCTACCGGGAAACAAGTTTTTCATTACAGAGACGAAAAATTATGCGACAGATCCAACCAATATCGAAAATTTGGTTCCTCGTTCACAGAAAATTAAAGTACCGATGCAAGTGGTAGACGTCACCAAAACCTCGGATTCTTTTATTTCAGACAGTAACAAAGGGGTAGTTAAACGGTACTTCACTACCCTGGTCTACGGGACTAGAAGCAAAAAACTTACAACTCAAAATTCGGTCGAAAAAGTGAGAGAATAAAGTGTAAGGAGTTCTCCTAGAAATAAATAAGTGGAAGACGGTATTTCCACCATAGTAGACGTATTGACTTCATAACTATCAAGAGGACCGTTTGAACGAAAGTCGAACACGAAGTAGGTCGGGTTGCAAATAGTACTACATGAGACGGAAATCCAATTTATTCGTCACACTGTTATATGTGGGAACTGCATGAGGAAAGAGTTATACCTTGGACAGACAACAAGGTACAGAACAAGATTGAACAAAGAACTGGATGTATATCTAAAGAGTCAATCCGTGTATTACACTAGACTATAAGAGTAGAGAACTTCTTAAAAGGTCAAACAACACTAAGTGTGTCAGTTTCCGAAACGACATCAGTTGTTTCGTTTTCATCTATATAAAGACCTTGAGAGAACGAAAAAAGACACTAGATTGTCTACAACCGTTAAACTAGAGACCAAGGAGACAGAAAAGATTTAGGTCGAACTTGTAGACCTTCAAGTACCAAGTACACGACAACTTCGGACGGAACCTCTGAAAACTCGTAACGAAACGATCGCACACTCTACTCACGTTGACACACCATCAAACTTGTAAGAAACCGTAACAGAAAGAAACCCTAACCTTACTTTTAACTAGAAAAGGTCAGGACACCGGTGACGACTTAAAAGGTTTAAAAGACCGTATAACTTACGTCGTGAAATTGTCATAGTAGAAAATCTTAAACTTTATCGAGTCGACTCTTAAGGTAGTAGAGGTGATCGAAACAAGTGTCACTACGAAGGATTCCGGGTGAACTGAAGTCTGAGGTCCTACAGACCGACATCCACTCACAAGTGTGGTAGAACCAATAGACCCAGTACTTCTAGAAAAAACATATCAAAAAGACATATAAAGACGGTGGAGAAGAATTATAGAAGACGAAGAGAATCCATGTATAGTACAGACAGGAAATAACATGGGTAGAAACGTACTTTATAAAGGAACCATAGAGATTAAAAGAACTTTTGTAGAGATCAGAAAGGTAAGAGAAGAAAAGGAGATAAAGAAACGTAACTAGTGACTTCTTCCGAAAGAATAGAGAGGAACGATAAGAACTTTGAGACGTAAGTTCACCCATATAGAAAGGAAAATAGGAAACGGACATCGAAGAGAAGAAAAGAGTCGATAAACATTCCAGAGGAGATTGTTGGTAATACGGAAATACGTAAGAAAAAGAACCCCCACCAGAACTATTTAGAGGAGACGTTACAGGACTTAGAGGTAGGTATCAATAAGGACATGAGACAGATAGTCTAGACTAGGGAACTTAGATAAACAGTGAAGGTGACATATTGTCATTCCCTAAACTAAATCCAGTATGGACTTACCAGATCACCAAAAGGGATGAAAGAAGTCAAATTCAGACTTAAACCGTTATTCCTCAAGTACTAGACTCGGTGTAAGTTGAGGACCAGAACAAAAACGACTGACATACCTCGAAGAGGTAGAAACCGACATTTATTATATTAGTTAGACGAAGACCATAACCGGTACACTACTGAAGGTACACATCTCAGTAGAGAACACAAAAACCTTCTCCCACAAACGATATTGGTTACAGAAGAGAACCGTTTTGGGACAACCAGAAATGGTACGAAGTAAAACATGAGGTTCCGGTTTAAACGGACAATGAGGTCCATTGAGAACTGAAGGATGAAAACGTAAGGTAAGTGATACCACTTTTCCCGTATAAAAAAGTCACAATTAAGATCTTCAAGAATAACCAGAAATATTTTGGTAAGTTGAAGTCGAATAAGTCGTAATAACCAACCCCGTATCTGAACATAATGAGACCATAACTTACCAAACGAAACCTTTGGTTGTCTCTAGTAAGACAGTAAAAACTCTAACGTGGGTTCATAACGTAAAACTTGAGAAAACAACTGATACTCCCAATGACGTACAGAAGATTCCCTAAGAACGGGTGTCATCATGTATATTACAAGTAGGCTTAATTTAAGTGGGTAAGTTCAGGTAAAATCAAGTGACTAAGGATTTTATAGTTACGAGTGAAAAAGGTAGAGGACAAACTGGTGAAGGTTTAATGGAACTAAGTACCTGTATTGTAAGGTCTAAGGATACACTATAACAAGAAATGTCGTAGCCTACAATGAAGGTAGTGGACCTAGAAAATGGTAAGTAAACAAACCCTGAAAAACACAAAAGACCTGGAATCACAGGAGAAGGAAAGGGGTTAATCCCTTCAAAAGTCGAAAAAAAAGAAGTTTATTCGATATACGGGTAAATAGAAACAGAAGAGAAAAACCTTAGGGATATTACACTAATCAACATACGAAATACAAAAGGGTATCTAGAAAATTTGAAAAGAGTAAATCTATAAATTTAAATTTAATTAAAAAAAAAATTAGAAGTCGGACCTACTAAAGGTGATCAAATATAAGGTCAAACCGCTAAGTAAGGAAACATGGTGGATTAGATACCAACTGAGGAAGATTAGATACAAAATAAAATCAACATAAGAAGTCGAGACAAACTAAAAAGAGATATAAAAGATATAGAAAAATTTTTAAGACAAATTGGTAAGAAAAGGGTTCAAGTAGCTCGTGGAAATAATAGTAATTGAACTTGAGAAAAAACCTATATAACAAATAGAGGTAAAGTAAATCAAGTAATAGACTCCAAAACAGAACAAGGAAGTAAACCTTATATAAGACAGAGGAGTAAAATGGATTAAAAGACAAAAATAAGACGAAAAATCCGTCTAGTCAATAACACAAAGTGTCAGAACCACTTCACTAGATTATATCTCTTACAAGATACTCTAGGTCTTCGTGAAGTGGAGACAAGTAGTCTCTTTATACAAAACTACCACGGGGGAATATATACACACACGGGAAGACAACACTGTTCCGACTGATGACACCCTTACGACCATCCACACCAACTAAAGATCGAACCAACCGACGGTCCGGAAGGAAACACGTCACCGAGGGTCGTACTACCACCCACCCCGATATAGGACTGAGTCGACCGTCACACAGGTTTCCGAAGGACCCCGATCACGGTTTGGGACTATCCGTCTCGAACCGGGAGCATACCGACCGAAGTATAGGACACTCCAAGGTTCGGACCATGGTCGAACACCTACCCCTCCCGACTCCGAACCACGTCGAACAAGACACCGGGGTCCTCAGAACCACGACCACGACTGACTGACCACACACCTCAACCCAAGACAACACTCTTATAAATCGTAACAATTCTACCATTATAAAAGGTACCTAAGTTCCGTACAAAGAGTTTTAGGGTGACAGAAGAGTCGTTACTACATTCGACGAAATAGAGGTCTTATAGTACCTTAGAAGTATCGCCAGAACACTCAAGGTATAAAGAAATATGTAAAACGTGTACTTCTTTAAATTCGTTTTAATAAACAAGTCACTGAATAATATTTTACCGTTTCTACTAGTACTTTTGGTATACAAGATGGACAAATGAAAGGGTAAAGTTGTTTTCCGTAGTGATTTCTCTTAAACTCTCTATATTGTATTTGAGTACATTATGAAAATTTTCTTTGGTACTGACAAAAGAACTTGTCTATAAGTAGTTTAAAGTTTAGAGTCCGACAGTCCCCTTTCCTCCGAATGATGACTTTATAGGTAATATGGGAGTTTTTTCATCCAAGTTCGGTAGACACTTCTCTTTTATTGAAACTTGAGAAACTAAAAATTAGAATCTTTAAGTACATTTCAAAAGTAATATAAGGTGTTACAGTAATTATTTTTGTAAAATTAATAAGGTGTACTCCTTTTATACTACGAGACATTTCTATACACCACCAAAGGATTTAGGAAAGAACAAACTTTTCATGTCTCCATACATGTTTTTACTATGTCAAAGTGTATATATCGGAAAACGAGAAGAGAGAGGTAGACATAAACGATAAGGAATTTTTGTGACATAACCTAAAGGGACCACCGAGTCTACCTTTTATTAGACGGACGTTACGTCCTCTGGGTCCAAGTTAGGGACCCAACCCTTCTAGGGGACCCTTAACCTTGCCGTTGGGTGAGGTCATAAGAACGGACCTCCTAAAATACCTGTCTCCTAGGACCGTCCGATGTCAGGTACCCCAGAGTTTCTCAGTTAGCACTGACTCGATCTGGTTGTGAAAGTGATTTTTGTGACATATCGGTTCTTGTTAACAGGAAAAATAAAATTCTGATATTCTCTAAAGTAAAAAATACCGTGTTGTGTTCTATTACCGTGTGATCTGAATGTTATGTCGGTGGTACACTGTCCGTATCTCCCTTTCCCAATTGTAAACAATAAGTTATATTCAGAGTGTTTTCGGGATTCCCGTCTTTTATAGGAGTGAAAAATCTATTCCGTTCAACTAGAGTCTCTCGGATTAATGATTCGGGTTCCAAGTCACCATCTCCGTTCCAAAATTGGGTCCAGACCGAACGAGTTTTCGGGATGACTAAAATGTAAGAGAGGGTTTGTCCCTTCTGACCAGACACTGAAAATGTAAAGTAGAACCAAGGTATCAGTAACTCCTAGAAAAAAAAACAAAAAACAAAACAAAACAAAACAAAACAAACAAAGAAACAAACAAACAAAGAAACAAAAATAAAAAAATAAAAATAATAATAATAAAAAATTTAAAATTTTAGAAATTAAGAATGTACGTAAGGGTTTGTACTTGGGGGGGAGGGTGGAGGGAGGGGTATTGTAGAGAGACCCAGTAGGGGTACGTGGTCGGGGTTCGTACGACATAGGACGCAGTCTGTATCTGACCGTTAAGTTAAGAATGTACTATAATATGTACAATCTTACGGTAAGAGGGTTTAGTAGGGTAGGAGAGGGAGAGGGAGACTCAGGTTTTCAGGTAATATGTGTCGACACAGAAAAAAGGACAGAACGTATGTCCCAGCGGTAA
>SJYO01038709.1:11739237-11912382 GCA_006410555.1 Capra ibex | reverse complement strand
CTATAACTTCTTAGGAACGTAGGGACCTATTTCGGGTGAACCAGTACCACATACTAGAAAAATTACACAACAACCTAAGACTAACGATCTTAAAAACAACTCCTAAAAACGTAGATACAAGCAGTCACTATAACCGGACACAAAAGAAAAAAACACTGTAGAAACAGTCCAAAACCATAATCCCACTACCATCGGAGTATCTTACTCAAACCTTCAAATGGAAGGAGACGTTAAAAGACCTTCTCAAACTCATCCTATGCACAATCGAGAAGAGCTTTAAAAACCATCTTAAGTCGACACTTTGGCAGACCTGGACCCGAAAACAAACGACCTTCTAAAGACTAATGTCAAAGTTAAAGGCACGAACACTACCCAGACAATTCTAAAAGATAAAGAAGGACCAAGTCAAAACCTTTTAACATGAAAAGATTCTTAAACAGGTAAAGAAGGTGCAACAGGTAAAATAACCGTATGTTGACGACTATCATCAGAGAATACTAGGAAACATAAAGACACAACAGACAACAATAGAGAGGTAAAAGTAAAGATTAAAATAACTAAACTAAAAAGAGAGAAACGAAGAACTACTCAGACCGATTACCAAACAGTTAAAATAAATAGGAAAGTTTCTTGGTCGAAAACCGAAACAACTAAAAACGATACCAGAGAAAACAAAGAAAACGTAAATAAAGACGGGATTAAAAATTCTAAAGAAAGAAACGAATGTAATCAGTCTGAGGAATTCCATAGATTTCATAGGAGTTCAGACTCTCTGTTTCTCTTTCTTTCTCTATCTCTTTCCGTCCCTCTGTCTCTAGGTCTCTCTATCTCTTCCTCACTTTTTCTCTCCTTCCCTCTCTCTGTGTCCCTCCCTCCCTCTCTCTCTCTGACTCTAATATTGATCCACGTTTCCCAAAGACTCGGGTCCAAAGAGTACCAACTCGACCGCAAACATTCGGATATCGAAAGATCATTAGGTGAAAGTAAATCAATTAGCACTTTGGTAACCTCTTTTCGTTTAGTACAAGAACAAACCTTTTAAAGGTAAAATACACCGTCCTGAAAACAAAGTCTGAAGTATTTTCATTTACAGCGTGTAACCCTATTATTTACTCGTGTATTGGGTCCCCACCACCCTTTTTTGTGTTATAACACACTTTTAAGACGGGAATGAATAAGAGTTTCCTTTGGAGACGACACGAAGATCAATCTCAATAAATCCCTACACAATCTTTAAAGTCTCCAACAAGAAAATCAGAAAACAAAAAATTTAACACAATATCGATGTGTTTCATTATGTACATTGTAAGTTCAATGAATATATCATACTATTATTTTGTTGTAAGTATTTGGGGTTAATTCATTACTCTTGTAATTGTAAAAATAACAGGGGTTGGATTGGGAACCTGGATCTTACCACGGATTATACATTGCCCACGAATTATGTACAAAAAATGACTTACGTATTTAGTCAAACATGGAGGGAAGTAATATAGTAATGGAGGAGTCCCTATCGGTGATACGGTATAAACCCCAAATAATGAGGGACCGTAAAAATACAAAAAGTGCATATATAAGGGTTTAATGTATAACAAACGAAGATGAAGAAAAATTTGAAATAGGTTAACTCAGTATAACATACATCCGATAATACTCAATACAAAAAAAGGACGTTGTAATCAAACACTTTTAAGTGGAGAAACATCTGCATGAGACAAAGAACAGTAACGACTTAACATAAAGTAACTTACTTATACTATATTAAATAAGTGAGAAAGAGGACATAGTACAGACGAAAATATTTGTTTCGACGTTACAGGTAAAGACGTGTATGAAGGACCATGTTTGTACGTACTCAAAGAGATCTTATGTTTGTACCCTTTTTCTGACGTTAGCCTTAAAAGTAAAGGTCACGGTCTTCTAGTCAGGTACTCTGTCTTACCGTCATAAGGGAAACAGTCACGGTCACCCTTAGGATGACCGTACCATTCCAGTATAGAGTCCGAAGATCGGTTTCACCCAATATTAATACTTTTTAAGTTTAATATTTTAATTGAAATAATAAAGAGGACGAGAAGGTGTAGGAAATATCAAAAAAAAAATAAAATTTAAACAAATTAAAATTAACTTCCCCTTAACAAAATGTTATAACACAACCAAAGATGGTGTGAAGTTGGACTTAGTCGGTAGTCAAGTCAAGTCAGTGCATCAGTACAGGTTGAGAAGCACTGGTGTACCTGACGTCGTGAGATCCGAAGGGACAGGTAGTGGTCGAAGGTCTCAAAGGAGTCTAAGTACAGGTAGCTCAACCACTACGGTAGGTTGGTAGAATAGGAGACAGTAGGGTAAGAGGAGGACGGAAGTTAGAAAGGGTCGTAACCCCGGAAAAGGTTACTTAGTCAAGAAGTGTAGTACACCGGTCTCATAACCTCAAAGTCGAAATCGTATTCGGGAAGGTTACTTATAAGTCCTGACTAAAGGAAATTCTAACTGACCAAACTAGAGGAACGTCAGGTTCTCTGAGAGTTCTCAGAAGAGGTTGTGGTGTTAAGTTTTTGTAGTTAAGAAGTCGTGAGTCGAAAGAAATATCAGGTTGAGAGTGAAGGTATGTACTGATGACCTTTTTGTTATCGTAATTGATCTATCTGGAAACAACCGTTTGACGAAAAATTATACGACAGATCCAACCAGAGTATCGAAAAGAAGGTTCCTCGTTTGTAGAAAATTAAAGTACCAACGTCAGTGTTAGACATCACTAAAACCTCCGGTTCTTTTCTCAGACAGTGACAAAGGTGACAAAGGGGTAGATGAACGGTACTTCACTAACCTGATCTACGGTACTAGAAACAAAAAACTTACAACATAAAATTCGGTCGAAAAAGTGAGAGGAGAAAGTTAAAGTGGTTCTCCGAGAAATCAAGAAGAAACGAAAGACGGTATTCGTATTATGTGTATGTCTAGACACATAAACTCCAATAACTGTAAAGAGAACCGTTAGAGTTAAAGTTGAACACGAAGTAGGTCGGGTCATAAAGCGTACTACATGAGACGTATACAATTTATTCGTCACACTGTTATATGTCGGAACTGCATGAGGAAAGGGTCACACCTTGGTCAGATAACAGGGTACAGGTCAAGATTGACAACGAAGAACTGGACGTATCTCTAAAGAGTTCTCCGTCCATTTCACCAGACTATAAGGGTAGAAAAATTCTTAAAAAGTCTCAAACAACACTAGGTGTGTCAGTTTCCGAAACTGAATCAGTTATTTCGTCATCTACAAAAAGACCTTAAGACAACGAAAAAGATACTAGGTTGTTTACAACTGTTAAACTAGAGACCAAAGAGACGGAAAAGATTTAGGTGGAACTTGTAGACCTTCAAGTGTTAAGTGCATGACGACTTCGAACCGAACCTCTTAAAACTCGTAATGAAATGATCACACATTTCTTTCTTTCTTTTCTTCACTTTCTTTCTTCTTTCACTTCAGTGAGTCAGCACAGGCTGAGAAACACTGGGGTACTTGACGTCGGGTGGTCCGACGAGGTAGGTACCCTAAAAGGTCCGTTTTCATGACCTCACCCAACGGTAAAGAAAGAGGTCCCCTAGAAGGGCTGGGTCCCTAGCTTGGGCCTAGAGGGCGTAACATCCGTCTACGAAAATGGTAGACTCGATACTCTAGTTAACACGTTCATCCAACTTGTAAGAAACCGTAACAAAAAGAAGCCCTAACCTTACTTTTGACTGGAAAAGGTCAGGGCACCGGTGACGACTCAAAAGGTTTAAACGACCGTATAACTCACGTCGTGAAAGTGTTGTAGTAGAAAATCCTAAACTTTATCGAGTTGACCTTAAGGTAGTAGAGGAGATCGAAACAAACATCACTACGAAGAATTCCGGGTGAACTGAAACGTGAGGTCTTACAGACCGAGATCCACTCACTACTGTGGTAGTACCAATAGACCCAGTACTTCTAGAAAAAACATATCAAAATCTATATGTATACAGGGGAAAAAGAAGTTGGAAGGAGGGTGGAGGATGGTAGTAGGGTGGGGAGATCTAACAGTGTCTCGAGACCCAACTCAAGGGACTCAGTATGTCATTTAAGGGTAACCGATAGATAAAGTGTATACCATCACATATACAAAGGTACAATGATAGAGGTATGTTGGGTGGGAGAGGAAGAAGGGGTGAGGGGAAAAGGCATTCAGACATGAGACACAGACGTAGAGATAACGACGACACGTTTGTCCAAATAGTCATGGTTGAAAGATCTAAGGTATATATACACAATTATATGCTATAAACAAAAAGAGAAAGACAGAATGAAGTGAGATATATTATCCGAGATCTAAGAAGGTGGTGTCATCTTAACTGAGTTTACACAAGGAAAAATACCTACTCGTTATAAGTTAACATATATACATGGTGTCGAAGAAATAGGTATCAATAAAAATAGACTCCACACAAAGTAATATAAGTATAGAATATTTAGTTCACAATCAATGAGTCAGTACAAACACTGAGGTATCTGATATCGGGATATCCGTAGAGACAGGTACCTTAAGAGGTTCGTTTTCATGACCTTACCCATTGGTAAAGGAAGAGGTCTCCTAGAAGGCTTGGGTCCTCAGCTTGAACCCACAGGGCGTAAAAACTGTCCAAGAAATGACAAAAATAAATAACCCTTCGGGGTTATTTATTTTACTAAAAAAAGGCAGAACCTCATAACCGATATTTAAACTAACCAATCTAAGAAAATTTATTGAACATAAAATTTAAAATTATACCTACTTTAAAAGATAAAAATTTCAGAGATTTTCCTGGTGAATAAATGAGATACGTCCGAGGGTCAAACAAATAGATTATAAATGAAAAGTCAGTATATTATTATCGATGACAGTAATAAAATATATATGTATTTATATATATACGTACATATATGTATATATAAAACAAATAGATTATAAATGAAAAGTAAGTATATTATTATTGATGACAGTAAAACGTATACATTTATAGTCAAGTCAAGTCAGTGAGTTACATTTATGTATATACATAAACATATATGTATGTACGTATATAAATATGAAAATTTGAACCTGTTTAAGACCCTCTACCACTCCCTGTCCCTTCAGACCGTACGATATCAGGTACCTCAGTGTTTCTCAAGTTGTGTTTAACCGCTGATTTGTTGTTGTTGTATGGAAAGTTTTTCGTAAAGATAGAAACTCCATGAAAGAGTAGACCTCGTCATGTGTGAAACGAAATAATATATTAGACGATACAATAATATGTCAAGAAACGAAGGACAGAAAGAAGACATCATCTATCATTCAACGAATCTTCGTTTCAAGTATAGAACTAGTAATCATATAAGNCAGTCTGTACCTGACCGCTAAGTTAAGAATGTACTGTCATATGTACAATCTTAAGGGTAAGAGGGTTTAGTAGGGTAGGAGAGGGAGAGGGAGATTCAGGTTTTCAGACCATATGTGTAGACACAGAAAAAAGGACAGAACGTATGTCCCAGCGGTAACGGTAGAAGGATTTAAGGTATATATACACAATCATATGACATAACCACAAAAAGAAAGACCGAATGAAGTGAGACATATTAACCGAGGTCAAAGTGGGTAGAGTAGTCTTGACTAAGTTTACTTAAGAAAAATTGCCGACTCATTATGAGGTAACACATATACATGGTGTCGAAAGAATAGGTAAGTAGACGACTACCTGTAGATCCAACAAAGGTACAGGACCGACTTGACAAAAATAATCAATATCTTCAGCACTTTACATTCTTCTACTTATTATTTAATTAAAAATTACTGTTAAAAACGGGTTACTTTACTGTAAAAATCGGTTTCCTTACTACAAGAACCGAAAACCGAGTAAGTATATACCCTTGACTCGAGAAAAGGACACCTTGAGTACCGGAAGGATCAGAATAAAACCACCTATCTGAGGACGACCGAACCCTACTTAATACCCCCTTTTCTATCCGGTGGTATTAGTCGACCACCCAAACGTATAGTCGTCTTCAAAGACTCACAAAAGACAACATAAAACCGACACTTATTTCCGATTATAAACAGAGAATCTCTATTTCACGAACAGTTCACATCGGACTCACTTTCGGAAGAAACGAGAACGGGACGGTTCCAAAGAGTGAATCCCAACTCTCCTCGTATTGTAAAGTACGAAAAAACCCCTAAGACTACCAAGACGACTCATACTATTAGTTTCTTAGTACCCCTCTTTCACTTCTACTAATGACTCTTCTGTTATCCCATTACCTGCGACACAATCTAAACTTCAGTCTCTAAGGACATGAACTAAAGTTTTTCAAAACACGAAGAGGTGAGAGTCAGACTTAAAGAAGTAAACTATATTATTATTATTATTTACAAAGTGTCACCACAAAACTCCTCAACTTTAGTACGTTGTGTCGTTTGTCCGATAGTAATCTCGATAAAAGGAAGGAAGAACGGAATCATTCTTTCTTCATGAGTATTTTTACCACTGACTGAGATCCAGGTAGGTGTAATGATATCTACTTGGTTAAAACAAGGAAAATACCGACTCATTATAAGGTGACACATATACATAGTGTCCAAGAAATAGGTGAGAAGACAACTACCTGTAAATCCAACGAAGATACAGGACCGATAACATTTATCACGACGTCATTTGTAACCCCTATGTACACACAAAAACTTAATACCAAAAGAGTCCCATATAGGGGTTATCTCATCCTAAAGACCCAGTATACCGTCAATATCTAAGAATCAAAAAATTCCTTGGAGGTATAAGAAGAGGAGTCACCACATAGTTAAATGTAAGGGTGATTGTCACGTTCTTCCAAAAACAAAAGAGGTGTAAAAGGAGTCGGAAATAACAATATGTCTCACCTTATTCAGTCTTTCTCTTTTTGTTTATATATAATTACTTATAAATACCTCAGATGTTTCTACCATGTCTACTTAGACAAACGTCCCATCCTTATGTCTACATTTGTATCATTTACCTGTACACCTATGTCACCCCATTCCCTCCCAACCTACCTAACCCTCTCATCTAACTGTACATATGTGATGATATACATTTTATCTATCGGTCACCCTTCGACGACATATCGTGTACCTCGAGTCGTACCTCGAGACACTCCTGAATCTCTTTCACCCTACCCCCATCCCTCCAAACTCTCCCTTCCCTATATACATAAGTATATCGACTAAATGAAACAACATGTTGTATTTGATTGTGGTATAATATTTAGTTAATATGAGGTTATTTATTCATTTTCGTTTTTTTCATTCATTTTATCACCAACGTAAGAACACCTATTCTCTTATCCGTCAACAGTGAATGGACATCGTCTAATTGGGTCCTTTGGTGTATACAAAACAAATTACTAATCTGTATTCTGTATCCTCTCTTTTTTCAACTGGAAACTCATCATACTTGGTACAAGGGAAATAAATTTGAACTTAAATAATGACACCCTCTGATTCTAGATGGAAAGGTAATTCCAAAATCCTAACCCAAAAACCGAGAGAGAAAGTCCGGTGGACCTTCCTGTGTCTGTATCTAGGAGAACCTCTATCTGTCAATTGATCTACTGGAAACTTTGAGAATCTGGTTCCTTGTACTCATAAGATTACCGATTCACAAATCTCCCAACGGACTTTCTAAAGGTCGTAGTGACACGTACTTACGTAGGTTGTAATTGACGATGAAATACAATATCTTACCTTTACCCCTTTACAGGTACAATAGATCTATCTGAGGATTCCTTTCTTTCCCTTACCTTTTTTTTTTTTCTGATCGTACTTTTATGATTAACATTAAGGAGTGAAGACATAAGTAATGTTCTCGAAAAATAGGAAAACCGAATAAATATGAAGACGAGTGTGTTCATCAAGTCATCCGACCCATCATAATAAGGATGAATGTCTACTCTCATTCCGAGTCTCTTGATCTTGTTTCGTGTAGTTTGACGAAACTACGAATCAGACCATAGCGGTATCCAGAGGAAAACCTATTCATTCCAAAATCCTGACTCAATTATGGTAAATTAATGAGACTTTAACAAAGTACTGGTGGTGGAATTCAATCTCTGCAAATGGAGTCCAAAGACGGAAGTAGGCAGGGAGTACGTCTGTATCGGGTTCCCTAACCGACTAAAGTCTTTTGAAGAGTTTAGGAAAGAATCCTAGGTCTTCCCGGGACAGGTGTACTATCCTTTGGGATGTTTTTATTAGGGATCCTTTTCAGGTTCCTTTTAAGTCGAAGTGTGACTGAGACAATTCGTTATTTATTATTAAATGTGTATGTCAAATTAGAACTTCTAAGTCTGAATATGGAAGAACAAAGACGGTTGATGACTGTACACAACGTAATAAAGAGAACCCAGAAAAGTCAAACCTCTGGTGGTCCCTGGTACAAGACGGGTAGCTGATAATGAAAGGTGGGGTCTTCTGGACGGATTAAACACCCCTACTTCGAAGACCGACAGTGATACCTCGAGAGTGAACACCTTCGACGTTTCAGAAAAAATTTTCTCGGCGACTTCCATTTCCTAGAACCTGTGAGTGACAAGAGAGGGAAAGAGAAGATTTTTCTCTGTGGTCAGATAGTCCTGAGTCCTAAAATACTAGAGACCCTGTTTCAGTGACCGTCACAACCAAGTTTCTTGGATTCTCGGAATTTTTCAGTTAAAAGTATGAACGACCTGGGGACAGAAACCGTCGCAACAATCATGTCCGTTACTTCAACCAGGGTCGACCACGAACCTCGAACCACCCAGGATCCTTGTTTTCTTTTTTAATTACTAAACTTTTCTAAATTAAAGGAGGAACGAACACAAGGTAAGAGGACGGATCACTCCCTTTTTTACAGGAATAATCTCTCCAATCTTCACCTCTTTAGGTCTGGTTCAGGGGTCGGACATGAGACACCACTTATGTTCTGATAAGGAATCACTTCCGAAGGACCGGAGCCGGAGTCTTTCCTTCACAAGAGTGACAAGTCGTCTGGTAGTCAGATACGTGGACGAGGGAGGACGACGACGGAGGAACCCCGGAAAAACGTAATTATCGAGGATCCATCTATTCATAGGTTTCACTATTCTTTCAAAATAAGAGAGGGAGTCTGGGACAAGTTATCGGGTATTGGGATTCGATTCAACATAGAATATAAACCGATTCACCGGAGTTTTTGACCGAGGAAACATAATAAATCGAATTTTATTAATTATAGACGAATCGGGGTTCTCCACAAGTCCAATGTAGAATGTCGTCCTTCTGGAGGATGTGAAGGTTTGGAGGATATATACGATAACGGAGGAAGGAAAGGTTAGAGGGATCCGAATTCGGAGGATGGGTAGGTGAAGTGAGGGGTAGGACATGATTCATAAGGAAGAACTTTCGTGTGACTACTTGTCGAAGATCTGTCTCTACGAGACGAGACCCTCGTCTGAGTCAACGATTTGTGGTCATAGATAAGGACGGAGGTGAAGAGTGTTTCCTTCATGAAGGACGGTTCTGTAAAAAGAAGGAAGAGTGACCGGACCTTTAAAATTCAGTCTTGACTTTCTCTGTGGGAAAGGAATATATTTCGATATTAGAGACTCCTGTCAGAATTTTCACCGTCCATATAACCGGTGTGGAAAGTCGTCCTTACACCACTGTGGGTAGTCTCCTGTCGTCTTCGTGGTGTCTCAAGAACCGTTGATCTCTTTTTAATCTTTCACACACGAGAAATTGACCAGAGGGATAACTATCGGTTAACCTTACTACTAATAGAAAAGTGGTAAAACCGGTCCACTTTCTTTATGGATATTTTACCTTTGGATAAAACAACAGAAGATCAAGGGGTCCGTTATTCTTCTGTCTATGGTAAATCGTAATTTCTTTCGTGCGACGTACAAGGTGGGTATTGGGACTCACTGTGTAACGATGACGAATTTGACTCGTAATACTCCAGGTCACGGGGTTACGGGTCCGTATCCGTCAAACCTTTCTCTGTCTCTAGTCACAGAAGCAAGGAATTCTAATGAGTGTTTTCCTACCAACAGTCTTTTCCTTTACTCCTCATCGCGGTTTCTAAAGTCTAGTGGGGTTATAGAGGTCACTCTTGGACGGAGAAAGGGTATGGAACCGAAGTCAATCCGGGATAGATATCTCGTCTTTTCCTTGGTATCGTGGGTAGTTTTCGTTACACAGTCATTCGGGTCTGTGGTGTCATTATCGTTGATATAGGCTACCCTTTTCTCAAGTTCTTTCATTCGCTTTTCGTTTAAGTTATCAATCTATCTAATCTAACATAAACTACGACGGAGACCCAAAATTTTTAGACCCAGTGCTATAACAACAAAAACCTTTTGACACCTTTACTAGTTGATATAACACTTTCCCTTCTAAAACGACAGTATTGTATAAGGTGTACCCTCGAAAGATGTCTTTAATCCCGACTTCCTCCCTCCGTCCGTCTTCCCGTCGACCGTCCCGACGAACCCTCCTCGAGATGATAATACACCTAGAACCTGATAAACTCTGGTTCCTTCGACCCTCTCCCCATTAGTGAGTTTAACGGTTCGTAAACCTTTAGGTCGTTCCAGAGTTTTAAGAAGTCTGGGATCTTAGTGAACAATCTCTTTCAACCATTATAAAAGAAACTCTTTTACTCGGAGACACTCGAGTACCTCGGTTTACGAGATTTGAGGAACTTTATAATTTTAGAAGTCACCCAAGAAATGTTTTGATAGATCGGGTAACCAAGGAAACCTTACGTTTGGGGTCGAAGGTAAAGACTCGGGAAACTCCCTGTCCTCTTTCACTAAATTTTTTGTACTTTATTTCGTTTTTCTTTTTTTCATAACCACAAAAGAAAATGGAAATTTCAAACCACCGACGTCAAATGACGGTAATAATAGAGATAAACTTCCGTCCCCCGACAGAATAATGGACGTCTCGTAAATAACTAAAAAAAAAGTAAAAATGTTACGTAGAAATAACGGGTTAACCGGAAAGATTTCCACTAAGACTTAGACGGAACAACTTTGAACCTTAAGGTGGACAGAACCTCCCTCACCCTCTTGTTTAGAAAAGAAGGATTAAACAAACAACAACAGTCAATTGAGTCTACCTCATAAGTCTCACAACTAATGGTGAAATAAGTCCCAAAGTCTTTAGAAACCTGACCCGTGTCCATGTTCTGAATTTTCGGACCGTGCAGTCTTTTTTTAGGTAAAGATCGAAACCATCAAGTATTTGGTACTCCGAAATTACGACAGTAACCACGTTCTGAGTCGTTTCTCAGCTAACATTAGATCGGTCCAAAAGGACAACTCCTTCTTCTCTTCTCTCGGAGTGTAAAAGAGTAACAGTCATAACGACCCTTAAATCCCACTTCCACTTCGATCAGTTCCTTCTTAGACGAATAAACCCCTAATTTTTACTACTATTTTTTGTTGACATCCGGTACCCCCAATTTTAGTAATTTTGGACGAACTACCTTCGAATAATTTTCTTACACACACACACACGTACACACACAGATCCATACACGACAACTCTCCTACCAGAGACCCAAACTTTGTTCGTACATCTCTTAATCGATCACCACCACCCACCCTACTCACCCTTCCACTTTCCCTTCCGTACAACCTACAATAGTTTTTCTGGTCCTTCAGTTTCCTTCCACTATAGGAACTCGTCTCATCTCCGAGTCTCCCCCAAATCAAAACACTGTAACCGATTCTTTTAAAGGGACAACCCTGGAGTCAAAAGGGACAGACATTTTATTCCCTCAATTTGATTCTATGAAAATTTTACGGGAAAGTCGAATCTGAAAAATACTGTTAAGATGTTTATTGTTTGTGGTAGTGACAATAAAGTCGTTTGTACACGCAAATATGGACATACGTGTAAACCAAAACGGAAGGATTTTCTACCACTTAGGATCGAGGGTAGAGTGTTTTGGTTAGAAGCCTACTCCTATCTCGGTCGAGTCTCTCACGTGACACCTACCCGACTCAATTTTCAGTCCTGAGTCTAAGGGAGAAGAGGGCCGTGATACTGGTACCGACCTATTGAAGGAAAGAAAAGGTAAAAGAGTAGACCTTTTAGTCCTATACTTAGGAGTAGAGATGGAGTAGTACAAAGTTTCTCCCAATTAATTAAGTAGTACACGTAATACACGAGTTCTTAAATGATAAAAAGTCTGTAAAAGATCATTTTGTAACCTCTAACATGTAGGTAAACAAAACATGCGTACCTCGTGACAAACCATGTGTAGTATTTTAACTTTGACATCAAATGTAAGACTTGAGTTTCTTAATGTGGTAGGAGTGACTACAAATGTTATACAGGGTTAAATCATAGGAACCGTTTAAAATATATTCATACCGAAACTAAGAGAGAGAGAGGGGTCCAAAGACACTCCCTTCTTTACATTCACTTGGGAGTAACTTGAGAAGGACAGGAAATTTAGATGAGAAAGGGTGGAGTTGAGTACACCTTAGCTTACAATGAAGAACAAACCTCAGAACGTCTCTCAAAAACCACGTATAGTCACAGGAGAAGTGAGGGACTGAAATCCTCATTGTAAAGGGTCCCCGTTCAATCGATGCAACCCTCCTAGATTAACGTTGAAACACACACGTACGATTCAGCGAAGTCAGGACAGACTGAAAAACGCTGGGATACCCGACATCGAACGGTCCGAGGAGCCAGGTGTCTTAAGAGACCCTTTCTTATGACCTCACCCAACGGTAAGGGAGGAGGTCCCCTAGAAGGGATGGGTCTCTACCTCGGGTTCAGGGAATACAGAGGACATAACCGTCCGCAAAAAACAACAACAACAACAAACAAACAAACAAAAAAATGGTGATAGAGGTGGATATTTCAGGATGAACATTGAAGTTTTCCCGGAGGTAGCCCACAGAAACCGGTTCTTCAACAGACTAGGAATAACGTACTTAGAATCTCTAAAAAAAAGTGTTTCGAGTATCATAGAAAATAGACAGAGACTAAAAAAAAAATTATAGTATCGGTCTGAAATTAATCCCCAGTCGTTTGTAAAAAGACATTTCCCGGTCTATCATTGTCTGAAACACCGGATATATCAGAGACTACGATAATAAGTTGAGACGGAAACGTCGTACTTTTGTCAGGATCTGTTTTGGTTACCCACACCGACACGACGTCATTTTGACATACCCGTGACTTTAAATATAAAGTAAGTCAAAAGTGTACGGAAATTTATGATAAAAAGAATTAAAAAAAGTCGATAAAATTTAGATTTTAAGTAAGAGTCAAGAACCTCTTACTTAAAAGGTTTTTCTTTTTCGTGTAATTTAAACTGAACACTTAAAAACGACAAACAGCTGAGAACGAAATCTACCAATGACCAGACGAATGTTTAGACGTATCATTTAAACCGAGAAAGACTAGAGACAACAGAATCATTGAGAGATCTAATAGATTAAAATTTGTAAGAAGACTATAGCGGTCACTTTCAAACATATGGAACGAAGGGATCTTACGAATCCAGGACTCGTAAAAAAGTGATTTATCCCTTTTTTTTTTTTGTAAGAACCTTACGATCTTCTTCTATGAAAAAAGACTACTAGACCATATAGTGAGTTGGAACGTTATGGGTCTCCTCTTTGACTTTTATAAGGTGTATTAAAAATCCGAAAACATGCCATTGGTACACCTATTAATATTTTATACATACTCACTTAAACGACCTACGGTGTATCATCATCATCAATTCAGCGATTCAACACAGGCTGAGAACGCTGGGACATTTGACATCGGACGGTCCGAGAAGACAGGTACCCTAAGAGGTCCGTTCTTATGATCTCAACCAACGGTAAAGGAAGAGGTCTCCTAGGTCCTCAGCTTGGGCCCAGAGGACGTAACGTCCATCTAAGAAATGGCTGACTTGATACTCCCTTCGTGAGCCTACGGTGTATATTGGGTCTATCATATCTTCTTCCATATAAACTCCTGATAGACCATACTTCACAATACCTTTTCAAGAGACAGAGTCTCTTTCATCCCGGGTCCATCGGTCGACTCAATACTTAAGCGGTATATAAAGGGATACTAATAAACAGAAATGTGTAAACAACCGAATTAAGAGCAGAAGGAGTATTATCCTGATCTGGTGTCCGGACGTCTTATTTATTAAATCGAGATATTGAGTAAGATCAACTACGGGTGGGTTCAGAGAATAATCTCGGGTTAAACCCCCGGTACAGTTCTTAAACGGTAACGAATATATATTCCGGGACACCGACTATTAAATATCGTTTACGTAAATTACTTTGTTACTAATTGTTCCTCAAAGATACAGCGGACGTTCCGGCGCACTCAGGTAACAGAGGGAAATGGAACGGAATGATAAGGGTTTATACAAGATAAAAACTTCGGGTAGGTATATAACGCCGGTCTTTAAAAACAAACAAACAAACAAAAACAAAAACAAAAACAAAAAAATTAGGGGTCTCTTAGAGAAACATTAATACTTTGAGACCCACCATCTAAAATCGTCAACCGACGATGACGTGTCCATTCACAGTCTGGGTGAAAAAGAAGTCTCCATCCTCAATGAAGAATAAAGACATCAGAGATCAGATCAGGGTACCGTTGGTTTTGTGACAGGGAGTATTGTTGACTTAAGACCCTCTTAAGTAATAAAGTTTTTCGTTAGAGAAGTCAATATTATCGGTACACACGTATGAAGACCTTCGATAATAAGTTCACAAGTGTGAGGAGAAGTCTCGATCGTTGACGAGAGTCTTAAGGTTCCTCCGTCCATTCAAAACATGGAAAGTCTTCTCTCGTGTCTTTTCCCTTGAAGGGAGATAGGTCTTTTCCTTTGACTCTCAACCTCAATTACTAAGAAATATTTCCCTCGTTCCTAATCTTAAGAGTCAGGTAAATAAAGGTCAGGTACAACACCGAGGACTACGTAGGGTAACCTTAATGGTGTCGAAGACCGATGTGACCACGGATATAAAATGACTTATGAAGTATTCTTGACCGGACCATCATTAGATAGAACACAAGTCAGTCATATATAAACGACCTATTAATGATGTATACCCTATAATCCGAGTGTATGAGTTCTATGTCTAGGAAGGACTTCCTTGGATAACTAGTATTGGGACCTGTGGAAATTTAAAGAAGTCAGTATAAAGTAAAGGTAGACTTGAAGGGTTGGTGGACCTTGTCCCCCTCTCCAGTAGGAGGACTAAAAGGTACATTCGTTTGACTAAAAAAAAAGTCAATTAGTTGTCAATCATTCACTTCACCACCATCAAATCAACGATTCAGGACAGGTTGAGAAACTCTGGGGTACCGGACATCGGACGGTTCGAAGCAGGTACCCTAAGAGGTCCGTTCTTGTGACCTCACCCAACGGTAAAGGGAGAGGTCTTCATTCACCTCGTAGACCTAAATTTCGGTCCACAAGACCCAGGTTTCCATCGTCAGTGAGAGAATACCGTGTCGATGGAGAGTTTATATATTTGTATGATTGGATTTCGTCTTCCTTTCACGTTTGTTCTTTCTGTTGTCACTTCTCTTTGTCGTCTTAGTCTTTAATTTCTTCTTTTTGAAATTCATGATACCCCTCTTTGGTCACTCATTGTGATTGTAGTGTCCCTTACAAGAAGGAATTTTGTTTGTTTGTTTGAATATTATCGATCACCAAGTGCTCTTTGACAAGTAATCAATCCCGGTCACTGTCCGTGAGGTCACAAGAACGGACCTCTTAGGGTCCCTACCCCCTCGGACCACCCGACGGTAGATACCTCAACGTGTCTCAGCCTGTACTGACTTCGTTGAATCGTCGTCTTCGTCGTCGTCCCCGTACACTCACTATCAGAAAGGTGATCGACGATTACAAGTCTCCCTTTCAAGACTAAGACTACTTTGGTCCGAGTCATAGAGGAATTAAGTGAGAGTAGTGTCTTGGTGTCTTGTCCCTCGTACTAAATTGTGGGTCCGAGTACTCTTAAAATTAAGAGTAACGGTTCGACTTCTTGAGTCTGTCATACATAACTGTGTTTACAATCTTAGTACAAGGATCTGAGAAACGAAACTCGGATGAACCTCTTCATATGGTGTCTTACAAAAGATACCCCGGTCCTCTTTCTTTTGAGGTAAGGGGAGGAGAAACTACAGTATTTGGTCTTTTATAACAGAAAGTCCTGTCCCGATTTTTAAGTGTCTCTGTTTTAGCACAAGAGAAAACAGTTCCAAAAATAACAGGAAGGAGAGAACCCTATGGACTATCACACCTACCTGGTACTAAAGTGACACCATGGACCTACACCCGGGACCTCTGACACCTGGAGAATGTTCAAGTATTCAATTTATTAGTGTAAAGATATCAAGGTACAAGTGTTCAAGGAAGTGGAAGAGTCGTAACTAAGTCGGTTCTCTATAAATTACTTTTCTGAATTTTCTAAGTCACGAAACTTGGTGTCCTAGAAATTTACGATTGGACGATTTTTAATTTTCTTCTCTTGAATTTTTAGATTTTTAAACTGGTTCGATAAAAAATTTCTCATTTGACTTCGGGTCTCTCTCTCCTTCACTGAAAGGATCCAAGTATCTTGTATATTTACCGTCTTTACTTCCAAAAGGTCATCAAAGAATAAAGAACAGACTCCTCAAGAGGTCGGAGTGTCGAAGTCTCTAACAACGGAACCGCGGAGGTTCTTAATACACTCCGTTGTTATTTAGAAATAGAACTGACGTCCCTATCGATTTTACTGATAAACTACTGACCGTGAAAGGGGTCTATTGTAGGCAAATAAGTTGTGTCAGCCACAAATAAACAACACACGTGATCTGGATGTGTTCCGTGACCTTTATTCTCTATTATTGTTTTTGATCAATAACGTATGAGTCATTCATAATCAACAAAACATCTGTAAAAGAGTAAGTCAGGAGTGTTATTGGGATACTTCACCCATAATAGTCAACAGGGTAATTGTTTACTTCCTTAACTCCGTGTCTCCTCAATTTCACTGAACGAGTTTCAGCATACTGAAAAATCACTGATATCTCACTTGTACCGTGTCGCAAAGGGTGTATTACCCGAAGGGTCCACCGAGTCATCATTTCTTAGGAGGACGGTTACGTCCTCTACACCCAAACAAGGGACTAAGTCCTTATAAGGAAATCTTCCTTTACCGTTGGGTGAGGTCATAAGAACGGACCCTTTAGTGTACCTGTCTCCTCGGAACACCCGATATCAGGTACCCCAGTGTTTCTCAGTCTGTGTTGTTGAATCACTGATTTGTAGTTGTTGTTGTTATCAGACGGTCCATATTTTCTATCCTTCACTTGAGATCCTTATAACTTGTCTGACGGGTTTCTGCCCGACGTACTTTCGTCCTATGAACAATTTCCTTGTAAGACCTCAGGTCTCTACCAACTCCTTGGAGTAGTCTACGTTGTCTAGGGAACTAGTCGGTAGTTAACCGGAAAATACGGACAAGGGGTGGGGTTGGAACACGATTACGACTCAACATGTAGCGATAGGATGAGATGAAAGACCCGGAAAACCTTCGTACGAAGATAGATCTATCATCTTACTTTACGTCACTTTCTCCTCGTCTAAGATAGATGGCAAGGAAGAAAAGTAAAGTTTTAAGGTAAATTTATTACTTTCACAACTCGATTTACTAGAATTTATAAAATCGCTATTTAGATATTGTCGGATTTAGAAAAATTGTTATTTAGAGATTTTAAAATACCTATGAAGTCTATAAAGGTAACCGGTCGGTAAGTGAATATTCGTAGTTGGAACATTTTATCTGGGTTCAAGTTAGGACCGAGGTTTAATCTATCTATAACCCGGAACTCGTTGAGCACATTGAAACACGGAGACACTCCTATCATTATCCAGTGTCCCAATAACATTCTCGATTTATTATACATCGTATCGAGTATAATCGTGTCGGGTTATTCAAAAATAAGGTAGATGACTTTACCTCGATACCAGTAATCATGTGTATGTGAATACTACAGGGAACCCATCGTATCTCCTCTCCACCGTCTATCATAAATACCGTCAAGGGACCATTTCTTCCGGAAGCCAACCACATTCCAAGAGTTTGTTGGTGAATAGAAGTCACAATGAATTAACCACTAGATTTCCAGGTTAACGTAAACATATTCTTGTATCGTTTTCAATTAGAGAAGGAGAAAGGAGAAACAGAGGGTCCCGTGACACTTATTGTAAAGGGTCTTTCGGGTCGTACGTACACAGGTAAGGGAGAGAACTGAAAACCCGAAACTTGTACTTCCACAGTCTCGAGAGACACATAAAAACAGACGTTGCTCTAAACAGACTGGAGGGACCATTTAAGTCTAGGTGTCGGTGTCCGGTCCTCTTTTCGATTGTTTCAAGTATTTAATAGGAGGTGTAAGAAGTCGGTAACCAAAGGGAGTAGATCGGTCTCCACACAGAATTTTAATACAACCCCGGTCTAAGTTATCTTTGGACTCGGTCGTGGACACATTTATGTTAAAATTTCGAAGAAAAGGACTTCGGTCTACCCATAAAAAATTTTGGTTCCACCCAACATAAAATAGATCTCATGACAGAGGATGTAAGAATCACGAAACCTGGGAAAGCTCTTTACATCAGACCAACATGATAATAACGAAACAATAAACACTCCCTCCCCGTAAAGAAAGTTGTTAGTCTATTACGAAATCACACCGGACACTGAAATGACACATATTTTACTTTGAGACGAGTACTAAGTAGTAAGTAAGACGAAGGGTATCTAACTGTAGGTATGGGTGAGGAGTCACAGTCAGGATAATTTTCAGTCGGTCGGGTGTACATTGTATGACGACGACGATTCAACGAAGTCAGTACAGGTTGAGACACGTGGGGATATCTGCCGTCGGGTGGTCCGGGGGGACAGGGACCCTAAGAGGTCCGTTCTTGTGACCTCACCCAACGGCAAAGAAAGAGGTTACGTACTTTCGTTTTTCACTTTCACTTCAGCGAGTAAACACAGGCTGAGAACGCTGGGGTACCTGACGTCGGATGGTCCGAGGAGGCAGGTACCCTAACAGGTCCGTTCTCATTACCTTACCCCACGGTAGCGGAAGAGGTTACATTGTATGATGAATAGTGATTGAGGATTGACTTAGTAGAAATCTAGAACAGGTTTTGGGATATATATCTCTTCCCTCCAATTGTAGAACGGATCCCGGACCTCCCCCGAGTAGTCATTCATCCATAGGTTAGGAACTACAGGGAATCGAGACGAGTCGAAGTTTTGTCTCTGTCCTAGGAAGTAAATACAACGAATACTAATTTCCGAAGGACGAAGGGTTACAGGACGTCCCGGAGAAGACGGTGGGGTGGAGATGTCGGAGGTACCGAGAGATCTTTGAAGACATTAGTACAGTGAGTCTTCTAAAAGAACAGAGAAAACGTTAAAGTTCTCCTGATCAGTCGTTGTAAACCAACGATTTATTAGACGGACGTCACGCTCTTTACACCCAAGTTAGGGACCCAGTCTTTTTAGGGGATCTCTTCCTTTACCGTTGGGTGAGGTCATAAGAACGGATCCTTTAGGGTACCTGTCTCCTCGGAGTACCCGATGTCAGTTACCCTAGTGTCTCTCAGTCCGTACTGAATCGATGATTTGTTATCAATCGTTCAAATCCAATCTAACACGAAGGTACTCTCGTCTCTATCTACGTCCTTTGTTATCTTTCCTGATAGCTCTACACCTTATTAAAGAGTGGATTGATCAATTTGGGACGTTTTTATTTCACAAAAAATGAGTCTTCGGAATAACTATATCCTCATTTTCTGAACTAAACTCAGGTCACAAACAATTGAGACACTAGAACCCTTTTACTGTACAGTAGGGACTCGAAATCAAAAGAACGAACATTTTAACCCTATTACTACTGGTGATCTTTTTAAGATTCCTAATGTACTCTATTTCATTGATCTTCAAACGAATGTATCACGGTCTGAAGGATTTTTCCACTTAGTTTATTACAACTGTTACGGAGAATTACACACTTACTCTTTAGTCGAGGTACAGTTTAAAGTCGTACACAAGGTCACCAGGATAATAAAGTGAGATCTTTACGTCAATATTCAATTTATTAAGTGAACAACGATAAATGTACCTATCAAACTATCATTAATAAAAATCTGTATACTGTATAAAGTCTGTATTTAGTCTGACATTATCAAAACGTCGAAACATCTGTATAAGTAAGGGTTCATGGTTTCTGGATTTTCCTCAAGCGATCTCGACACTTCCTATCTTGTCTCTATCCGTTGTGTCCCGAGGGACCATGGACAGAGAATCAATCTCCCCTGAAGTCTGATATCCGTAAACACTGAGGTCACAGTCCCTTCTTCTCGACCTCCATCTGATTTTCTCCTCCTTCTTCTCCTTCTCATCGAAAATGAGTAAGTAAAACAATTTTCGTACGTATATAACATACTCAGGGACATACTCAGGTCTCTACTCACACTCTACCGGGACAGGAGTCTCTCGAAGACCAGATTGCCTGTATGGGAGGTTCCAGTCGATTTCAAAATATGATGTTTGCCATAAACTCACGTCGTCTTCGTCATACTACCCTATCCCCTCTCTTTTTAGATGTCCGTATCGAGGGGTATGGATTCGTGTCGAGACTGGTTCTAACCGTGTCAAACTCCCCGGATAAGGGTAGTCGTCCAGACCTTCGGAATAGTTGTTGTTTTCCATTACTACCATTATTAATATCGTCGATTATAAATGACTTGTAAAAGAAACACAATCTACGATATGATTTACGAACGAATTAGAAGTGTTGTTACAATGCTTCATTATCTATAAGAATGTTGGGAATAAAATGTTTACCCCTTTGATTCTGAGTTTCTGATTCTCTTATCCCTCCCTTGATTGAGTAGAGTTAAGTTGTTTGTAAGTCGTAGATGACATACGATCCGGACACGATTCACGATTCCTCTCTACTCATTTTGTATAAGAGTCAGGTTACCCTCGTTTGGTTATTCATGTGTCAATCCAATTATACAAAGTCCGGAAGACGAACTACGACCTTTGAGTGACTACTTACTGTGTGTCAAAATGGACGTTTCTAGAGTTTCAAATGACCCCCTATAGTCACACCTTTGTTTATAATACAAGACGACTCTCTTCACAGTATTCCCATTCACGTTTTACCTTTTCTCTAACATGTTGTTTACTAACCAAATTTAGTCTCGGGGTTCCTTCGTACGAGTGTGAAAGGGGAAGAAATGGAAATGAGTCTGAAGAGGGGGGAGACGAAGTTCACGGAAAAGAATTCAGGGTGGAAGGAAGTTCCGAAGTGAGTTCACGGGTGAGGAGGTACTTCGAAGGTGGGGTAGTTTTCCGTAGGATAAGAAAGGACATGGGGGAGCGAAAACGAGCACAGTTGAACTGGGTTAGAAATGAACCATTAGGAAGAAGGAACAATTAGATAGGTAATACGAAGATACCCCAGTATCCCTTTACGGTCTTTAAATCTGTGTATAGGTTATTCTCCTTCCAGTCAGAGATTCTCGTTCGAGAAAATACTAAGACACTCGTAAACTGTAGGCACAACGATCTTAGTGGACACTTACTGGACTAGGGAGAAACCTCGTCTTACACTAACCACATAACGAAGCTCCTCTGACAGTAACAAGACCTTTTATAAGACTTCAAACGATAGTGGTCACTTATACATGTCTCTGATCTCGGACGTCTATTCGACAGGAGACTAATCGAAGTCTGTACAAGGTTCGTCGATCCTACACCATCTAAATCGGAATCCTTTAAGTGAACTGGAAAGATTCGGAGTCAATTAAGTAGATATTTTACCTCCATTATATCACCAACTTTTTCGGTTTCCTTTACTACGAACACTTTTGTCACACATTTGACTTTTAAGAAACTCATAATCAAAGACCCTCTAGAGGAATAGTAGTAAGTCCTGTTAGTACGGATACAATATATTTATGAACGGAGACTGTAGAGACTTTTGGGAAACGTTTCTCAACAGACATCCTCTTTGTCAAATTAAACGTTTAACGAGGAAATAAACGTACATGTATTTCATGTAGACGTCAGTGTGGTCTTACTAATGGAGAAACTTTATGGAGAGTTCTTAGGAGTTTTACTTAAAATAGGGGGGGCGGGTGGGGCCGTTTATCAGATAGTGTTTCTATTGGAGGTTTAAGTGACTGTCATACAGGTTGGTGAAAATGTTCTATATACCAATCCATCTATTAAAATAAATATGTCCATTAATAAAAGAAGGTCGTTCACTCATCATCGATCTTCTACCGGTTCTCTCCGGTACTCCTCACGGAAAGAAAATGTCGAGTAAAAACCCAGAATGAACGTTCCAATGATTTCCAGACACGTCTATTCAACGTCACAAATACCGTTTTCGTTTTGAGTGAGATTTTCGTTCAGGAACAAAGTAAAGAATCACAAAAATTAGGGGTCGTCTGTACTGAAACTAGACCGTGAACCGTCGTACCGTCCAAGGATTCGACGACATATGTTTAACGTCCCCTTGTCACTATAATAGACTTACTTAAGTAAACAACATTTAATATTTATATACCCGAAAAAGATAAAGTAGTGGGAGTTTTAAAATAGACAAAAAGGGTTACCTCGGTAGAGAACCGGAAATTATAAGAGGGAAACTCGAGTACCCGTAACGACGTACCGATTGTATCCTTGGAACTCTTTAACGAAGGTTCCAGGAAAAGAAATAAAATAGAACTATGACTTCGATGGTCTCAGTCATCACTGACACCACCCGACTGTCACTTCACCGTCGTTTGGTTCGAAACAGGAGACCGAAGGGAACTGGGGAAGATAGGTAGTAGGTTCTCCGAGGTGCGGTCGTAAGGTGTCTCGTCGGAGTGATTTCAGTGATCCTGACTTCCCTTTGGTCCTAAAGTTTGTCAGTAATATCTTCCTTCCTTACCTTGAATCGTAAATAATTTTGATGTCAAGAGAGAAACAACTAAGAAAGGTGAGGTCTTTCTATTGATGAGAAAAATCCTCTGAAAGTTTTGGAGTATTCGAAGATACTGAACCCGACGAAGGAATTCTTCGTGTAAAGCCTTTCTACAGTACCGGTTGTTTTATAATTTAGTTAGTAAGTAAGTGAGTACGTAAGTTAATCATATTTGACTATATAAAAAAAAACGGTCTGTGGTCCTTACTGTTGTTTGTTTCTCATGAAAATTAGGAACATAGGAAGTGTTAAATTATTTCTATCGGTAAGAAAGTAAAATATTACTAGACGATGTAAAGTACGTGACGACGTACAGAAATGTACCATTACTGTGTTCTCTTACTATCTTTTCGACTCACACCTAGAATGGTGAGAGTTCCGGGGTAATACTTTATGACCTAAACGTTAAAATTTCTTGATAAAACTTTACAATGGGGTACCGTGATGTCCAATATCTTAGAACGACAGTGTTTTCCGTTCTTGTATCCATTATTACTGTACTTAATCTACTCTTCAACCCTTCTCAAGTAAAACAAAATCTTTTCTCACCACCGTGATCACAATTTCTTGACTGGTCGGTTACGTCCTCTGTACTCTAGGGACTCAACCTTTCTAGGGGACCTCCTTTCGTACCGTTGGGTGAGGTCATAAGAACGGACCTCTTAGGCTACCTGTCTCCTTAGACCGTCCGATGTCAGGTATCTCAACGTTTCTCAAACTGTTTTGACTTAGCTGAATCGTGTGTAGACGCGCGCGCACGCGTGTGTGTGTGTGTGTGTGTGTGTGTGTGTGAAATACGTACGTAGAACAGTCTCATTTGGTGATGATCTTTTTTCTTTCGATCGTACACTGGCATCCGTTCAGTGATTTATAGAGACCTGAAGACGAAGACATAGATGTTCCGACAATTACCATAAACGAAAAAGATGAAGTACTCATACAACACTCATTACATATCTTTCCCTAAACGAGTACAATGGTGTAGAATGTAACATACTCTAACTAAAGTCCTGGAATATTTCCATCTGGATGGAAGTAATTACTGAAGGTCACAGAAATTTCTAGAGACTTCTGAAATATAATCTAGTAAACTCCATGTTAAATGTTCTGTGAGACCTAGAAGAAAAGACTGAGGATAATAACCGTGGTTTTTCGTACCATCCTAAAAAAAAAAAATTGTCGGAAGGGAACACCGAGTCTACCATTTCTTAGACGGACGTTACGTCATCTGGGCCTAAACTAGGAACCCAGCCCTTCTAGGGAACCTCTTCCCTTACCGTTGAGTGAGATCTTAAGAACGAACCTTTTAGGGTACCTGTCTCCTCGGACCAAAAAATTTCTATTTTAAGTGTACGATGTTATGAGTGGGAAAAATTGACAAATTAAGGTACCAAAATCATACAAATTCTTTAGCACTTTTGTAATGGTAATAAACTAAGGTCTTGTAAAAGTAGTAGAGTTTTTCTATGAGACATGGGTAATCGTGAATGAGGGTTAAAGGGGAGGAAAGTTAGGGACCTTTGACGATTATAAAAGACAGAGATACCTAAATATTTAAGACTTGTAAATGGAGTTACCTTGTAATGTACTGTAAACATAGACCTAGGAAAGTGAATTATACTACAATTAGGTACAAAATCATACGTAATCATAGAGTAAAAAAAGACTAACTTATTATTAACAACCCAATATACCCCGAAAGGACCACCGAGTCTACCATTTGTTAGACGGACGTTACGTTCTCTGGACCCAAGGTAGGGACCTAACCCTTCTAGGGAACCTCTTCCCTTACCGATGGATGACTTCATAAGGACGGACCTCTTAAGGTACCTGTCTCCTCCGACCACCCGATACCAGCTACCCCATCGTTTCTCAACCTGTGTTGACTCACTGATTGTGAACGTGAAAGTACCATTGAGATGCAAATTGTCCCTGATTCCCAAAAGAAAGAAAAAAATTCTTACTCTGAAGTGGTAAAATGTAAAGGTAGTCGTAACATACTCCCAAACTTAAAGAAGTGTAGAAATGGTTGAGTAATAATATAACGTAATAATAAAAAAATAATAATATGGGTAGGATCACCCACACTTCACCATAACATAACACCAAAACTAATCACAAATATATTATCGATTACTACAATACGTAGAATAGTATACCAAAAACCCGTAAACACATAGAAGATATTAGTTTAATGATAAGTAAAGGAAAGGGTACAAAACTAACCTAATAAAGAAAAAACGATAACTGAACATTCATAAGAAACACTCAATATCTATGTTCAGAGAATAGTCTATATATTAAACGTTTGTAAAAGAGGACAAGACATTTTGACAGAAAAGTAAGTAAATAACTTAAGGTTGTCGAAACCGTGCAACAGAAAAGTAAAGTCAAATAGACTTCCATAAAAGAATAAAGGGAACATTAAAGAAGAAACTTGTTAACTAACAAATCCGACGTAATTGAAAGTGTATAGACACTTAAAGAGTTTGAAGGACTAACGATTAAATTAAGATAATTATAAAAAATTTTCGCTTGTAGGAAACATACTAAAACCAGGTAAACTTGAATTTCTATAAACACAATACCGGAATTGATACAAGAAAGGACCTCCTACAAGTTACAAGTAAATCTTTATACATACTATCACAAAACCCCATCTCGTAAGATATCTATAAACAATTTGGACTAAAAATATCACAACAGTGATGAAGGGAAGAGAATACAAGACGAATGAATAAGATAAGAATAACTTTTAATCCAGAAATTTAAAGATAATAAATTGGTAGATAAAAAGGTAAGTTAAGACAGTCAAACATGAAGTACAAAAAGCCCGAGACAACAATCTAAGAATATACATATTGACATACAGAAGGATCACTTAAACTGAACTATGACAATGTTGTACTGGTAGAAACAGTTGTCAGTATCTGAAAATAGAAGTACAGATAAGACAGACTATCATCATATGGGTGAAGTCGAAAGGAAACCAATGACAAATGTATCTTATGAAAAAGACAAGAAAATGAGAGTTTCACAAACAGAGACTCAGATACCACAGAGAACATCTATCGCACATCAACATAGAGTACTAAAAAAGGTTAAGTAAGAAGTTTAGAGACAGAAAATTATCGTCACATATTATGTTAATGTGAATTAATGAATAATCCGTCCTAAATGTGGACGATTTGGAGTATCAAACAACAACGACGACAAATAAGAACAGAAACAATAAACGAACAAATCACTCAAAAATTTTTGATTAAGATTTACGGACCCTTATACAACTTCGAAAAGTTTTGGAGGTCACCTATAAAGTAAAGAAATGAAGAAAAAAATTCGAGAAACCAATCGAGTAACAAACGGTGTCAACAATGGTAGTTGAGTCGGTCGGAACTAGAAGCCGTAAACAGAGACTAATAAAAGATGTTTGAGGGGGTCCCTTTTTCGATAAGTGTGACCGTTCGAGACTCAGTCCAATTTATTTGTATCAGAACTTTTACCTCAGAAAGTCCCTTAGAAGTCTGTCCAGTTTGTCATTGTCAAGAAACTCTTTCCCCGAAATTTCCTCAAGGTTGGGGAAAGACAGAGGAGGTCACTAATGGTTATACGAGCAAAAATGGTAGTAACGTCTGACAACCAAAAGTACCATTGATACCTCGACCCTCCCCTACTACCCGTTATCCCGTTAAAATTTATAGTATTTCGAAACTTATTTATGAGAAGTCTAACTATGTTCGTAAACAAACTAAAGATCTCAAGACTTTTACAAATAAGACTGGTAGAAAACCGGTCAAAATATTAAATAAAGTACCTCCTCTCTTAAAATCCTCAAGAAGTGAAGTAGTAAATGAGACTGTAATGAGGTCAGATTTTACCAAACTAGCTCGTGAGGGGTTGTACATGTGGGTACCGACTAAGTACACTCACACATACCGTTTTTGGTGATGTTATAAAATGAATCGGAGGTTAATTTTATTTATTTAATTAAAAAAAATTTCACTTATAGATGTCACAGGTCATTTTTCTGGGACTCTCAATGAAGCTAAAAGTCCTAGAAAGACGACAATGACTCCAGTGCTGGGGTTACAACAAAAAACAAACTGTTCGTTCTTCTTTCTACAAAATACGTATACTATATGTTTATTTTCGGTCTGGTACAAGAGGGAGATGAGTCTTAGGAGGTAACATAGGGTTAGAGTGAGTACCATTCTCATAAACTGGATATTTAATTACTGGAAATACTAGTATTTATTAGAGAAGACGACAATCGAGAATTTGTCGACATCGGTGTGCACTATTCATAGAAGGGTGTAGTTCCTGGATGTAGTAGACAAGGGAGTCGGTGCTTATGAGAAGGGAAATTATGAACACACCGAGTGAAAGTGAAAGAAATTCAAAACCGGTTCGTAGTGGGGATACTTTGGACAGAAGTGGTGAGTTTTAGTAACAGTGATTCGTAAGGGGTAAGGTAAATGATCCAAAAAACAAGTACCGTGAACCGCGAAAGATTGTATGTTTAATTAAAACAGATTAAATAATACACGTAACAAATAACAGACGAAGGAAGGGAGAAAGTGTAGGGCTGTGTGTAATTTTACCTATAATCAGTTCTATCTAAACACTAATAAACAAGTCACTATATAGAGTTCTTAGATTTTATAACGAACCATATTTATAAATTATTTATAGGTTAATCAATTAAGACGGAATTATAAAGTAGACAGTATACCGTTTCTTTTGTTACAAATAATATATAAGACGATGAATCATCCACAATCGGTAAAAAGTAACTTACTGTGTTACTTATGGTACGAGGTAAAGATTGTGAAATAAAAAGATCATAAAAGTCCATTCACTTTCACTTTCAGTAAGTCAGTACAGGTTGAGAAACCCTGGGGTACCTGATATCAGGTACCTTAAGAGGACCGGTCTTATGACCTCACCCATCGGAAAGGGAATAGTTCCCCTAAGAAGGGTTGAGTCCCTAGTTTAGGTCCAGAGGGTGTAACGTCCGCCTAAGAAATGATCGACTCGGTGTTCCCTTCGGGTTCTTATGACCTCACTCATCGGATAGAGAAGAGGTCGTGTAGAAGGGTTACGTCCTTAGCTTGGTCCCAGAGGACGTAAACGTCCGTCTAAGAAATGGTTGACTCAATACTCCCTTACAAGTTGGATTTACTTAAAAGGGTCTATTGACTAGAGGTTTTTCAGATCCAAAACTATAAAAATACATAGAGAAGTACATTACCCATGTCACCAAAAGTACGGTAGGTCTTGTATCGTCTCACTGACATTAAATTGTAAAAACAACTTAAAACCTTTTGATACCTTTTTATTAGTTTTACTCGCTTATATGACACTCCGTTTCTAAAGTAGAGAATGAATTGACATATTCGAAGCTGTTAAGACAATTGGTAAGAGTCGAAGTTAAAGTAGTAAACATTTTACTATTATTATTGAAGAGACTTAACAACACTCCAAGTTCGTTCTATTACGTATCCCTGTGATGGATATTCAAAATTTCGATGGTTGTTTACGTTCCACCTCAACTATATTTACAAATACTAAATCATTCTACTACTTATGTACATTTGACAAAGGATCACCATTCACGAATCCTTTGTCTTCCTCATGTCAGTTATACTCTTGTTGATTTGGACTTATTGTAGTCGTGATGGACAGTAATCAACTTCTAATAAAATGTAAGGATTACAAGATTCCACTCGGAGAAAGTTATGACCTCAAAACGTTCAGAAAATCGGGATCTAACAATTCTCAAAAACTACAAAACGTACAAAACCTCGGTTTCTACTGAGGGTACAAAGGATCCTTTTAGAGACTACGGTAACCACGACTTTTACATGAGGTTTGACGTATCTGAGAGTCTATGGATCTCTGGAGACTCTGTCACTTTTTTTCTTGTCTTTCAATTTGAACCAACAGTCGAGTATAAGGAGTTCAACCGGTCCGACCCTAAAAAAACAAACAAACAAACTAACAAAACAAAACAGTAACAACAAACCAAAACCAAACCAAAAGTAATTCCTTACGAATCGTTGTAAATGGAAACCTAAAAAGACTGAAAGGTTTAGTGTTTACCTTTCCTCATTATATAAACAAAGAAAAATCCCCTTAAAATTCTAATTACTGTCTAAAGAGTGTAACAGTCACTGGTAATAAAAACAAACATCAAGTCAACTAAAGTTGTAAAAGTCACTCTTAACAAACCCCCTTGAGGTCATATACCGTCCTTTTATGTAATAGAAATACCGTCTAACTACCGTGTACACCTGGAAAGAACTACTTACATCATAGGGACGAAAGAACAACCTTTCAACCTTTTATTTCGAAAATTCATTCGTGAGTCATAAGGAAGATGTTTCCCAAACAGATCAGTCTCCACACCGAAAAGGTCATCAGTACATACCTACACTCTCAACCTGATATTTCTTTCAACTCACGACTTCTTAACTACGAAAACTTGACACCACAACCTCTTCTGAGAACTCTTAGGGAACCTGGTGTTCCTATAGTTTGGTCAGTTAGGATTTCCTTTAGTCAGGACTTACAAGTAACCTTCCTGACTACAACTTCGACTTTGAGGTTATGAAACCGGTGGACTATATTTCTTGGCTGAGTAAACTTTTCTAGGACTACGACCCTTTCTAACTTCCGTCTTCCTTTTCCCCTGTTGTCTCCTACTCTACCAACCTACCGTAGTGGTTACACTACCTGTACTCAAACTCATCCGAGTCCCTCAACCACTACCTGTCCCTTCGGACTGCACGTGAGGTACCCCAGTGTTTCTCAGCCTGTGTTGACTCACTGACTTGACTAAGGAAGATGACGGGACGCTCGGAGGTCGACAATAAAAGGACTAGTTTAGTTTGAGAAAACCATCAACATTTTTCTTTTTTATGAAACAAAAATTATCTTTCCATTTATATCTCACCTTACCTCGGTTGCATAAACCGAGGTAGATTCCGTTTATTAGACCGAAGGGACTATCGAGTCAACCATTTCTTAGGTGGACGTTACGTCCTCTGGGGTCAAGCTCAGGACCCAGCCCTTCTAAACGACTTCTCCCTATCCGATGGGTGAGGTCATAAGAACCCGAAGGGAACACCGAGTCTACCATTTCTAATCCGGACGTCACACCCTCTGGACCTAAACTAGGGACCCAACTCTTCTAGGGGACCTCTTCCCTTTTCGATGGGTGAGGTCATAAGACCGGATCTCTTAAGATACCTGACATATCAGTCAACGTTTCTCAACCTGTACTGACTCGCTGAAAGTGTCGTTTATTAAGTCTCGTTTTACTGAAATTTTTGAGGTTACAACTTCCTTCGAGTGGGATCTTGTAGTCCCTACATGTTATTTAAAGTTGATTACTGTTCATCACGACTATAAAATTCTGAATTGACTTATAAAATCAGAAACTACTGTTTGTTCAATAATTAAAGTATGAAACAAAGTAGGTAATTAGAACCGAGAAAGGTTGGTCGTACGGAAAGTTTATGTAGTAAAGGAAATGAACCATAAGAGATGGACACGAAACAATTGAATCATTTCAAGAAAAAAGTATTTCTAATGAGGAATTAAGAAAGTAAAATTCTCAAATTGTTGTAAGTGTTCAACGTAAAGAGAATGATATGTCAAATGAAACAACAAAAAGTTAGCAATTCAGTACAGGCTGAGAAATACTGGGGTACCCTCTCGTGTGGTCCGAGAGGAGGTGAAAGAAGACCTCAAACGAGTTTAAGTACGGGTAGCTCATTCACTACGATAGATTGGTAGAGTAGAGACGGAGGGGGAGGAGAGAAACGGAAAGTAGAAAGGGTCGTAGGATCGTAGGGTAATAAAACAGAAGACCACTATAATATATTTTTGACAAAAAAACGGGGTAAGTCATATGTATAAGATCCAGGAAAAAAAAAAAAATAAATGAGGAACTGAGGAGAGAAAAAGAGAAAGAGAAAGTTATAAATCACTTACGGATACTCCCGGTCGGTAACACAATCAACAAAACGTGTGAAACAAAGTAAATGTACAGGGTCGTCTGGACATTCAGATAAAATGACACTCGCTTTGACTTCAGGTTTCTTTAGTTCAATGAATGAGGTTCAGGGTAGATCATTCGTCCCTAAACTTATTTTAGACACCTTGATGTTAAGGGATAAAAAAGAGATGATATGATATGACCGAGGAAAGAGATATCAAAGGTCACAAAAGACTCACAGGGTACAGTTAGAAAACCATGTAAACACCCCGAAAGGATCTCAGTCTTTCCTTAAAGTCGAAGAATCACGAGACTCAGGTAGTGTCCCACTAAAGGATTTCCCTTCTTTGAGTTTTGTTACAAACCCTCTCTAAACCTCTTCCACCGATACTTTATTAACCCTATGTTCGAGTATAGAAGGGAGGACGTTGGTCCTTACGAAGGTGGTAGTGTCCGTTACAACTCGGGTCACTCCGTCGTGAACCAACCCCCACCCCCTACCATTACCGGAGAGGTCGAAAAGAACTTCGACAGTGTATCTAGTCATCCAGAAATCACCCCGGGTCCTATCCCAAAAATAAAGATATTTGGAAAATAAAAGAAAAAGAAAAGAAGAACAGAGAAAAAGGAAGATCAAGGACGGAGAAGGGACTACGGAAGGTGAATAGAAGGAGAAAGAGGGAAAGAAGGAAGAGGAGGAGAGAGAAGAAGGAAAGAAGGAAAACAAAGGGGAGGAGGAGAGGGAGAGGAAGAGGGGGGTTGGGGGCAGTAATGAAAACAGTTCTCCGTACATTCACAAAACTATATCCTATGTGATATTAGAACTATTAATAGTTACAAAAAAAATTCAAAATCATTCAGTTTAGTCTTATCGTGAGTATTTCCCTCATATTACTTCCACACGAACTCGACGTCTAATTGAAAGTCAAAAGTTTAAACTAGAATCCACTGGCAATAAAGATTTTGATATATCATTCTTTTGAAACTCCATTTACGAAATAATACCTCGTGAACTATTTATTTATTGTAATTCGTGTCAGGAACTCACGACGTGTTATTTCTAAAGTCGTCATTGGAGTTGGAACTAGACGAGAAAGGTGTAAGGTATACTAAGGTCGTTTCAGTATGGTAAGTTTGTTGAGAACAAATGGTTCATGGATCTTAAAGGGTCTACAAAACGTATATAATAAAATTTACAGGTACCGAAGGGTTTCCACTAACAATACTACGGGTAAAATGTTTCCCCTTTTATCTAAGTCTTTCCAAATACGACAAAAGGTTTCAAATACGATACAGGTACCCGAAGGACCACCGAGTCGTCATTTCTTAGGTGGACGTTACGTCCTCTGTGTTCTCTACGACCTAGTCAGGGACCCAGTCCTTCTAGGGGGTCTCTTCTCGTACCGTTGGGTGACTTCATAAGAACGGACCTTTTAGGGTACCTGTCTCCTCGGACCGTCCGATCACCGGTGTCCCAGTGTTTCTCGACCTGTGTTGACTCGCTGATTCGTGTGTACGTGTACGACACAGGGATTGATCGTTTACTGTAACGACCCTGAGTATTACGTTAGGGAGACTAAAGATTGAAGGACAAGAACGGTAGTGTGGTATAAAGAAACGGTTGATTCTTTATCGATTCTTTCCATTATCTTCGAAGTATCAGATACGGATATCAGAGAATTTGAGACCCGACTCTTAATTAAATAACTCTCTAATAACTTAAGAGGAGTAACACGAGGAGGTAGTAAAATATATACTTCTTTAACTCAGAATTATCTTCATAACTGAACGGGTCGTGGAGTGTCACTCGGAAACATCAATTCGGTACTGAATGTGGAGGAACGGAGTAAGGTCTTAAGAGAGTAGGAGAAAACATAATAACGATAAAGTACAGATAAGTAAGATAGTGGGTGATCTAACGTTCGAAAATTTTCCGTTCACAATACAAAAAAAAAAAAAAGAGAAGATGTCTGAGTCGTGTCCCAAACTGATAACCCAAAAGTCATCTGTAAATAATCATCTGATTGAACAACAACAAGTCATTGCGTCAACACAGGTTGAGAAACACTGGGGTATTTGACGTCGTGTGGTCCGAAGGAACAGGAAGTGGCAGAGGGCCTCAAACGAGTTTGGGTACAGGTGACTCAGTCACTACGGTTATCATAATATTTCAATAACTGATCGAATAAAACAGTTGTCGTCCTCATGGCAGAGACCGGAATAATCTCATCGTCGAAGAGATTAATATGTTATACCACTTGTCCGTTGGTGGGAAACACTCACCACTGAGTTATTTGACCCTTGATCCTACACGAACCCCCGTGGAACAAAACCAAAGGAGAGACTTGTTCGGGGAACAACATATTCATCCCTATGGTTTCGGGTCTCTCATATTCACTAAATAGAGTTCCGTTGTCCCTTCAAATATTGTCTCCAAACTGATAAAATTCACATAATAAATAAATTTAATTTGTTATGTACGTATATTAAGTTTTTACAATTTAGTTTTTTCCAATTTCTCACTTTTTATTAAGGTTGAGGGGTAGTAAGTCCGTACGTCAAGAGAAGAAGTCTCCGTTGGTTATTAAAAATCAAAGAACATATGTATCATATAATTAAATATTCGTGTATTTTTATACAGTTAAAACGGGTCTCTTAAACACAAGACACAACAAAACGTAGAAAAAGGGCGAAATGATACATAGAACCTCTAATAAGATGAGTCACATATGTCTTGACGAAGTAAAAATTTACCGACGTAATATGTTGAGATAGATGACTACTAGTAAGCAGAAAAAAGGTCAGAAGACGATAATATTTTTTACAACGTCTCTTATAAGAACATATATACAGTACAATGTGTACATACACGACCCAATTTCGTATATATGTAAGATTAAAACTTTCGAAATCAGTTTAATAGGAGGTGTTTCTAACATTCTAATACGTTTTACACTTAAACTATTTTAAATATTTACTTTATCAATGACAACTAAAATGTTTTATTAATAATAGAACTGGAATGTCGTGATAAGTTATGGTTCAAAGAAATTTATTAGTTAGGGGTGACATATGAGTTTACTCTTAAGTCAATTTTTCTTTATACTAAATATGTGATGACAGGTCCTTTTGAAGATAACCCATTTCATACACTTCTATCGTTACAAAGATTTTACGTTAAGTCTGATATATTTGACATGAAAATTAGTATAATGGTCCGGGGTCTCTACACGAGCCTACTTTCATTTACCTCTTTTCCTGTTCCACCAGTATGAGTTCATCTTCTTTCATTTCGATGGTACTCCCGTCCTGACCATAACACGGTTATTTGATCTAGAGACTGACACTCCCTCGTCTCAGTCACCCTTCAAAACTATAAACATCACAAGTAATCATAAGGTTTTATATCTGTGAGTCGTATTGTTTGTAGTAGAAGGTTGTTATGTTATCTTCTGAGATTGTGTACCTGTCGTGGGTTACCAGTTATAGTCTTACTCTAACTAATATAAGAAACATCCGTTTCTTCTTTTTCGAGATATGTCAGTCGTTTTTGTTCTGACCCTCGACTGATACCGAGTCTAGTGCTTGAGAAATAATGGTTTAAGTCTGAATTCAACTTCTTTCATCCCTTTTGGTGATCTGCTAAGTCCATACTGGATTTAAGTCAGGGATTGCTAATATTTTACTTTCACTGTTTATCTAATGTCCCCAATGTAGACTCTGTTCTCACGGACTTCCTGCTACCTGTCTCCAAGGACTATAACATGTCCTCCGTCCCTAGTTCTGGTAGGAATTCTTTTTCTTTACGTTTTTCCCTTTTACCAAAAGATTCCCCCGGAATATTTATCGATGCTTTTCTTTTCTTCACTTTACGTTTCCTCTTTCCTTTCGATATGGGTAGACTTACGTTCCAAGGTTTCTTATCGTTCCATTCTATTCTTTCGGAAAGATGTACTAATTACGTTTCTTTACCTTCTTTTGTTTCTTACCTTTTCTGATCTCTACAGAAGTTCTTTTAATCTCTATGGTTCTCATGTAAAGTACGTTTCTACCCGTACTATTTCCCGTCTTTACCATACCTGGATTGTCATTGTCTTCTATAATTCTTCTCCACCGTTCTAGTGAGTGGATCTCGGTCTATTGGACTTTAGACTTCCCTTCACCCGGAATCCTTCGTAGTGATGATTGTTTCGATCACCTCCACTACCTTAAGGTCAACTGGATAAAGTTTAGGATTTTCTTCTACGACATTTTCACGATGTGTGTTATACGGTTCTTTGAACCTTTTGAGTCGTCACCGGTGTCCTGACCTTTTCTAGTCAAAAGTAAGGTTAGGGTTTCTTTCCGTAACGGTTTCTTACAAGTTTGTTAACGTGAGTAGAGTGTGCGATCGTTTCATTACGAGTTTTAAGAGGTTCACTCCGAAGTTGTCATGCCCTTTGTACTTGAAGGTCCACAAGTTCGACCTAAATCTTTTCCGTCTCCTTGGTCTCTAGTTTAACGGTTGTAGGTAACCTAGTAACTCTTTCGTTCTCAAGGTCTTTTTGTTTTTTTAAATGAAGACGAAATAACTGATACGGTTTAGAAAACTGACACACCTAGTGTTGTTTGACACCTTTTAAGTAGTTGTCTGGTGGAATGGACAGAGGACTCTTTAGACATACGGTCAGTTCCTGGTTGTCAACCTTGTCCTGTATTTTGTTGTCTGACTAAGGTTTAACCCTTTCCTCATGCAGTTTCGACATATAACAGTGGGACGAGTAAATTGAATATACGTCTCATATAGTATGTTTTACGACACGACCTACTTCGTGTTCGACCTTAGTTCTAACGACCCTCTTTATTATTGGAGTCTATACCTTTACTGTGGTGGAAATACCGGTTTGCACTTCTTCTTGTTTCTGGGAGAACTACTTTCACTTTCTCCTCTCACTTTTTCAACTGAATTTTGAGTTGTAAGTCTTTTGCTTCTAGTACCGTAGGTCAGGGTAGTGAAGTACCCTTTATCTACCCCTTTGTTACCTTTATCACTGTCTGAAATAAAGGAACCCGAGGTTTTATCGACGTATAAAACTGACGTCGGTACTTTAATTTTCTGCAAACGAGGAACCTTCTTTTCGATACTGGTTGGATCTGTCGTATAATTTTTCGTCTCTGTAATGAAACGACTGTTTCCATGTAGATCAGTTTAGATACCAAAAAGGTCATCAGTACATACCCAAACTCTCAACCTGGTATTTCTTTCGACTCGAGTTCTCTTAATTACAAAAACTTGACACCACTACCTCTTCTGAGAACTTTCAGGAAACCTGACGTTCCTCTAGTTTGGTCGGTTAGGATTTCCTTTAGTCAGGACTGATAAGTAACCTTAATGACTATGACTTGGACCATGAAGTTATGAAACTGGTGGATTACGTTTCTTAACTGAGTCACCTTTTCTGGGACGAAGACCCTTTCTAACTTCCGTTCTCCTCCTCCCCTACTGTCTCCTACTCTTACAACTCACCGTAGTGGCTGAGTTACCTGTACTCAAACTCGTTCGAGTCCCTCAACCACTACCTGTCCCTTCGGACCACACGTCGGGTACCCCAGTGTTTCTCAGCCTGTACTGACTCGTCGACTTGACTTGACTCTGTCAAAATACTCCTGGTCAAAATTCGATGGTCAGTCGTAACTGACATTTCAACACTTCTCTACGAGTCTTAACAAAGATTACTTAGCGATGTTCGGTTGAGGTCGTGTTCTGACCTGTCTTGTATTCCCCTCTGTCGAACTGTTGTATTTTGAACCCAGACTGGTTTAGAGTCTACTGGAACTGTCTTCACTTGACGGATAAGAAGTATCACAAAAGGAACTACTCCAACCTTGGACATTAAGAGGTTCTACCAGAAAGGTTTAGGGTATACTTCTTGTAGTAGACAAACTACGAGGGATGTGACAAGTAGACTCACCTGACTTGAAGTCGTCAGAGGACTCTTCGTTCTTTTCTTTTTCTTTTCACAAAACACTCAACAGTTTACGATAAAGTTACAGTTTGTAAGTAGATCAATAAAATGGACCACAGTGGACGTTTTGATGTATTCGTTAGTTGAGTGACAGGTTCCGGTTGTAGTCGACAAGAGAGGGAATCGACGTGTAATCTATTTTATCCCTTCACAAATTTTTATAGTGTCACGGATGGGAACGGGGGTCAGTTAACTTAGTCTTGATAGTCCTCACTTTGACCCGTATTCATAAAACATTTCAGAGGGATCCACTAAGACCGAACATCGGTTTCAATTCTTAGTGACGGGACGTGTTGGACCAAGATGTCAGTTTAGTTGAATTGGATGGTGGAGGGGAGGGAATGCTATACGGTCGGTGTGTCCGGTGTAACGACAAGGTTGTTGTGTAGTTTAAGTAAGTACTGAAATTCCGAAAATAAACGATAATGAAGAGAACTCTTAAAATGTACAGACAGAGACAATAAGTTCAAAGTAGAGTTTTGGAGTAGGAGTCTCTTAGAAAAGGGTGACATGTTTTATTCGAGAGGACAAGATAGTGTCGTGAGACAAAATAAAGAAAGTAAAATACATCGTGGTAGACTTTTATAGATTCAATAATAGTGAGTAAATAACGAACAGAAAAAGGTGGTTTTCAAGTGGATCGAATTCCCGTTCCGGAAACATAACAAACGACAACAAAAGGGTCAACGGATCTCAATACAAACTTTGTATCATCTATATGTGAGTTTCTAACAGGAAATTGATAGTATCCTATCAATGATTTGTAGAAGATACCAACTTAAGTTACTACAGAAGTTTATAAAGTAATATAATTCCCAAATTGACGTATCGTAACACAAGTTCCGACAAATACTGGATCGGTGGTAGATTAAACAGTGGAAGTGGAAGATGAAGACATAAGAACTTCGTCCTCCAGATATACTTTATGTCATCTGTCCTTTCTACCAGATCTTGACTTATAACGTCCCAAAAGAAATTGTCTCTTTATACACACATACATGACCCCCGTCCTTCGTGTCTACCTTACGAACACTGACCCCTCCCCGGTTACTTCTCTTGTCGTATCAGTATTCTCTCAACGAGAACTTCACTTTACTTTCTGTTCTATCTCAGTCGTTGTAATATGTATCGAGTAGAGTGCATAGATTATGAAGGGATGATGTTTAGTGAAAGTGTATGTAAGATATATTAAACAAAACATTTTTGAGATCCTACATCTGTTACGGTAATAAAAATAGGAGTAAAAAAAAAATCTCTCATTAGTTTCGAGTCTGAACGGAATCTGGTAAACCTCGACCCTAAACTGTGAATTGACAAGACTAACGGTCAGATCATGAGAAATATAAAGACAAAACACCTCGAACCCGGTCTAACACCTTTTAGGTCTTTCGGTTCTTCTCTTCACACACGAACTAAGGATAGTGGGAGCGATCTCGATTGGTATTACAACTTTTTTAGTCATTACTAGTACCGAAATATTGGTGAGGGTTCTTCGGAAGGGTAACTGGTCACCGACTCCCCGGACCGACTCCCGGGTAAGTACCATGACCAAATTACCGGTAGACACAAAGACCCAGCCACCCTGTCCATTCCCTTACCAATTTAGTAATCTTAGTGTTCCTGAGTCGATGGAATATTCAGGAAGAGTATTTTCTGGACGGGAAACCGTCTCGTGTCTGGCACAACAAATCTCAGCAGATTGGATAAGGTGTCCAGGTTTCTATCATAAGATCCTCCTTTTTTTTTTTTCATGATCTTTTGTTATTACGAACGCTAATGAAAAGTACCTTCTCTCGGGAACTCACTAATCCAGTCTCCAAGATGTGATAGAGTCGGGGTCTCTTTATTACAGGTATCCTATACACTGACATTTGTCCTCGACCAGAGGGAAGTCAGATACATCCAGTGAGTCCTTTCTCTGTGAATCGATGAACAAAGATATTTCACAAAAACAAAAAGTCTGTTTCGGAAATCCCAGTTCTCTAAGCTCTAACCTTTTTGTTCTATCTTTACGTCTGACCGAAATAGAGAGGAACTCAGTGTGAGTCCACCTGAGACTCTGAGAGTCGTGTTTAAGATTATACTTATCTTCTGAAGACTCGGATGGAAGGTATCAGAAGATGACAAGAGAATACGGGTTCTAAGGGAAGATCAATATCTAGTCCCCATCCCCCGCCACCTCCCTTCTAGTTCTCTCTTCATTTTTGTATGTCGACCAGTGTATCACTAAGTCACTCTGTCGTCCCGACCAGGAATCCAGAAAGAGGAAGAACGAGACACGAAAAATTGATAAGACACGATGGAGAAAGAAAATTCATATCGCAGTCCCGGGTCTACTCTTTTCTATGGTGTGACTGTTTCTGTTTGTAGATATAGTGTCCAGTATGTCTGGACCGAAGACTAAGACGAAGACGGTGAATAATCGACCACTGACATTCACTCAGTAAGTCGTAGAGACTCGGAATAAAAGGAGTTGGAATTTTATTCTTATCGTCAATAGTTTTTCTTAAAAATATTCTTAATTTACTCAGTTGTAGAAACTTCAGTGGATCTTATCATGCGTTTCGTGTTACCCAATGGAGGAGAGAGGTAACGAAAGGGGTCCTTGAAGTTCACAATGAGAAGGAACTGTGATCCTTCTCCGTCACCCATTTACCTCTTTTATGTCCTGTTTATTCAGTATACTCTCCGTTTATTTTATAAAAAAAACCAATATCACCAAGTCATCTTTCGTATACCATTGGACATAACTTTGACCCTATATAAGAAACCATAGTTATCCGTGAGACATAGAATCCAAAGGAGTATTTAACTTCTATTACCGGACATGGGAGGGATGAGACTTCCTTCCGAGTCGGTCTATTACTTATACTTTTACTGAAACTTCATTATTTCCTTTACACGTTTCTTATAACACCCGTTTTTGGGCTCAAAATCACGATAGTAACAGTAACTGAGTAAATTAGAACCAGTTCAGGTGAGACGAAAGACCTAGAACTAAAGGAGTAGACATTTTACTCTACACTCTTAACCTGACACTTCTTCCGACTCGCGTCTTCTTAACTACGAAAATTTGACACCACAACCTCTTCTGAGAACTCTCAGGGAACCTGACGTTCCTCTAGGTTGGTCAGGTAACACTTCCTCTAGTCGGAACCCTAAAGAAACCTTCCTTACTACGATTTCGACTTTGAGGTCATGAAACCGGTGGAGTACGTTTCTCAACTGAGTAACCTTTTCTGAGACTACGGCCCTCCCTAACCCCCGTCCTCCTCTTCCCCTACTGTCTCCTACTCTACCGACCTACCGTAGTGACTGAACTACCTGCACTCAGACTCACTTGAGACCCTCAACCACTACCTGTCCCTCCGGACCGTACGACGTTAAGTACCCCAGCGTTTCTCAGCCTGTACTGACTCGCTGACTTGACTTGACTTGACTTTTACTCTCGCAACCTGATCTACTAGAGTCGTCTACAGTAACGGAGAAGACTATAAGTTCCTCATATAATAAATTTATTATTATCCATTCTAGATGTATTACAGAATACGAAACAATAAAATAGATGAATAGATGATGGTCACACTCCTATCGTGACTTGATGATCTTGACGATCTGAACTCTATCTGTACTTAAGAACAAAGAACAGGAATGAAACTGTAACTGAGTGACATACTAGAATTCGTTCAAAGGGCGGAGGAGGGGGGTAAGTGCCTGAGATTCAAAGAATTAGACACTTTATCCTCTATCCTTCCAACCTGATTCAGTTCATCTAAAGATTTGAAAAGACGTTTCGGAACCCCTCATTTTTACTATGGTAATCTACTATATTACTATGGTAGTAATCTATTACTAGTTATCTATTCTAGATATATTACGAAATGCGAAACAATAAAATATAGATGATAGTATGGTGTCACTATTTCGATGTCTCTTCCCCTCTTTACCTCTCTAGATCGACCTCAAAACTCAAAGGATACGAACGAAGTCTATGTAATCTAAATTAAAAGTAGACAATACATATACCCCGGACATACATTACAAAGTAAACACCTTTCTTTTTTTCCAAGTCACGTTTTCTCTTTTATTAAACTTATTAAAGATTACATAATTCAAAATTTTCAAGTTATTTTGAAAATTATTTTCACCTAAGTTATTTTATGCAACAAACTATTGTGGTAAAACAACAAAATTACTTTATCATATAACACTTATAGGAAGCTTTAAATTTTTTTTTTCTGTAACTGAAGTGTCACAAGGGAACGTACTTATACCTTATTAAATAAATTAGTAATAGTATTACAACCTGTAAATGTAAAAAGGTTACGTAAACAGGGAACCATAGACGACCTCTAACCAAGGTCCTCGGGGTCACCTACGGTTTTATACACTTACGAGTTCATGGAATATATTTTACTAAATCAGGTGGACTTTGGTATTTTGAGGATCTTCTTTTGTTTCCGTCATGTGAAAAACAGTAGTCAGGATCGTCAAGAAAAAACTTAGATAAAGGAACCTGTTTTTGTTGTTTTATTTTTCTTTTATGTTTACTCTGATGTAGTGTGATTTTTTGAAAACGTATCATTTCCTTTAACTGTTTTGTTTTTTCCGTTGAATGACAGACCCTCTTCTATAAACGTTTACTATACAGTCTATTTCCTAATTATAGGTTTTATATATTTCTTGAGTATGTTGAGTTGTATGTAAAAATTTTTCGTTAAATTTTTACTCGTCCCCTGGACTCATCTGTACAAAGGTTTCTTGTGTATATCTACTGTTTTTACGTGTACTTTTCTATGAGTCGTAGTGATTAATAGTCTCTTTACGTTTAGTTTTTGTGTCACTCTACAGTGAAGTGAAGTGTGGACAATCTTACTGATAGTGGTTTTTCTGTTATTTTTTGTTCACAATCTCTCCTACACCTTTTTTCTCCTGGGAGTACGTGATAACCACCCTAACATTTAACTATGTCGGTGATACGTTTTTGTCATACCAATCAGGAGTTTTGTAATTTTTATCTTGATGGTATACTAGGTCGTCAAGGTGAAGACCCGTAGATAGGTTTCCTTTTCTTTTGTGATTAAGTTTTTCTATATACATAGGGACACAAGTAACGTCGTAGTGAATATTATCGGTTCTATACCTACGTTGGATTCACAGGTAGTTATCTTCTTACCTATTTCTTCTATATCACATATATATGAATCGGTATTCCTTTTTACTTTAGAATGGTAAACGTTGTTGTATCTACCAGAACCTTCCGTAATACGATTTACTTTTTTCACCTGTCTCTTTCCATTTATTGTATACTAAAGTGAATATACACCTAAGACTTTTTATTTACTTTGTTTTGTCATGGTTCTCGTTTGACCACCAGTGGTCTCCCCTCCTCTCACTCCCCAACCCTCTTTATCCACTTCTCTTAATTCTCTATCTCTGAAGGTTAATATTTTATTTATTCAGTGTTCCGACACTACATGTCGTATCCCTTATAGTAGTTATTATAACATTATTGAAACATACTACTGTCTACCAATGATCTGAATAGTACCACTAATTCAGGATTTGATATATTTACAACCTAGTGATATAACATGTTGACTTTGATTATATTAAGACATACAGTTGACACCCCAAAGGGGTCACCACGTCGACCATTTCTTGGACGGACGGTTACGTCCTCTGTGTTCTCTACACCCAAGCTAGGGACCTAGTCCTTTTAGGGGACCTCTTCCTTTACTGTTGGACGAGGTCATAAGAACGAACCTTTTTAAGGTACCTGTCTCCTCGGACCTTCCGATGTATGTTAGGTACCCCAGAGTTTCTCAGCCCGTGTTGACTCGTACGTGCACGTTTGTACAGTTGACATCACGTTATTATTTCTTTTTTGGAACTTTCTGTTTATTATTTTTATGTAACATCCTATTTACGTCAACTTTAAAACTAGGTACTAACCAACTGAGATACCTACACTTTGTACTTATAACTCCCGACTGACCAAAGGGAAAAATATATTACTATTTATCTTGATGTAAAACCACGAATTGGAACGATAAAAGAACATTTTTTTAGGTTTTCACCTTAATGACTAACTTGAAACACACTTAAATTGAAAAGTCTATATACCGTTTTAACGTGAGATTTTTCAAATGTGTGGGTGATTGTTATGGAAAAGTGGTAATTAATCATCATTTACAAGTGGTTAGAAGGAACACTTTTACTACAGTAAAGTATAAAATATTAATGATTATTTTAACTTTAACATGTTAAAAGTATACGAATAACTAGAAACCACAAAGAAGAAAATAAACGGACAAGTACAGACAACGGGTATAAAAGTAGTATAATGAGTAGAAATATATAGTTCCTCTAATTGGTGACGAAAATGTATGAACTATGGTTATACATAAAAAATCAAGCACTAACGGAAAATATAATAATACAAACAAAGTACATTCTTTTGAATTTACAAAAGTTCAGATAGTCTTAAAAGTGAATGTATAAGAAATAACAGTACAAGATTTTTAGAGGAAAGTTAGAAGTTTTTAATTTTTTTTCAAGTGGATGTTATAAAGTTGTAGATTGTTATAAAGTTATTAAGGAAAAAAGTAAACAAAAAGATACTGTATAAATTAGGTAGACCTTAAATAAAACCAAAGTTGACCATTAAATTGAAATAATAGAAAAGGTTTACTCATTGGTCAACAAGACTGTGGTAAATTACTTATTTAGTAGGAAAGAAACGACTAAATATTACTACATAACGTATACGTCAGACAAAAACTGAAGAGACCAGACTAGTTAGATACGACCTTACTTATGGTTTGATATCATTGGTAATACCTCAATATTATGACCATTCTTTTGAGAGTAATGAAAAAAAAAAAAAGTTTATTATAGAACCGTTATAGTGTGCAAAATAGGAAAATCTATTTGAAATCCTAATAAAACAGTTTTAAAACAAGTCCAAACAAATTTAAACATCTAAACTGACCCTCTTTTCGACCGTAGGAACTTCATAACGTAGAAGGGTAGGTCCTTGTGACATGTAGAAAGGTAAATTAAGGTCAGAAGTAAATGTATGGAGTTATTTCCCAAACCCCCAGTCTCGATGTTCCTCTGTCTATGTCTCAAAGGACCTTCATTCTCGGGATATTATCTCAGATCTTTACTTCACCCGATTTCAAATTCTTTTTTACCCAGTCCCTACGATATCTCCTCTAAGTTCGAAACATACCTCATCTCTACCACACTGGTTACGAATCAATAAAGACTATACACTCTAAGTATCGGAATACGTGAGACTATACCTTGTTTATTTACCACACCACGGTCCGACCAGTTAAAGTAAAATTACTCGTAGTAAAAGAAGTCGACATATTACTCCATACAACATTAGGGACAATATGAATTAAACATGTTTTAACAATAATTGAAAACGTTCGATTAGTTTACCCTACCTAAAAATAAAGTATAATAATTTAAATATATAAAATAATAATGAAATACAATATACAATAAACACGAATCAACGAGTCAGCACAGGACGAGAAACACTGGGGTACCTGACGTCGGGTAGTCCGAGGAGGTAGGTACCCCTAACAGGTCCGTTCTTTTGACCTCACCCAACGGTACGGGAGGAGGTCCACTGGAAGGGTTGTGTCTCTGACTTGGGTCCAGAGGGTGTAATGTCCGTCTAAGAAATGGTACACTCAGTGGTCCCTTCGACATATTATCTCATCTAACATCTACATTGGAAATGTACGTGACTCTTTGACTTTTAAGTACACTGAGGGAAATTACCGTATAAACGAAATAACGTCATCAGAACTTGGTGTGGACATTATAGAGACTCTACAGAAGTCCTACCGTCCTTGTGACTAAGACACTCCCACAGGGTCAAGATCTTGTAAGTGTCGTGATCTTTACTTGGGTGACCTTGACCATGTCCCGGACGGAAGATCCTCAACCGTGGGTTTTCGATATACCACCAATAGTATCGTGGTAGGAAAGACATGTGTAATGGTAGGAGTCAAACTTCGTACTTCTTCGACAAACGTTTAATACACAAGACAAATATGTTTATTTTAGAACGTCATACCATCTTTCTAATAACCGGATCTCCGGAATTAAAAAAGTAACAACTTACTTTCACTACTATCATGGATGGAGTTTCGTAACGACTCCACTAAATAAATTTATCGTGTACATTTAGGGGAGTGTATCGGAACACGTATCATTTACGGATAATTTACCATCAAAAAGAAGGAAGACCACGGAGATTAAGTCACAAGAAGTCAGTTCAGTGGAGGGGTCTTGAGTAGGAACCTTACTTTTACAACAAAACCCCACTTGAAATTGTCAAGGAAGTTCGGGTCGTAAAACCTCAGGAAACTGTTTCCCTTCTTCTTTTCTCTCCCTCCTCCCTTTTCCTTTAAAACATTAGACCAATGTGACTTAGAGGTCGTATTTTATTGGATGATGTTATCTACTCAAAAGACACTTTCAATACATGTAAAATCCGACTCACTTCTCCCTCCTTTAGACTCGACATCGATTTAAACACCCAAGGGGGGTTATAGTTTATTGTTAACAAGAAGTTAAAAGGAAAGAAAAGGGATGTTGTTTGTAAGAAGGTGACGGATTTCTTCGGAAGACTTTTAGAACTAGATAAGGTATTTCATTTCGTACTGTCGTTTACTCTTTTTTTTTTTTTATGGTTCCTGAACCTCTTTCCCCATCCTACTCCCCTTCTTTTTAAAGTTCGACCCCTGTCCTGTTTCTCGTATTCAAGACGTACAAAATGTAAAGACGATTATTGAGATACACGGAGATCTAGAGAGGTAAGTTGAAGTCGTAAGTAAGTCAGTCACAAATAATTTCTGGATGACACACGGTCCGGACACACTCCTCGTTCCTTACTTCATACACAAAAACTCACCTTGAAGTACAAAAAGAAACTTGTCGATACTAGGATTCTTAAAGACTCACACTCTTACACATACCACACAAACACACATATATAAAGACATATAGAGAGTGTTGAAGTGTACATGTACTGTCACTAACAAAAAGAAGAAAATAGAAGTCTTCTGAAGGAAAGTAAACGACACAAATGTTTCTCACCCGAAATAGAGAAACTAAAAATATGAGACTTTCGAACCACCATACTATTAATTGAAAAATTTTTTAAATAAATAAATAATATTAGCCTCCGATTAATGAAATGTTATAACACCAAAAACGGTATGTAACTGTACTTAGTCGATACCCACGTGTACACAGGGGGACAGGGCTTGGGGGGAGGATGGAGGGAGGGGTAAGGTAGGGAGACCCAACAGGGTCACTTGACCGAAACTCACGGAACAAAGTACGTAGCTTGCACCTGACCAGTAGATAAAGTGCATACCATCATATATACAAAGTTACGATAAGAAAGTTTAGTAGGGTGGGAGCGGAAGAGGGTGTCTCGGGTTTTCAGAGAAGAAATATAGATACAGAGAAAACGACAGAGTGTATTGTTAATTTTTAGTGTGCCTCAAGAGAAAATATCTTCCTAATAGACATGAACATAATACTTTTTGTGGGTACAACACAGTAGGATTATTTCCTCCATAAATCGTCCTGGACTTGACAGGTAGGGAAACTTTTTGTGGATACTTTTAGTTTGTTATGTCGTAACTTAATTTAGTAGGACCACACTATCTCAAAACACTAGCTTACCATACCCTGGTAAGGGATAGGTGGAGAGAGTAACCCGTCCTATACAGAAGTGTGGAAAAGAAAGATCTTTATGAAAGGTCTCTCCGAGATCACTGTGTAATTGTCCCGACAGATGAGAATATAAACAAGAGGGTCCTTTTGTCTTCATGGACACACGGTCGTCTTTGCTAACGTGGTAGCTATTTAAGGCTTCTTTTTTAACAGGTAGAACAGCAGAGGCCTTTACGATACTTCGTCCCTACTGAGACCCTCCATACTATGAAAAGAGGGAGAAAAAGAAAGAAGGAAAGGGAGGGAATAAGAGAATAAGAGAGAAATTTGGTCTAAAGGAGAAACTACGAAGATTCCTCCGGTCGGTACGAGATTTTTGTCCGACTGGGGAAGTGTAGGTTGCACCGGTAGTCAGTCGACCACGAAAAGAAATAGGAATTTGTACGATGTGGTATGACACCCCGAGTAGTATCCTCGTCCTCCACACTTCGTCCCTAGTCCTGGGTAGTCTCCTACTCACTCATACCCGAACTGAACTTCCCGAAGGGTCCCCTGTATTACCATGACTGGAATACAACAATTTACTACCGATCTTACTCTCTTGATTCCTTAAGTCTTGTCAGTGTCCGCGTCCTACTGGGTCCGTGTCCGACCGGGACTTGTGGGTCCTTATAAGGAGCCAATTGACGACGGACACAACACCTCGACCGGTGGACCGTACTTTTCGACGAAAAGAAACCTTAGTTACTGATCCGACGGTTGGTCTCGGTTAAAGGATAGGGTGTAGAAGGTCCCTACTCGTCCGGAAAATTAGTAAAGGGAAAGAAATGTTTAGATAACTGTTAAAGGTTTTCGTAAAAAAAAAAAAATCATTGTCTCATCAAACTGTTTTACTTCTATGTCGAGAAAGTTCCAATTAGGAGGTAGTTTTACGAGAGACAGGAGATCAGATACAGATGGTACTAACAACAGTGGTAATGTCTAAATTGACTGTGAATGTAAAAGGGGGAAGTTTAAGGATAAAGAAGTACAAACGTAGACGAGTGACGGTTCAAGGAAGGATGGTGAACGGTGAAGGGTTTTCTACGTGGAAAGTACTCTTTTCATTCGAATAATCAAATGAAACTAAACCTTTAAACTTCTTTCTGTTCGGACAAAGACTTGTGGACTTTGACACCGGAGTATGGACTAATGAATAATAGTAGGACCTTTTAGGTTCAAGAATATTAAGACGGGAGAGGGGGAGGGGAAGAGTTGTGACTAAATCTCATGAACAAATAGTAACCGAAAGACGTTCCACGAGTTATAGAACAGACGGATACACGTATAAATGTCTTAAGTTGTACCATCAAAAGATTGAAGTACACCCATCGACATAGGAACGGAGGAACTTCCGATCATTATAAGAAATTTGTCTGGTTTTATAATTTTTACTTAAATACGTCCGAGTCAAACTCTGTTGGAAAGTTGATCACAGATCATGAGGATCTGAATCGTACATCTACGAGATGTTCACCAAAAGGTCCGTTGGTGTAGTTTACTCTAAGTTTATAAACTCTTTTTATTTGAAATAAGAAGAAACGAACCGGGTGATGTCTCTTTAGGATGTTAACACCGGATATCACTCCTCCTTTTTTGTCCCGACCCCATCTCCCTTTCACGTCTTCCTATCGGTCCTTTCAACAGTTTCCTCAACAGTTCTACTTTATAAGAGGTATACTTAGAACAGTGTTGTAAGTACCACCACCCTAGTGGGGTCCCACTCCTAAGACTATATGAGTTGAGAGCTAATAAATCGGGAGAGACTTAATACATATTCTCTAACTCCGAAGGTCTAGATCTCGGGGAATCAAAAGGTAAACGACTATGCTTAACGTTTGGACGAAATTGTGTCCATTCCAAATTACTATTATTTTCAGAAGTATTGTAAACCCGGGTTTAGGATTTTAATCAAAGTACACAGTCGATTATAACAGGTGACATTTCGTAGATATTGTACTAATATCACTTAGAGAACACTTTTCTTCATATATATATTATCTGTTAAAGTGATCAGGTATATCATCAGATTGTATTTAGATATTTAATTAAAGAACTTCTCTCACCATTTCATTCAAAAGTTTAACTAAATAATTCCATAAGTTTAAACTTACTCGAACCAGTTGTGTTACTTTTCTTCGACTCTTCACGACACCGACCGAGACCAAAGTCAAGGGAAAAATGTAAATGACTTACAGAGGATACATGTTCCTTGGTACGATCCGTTATCCCGAAGTCCGTCCGTTTGAAGTTCTTTACAGGTGTTCTATGATCCGAAGAACTACAAAACATTTACCAGAACGGAACCCTCATTCCGTCTGGATCCAATTTCCGCGTCGTGATAATAAGTGACAAGGGGGAGATTCGAAGTTAAAGAAGTAGACATTAAATCTGTATGGTAAGAGTGTCTCGACATTATCCCTAGACTACTGTACTACTTACAATTATAGGAACCATTCACTTTTTCACGATCTGTTTACATTCCTGAATACTATCATTCCAGTCACCATTAAATCGACCATTTCGACAAGTGTCGTGAAGGGTCAACCGAAATTAGGACTCAATGAGCCGTACGGGATATACATTATCGAGGTTGTCTGTCTTGTAATGGTCTTTAGTAGAGTTTTGTTTTCACAATAGTTCTAGGACGAACTTTCGGTTAAGATTATTAATTCCCTGAGTATGTCATATAAGTTCATGGTGCAGTTACTTTTGGATTCATAAATGGGAGAATCTATGATAACAAACCCTTTGTTTGGAAACGGAAAACGATTTGAATAGAAGTATAAGGGACGAAGGGACGACTTTTGGGGAGGGTTCAAATAAAAATAGAACGTTAAAGTCACATATGATGTTGAAATGAGTTTATTACCGTTTTTCTTTCGTTTGTAGTTATGTCACTAGGAAAACTTATAAGATTATTATCTGAAGGAAAAAGTATTCTACACCCAAATCGTAGTTGTAAAACTAGTGGAACTTCCTCCTAAATATATTAAAACAAAATAAAAAGGATAGTGAGTTAAGTTTTAATATATTATATAAGGTTTTACCCTTGATTCTTACACCAAAACCCATTAAGGAAAGAGGGGAGACCATTACTCGAAGTGGTTCCTGGAAAATCCTTGATGGTAAAACACTAAGACACAGATTCGAGTGTCTCTTTCTTGACATCAACACTGTCAGGAAAAAAACCTAACAGATAAGTGACAGGGTCTTTATATCTAATCAGATCTGAACACATGAAACTGAACGTATCACTGAAATCGATGGAGTTCAGTGTGGATTCATTCTATATAGTCCACAGATCTGACATACCTATCCAATAACTACCTCACCTCCCGTCTTCCCGACAGAAACATAGAATCTCTTCGACCGTGAGACGTTGGCTACCGACGAACTAGAACTACGGAGTTCCAGAGATTAAATCGAAAGAGACATCACAAACCATTACCTTAGAGGAGTCTAGTCTCTATGAATTTTGTGTATGCGAAAACAAAAACGAAGGTCCGGAGATATGGACAACTAAGAATAACAAAATCGACAAGAATGACAAAGACTTTCCTAGGACCTACACCAACCTAAGAGTCGTACCAAATGAATTTCTGATGGAGATCCGAGAGTTGACGAGTAGATGTTGTCCCTATCCGAAAAGAAACTTGTACTAAACAAAGAAGGACGAAACCTTTTTGGTGTACAGTGATTAACGAAGTTATTAGATTGGAAGAACGGATGAGAAGTAAATCCTTAAAAAAAAAATTACATTGACAGGTTTCTACGTGAAAGAAAGACTATTTAATTGAAGACAAAAAAAGTGTCAATTATTAAATTCATTTATCTCAGTGGAGTGAAAAGAGACATGAGTTACTATATGAGGGTCTAAAGTTCTACCTTACTCTTTCTTTCTTAATGGAAATGGGTGGTATAAGAAGGGACCGGGAAGAAAGAAAGAGTAAACGAAAGGAAAAGGAGGGTTTTGTAATAAATAAATAGACAATTCGTTGAGAACTTAAGAGTTGAAAATTATTTACCGTAACCGGGGACGAATACGGGAGCAGAGGACTTGGTACCTTCTACCATCCGGAAAATCCTTAAAGTCCATTGTCGGTTCGGGTCTACACCTCTTCTTTGTACTTCGGGGTCTTGAACACTCTTAGTCTTCATACGTCGTAAAAGAACCCCAATGAGATTGTATAAACTCTTCAGAGTAAGGAAGATCCCCCGATTTGAGGTGTGGACTCTGAGTTTTGATAATTGTCTAGACGTCCAAAATTGTTGGAGGTACTAAGAGATCAACTCTCCTATAGGACCAGACTACAATGGTACTCGTGATGTTTCTAGGAATAGTAAAAGGTCACAACTGTTCTCAGAACTATAGTCGAGAAAGTAGTAAGGGGTACGAGTACCCGTCCGGTGGTGACGATGAAGACCTAGTCTACGGAACCTACGTTATCTCACTAAGGTCACGACTTTATGGTGAGTCGGACTAAGAAGTTCTCTGTTCAAAGTGTAAATAAGTAGACAGATAGGTAAGTAGGAAGGTTGGTCGGTTGATCGATCCGGAAAGTATAAAGGTAGGAAGGTAAGTAGATCAATAGGTAAATTGTTTATAAGGAACTCACGGTCGATACACGGTCAAAGACATCATCCGTAAAACGCCCTTGTATCTACTTATTCTATGCTAGGGACGGGAGTTTTTCAATTTATTAACCTCTGTCCGTCACTATTGATTATGTCGAATTGGAATTTCTTATTTATCCTTTAATGACCCTTCTTCAACTCACTCCATCTTATCTACGTCTCTCTGTAAAATTTATTCGTAGCTCCAAAACTCCTTGTTGTGTTCATAATTATCAAATTATATCGGTCTAGACCCGAAGGGACCACCGACTCTACCTTTTCTTAGACGGACGTTACACCCTGTGGACCCAAATTAAGGACCCAACCCTTCTAGGGGACTTCTTCCCCTACTGTTGGGTGAGGTTATAAGAACGGACCTCTTAAGGTACCCGTCTCCTCGGACCACTTGATATCAGGTACCCCAGTGTTTCTCAACCTGTGCTAAGTCATTGAATTGTGAAAGTGAAAATGAAAGTACCTGTCTAGACCCCTTTATCCCTTCCGTTCGACTTTGGTGTGACTTTTATATGAACCAATAATACGATTTTCCAAACTTGAAGTCCGTCAACTTCTCGATACTGTACTCTATCTGTACAAGTGTATAGGTAAAATAAACGCACAAACAAAAAATTCTCTTAATCGAATCTCTTCCGTTACCGTGGGGTGATGTCATGAGAACGGACCGTTTAGGGTACCTACCTCCTCGGACCATCCGACGTCAGGTACCCCAGCGGTTCTCAGCCTGTACTGACTCACTGAAGTCAAAGTGAAAAGTGAAAGTACGTAACCTCTTCCTATACCGTTGGGTGAGGTCATAAGAACGGACCTCTTAGGGTCTCTGCCCCCTCGGACCACCCGACGGCAGAGACCCCAGCGTGTCTCAGCCTGTGTTGACTGCACTGAATCGTCGTCGTCACTCCCGAATTCAAAATATTTTCCTCTATCATCCGGTCCATCATTCTCTCTTTCTTTAAAGATCGTAGTTAAAACAATTTGTAGATCCAAATGTCGAAACCAAGGACCTCAATCAACGGAGACAAGTCTAACTATGGACGGTCATGACTGGTGTACGTATTCGGGAAGGGAATATGTTCGGATAACGGAACTAGATCCGGTCACGAAGAACCACATTCAAGACTCTTTTCATCAAGACATTGTACTATGTACTTTTAAATAAAAATACTAACTTATTCAATCCTTTTGGACGTATAATATCAGAACTAGTCCTTATAAATGTCACGTACAATAGTGTAGTGTCTGGAACAGTTTATAACGTCATTTTATTGGACTCCTCGAATCATTGAGTCCTAAGGGTTTAAATAGAGTGTGTCTCTTTGGACAAAAATATATTGTGGACGATTATAGGATATTTTGACTACAAAAGACCTTACATGAAACCTTTTGAACCAATATCTATTTATGAGATAGGATATTCCTCTACTATGGTGATCAGGTCCAGTACGTAAATATCTACATATATAGATGTACATATAACGAGTATTCCTCTTAGTTAATTCTTACTGAAGTACTGGTTCTCGGTTGTTAGAAGTGGTGTAGAGTTCTCATACGTGGTTACGGAAGATTTTGTTGATTTCATTTCGTACAACCCATACATCATAATAACAGTATGTGTTTCCTATTCTATATTAAGTTTTTTTTTTTTTCTCTATATTAAGTCCGGTTTCGTCCCAATGATTCATTTAATAGGTTACCAGTATCCATGTATAAGGAATGGGTTCCTCGTACGATCTATGTAATAAAGACTCTTTGTACTACTGAAGATCGTAGTACGTTTCACTAATGATTTATAAAACCGATAGATGGGATTTCAAATTATCAGGAAAAAGAGACTGATCGTAAGGTTGTAGGTGGGTCTTGAAGTAGTACCACGATGGTGTATGGAAGTAATAAGTATAGTCTCCGGTTCTTTAGTGTCTAAAATTCTGAAACCCAAGATGACGGGTGGGTTACTAACTTAGGGGAGTTTTGGGGAAAGTCGTACGTCGTCTCATAATTCATAGTATTTCTGAGTTGTTACATCTTGAGTAAATTGTCTTAAAGAAGGGAAGATGAAACTGAGAAATCTAATCTCGGGGGTTTCAGAGATCCAACCTCTACGTTCGTCATTCAGAGTTAAGACTCTTTACGATGACGGGTGTGTGTAAAGAATCTATGAATCTATCAGGATGTCTAGACATATTAACTCCGTACGTGTCTCCTCATATTAACGGTATATTTAAAAAAATTTATACAAATAAATAAAATTAACCTCTAATTAATGAAATGTTATAACATAACCAAAACGGTATGTAGTTGTACTTAGGTGGTGTCCATATGTACACAAGGGGTAGGACTTGAGGGGAGGGAGGAGGGAGGGGAACTGTAGTTGTACATGTACACCGAGTCGTCAATTTCAAAGACCAAAAGAAAAAAGAAAGAAACAAAACCAAAACACAAAATCCTCCAGGAGACATATCACCTTTATCGAACTACCTGATCCTATGTCTGTCCGGAACAAAGAGCAGGATCGAGACGGTGAATGATAGAACTACTGGAACCCATTTAGTAATTTAAAGAGACTCGGAATGAAAGGGGTCGAGTTAAAGGATTGATGTAATACCCTTATTATTTTAGAAGGAATGTTTTAACACCATTTAAATATTTCTTTGATTGTGTATCATCCATGTGTTATTTATAGTGACATGAAGGAAAAAGTCTATTTTTAAGTAGACACACGAGGGTCAGTGGTGACCTCGGACATGAGAAACGATATCGTCACACCTAAAACCGTGACCAAGGAACAAGAGATCAGAGACTTAAAGGGAACTTAATTGTGAACATTAGACAGGAGGTTTCGGTTATAATGGTAGAAGGTTAACCAATGTATGTATAAACCACTGTATAACCTCTCATTTTCCATAGAAAGAGAGATTAACATCAAGAGTTCAATTGAAAATATACCTTAATGGAGGTTTGGTGTAACAGACCCTGTCGTATATATACGACATCAGACAGAGACTTATAAACAAAAATATCTTGATACCAATCTTCATTTATTAAAAGAGACTAGTAGTTTTAACTACTATAGACCAAGACTTATTCATAGAGTGAACATTTTAGTGGTGAATTTTAGGAACTCAAAAATTTCACATTATCGTCGTCTAAAATAACAACAAATGAGAACGACACTCTCGAGGTTTAAGGGAGTCAACGAAAACTCTCTCATTTTACTACAGTATCCGTTATAAAAAACTTCCATGATCGCCTTTTGATTCTCATGTGTCGTGTGTTATCCAGTATATATGTTTTCGTCCATAAAAGGTTTATATTGTTAAATCTTTTTTTCGAAATATACTCGACTATTGTATTGACAAACATACTTTTGGAAAATGAAAACTAAATTCTTTTCACGGTGAACAAGAATGTTTAACCTCTTACATAAGGAATTCTAGTTGTTTTCACAAATCTTATAAAAGAATAACAGGACTTGAAGATGTATCTTTTAAATGGACCCTTTCTATGAAAAAATCTGAAAACATGTAGGAAACCCTAGTACAAATATACTTCATCTTGATTCTCCTTTTATGTGTTGGTAGGTCTTTGGTCATCTCGGAAGTTTAACAGATAATGGCTATTATAGAGGTACTGTTGCCCATATATCTTTCATTTGACGTTTACCGTACCGATGGGACCTAGTGGAGAAAATCTTGGTTCAAGGTAAGAGAAGTCAGGTAAAGTAGGAACGATGTCAAAAATCTAGAGAATTCGGACCGTATCTTACATAAAGAAAGGTGACAAATTATGGGGTAACCTGGTCACCAAGACACCGACTTCACTTTTAAGTAACAACTCCCTATAAAGTCTGAAAATTGTCAGTCGTTAAATTTTTTTTACATTCGTGGTTAGGACTTCTTTAGTGGACGTTTTTTGAACCTGACCGTAAACCTTGATTTTTCTTTTAGACCTAGAACTGGTTCTGTTTTCAAGTGGTCGGACCCGGACGTGTCACACCACATAGTACGACTGGTGTTACTTTGACCTTCTCTGACTCCTGAGAGTGGTCCCACCTTTTACTCCGTATCTTCGAAACTAATCACTCGACAATCCACGTCTCTGTAATTAAAGCTTCGTGAGGGTAGAGATCTTACTCATTATTACGAACATTATAATACCCTAACAAACCGATTATGTTCTTTAAGTCTTCTGGTTTATCCCGCAGAAACAACCGGAGACTCACCGATATTCCTCTGACAATTTAAAGTGGAGGGAAGAGAGGGAGGTATAGGAAAGGAGAGTTGGTGTTGGTGGTGAATTAAGAACGGCTTCTCAGTGTATGTTTGTGTATATACAGGAAATCATATAACTAGTTATTTCGTCTTTTCTTTCTCTTTCTCCTTTTCGGGAGTTTTGAGGTTTATTTCTTAAAGGGTAAAGAGTCGGAGTGAAGACAGAATGTCCATCTATCCTTTACTCTTCTTTTAGAGATCAGGCTTTACCGTCCGTGAGGAAGAGGGGTTGAAACGTAACGACGGAGGATGTAGTCTCGTAGACTGAGTTCATAGACTAATACCTCGGTCGATTGTACGATTGTATAGAAGTTCAACGATGTAAGTGGTATAATCTTTTTAAAGTCCAATCTATGACGTTTGTAGAGTATTATTGGTCTGTGATTTCTTTCCGACTGGACTAGACGGAATAAGTTTTACTCCCAAGCTCTCCTAAAATAACCTATAGGGCCTTTGTGGACCTCGCTCTGAACCCCTGAATTCGGGGACGAGGAGTTGAGACTACAACCCCGACCCCTGATGAGAGAATCAACTAAGAGGAGGGTCACTTCGACTACCATAAAAGGATAGAGTATCGATACACTCCTGATTCATCATCTCAATGGTTAAGTACATCGGTACTGATAATACTAACAACAAAAGATATTATACTGAACCATAATCGTCTCCCGGGAAACTAACAAAAACTAGTATATACTACCGTAGTCCGTGACTGAGTTCACCTACGTAACTTCGAGACCACGTCCACGAACGAAAGGTCACACGATGACGACGTTTCTTCGAATCGATTGTCCTGAGTTTCACGACGAAACTTGTTCTTCGGTGACAGGGATAGACTCCGAGGACACCAGTAAAAGTGAACCAATAAAATATTAAGTGTTCAAAGGAGAATGGAGATAAAACGACCTGGAGACGGTACCTCGAACTAGCATTGGAATCCGAGGTAGTAACTCGACTTCCATCATCGACTAGGTATGTTCAAGTCATTTGTTTCTGGTATAAATCTGAGGGGACATCCTTGTGGAGGTTCTTCGGTCGGTTGTTTGAGAAGTCTGGTCCTCTCATGTTATTCTGTAAGAAAAAGAGGGATAAGAGTTTCAATTACACTGAAGGGAAAATCGTCACGTGTGTGTGAACTTTAAAAGTATTTCACTTTCTTCCGTTTTAGATTCTTGGTCACGGATGAAAGAACAAAAGATAACTTCAATTCTGCTATCTTCTTTCAACTATTCTAAAATACAGAAATTGAAGATCGAAATCACGGGGTGTGATAAGTGAATGTAGCATGTGAACGAAGAGGTAGTTCACACTACGAAACAAGAGGGTCCGGTCGGAGTTTGAAACGTAACTACATTCTCCTCTCTCGGACTCTTAAATGTTATAAAACGATACGAGACAGAGACGGAGTCTCTGAAGTATAACTTCGATCGAAGGAAGACCACCTACACCTTAGAAACTCCGGTCCCCGACTGTTTACACTCCCAGTCTTCGTGAGAAGGTCGGAATGGACCTCGGACGTAAAAGGTGGGAGAAGGAAGAGGAGAGAGGTGGATGTGTGTGTGTGTGTGTGTGTGTGTGTGTGTGTGTGTGCGTGTGTGTGGAGAGAGGAAGGGGACTGATTTGTTGTACGACCTCTTTTTGGTTCCTTTCTGAAGTTCCTCCCTTCTCTTAATTAAAGGGGGAGAAATCCCGTCTTAAAATTAGAGGTCCGGTTGTTCTCAAGGGGATTACACTTAGCTTTCCGATTACACCAAATAAAAAATTGACGAAAGATAAACAAACTTACAACACATAAAAACGATCGCTTAAAAGGAAATTATTTCGGTAATTATGTGGTTACCATAAAAGAATAAATGTTGTCTGACTGTCTTAATTACGACAATTGTAACCTGGAAAAAAGAAAAAGAAAAAAGAAAGAAAGAAAAAAAAAAAGAGAGTAAACGAAAGGTCCAGTACGACTGGATAAGCCGAACCTGACAAAGTGTAAACAAAAATTACAGTCAAATTTACATTAACATTTTCGTACATACGAGATTTAAGTACATCAATGAAAAAGGTCACCTTTTCGGACTATACACTTTGGTAAAGGTCCGAGACGTTAAAGTGTACTCGTCCAAAACCCATTACTGGAACACGGGGAGTGGGTCTTACCATAGACCTGTCACTTGGAGAAAGAAGACCGAGTCATCAGTCTCTCTCCTCTGAACCTTTATAAAAGACGGTCTAGGACACGAAACCGTTCGTACACGTCGTAACGTATAGTAAGATAATAATTAATGCAAATGAGGAAGTACTTGATTTTTTGTAATCTGATTTAACAGGTTGTATTTGGAACTTTCTATTTTAACCATAAGAAAAGGGACCGATAGGGAGACTGAGTCCTAACCTTGACCCTCTTACCCCCGTACTCACCTTCCTGGTTCTCGGAAGAACGGACCCTCTTAAACCGGATATGAACAAACACATGTGAATGTGAACCTACGTCGGGGATGATTAGAGAGTGAGGTACGGACGGTTCTTGACCGAGACAAGGGACAGAGAATAGGGACAGGATCAATAAGGGGTGAGTAGAGGTCGACTGGGAAGAGGGGTGATTGCACGATGGGATGGACTATTTTAACTTTCTCATGATGGGCTCTTCAGTCCTATGGACTAAGATCAAGGACGAGACGATGATAGATCGACACACTGGAACCCTTTCTAAACCGAAACCGGAAGTCGGATGAGTAGAAATTTTACCCCTAATCAAAGTTATCCTTTTCTTCTTTATCTGTTCTAAACCCCGGAAGTTCGTAGAACAATCGTTACCTTAGAAAAGAAGTTTGTTTTAGACTACGTCTCGGGCTTTACTTCTATGTCTTATTTCGTGACGAAACTTTCTTCCGTCCCAATAACCTCAGTGTACTAGTGGGGTGAAACGAAGGAGAGTCCCGGGAAATTTTTAGAAACCCCGAGGTAATGACGTCATCTAAATACAGACCCCCTTGAAGGTTAAACAAAGAGAGAGGATTAACCAAATTTAGAGACAGTTTTGAGACATACAAAGTATTCAATCGAAAAAGTCTCTCTTTAAGCAGATGAACTCTATTTCCTTTACTGTACATCATTACGTCCCAAATCGTTGATCGTTCTCTTATTCTCCGTAGTACATAACAGAATGTCTTATATAAGACACGATTCGTGGAATGCACATAAGAGAATCCATTTCAATATTGTTGAGACACTCCATCTAGAATATTAATAGAATCCTAAGAATTTGGACAGTCATACCGGGAGTTAGAAACCGAACTCTGGTCAACGGGTTCTACCTTCCGTTATAAAATATCCAACGATGGGATTTGTCGAAAAGTCTTACAACAGATCGATCTCTAAGTAAGAACCTTTTACAGTATCGGACGGGTAACCCTATGTGAAAATATTTTAAGTCTCGTGAAAGTAACTCTAGTAGAGTGAAAGAGGATTATTATCAGAATACGTCATCACACTAGGCTACTCTTTTCACTACATATCTTCCTTAGTTCCATATACAAGTTCGAGTCTATGGAGTATTCTGACACTGATGGTGATGGTTATTATTTTTAGGGAAATAACACTCATGGTAAAATCTTAAGACTACAGTAGTAACGTAAGACGGAGGAAATTCAAGTCACTTTAAAAAGTGGTACGACACCCGAACCTCCTAAGAAGACCACCACGACTTAGAAGGGAAATGAGAGTCTATGGTGGTGTCACAGATATAAGGAGTAATCGTCGGAATAATTCATCCACGATTATCAAAAGGGTTAAATATCTACACCTTTAATTACATCTCTCTTCGATTCAGAACGGGTTTCAGTGTATCGATCACTTGTTAACTCGGTCCGAATTGGGACTCCGTTACTGAGGTCCAATAAACGACAATTGATGATGTGAAATATGTATATAGTTCTTTGATTTTCGTTTTCTTCCTTTTCCTATAAGACCTCTAGTCACCCGAGAGGACCTAGAATTAGGTCACAAGGAGACTTATAGATTCGGATTTCAACATGTTACTCTAGGGGACTGAGATTAGGATCACCTACCTTTCTACCAACCGTACTAAATTCGGTTTCCCGTGTTTAACCAAAAGGTGTCCGGTCTTGACTGAACGTCTTAAAACAAAGAGATCGTATTTGTCTGAATCTGAAGAGGATCCGTCCTGTAGTTAGTGACAGTGACAGGGTTGGGTGAGATAAATACACATGATCCAACAAAATTGAGTAAATACATAGACAGACTGATCACTTCTATAACTTCGAGTACTGGGTATCTAAATTCATAATATTATATATTCGTGGACACGTGCGTGTGTGTGTGTGTGTGTATTAACGTTTGTCAGTGTATTCATGTCGGATCAGACCAAAGTGTTTCTTAAACTTCGAGACGTGGTTTACATGGAAACACAAATCAGTCGTAAATCTTAATGTGAATTCTGGACTTAAGTCAAAATATCCGTTAATACACGACTTATTTGAGTCGATGAAAAAAAAAAAAAAGTAAAGTATTACACAGTGAGAAGGGAAGAGACGGTAAAGACCATGAGACAATTAGGACGACAGGGAGGAAGGGGTATAGATCCAAAGTAAAGAACATCAGGTCAGTAAGAGATGAGAAGTCCTTACCTACCTCTTAATTCCTTTAGTAAAACCTCCCGAGTGATCTTACACGGTCCGTAATAGAGAGTAAATCAAGAGTATTCACAGGATTCTTCATCCGCCACCATGGGGGTAAAATGTTTACTCCTTTGTCTTAGAGTCTCTTTGATTCGTTACCCGAGTTTCAATAATTGGATCATTGACTACCTCGACACCAAACTTAGATTCTAACAGACTAAGGTTTCGGATAATGGAACGGTTATAGTGTGAAAAACATTTCTTTCACATAATCAAAAGGCGAAGACGTATTATTCAATGGAGTTTAAATTATGGGTAAATAGTCGAGTGTCAAAACATTCAGTCTTCAGACTGTGTCGTACTGACCTAAGAGTGGAGAAACAGAGTGTTCCTACTTTATTTTGATAATCGGTCCGAAGTAAGATTAGACCGAAAGTGTTAGGAGAAACTTCGAGGACACCAATACAGTCCTAAGTTAAGGAATGTCAACATACTAATTCCAAAGACAAACGAAAGACCGACAGGTAGTCTCCGACAAGAATAAAAGGTCTCCGAAGGGAGTAACAAAAGGGATACTTGGGGAGGTCACAGTTTCGGACGTTAGAGGGTATACATCTCAGTGGGACTCAGGTACTTGTAAAGAGGTTTTTCTTCGGTCATGGAAAATTCCGAATATACTGATCCAGTTCGGGTACTTCGTATTAGTGGAAGTTTTAAATTGACTGAACACTGGGATTGATGTAGATAAAGAAAGTGTTGTCGTGGATATAATCACAAACTGATTTATTGACCTTCTTCCGTACACATGTGGTTCGTACCCCTTGAACCACCGATAACATTTTCAGATAGATAGTGTCCTTCAGTAAAATACGAAGTTTAAGGTACCACTCTAGGATCCTTCTCTTTGTAGAAACTGGAATCCCTCTCCTTGAACCTGAAAGATTCTGAAACCTTTGAAGTGGAGTGGAACGGACAAGAGACAGGTATCTACTCTTTTGGAGATAGAACTCCATGGTTCCTTACTCCGATATTATCACGGATTACCAGTGTCACCGACATCTTCGATGTCTAATTAGTGTAGATGAAGAAGACCCCTTACATGGACCAACCTTTTTAGTAAGAGATAACAACATCTCTGTCGGGAGTATCCCCAGATTACGGTGATCCGACTTTTCACTTAAGGGTTATTGAAGGTCCGTCGTCCTAGGTCCGTAGTAAATTTCCTGAGGTCAAAGGATTTATAGTCCATGTCTGTTCCTGTACGGAACGGTTACAGGGAAAGAACAGTGACAAAACTAGATACTAACTTTCTGTCCGTTCTCTACTTTTCGTCGAGTGTGTGATAATCTTGAGGGGTGGAAATGACAGGGGAAATAGGTCCGAAGTGATGAGTTAAACTCGTTTGGTTACCCAGAGACGGTGTTGTGTCCCCGGACAGCTCGGACATGGACCGTACGTTCTCAATCTAGACCGAGACCCCGAGTCCACGTCCTCTGTGTTTCCCACACCCCCGTCGGAAGTACCTACTTTTGTTCCGGAACCCGTAACTCATTGTCGACTCTGATCGTTAGGAGTAACAGGTCGTAAGGTTCAGCAGATCGTTGTACGACCGGAGACGACGTCTGTCTCTTGTCTCCTAAGGGTCCGTCTTACTTACCTTAGACTAAAGTTAATACAAGTCATGTCAGTGAGAGAAATCCGTCTCTCCGGTCTTGTGGACCACGTCGAACCCGGTGACACCGGCGTCCCTGTCGTGTAATATGTCCAGGACCTCCGTTCACCCTTACGTCGAAGAGAAGGAGTTCGTCTACGGGATATCCAGATTTCCTCCTTCTATACTCTTATGGTCGGTTCAAAAGTAATCGTGATACGTCTCTTCCCCTTAATAAAATATAACCACGTAAGGGGGAGGGGGTCTCAGAGATGTGTATAACTTGATCGAACATTACTCAAACGAATCCAGGTGCTCAGTAGTGGGGTGACTCTAGACTTAGTAACCACCCTCTCAGTTCCACTGTCTCACACATGGAACGATTAACGTAGTCGTGGTTGGCAAGGTACACAGGAAGGTGTAAAATCTTTTTGGTCCCTAAGTAGATATGTGATAAATACACTAAAAGAAAATAGTTATTGGATTCATCCCGTACTGTTTACTCTGTCGACGGGGTCTCATGTCCGATGTAAGTGTCGTGATAAGGTATCTTGAAACATTCTACTTCCGATAGTCTGTTGGTAAACTATGTATAAGACATAGACACGATAGACCACATCGTCCGGCGTTCGTTGTGCACTGAAAACTCGTGAATGTGACACCGATCAAAGGGTAGTCCTTCGAAGGTATTCGGAGACTAGGAAGAGGTAGTCTCCCGTCTGTCTTACTTTTGGTGTCAGTGTCTTTTGATTGGTTAGACTAGTGTACTTGGTGTCGGAACAGATTGAGTTACTTTGATACTCGGTACTGCACATCCCGGTGGGTTCTTCTGCCCAGTACCACCTTTCAAGACTGTTTTGTACCAGGTGACCTCTTCCCTTACAGTTTGATGAAGTCATAAGAACGGAACTCTTGAGGTACTTGTCATACTTTTCCGTTTTTCTATCTTGTGACTTTCTCCTTGAGAGGTCCATCTATCCACGGGTTATACGATGACCTCTAGTCACCTCTTTATTGAGGTCTTTCTTACTCCTCTACTCGGTTTCGTTTTTGTTGTAAGTCAACACCTATACTGACCACTATCTTCATTTCAGACTACACCATTTCTCGTTTTAACGTATCATTGGACCTTACTATCCAGGTACTTAGTTCCGTTTAACCTTCACCAGTATGTCCTCTACCGTTCTCACTTGTAGCTGTAAAATCCTTAGTCGCTTGATTTTACCTGACCTTACCCATTTAAATTGAGTCTACTGGTAATATAGATGAAGACACCCGTCCTTAGGGAATCTTCTTTACCTCATCTGTAGTATCAATTGGTTTCTCAGACTTTATGTCATGAACTTACGTTAGAGTTTTTACTGTCTTACTAGAGACAAGCAAAGGTTCTGTTTGGTAAGTTATAGTGCCACTAGGTTCAGATACGGGGCTGGTCATTACGACTTCTTCGACTTCAACTTGCCAAGATACTTCTGGATGTTCTGGAAGATTTTGATTATGAGTTTTTTATACACGAAAAGTAGTATCCCCTGACCTTACGTTTTCATCCTTCAGTACTTTATGGACCTCATTGTCCGTTTAAACCGGAACCTAATGTCTTACTTCACCCCGTTTTAGACCATCTCAAAACGGTTCTCTTGTGTGCAGTATCGTTTGTAGAAGAAGGTTGTTGTGTTCTCTTCTGAGATGTGTACCTGTAGTGATCTACCAGTTATGGTTTTAGTCTAACTAATAGAAGAACCGTCGGTGTCTACCTCTTCGGGATATGTCAGTCGTTTTTGTTCTGGTCCTTGACTTATACCAAGTCTAGTACTTGAGAAATAACGGTTTAAGTCTGAATTTGACTTCTTTGATCCCTTTTGTTGATCTGGTAAGTCCATATTGGATTTATTTTAACGAATGTGAATATGTCACCTTCACTGTTTATTTAAATTCCCTGATCTAGACTATCTCACGGACTTCTTACTACCTATCTCCAAGCACGGTAACATGCCCTCCGTCCCTAGTTCTGGTAGGGGTTCTTCTTCTTTACGTTTTTCCGTTTTACCAACAGACTCCTCTGAAATGTTTATCGACACTTTCCTTCTCTTCGTTTTCCGTTTCCTCTTTTTCTTTCAATATGGGTAAACTTACGTCTCAAGGTTTTTTACCGTTCCTCTCTATTCTTTCGGAAGGAGTCACTAGTTGGGTTTCTTTATCTCCTTTCGTTATCTTACCTTTTCTGATCACTACAGAAGTTCTTTTAATCTCTATGGTTCCCTTGTAAAGTACGTTTCTGCCCGAGTTATTTCCTGTCTTTATCATACCTGAATTGTCTTCATCTTCTATAATTCTTCTCTACCGTTCTTATGTGCCTTCTTGAGATGTTTTTTCTAGAAGTTCTGAGTCTATTAATACTACCATACTAGTGAGTGGATCTCAGTCTGTAGGACCTTACGCCTTAGTTCACCCGGAATCTTTCGTAGTGATACTTGTTTCGATGACCCCCACTACCTTAAGGTCAACTCGAGAAAGTTTAGGATGTTATATTACGATACTTTCACGACGTGAGTTATACGGTTCTTTAAACCTTTTGAGTCGTCACCGGTGTCCTGACCCTTTCTAGTCAAAAGTAAGGTTAGGGTTTTTTTCGTTACGGTTTCTTACGAGTTTGATGGTGTGTTAACGTGAGTAGAGTGTGTAATTATTTCATCACGAGTTTTAAGAGGTTCGGTTCGAAGTTGTCGTACACTTGGTACTTGAAGGTCTACAAGTTCGACCTAAATCTTTTCCTTCTCCTTGGTCTCTAGTTTAACGGTTGTAGACAACCTAGTAGTTTTTCCGTTCTTTCAAGGTCTTTTTATAGACGAAGGCGAAATAACTGATACGGTTTTGGAAACACACCTATTGTTTTTTGACTTTTTTAAGAAGTCCTCTACCCTTATGGTCTGGTGTAATGGATGGAGAACTCTTTAGACATATGTCCAGTCAATCTCGACCTGTACCTTGTTGTCTGACCAAGGTTTATCCCTTTTCTCATACAGTTCCGACATATAACAGTGGGACGAATAAATTGAATATACGTCTCATGTAGTACTCTTTGCGACCCGACCTACTTCGTGTTCGACCTTAGTTCTGACGACCTTCTTTATAGTTATTGGAGTCTATACGTCTACTGTGGTGGGAATACCGTCTTTCACTTCTTCTTGATTTCTCGGAGAACTACTTTGACTTCCTTCTCTCACTTTTTCAACCGAATTTTGAGCCGTAAGTCTTTTGATTCTAGTGCCGTAGACCAGGACAGTGAAGTGCCGTTTATCTACCCCTTTGTTACCTTTGTCACTGTGTGAAATAAACAAAAAACGCCCCCTCCCCCGAGGTTTTAGTGACGTCTACCACTGACGTCGGTACTTTAATTTTCTGCGAACGAGGAACCTTTTTTTCAATACTGGTTGGATCTGTCGATTTCGTCTTTCCAGGCAGATCAGTTTCGATACCAAAAAGGTCATCAGTACATACCTACACTCTCAACCTAGTATTTCTTTCGACTCGCGACTTATTAACTACGAAAACTTAACACCACAAACTCTTCTGAGAACTCTCAGGGAACCTGACGTTCCTCTAGGTTGGTCAGGTAGGATTTCCTTTAGTCAGGACTTATAAGTAACCTTCCTGACTACCACTTCGACTTTGAGGTTATGAAACCGGTGGACTACCCTTCTTGACTGAGAAAACTTTTCTGGGACTACGATCCTTTCTAACTTCCGTCCTTCTCTGCCCCTACTGTCCTACTCTACTAACCTACCGTAGTGACTGAGTTACCTGTACTCAAACTCGTTTGAGACCATCCACCACTACCTGTCCCTTCGAACCACACGACGTCAAGTACCCCAACGTTTCTCAACCTGACCTGACTCACTGACTTGACTGACTTACTGACTTGACTGATTCACTCTGATTCCTTAATAAAATAAAATAAAATAAAATTAAGTAAATTTACAGGTGTACACAGATCACCGACGACACAACCTGTCACGTTAAGATTTTCCTCGAGTCTCTCCGTTCATGACTCTATATCATCTTTAATGAATCAGTTTTTCTCCCGATTATACCGTGTCCCTTGAGACCTAATCCTTATTCTCGGAGACGAGACGGTGAACCACTGGAGTGAGAGAGACCGGAGTCGGAGGGGTAGGAACTGCACTTTACAACCTAATCGTTGTCTTCAGGGTTTTATTTCCGATACTGAACTTAAATTGAAACCCTATGTCTACTCAAAAAACAAACAAACAAATGTCTACTCAAAATCCTTTTAAACATTTATAATATACTTACAGAAGATTGTCATACACATATACATACACATACACATGTACATAACATCCAGTTCGTAAGTGAAATCAAGTGGTCTCAAGGGTGGTAAGAGGATATTTGTGTATAGGTCTCTCTGTCTTTGTGTGTATGTGTTACACAACATACACATCTGTGACTTCCAAGTGTAAAACACTTGGGGGACCTACACTACTCAAGATTCCTGGAAAGGATAAAACAATAAAATACTTAGTGATTCGGTGATATCAAGGTTAGTGATATGCAAGGGGTTTGCATAAAGACGAAATCCATGGGCCGGTCTCCTTAGAGTATCGAAAGATGGAAAAGGAAAGACCTAAACTACGATAATATCAATGACTTCAAATCCCAGTTCCCACTCCCTTCTTCCGTCCCTCCTATATTGGGATCAGGGTGAGGAGTTGAAATAATCCGGTCTTCATCTCAAATTCCGAGGAACCCCATCCGTCATAATATATTATCTTTCTTGTAACCGAAATGTCAGTCTGACGTAATTCTAAAAATCTAAGACAAAGAACTATCAACACAATCGAGTCAAATGAGCGAACGTTTTGTCTCTATCCTTTATAAGGAGTGGAGGATTCTAGTAACACCTCAATTTACTATATTATACAAATACTTCATTCCATATATCTTCCGACTCTTTTTTCATGAATAGGAATATAGAGAATCAAACGAGTCCGTATCCCGATTAATATAAAGACAGGAAAGGGTCCGATTTTCCCCTTGATGTACCGGACCGTTGAAGATTCGGGTGTCAGTCTTTCACGGTCACTACCCTTTCTCTCACAGATGGAGATCTTTGACATGATCTCTTCGTATAGGTCATTCGTGATGGTCAGATATCTCGACGGATGTACTTGGACACAGTTGTTACCAAAGTGGTTTACTGTTCTAATAACACCCCCGGTCCGGAGATCGAGGCCCCGTTCTATTCGAATCGGGACGGGTATGGAAGGTCGAACACGGGAACTACCCTCCACCCTCAACTGTCACCCACACGTATAGAGGAATAATGACTGACACGGGTTCGGAACGTCTTTACTAACAACCTGTTCCAGTAGAACTTGAGACACAATTAAAAGGTCCGAGGGAACAATAAAATGGGACTCAAGAAGTAACACGAGGAGAACATCGTGGTTAGGGAGATAAAAGAGGAGGAAATAGGACCAACAATTAGGTTTGTACACTAAGTAAGAAAGTAACTAAATGACTCAACGTGAGACTAACTTCAAACGTAACGTTCTGAATAAACAGATTAATTTCGACTTTCGGTCAAGGTCGATTCATAGAAAAAAAAACGTTCTCGGTCTTTGTCTAGTCGTTGTCCAAAACAACATAAGTAGGTAATTTTGACTCGTTAGTCGAAGAGAGAAACAACATATGGAAAATTTTAAATAATAATAATAACAAATTTCCCTAATATCTATTTCACCAAATACTAGACGGGGTCACGTTGACAGATACGATCTGTAGTCTCAATACTGGAAAAGTTAATAAATATAAAGACGGTTATATTTACGATTCCTTTTATCGTGTTTCATTTGTAGTCCTACGAGTTTCTGGAGATTTAATACACATACTCTCGTACCTCCCCCTACCAAGAATTCTAAACCTAAAATCTAATAACAACGAAAAATTTTATTGTTTACCTACGAAGGATCGTGCCAAGGGTAAAATGTCCGTCTAATATTTCCGTCCCTGTAAGACAATAAAGAAATTATGTCGACCCCTAAAGTCTGAAGTCGAAGGGGGAGAGAGGAAATGATTTCTTTTTTTAGTTATATGCACAACGTTACATACAAGTTGATACTCACATTTATAGATTGTTATTGAACCCAACAAAGTCAATTTTACTCTTTACGACGTTGTGGTCTTTTAAGGGTAAATAAATGGGGTTTCACCCTACTATCTTGTTCAGATCAGGAAGAAGTTATCTAGACGGAAAGACCAGAGGAGAGGATCGTTAGACGATCTGTACTACCTGTATCTATGTTCATGTAGTAAGAGAAAAAAATTTTGTAAGGTATAAACAATAGTGGCACACACTATTCCGGGTTTAAAGAATTATACAATATGTACAAGGAAGTTTCAGTCTACGGTAGTAATAAAAGTTGGAGTATTTATCGGTAAGAGGGGTGTGTATTTTATATGTGAGGTCGGTGTGACCATAGACAAAGGGAATTTGGGAATCACGAAAGCAAATACGGGAAAGGTAGGCAGAGACGGACCACTTCCGGAACGATAAGAAGTTCCAGGTCCAGTTTACAGTGGTATTAGTAAAGGACTGGGTTGGATACGTGTTTCTAACAATGGAAGGAGAAAACAATTACGGGGACAATATTGTAAGTGGTCAAACTGTAAAAGATTGACTATCTATAAAATCACCCGTAAATAAAAAGGAGAGGGTTTGACCAATCCCGGACACAAGAAAGACAGTGAGTTTTCATTCGGAATTGTTACCTATAGACAACTTACTTACTCACTTGGTACTTATACAATCATTACTAAATTAATTTCTAAGTTTCATACTTATGACCTCTGGCATAAATCCGTCTCGGGTTAGGTTTCTATATGATCCATACAGACAGTTCTCCTATTTCCGTTTTCGTTCTATACTTCCAAACTCAAATCATCCTTAAATCTTACTACTTGGTAAGTAAGTTGGTCACCAATTTTACATATGAACAGGAATTCCTCAAATCTCAGACACTAGTCCTTTTTACTAGTATGAACAAAAGAATCGAGTTCGTCGAAAAGATTGTCCCATCAACACGACACACAAAAAACGGTGACTATTATTTAGGTTGAAAGGGAAGAAAGGGTTTTCGGGCCTTTGACTTCTTTGAACCCTTAGACTTCGATGTCCTCCTTCCCCTCCGAAGGTCACGGTGGTCGGGGTGACTCCTCGGTCGGGTCTTCGACTGTCACAGTGTATAACTTCCGATACTCACAGTTGGGTAGAAAGACTTACAGGACCTTCGGTAACTCGGTCCCCACCACACACGACCTGTACTGTTGTTGGTTGGACTGAGGAAGCGTCGAAATGAGAGATCGGAGTTACTTGACCCACTTTCTGTCGAACATGTACACCAGTTCACCCGGTTCCGGAACGGACCATTCACCCCCGTACCCTATACCCTATAGTATAAATCACTTACAAGGAAACCCGGTACGTGGTGTAGACAAGGAAAGGGTAGACAATTGAGTGGTATTGGAACACTCCCCTCTCTTACCATTTTTAGGGGTACAAATTTTATTCCTTTAAGTTTTTAGTTCTTTTTGTCGTAATGACTCATAGGGTATACGGAGTGTAGTCGTGTGTTGTTAGTACAAGTTGGGTGTCTAAATCAGTCGTTTAAAGGAGTATTAGTACATAGTGTGTCTGTATGTATAGGAATATACGAAATTCTACGAAAAGATGTACATGTATGTGTTCAAGTGAGGTTTCTATCAGAACTTGGATTGACTATTAGACAAAAGTGATAATCAATCCTGGGTATGGTACCCTTGAGAATATTATACCATACCATCTTCCTTGTACCCCAACCTTCAGTCTTATGAACCTCAGATCGGAATCGAGACGACCATTGAGTAATACACTGGGGAAGGGAAAGGACCAGACAAAAAGGTATACATATTACACACTTTTCACCAAACCTGACGTAATTATTAAAAGGCCAAAATGAAGTTCCCTTAAGGGACTATTCACGAGAATTTTGATAGAATCCCTTAAGGGACCTTCAGCTCACCAATTCTGAGACACGAAAGTGACTCCCGTACCCAAGTTAGGGACCAACTCCTTGATTCTAGGGTGTCCGACGTCCCACACTGGTTTCTTCTTTTTTTTATTTTATTCCTAAAATAATTAGGAATTATTTTATCCTAGTAGTATCACCTTCCTATATAATTCACTATCACTTTCTTTATACTTCACAAACAGATTGAAGACGTTCAAATGGAGGTCACTACTCCTTGAGTGAAGGAGGGAACCGGTAGACAACAAACTTTTCTTTATTAATAAGTTTATAATCTCAAATTTCTTCGGAGTCTCTAGGAGATAGGGTATACGGAGTGTAGTGTAGGTTACTAAGTGTTTACAAGGAAATCGTCGGTTTGAGAAATAAAGAGTTTTTGTACCATGTGTAGGTTCACCTCGACCAACTAAATCTCGGTCACGGAGAGGGAGTGATACGGATCTCTTCGGAGTTTAGTGAGAACGTCTTAGAATCCCGAGATCCCTTGTGTCACACCTTTGTTCACTTCGTATTTGAGAAGTTCCTAAGAGAATTAGTATTTGAAGGTACTAACTTTCTAAGAAGACTTAGTAGTTGTTGGTTTGGAGAAGAACATCTTAGTTTCTAATTGGGCGGTAAATTATTGACGGTTTGTCGACCCTTAAATATAACTTGTCTCGTCAAAGTATATATAATGGACTAAACTAGGAGTATTCTTAAGAAATTTCATCCCTAAGAAAAGGGATAAAATATCTATTTCTTACTTCGACACTCTCAACTACAAACGGGACGTCAACGTGTAAGTCTTCTATCGTCCCGGTCTTGAACTCGGGTCCAGAGGAGGATTGAGGTTTAAGGGAGGAGTAGTTTAAGATGGGTTATCAGACACATCGTGGGAACATCTAGAGATCGGAACCCAAAATGTTACTCCCTGGTTCAATAGGTTTCGGTCAACCCAGTATTGTACTTTCTGTAACGTACAACTGACAGTTCGAGGAAAAAACAGAAAGGCTAAGTGTTCCGGGTCTATGTTGGTGGTCTAAATACCTCAGTGACTCAGCCCGTGCTGACTCACTGAAGTGAAAGTGAAAAGTGAAAGTACGTAACCTCTTCCTTTACCGTTGGGTGAGGTCATAAGAACGGACCTCTTAGGGTCCCTGTCTCCGCGGACCACCCGACGACAGATACCCCAGTGTGTCTCAGCCTGTGCTGACTTCGCTGAATCGTCGTCGTCGTCGTTGCGGAAGAATCGAACCTTTAGACCCCAACTGATCGGTTATTTTAGGGACCCTTCTTCCGGGTTCCTATGACAGACACGGTTTTTGTCTCAAGTGTGTCCCTCCTTTTTATGTTTATTATTATTATTGTTTTAATTTTCAACGAAATTAAGAATAGTCAATAAGTCGACTCACAGAACTACAATATACAGATTGTCTCTAAGACAATCTGTTATGAAACCGGTGGACAACGTTTCTTGACTGAATAAACTTTTCTGGGACAACGACCCTTTCTAACTTCCACTCTTCTCTTCCCCTGCTGTCTCATACTCTACCAACCTACCGTAGTGACTGAGTTACCTGTACTCAAACTCATTTGAGGTCCTCAACCACTACCTGTCCCTCCGGACCGCACGACGTCAGGCATCCCAACGTTTCTCAGTCTGTACTGACTCGCTGACTTGACACGACTTGACTTGTCTCTAAGTCAAATTAGAAAGGTTCGTCAACGGTCTGTGGATTAACATGGTACAATATCCGATGTCTGAAAAAGAATGTATACTAAGGTGAATTAGGAATATCGTCAAGATACTTGGTATCCCCGAAAATGAGGGTAAAGTATACTGTTCTAAGTATCACCATTTAATTGAACAAGGTGAACCACTGAATTGTTTATGTCGGTATCGAACTCGAGTGTGGGAGACTAAAGGTCAGAATCGTTATTGGATCACGTTTAGTAATACTGTCTTAAACACATTGAACTTCAGTGACCTAAAAGAGTCGGGTCGGAGGTCCTACTCTTCGACAAAGGAATGTAATTGTTCAGACGTTCAATTATAGTCAAGTGGTAGGTAGAACAGGTTCCTTTACTAGAGACTAGGACTCAGTAAATCTTCTTATCGGAGTTTTCTTTCGGTTCATGGTATAAGTAATCTTGACAATAAGGACAATAGTTATTAGTGGATGATTAAGTTCAATAAACGAGTAACTTGTCTGACTCGAGAACAGGAAACTCTCCGTGACACGACCATGGATGAGTATATTAAAACTACACTTCAAAAGAAACTATCACTATCATGTACATTTAACGGAACAAAACGTGGTCGTGTAATTATTTACTATTGATAACTCTCTCTCACTCATCTAACATACATGTGTCATATAAATATTAGTCTACATAGACCGAACCGTAGAATCGATATGTGATCGCACTGAAACTCGTTTAGTGCACAGACGTGTACGAAAGTAAAGGAACAAACATCTCTACCATCTCGTCAACGATGGAACGTCTAACAATAGTTGTATCTTTAAGACATATTTCTCATGTTATCGACCTTGTATCTTCTCAGAGACATTTATCACCCAGTAATAATATTTCGAACTCTTGATTTGGTGATTTTAGTAAAATTTGACGGTGATTGAAACGGATCTTCAAGTAAGTATCCAGGGTTTCTACTTAACAGAAGAAACTTCTGGAACCGACAGTCCACGTGATTTTGTCGTTTCTAAAGGATTAACTGGAAAGAAATCTGTACAAGAAGGTCTCCAAAGACGAGTTCTAACGATTCTTCACTACAACTATCCTAAGACGACTCTTTTGTCTCAGAGGTTCTTTGACAGAGACGAGGGATTGGACAAACCACACAAAGTCTTGAACTTTTACTGAAGAGAGACAAAAAGGTTTTGTCGGACTACGTGACGGTTTATCCTCAACTCACTTACATACAACTTCCTTTGGACATCCGACTTCGATCACAAAGGAGTTGAGTACGGAACTGTCGGTATGATAGATTCGTCCAGAAAAGTTTCCGACCTGTAACCTCTTGTCTCAATCCATGATATTACTCTAATCTGGATATCCTTTGAACCGGACGATACAACGACTACACATGTATCATTAATTCAAACTCAAGATTCGTCGAGAGTGATTCCTAGTGATTGATCATAATTCGGTTTGATTCGATAGGGTAAAAAGAGGACACAATCAAGAGACTGTAGAGTCACTTCCTTTTTTAGTAATCATAACTAGTGAAGGAAGCATGATCATGTCAAATTAGGAGTATGGAGGTACTTGGGAGTATAAGTGTGGTAGTGGTAGGTTCCGAAAGAAACTAAGAGTGACAGTGGGTGGGGTCTCCAAGTTCCAAGTTTGAGGACCTGGGGAGGGTTTCTCTAAGAACCTACAATACACGAACTGGGAACGAAAAACAGAGGATGACCTTTCTCAGGTAGGGTCCGTAAGACAAGATGTGTTCCCGAAGTCCGTCCTTTATGAGAACACAGACTTCCCCGTTGATCAAACAATCGTATAGTAATGGTCACTTCCACCCTCCGTGAACGGACCCTCCATTCTAACGTCAGTTCCCACCACGACACTCCTTGAGACCGTAGGGACTACAGACCATCTGAACCCTGGATTTCCCCTTATCTCACACACACACCGTTCCTGGTTTGTTTGTCTTGTTACATAGAACTATCGAATCTAAAGTCTGGACTGGGATACCGATTCTTTTTGAACACTGGAACCATCAAAGCTCGACACTGAAGAGACCGGGAGTCAAAGGAATTACTGTTTTATTTACAGTGTAAGGGGTGTGAGGTCCCATTAACACTCTCAATTTACTCCAGTAGTAGTCCTTCCAATCTTCGTAATAGATTTAAATATATTCGTAAGGATTACTCCATATCGTTTTGTTTTAAAATCTATTAAGACCTAGACAATCCCTCTTCTATTTACACCATGACAATTCTCTATTCGAGACTACACTATGAGATTCATAGGTTGACAAACCTTTGGAGGTCCTCTCGTCTCGTTATAGACAAGATGGATACATGGTAAACACCTCCGTCGTAAACCCTTGGAGACAAGAGACTCAAATTCCCTCATTAAACTTCTAGTAGATTAAGAGCAAAATATTTTACTTTTTTTTTTACTCTCAGGAATTAGGTAAATTAATTATAAAGAGTTTGAGGATGAGTTTATGGACTCGACATAATATATGATCCCTCCTTTTTTACTTTTTTCCCCTACCAGGGACAGAAGTTCTTCGAGATTCAGAACACCTCATCTGTCTATACACGTGTTTATTTAAGGTCACGTCACATTACTCATGATATTAATCTATCTTGATGAATTCTAAGTAATCCTACCATTTTCTTCTTAGTTATCCAGAAGACGAACCTACACAACTTTCTCCGAAGTGTCTCTTCCATCGGAAGGTCACTTATGAACTTTCTACTCATCCGTAAATAGTCTACCTTTCAGACCCTTCCCTTCTTATGTGAGTTTCCTTTCTGTTGACGGACACGTCTCTGTCGTCTCTAAATCTCCGTACTTCATACAATACACACAAGTCGTTTAACACCCAAAAAGTCTTATCGATCTTGGATTTAATACTCTTCCATTTACGATTCTTCAATCAGATTCTTCCCACCAGTATTTCTCGGACAAACACGTATGTATTACCGTCAACCGTCCTTACCGTCATCCCATCCTTTGATCGTCACGGTCCATGAACAACTCATCTTTTATTACCTCTCCTTCACCCTCCGTCCTTTTCCTAACCTCTTTTCTCTACTTCGGACTTCCACTTTTTCCTCTTCCACACCGACAGTTTCCGTAAAGTGGTATACGACTATACATTATCATAGGGAAAAGGTCCCAACAATCTCCCATGTTTGTTCTAATATCGATCTTTTCTCGAAACATTTTACTTTTTACGACAAGTACACTCTTTTTACTAATAATGTGACGTAGAAGTCTTTCCGTCACTCGGAAAGACTTCTAGTTCTCGTACCCGAAACCTTAGTCTGGCCGAAACCTTGAACTAGACGGTCCATGATCGGAATACTAGAACCTGTTTAAGAAATTGAAAAGACACTGAGTGAAAATGACTAAATGTCTGACCCGTACTATTATATGTGAAATAACCTAACAACACTCATAATTCACTTAATTATATTCATTATATGAATATTATTTCAATTAAGTAACATTCGTCAGTCACAATCTAATAATAGGAGAAGGTTACCCGTCACGTGAAAAACGGAGGTAATGGTAGAGAAAACTCGTCGAACTACTTAATCCCTCGTGTTTATTAATAGGGGTGGTATGTGAAACAAGAGGAGAATGAGGGGTAGTAACTACCAGGGACCCAGAGGAGTCCCCGTCGGGCTCGTGGTCTTTAAGAGTCAGGTCGTCTCAGGGTCTGAAGTGAATCTGGTAGTCATGAGTCAGACTGGTAACGGAGACAGGATAGAGATCCGAAGGCGTTGAACGTGCACCTGCTGGTCTACCGTCAGTAAGTCATGAGGACCTACCCCGAATACCACAAACGGTACCCGACCGCCAGGAAGTGGTTACAGTTGAGGTCCTACGAGATGAAACGGGGACTGGACCAAAAGTTACTCATTCACGAATACCCGGGTCTTAAGTGTATCTGTGTCTGGACCAAGCACCGCTACTGCTATTACCTTCATTACCACTCTCAATAAAGTAAACTGGAAATATACTCCGTCATCTCTGGATCGGTTGGATAAGTCAGATTTCACCGAAACGGACCGACCTTCCGGTTACCTATCTTCCCTTCCCCCCTTCCGGTAGTGAAAAGGACTAGTTCTGTGTTAGGACCATTAAACCGTCACGAAGACTGGACGAAAATCGAATAGAGTCTGGGAGTACAGTCCCAGGAAGAAGTGAGACCCGTTGTATTCCTCACTTGTCTTTGTGAGATCTAGACTTCCGACTTCGAGGGAACCAGGGAAACGATGGTGGTTTTCGATGACGGTCAGTGGAAAACAACTCTTTGAGGACACACGGTCCTGATATGATCTATAAAAGGATTAAAAAAGAGTAATTCGGGTGTAAAATTACCACTTTAGTTCAATACTATTGAACTAAAGAGGAAATTTTATAAAAAAATTACCTACCCCCTTTAATACGAGTTGTTTTATCCCTAAGTAGGTTGTTACAATTTGTCACGTACAACCGTTGTCTTAAGTGTCATACTGACACATTGAGGGTCGAAAATATGACGGAGGACTACCATTCACTACTTCTTCTCGTTGAGGTGGTAAAAGACCGTACACTGGAACCGGGTTAGTCAAGGAAGAAGAATTTTTGTTCAAACTAATTATGAACGGGACGGGTGGTCGAGATAAATAGGAAGTATTTAAATCGGTTCTCGAGTTTAAAATCTTCGTATGAAAAGAATTGACTTTGGAGACAACATAATAAAGGATGTAGTAACAGACTAATTGTCAAAGGAGTCGACAATTATTTTATTTTGAAAGAAGTTACCAAACAATACTGTTGATTTTATCCTCGATTACCTACACTTTACAGACCGAGTTTTACCCGTTCTTTATTTTTCTTCATGGGAAGGTTATAAGAGAAAAGGATCATCACTATTAGAAAAGACACAGAGATAAACTCCAGGGGGTACCATAACACTTACAACAACAAGTCGACGTCCTCAGCACACACTGAGGAACACTGTGGTGCCTGACTTCGTGTAGTCTGAGGGAACAGAAAGTAATAGAGGATCTCAAACGGGTAGAGTAGAAGACGACGGGGGAAGAAGAAACGGAAGTCAGAAAGGGTCGTAGGCCTAGAAAAGGTCACTCAGTCCAGAAGTATAGTCCACCGGTTTCATAATCTCAAAGTCGAAGTCGGGAAGGTTACTTATAAGTCCCAACTTTTCTCTGTGTCTACTTATCTTGTCAGAAAACCAGAGACACCCTCTCCCTCTCCCACCCTACTAAACCCTCTTACCGTAACTTTGTACATATTATAGTATATTCTTTGATTAGCGGTCAGGTCCAGACTACGTCCTATGTCCTACGAACCCCGACCACGTGACTCTACTGGGTCTCCCTACCATGTCCCTCCCTCCACCCTCTCCCTAAGTCCTACCCCTTGTACACATGTGGGCACCGTCTAAGTACAACTACATACCGTTTTGGTTATGTTATAACAATTCATTAATCGGAGGTTAATTTATTTAAATTTAAATTTTTTTCTTTATTATTTTTTTATACCTTTATAACCCTTTTTTTCTAACCAAAATAGAGAAACGTCGGTTTCCTTGAGAGTTCTCAGAAGAGGACGTGGTGTTAAGTTTTCGTAGTTAAGAAACCGAGAGTCGGAAGAAATACCAGGTTGAGAGTGTAGACATGTACTGATGACCTTTTTAGTATCGAAACTGATTTGTCTTGAAACAACCGTTTCACTATAGAGACGAAAATTATGTGACAGATCCAAACAGTATCGAAAGGAAGGTTCCTTGTAGTAGAAAATTAAAGTACCGAAGTCAGTGGTAGACGTCACTAAGACCTCGGGTTCCTTTATCAGACAGTGTGACGAAGATGGAAAAAGGGAAGACGAACGGTACTTCACTACCCTGGTCTACGGTACTAGAAACAAAAAACTTACAACTCAACATTCGGTCGAAGAAGTGAGAGGAGAAAGTGGAAGTAGTCCTCCGAGAAATCAAGGGAGAAGTGAAGGACGGTAATCTCACCGTACTAGATGTATAGAATCCAAAACTATAAAGAGGGTCGTTAGAACTAAGGTCAAACACTAAGTAGATCTGACCGTAAAACTTACTACATGAGACCTATATTCAATTTATTCGTACTACTGATATATGTCGGAACAGTATAAGAAAAAGGTTAAAACTTGGTCAGACATCAAGGTACAGATCAAGATTGACAACGAAGAACTGAACGTATATCCACAGAGTCCTCTGTCCACTCTATCAGACCATAAGGGTAAAGAAATTCTTAACATACATCAAACAACACTAGGTGTATCAGTTTCCGAAATCGTATCAGTCACTTCGTCATTTCTACAAAAAGATCATAATGGAACGAAAGAGATACTAGGTGACTTACAAACGTTAAACTAAAGACCAAAGAGTGGTATCTCTTAGGGAAACCAGGTCCTTACTTAACTGGAAAGGAAAGGAGGTCGGGAGATTGGGTCTTCTTGGAATTTTATTTTAGATGTCCGGTCACCAAGGAGGGTAATGTCGTTACGGTATACCCCCTTTTATTCACAGGGGTCGACGGGAGAAGGTTGAGTCGGTCGGGACCATCAGTCTTCGATTCTTATTGGTTACTCGAAAACCGTGTTGGACGAAATACCAAAGGTCTATAGGTTTCTCCATGGATACTACGGTAGAAGACCCAGCCCGGAATTTTTCGGGAGAAGGACAAGAGGAAAAGGACACGAAGTCACTAATTTGGTTGATGACCCGTGGATGGGGTAGGTCTCGGGTTTCTGGAAACTTGGAAACATTCCACTATTAACCGATAAAATATTTAGAAGTAAAGAAGAAGGTGGAGACATATATATACACCGTGGGATGGAGTCGAAAGATCAGGTGAAGGTACGTGGAGTAGTTTTCCATGATATCCTAAGGTGTGATCCAGACCCAGGAGGTACTTCCGGGTTCCGAGGACTTTATAGTCCGGGGGAAGGAGAATATCTTTGACTGATACAATCTCAACAATTTTGGGGATCTTAGTAGATTTGGTAACGAAGAGTTACCCCTAACTGAAAAGGACTCTTTACCAAAAAGTAACACATCATGTAAAAACGTACAACCTTATACAAATTGTAGGGACCATGGACTGAGTCAAGTCAAGTCAAGTCAGTGAGTCAGCATATATTGAGAAACACTGGGGTACCTGACGTCATACGGTCCGAAGGGACAGGTAGTGGTTGAGGATCTCCAATGAGTTTGAGTACAGGTATCTCAACCACTACGGTAGACTGGTAGAAAAGGAGACAGTAGGGGAAGAGGAGGACGGAAGTTAGTAAGGGTCGTAGTCCCAGAAGGTTTATTCTAGGATCAGTGACACTGTCGAGTATGACGGGCGTGTGTGATTCCACCGTCATGGGGAGGTTAATTTTCGGTAGACAATGACGATTTGAGGAGTTCCATGATTACCCCTTTGACTATGGGTTTATTTCTCTGTCCCTGAGACCCGGTTGAGTAAACGACTAGAGAGACTGTGGTTTGAACAGTAGTTGGAGCGAAAGAAGAAAAGAGGAGACGAGAAACATCTCTTGTATCAAACACTCTCATTGCCCGGACTTGGGATCGACACGTTGGAACCCATTTAGTGACTTGAAGAGACTTGGAATAAGAGGAGTAGACATATTGTCACTTACCATATTGTTACCGTGGAAGGTTGCATAGTAAAAAACTCGTTAATAATACACCGTCCGTGACACGAGGTAGTAAAAAAGATTATAAGTAGATGAGAGAAAATTAGAGAGGATGGAGACGAGTGGAGGACCTAAGGTAGGGACGTGGAACAAAAGATGGAACGTGAAAGATAGGGAACGAAAGGTAATCGACAGGGGGTAAGATAAACGGGAAAGAGGAGTACAGAATAAGGAAAGTGGAAACTTAAGGAAGGGAACAGAAAGAAGGGATGACAGAGACAAGGACCCCGGAAGTCGTCACAATATCGTTAGGAAGTACAGTCCTAGTGTTAAAGTCACCATTTTTATGATGTCACAATATTAGTTGTTTCCGAACCTTCACGTCATCTCGGGTCTCGTTCCGGTATAGGGTTTTGAGTCGTCTAGAATAAGTTTTTAAGAGATCCTTCTTTCTCGAACCTCGTCGTGACAAGACCCGTTACTAAACACTATGATGGGTTCCACCGAGTGTACCATTTCTTAGACGGACGTTACATCCTCCGGACCCAAGTTAGGGACCCAGCCCTTCTAGAAGACCTCTTCCTTTACCGATGGGTGAGGTCATAAGAACGGACCTCTTAGGGTACCTGTACTCCTCGGACTACACGATGTCAGGTACCCCAGCGTTCTCAGTCTGTGGTGACTGGTTGATTGTGAAAGTAACAGATTTGTGAAGGAAAAAGATCAACCCGAGGTCGGACGTAATTTACGAAGATGTGATAGACGAGGAAGAAAAGGGAGAAAGAGATCCGGTCGGTTCTAGAGAGACTCTATCCTAAGACTCGAAGGTGGGTCGGTCATAGTCCGGACGAGTCGGACAGTTACTTCGATCACCAAACTCCTGGTTTTACAGTTTGGTATTCGAAGTTCGGGTTAGAGTCACCAGAAAAGGGAGTGATGAATACACTCACAGTTTAAGGGAAAGGAAAGAGATATTCTATATTTTAGTTTAAGAGAGAGAGGAAGAGGGACGGAGAGAGAGAGAGACAGAGAGTGTGTGTGTATGTGAGTATGTGTGTGTGTGTGTGTGTGTGTTTAAGACGACACAACTTCTGATCCTTCAAGATGACCGTCTTCTTACCACATAGAAGAGAATGTCCGAACAGTGTCAGTCAGTACTTCGTCTCTACAACGAGAGGGGTTCTTCGATAGATTCGGCACCGATGAAGAGATATATTAAATACCCACTATTACACTACTAGACAAGTGTTCAGTGATATTATTTCCGTCGAGTATACAAAAATATTGAGGGTTTGACACCATTCCTTGTCGATCATATACTTTCTCATCCGAGGGGAAGTCGTCCCCTATAAATCTAACCTATAAGTCTTTATGAAATACCGACTAAACTATTCGTAACCTTGAGTAAATTTCCCCGTTACCCCTTAGAGGAAAAGACCCTCAAAAATTTCTTTATTACTATAAAGATCATATCATACACACCTGTCAACCCTTAGGACCATAGGAATACAGTCCTCAACTAAAGATTCCGGACAGAGAATCTTTAGGAAGTTCAAACTTACAGACCCTCCGTCCAAGATAGAGACCGACATCGACGTTATAATCTTGACATCAGTCCCTCTGGTACACGGTAACATAAGTAAACCAATCCGAAAGGAAAGGGACAGAGTCCTTTGTCCTCCCCATACCCCTGAACTTTTGAGGTACACGATTGGGTATAGGACCGGTCCCTTCTACTCATCAATAGTTCTATGGTACTAAACCCCCCGCCCCCCTCTTGTTAGACAAGGAACAGTGACTTCGTGATCGTTCTCTTTGTAGTTCGAGGAGAACCTCTTTGACCTTTCCCCTCCCGTGGGTGTCTGTAAGAGAGACCCAAATAAGATTCGGAAGAGAATGGGGAGAAAAAAGAGACACATAAGGAAGGATCCATGGCGTACGTGTTCAGGGCCTACATGTCGGTCACACAGGCTTACTCCGTGGAGAGGGTTCTTAAACCTACCGAGGTTTAGTGTGGGGTCCTTAAGGACACGTACTTCCGTGACGACGAGAAATCGTAATCATTCACGGACCTTCCCATCTCTCACGGGGATCCCCCATATCCCCTAGTCTCCTCTCCACGAAAAAGTAATTTCCTAATAGTCCTTCTTCGGTCTAGGACTTATAAAGGGAAGAAGAAAGTGGGAGGGAGGAGGTGAGAGGGAATCGTAGAAAAAGGGATTGTTCCTACTTAAAGTACCGATCTCTGGTTAAAGAAACGAAGTCAAGTTTTGGATGGGGGGTAGAAAGAGACCCTGTTCCGGAAAAACCGATCAAGATAGTCCAGAGACTTAAAAAGGTATCGAAGATGGTATCTTTGTCCGTTTCTGATGGAATATAAAGAACATCCCATCTTTCTTAAAGAAGAAGACGGTTTTTTCCGTTCCAGATACATTCTTTGAGTCTGTTCCGAATAAACCGTCGGTTCCTTATAAAGAAATTATAGAAAAGATTCGTCTCACGACAGAATCGGGGATACCCCCTCTTTCCTCTATTTTAAACTATAAGTTCCGGTGTATAAAATTAACAGATTAAGTCTTGACCTGACACCTATTACATTTTGGTTCTTTACATATCTACACTTCTGGTCTCTTTCCTTTCCGAGTGATTTAAAATAAATGAACTACGGGATGTCTGACCCAGGTCGATCGGAAGAGGGATTCTGGAAGGACCGTCTGAAGGACTTCCGGGGTCCGTATATCTGGAGTTCACTGTCCTTCGGTTCAGCTACCGAGGGAGAAACACCCCCACCCCCAGTTCAAACGCCAGTCTTTTGAACCACGAAACAGATTACGAGGAAGCACCCGTACGAAGGGGAGGGGTAAGACAGAAGTAGGGTGTAGTCAAGGTCACCTACCCGACTTTTTAGTTTTTAAGAAACTACTTGAAGCTTACTTGATGTAGTTCCTTGAACTAGCATAGTAACGTACGTTCTCTTTTTTAGGGTGTAGGACGAGTTCCGCGAAGATGGTCGAGTGGTTCGAGGACCTGAGACACGTCGGACATTCGTTTGTTACCTCCCACGAAACAGTCCCTCTCATCGGACTATCTCGGTTCACTATTATACGAGAAGATCCCAGACCGTGGTGGACAACCCTCCACGAAGGTAAGGGGAGACCGAAACTCACACCAGGTCCTTCTTTTAGGTTACTTCTTCTTTCCTTGTGTCCAGTGTCACAGGGTCGACCTACAACACTTTCTCCACCTCCTCAACTCTTGTCTCGTTGACCCTGAGTCTCTTCCCCGAATCTCATCTATTCAAGAAATCCGTCTGTTTTGTCTGGACCTACAAAGGGGGAGAAGGAACTCAGTACACGTACATGCAAACACACACACACACACACACACACTCTCTCTCTCTCTCTCTCTCACACACACACAAACACACACACACACACGACCCCTTTTCCTTGTGGGTCAGGACTCAGTCTCTCGAACGTCACCAAATTCTCTAGAGAACCCTGGAGAGTCACTGAGGGACCTCTGTTAAATCACGTGTACACACACATACGTGAGTGTGTTTGTGTGTGTGTGTGAGTGTCTCGGGGTTCCTGTATTTTCCTTCCTCCTCCTTTAGTTTCGGACACCCCCTCTGGGACTGTTCTTCGGTTGAGGAACAGTTGGGACAAAAGAGAGAGAGAATAACAGAGGGACGTCTAACGTGCTCTCGACGTAGTCAAGTGAAAACTGGACGATTAGTTCAGAGTGTACCACTCGCACCTGAAAGGTCTTTACTACCGTCTCTAGTAGAGACACGTTCACGGGTTCTAGGAAAGGCCCTTTCAGTTCGGATAGATAAAAGTGTGAGTCACTTCGAAACCTTCGGGGGTAAAAGAATGGGGTGGAGTGAGGGAAAAAGTCTATAGAAGACGGACAAAATTGAGACGTGATGAAGAGACGTCACGGAACCCCTTAAAGGAGATAAATACATGTCAGACAGTACTTCTACAAGAACTTAAGATAAACGACCCGAAAAGAAAAAGAGAAAAGGAGGAAAGAAAAGATAGAGAGGGATAGACTGAGAGGGTACCGTGAAAATCTGACATGAGGGACGACACCGAGAATAGACACAAAACTTACGACAACATAAAGAAATTTAGACACTACTAGGAGTACACCGTGTCACAGTTCAACACGAACAAATATCGTGACACGACACACGGTCGATGTGTTTGCAAATGAGTGGATTACGGTGCACTTCAAATCTCTCGATTCTCATAGACCCTTTTGTTTTCTGTTTGTTTGTTTGTTTTTGTGTGATCCCAAAAAGGGAGAATTTTTTATAATTTTGTCTTTAATGGTTTCTCCGGTTGTCATTGATCTTATTCCACTTTTAAGGTTCGGGTACCCCTCAGTGACGAAAAAAAGGGGTTTGGGAGAGAGGGACCCTCTGAAGTAAAAGACGGTTACCGATAACGGTAATCTCCCGTCCGACTGGGGTCTTGACTCCACCTACCCCCCGTCTAAATTTTATCCTGTCTACCTAGTGGTCATGGACGGGTGTCGGGACCGGGGACTCTCGATCCGACAAGTTGACGTCGTGTTAAGTACCATGACTTTTTACACGAAGTACAGACTTTTGGACAGACAACCCTTACGGAGGGGTGTGGTCAGGGAAAAGAGAGCGTAGGAGACGGAGGTGGGAGTTTAACTGAAAGTTATAGAAAAGATTCTCGAAACTTGACTTACAAGAGAAATCGGTTTTGAACCGGTGAAGGTGACTTCTTAGTCTGGTCGTTCTTCCTCTCCCTCTAGACTGGAAAACATTCCGGGGTAAGACTAGGTCCAGACGAAAGGGTAAACACCGGGTCCCTCCTCGGACCCCGATCTCAGTCTTCTTTTCCTTCACCACCGAACTGACAAGACGAATCCTGTGACTTCTAAACTAGGAAGAAACGGAGATGGAAATTCTCTGGACTTACAAAAGAAGGACTGAGGTACGTCGACGTTCGTAGTAGGTAGGAGGGAAGATACAAAAGCCTCGGACTCGAAGTGGTCTGAAGTAATGTCGGTGTTACCACTTTGAACAGGTGATGAACCCGTACAAATCTAAGAGACGATTCTTGAGGGTGGGAGTTCTTCCGATCGTTCAGTCGTCAGAACTACAGATAGAGATCTACGGTCATCCGAGTTTCTGAAGAATGGAATCCAGAGAGTAGTTGACTTGAGAGTCTTGAGACTTCTGGAATCTGTTTGACCTTTCTTCCGTAGTTGCCCTAACCTGTTCGACCCGCAGAACGGGAACAGGGGGTCTCTACTGTGGAAGGGTGGTTCACTTCTTACGGGTGAAGGAGGAAGTCCCGTCGATTTCCCCGATGGTTCTAGACACAACTTCTCTTTTGAGACAATGGTTCCACTCTTTTTCCTTCCGTGATCTTTGTCTTTAGGACATTTACGAGAGGAAAGGTAGGTTGTGTAGGTGGACGTCTTCAGTCCCCTTCTTCTCTCTTCTTTAGTTCTCTTATGTTTGATTATTTAATTTTCAAAAGTCTTCGTTTTAGATTTCGGTCTACCCGTGGTAGACCACTCAAATAAGTGGTAGAAAGAGACGACGACTAAGACCCGAGATTACAACCGGTATGAGTGAGTCGGTGGCAACAACGACGGAGAGCCGGTCTCCTTCGACTTTATAACTTTGATGGTTTGGTACCGGAGGAAACCTTTCCAGACCAACTACACCGAGACTACCCGACGGTGGATACTTGAACCACACAAGGACCCTGTGACCAAAGTATATCAGGAAACCGTGAGGAAACAAGACAACTGAAACAGGGGGTCAGTGCTCATGACCCCTTACGGATGGATGAAAGAATAGAACCGGTGACGGAGAAGTGTATCGAGAATTTAAGTAGACGATTTGTCGTTTAATCTCCGGTCAATGGTTCGACGGGCAAAGTCGATCAAGTGAGATGAACAACTCTTCTATCAAAGACTCACTGTACTATACTAGATGTACCCAAAGGAGGGGACTAAAGACGACTATAATTATCGGTTTACTTGGACGTTTTGTCGAAGAAATTTATTGTTCCCTCTCCCCTTGAATTCTACACACAATGTGGTTAGGTTCAGACGACCTGTTTTAATTTCGACTGTCCAAGAGAAATATCCCATCCTATCTTGTTAAGACGAAAAGAAACAATACTGTGGTAAACCAAATATATCCGAATGTCCTAGTGAAAATCGACAAAAGTTCTCCTTTTTTTTTTAGGTGGTGAGATAAGTAAATTTGATCCAATGAAAAATTATCAAGGAAATGTAGACAAAACTTTACTAGGAGTAGAAGACACCATGTACCTAAACTCATATAATAAGATTATGGAGAGGAACATTTATGATCTACGAGAGGAAAGGTAAAGAGACCGATAGTTCCAAAAGTAGAAATATCTAAAGGGTTAGCACTGAGAACAGAAATACTCATATACAAAAAGTGAACACTTTCGGTTTTTAGTCACTTTACCGTTACATTAATTTTTGTCTTTGTTGATCTAATGAGACTTGAGCGTTTACCGTTCTGTTCCTCTTTTACCGGATTTGTTAATAAATCCACATCACAAAAACGTGACCCGAAGGGACCACCGAGTCTACCATTTCTCAGACGGACGTTACGCCCTCTGGGTCCAAGTTAAGGACCCAGCCCTTCCATGGGACCTCTTCCTTTACTGTTAGGTGAGGTCGTGAGAACGGACCTTTTAGAGTACCTGCCTCCTCGGACTATTCGATGTCAGGTACCCCAGCGTTTCTCAACCTGTGCTGACTCGCTGAAATAAAAGTGAAAACCGAAGTGAAAGTCACTCGTTTTCTCTAAAATCGAATCGAAACAGAGGGTGTCTACTTTCCCCCTAAAAATAAAAGAAAACCGGTAACAACAAGGTCGGTCGCATTAACTGTCTTCAGAGTAAAACGTACGTGAGACGAGATGTTTGTCTCAACTATACCAACCATGTAACACGAGTGGAAACTTCCTAGCCGGTGGGTGTGGGTAAGTGGACATTTCTACTCCTAGTGAGTGGTCTGTTCGGTACCTCTGATAGGGACTTTTCCAAACACCACGAGTTACCCCTACCTCTCACTCCTTCTCTTTTTCTTCCTCGTGGTCCCTCTTTCAGGGTAGACACGACCCGTCGTCTGTCGACAGTCCAAGTATTTAAGACACCAGTTCCTTCTCAGTACACCGTCAAAGTCGAGAACGAGTAACCCGTCGAACGGGTCGGTCCGGACCGGAGACTCAACTTTACGCCCAACCCAAGAAACAAGGTATCGAAAAGATACGGTGTCTGTCATAGAAACAAGAACCTCTCAAGTAATAAAAAAATTGTTCTTTCTTCTAAAAACTTCCTAAGACAGTATATAGAAACTTTTTTTTCTTAGTCATTATGTATATAAAAATATATACAATTGACCGTGAATTTTTCCACCCCCCTTTCTCAAAGTGAGACAGGAAACCCATCAACGACTTCACTAAAAGGTCCAACTCTTTATTGTGCGACTACGATCTTAGGGAGAGACAAGTATGAGATGAAGATATATGTATATACGTATATATCGTTCTTTATAAGATAAACATGAAGTTCTCTTTTATCCAGGTGGTAGGTGTACTATAACTATGATGTGTTTACTAGATTACAATTCGTAGTTCATCGAAGACTCATAAACAAAGTAATCCGTGTCGTGTCTGTACCGGAACAGGAGAAAAGAAAGAACTATGACCCGTACTGAGTTTTCATGTTCGGTGAGGGAGATGAGGGAGAGTCAGAACACGATCCCAACGTGAAGTACTCTGAGAGAAGTCTGTCGAATCATTGACAGGGACGTACCAAGGATGTACCGGGACCCTTCTGTTCTCCAACTTATAATAAAATACCGTCAACGGGTCCACTCTCCTGTGACCCGGGTTCCCTCCACTGTAAGTACGAGTTGATATACATCCCCCAGTACTCTTAGTCCTTACGATTTTGTGTTCTAGGTCAGGGTTTCAATTTTATTAGGTAAATAGCACACGTGATAGAATATTTTCCCTTCAAAGATGGGAACGACGGAAAATATCCGTCCAGACAAGAGTGGTGGTTAAAGAAACTTTTAGACACTTTCGTCAAATTTTTTTTTCTATTTCTCTGTTTTTTTTTTACTGTCACGTAGTGTAATACATTGGTTTCTAATGTAACATAGACGATTAAATGGTTTTAAAAATTCCCGTCCCTCCCTCGTTTGTAATCACGGAGAAACCATTGGATAGGTTTTTGTCTGATTTCCTGAAACGACCACTGACTGAAGATTCTCAAAACACCCCAAAAGGGGAGGTGTTATATGTATAAATCTTGTCACCTTCTATTAAAACTTTTTATTACCCTAATACCCAGGAAGTCATTCACTAAAAATATTTGTCTTGATCGAAAGGAAAGTACATCATCAACGACTCGTTTAAGAATTTCGAGGTAGTAACTTAACAACCTTTACCTCGACAGAACCGGTGACACAAACGATCAAGACTACAATCTAATAGACTTCTACACTTCGGGAACGACTCTTCCCTCGTAAATTTCCTAATCTAAAACGTGATCTCCCTGTCGTCCGTCTTTAGGAGTAAAGACGGGTGAAACTTACCGTGTTTTTTAAAGAGACGTCAAATTCCGTCTTCCAACTTTATATAACATTTACTCATAAACATAGGTACAAAGTTTTAACTTAATATATATATATCTATATTACACAAGATTATCGAAATGGAGAGAGACGTGGAAATATAAACCAAGGTCCAGTATCGATTATGGTACATGAACATTCTCTCCGGTGTCGATGTAAAATCTTCGAGAGAGTCTTACCTTTTCTGTGGACCCAACTAGTCTATTGGTTCTCTAGAGACAAGGATAACTCCGGACTGAGTCCGGAACGTTTCCTTGTCTCTTCCCTTTTCCCATCCCATGTAATACACAACGTGAAATGATCGGGTTCTGTCTACTTACACATTTCCCACCACTTCAGGGTAACTTTGCCTGACCCTAAATGGTATCCCTTCCGGGTATGAACCCCCGTTTCTGGGTGGCTTTGCTAATCGGTCACCGGGGGATTACCCTGGACACGTCGACCTTCTTCTTTCCCATAAGAAACAGGAAGTAGTGGGGTCACTCTTTTCCCGTCAAAGGACGTGAACCCTTGGACCTCGTTCACGAGGTAAAGTTTGTTAAGTGAGTGGACGCTAACTCCACGAGAACGATGACCCACAGATACACGAGATTAAGACTAAAACCTATACAAGACATTTCTAAAACTGTTACTTTTACACAAAGATAAACAATTTTTTAATAGTCACATGATCTTCATCATATAGACATCCATGTCCAGGTAGAGACGGGTGTCCATCCCTACAAAAAGAAGTCTCTAACTGTGACCCCAGACAACGGGTCTCGGAGGGTTAGGAATTGGAAAAGATCCACTTCCGTCCTTTTAGGTGTTAATCAGTGAGGAGACTTTTGTGAAGTCGACTCCATTGTTTGGTAAGTCTTACAAGGGTAAGGTTTTTATTCACCATTTATAAAATTAAATTGTCCATTTCAAAATTTCCCTTTTCATCGGAAACTGAGTAGAAACTAAAAAGGAGTAATCTAAACCGGTATTTTATTTACTATGTGTAACTAACCAAAGGTTGGGGTTAAGTCAACTCGTTCTCATGACCAAGGAAAGAAATAGGGTGAAGAGAGAATCGAAAAATGTCTTAATTTACTCTTCGATACCAAACTCATCGGGAACACCAAATTTTGTCAAACGTGTACGTAATGAAATTTTCCGACAGTGTATCGATGTCTAAGGTAACCGGTGGTTATGACCTTGAGTGTGGGCAAGGGTTTCCTTTTCTTTAAGACCTTACTATGACGAAGAGACGACCACGGGAGGACCCGATTACGAAGTGTAAAACCTTGAGACAAGGAACATGTCATCTATTTGGTTCGGACGTCAGAGAGGGTCGAAATCGGGAACCACAACATGACGTCAGTACACGGACACCCCAACAAGTTAGGGTATTCGGTGAGTCCACGACTCTCATGGGTGGTGACCCTACTGGGTTCGATGTTTTTATCAAAGAGGGGGGTAAGTAACTGTGGAAAGACGAAAAGGGATCTGACCTCATAACTAATCCCTCACGGAGTCTGTACTGTAAGAACCCGACAGGAGTTCTAATTAAACCGTCGTCTTCTCTCGTCTAATACATTGGTCTACATTCTTAAATGAAATACGACTCCCTTTTTAAATTTTCTTTCTTTCGTAGTATATTTCAAAAAAAAAAAGAAAATTTCTTTGTAAGTAAAACGAACTTTGCAGAAAGCTACCCCGAAGTCAAGAGTGTTGCTGTGAACCGGAGGTGACCCGTCGTCTTGGTCGGGGTTCGTGATCACAAGATAAGAGAAAAACATTAGAACCTTTGAAAACAACGAGATTTATGTTAATTTTTACCGTCTTTGAACAAACAACCTTATGTACACACTGAGACCCAAACAGAGACAGAGACGAAAGTCTTTACAGTAGGTAACACATTTTATGACGGAACGACCGGACGGTCGATTTTGAACCGGTGTCGGGGACAACACCGACGTCCGAGTTCAATAACAATTGTTTCTCTGGGTTCTTTTCGACGATTACAGGAGAATAGTGGTAACAATTAAACAATTTTGTATTTTGTTAGATTTTAAAGTCTACTTACAGTAGTCTCAAGAAAATTAATCGAGAAAAATAACCGACAGAAATAACTTCAGCTCGACCATAGTACGGGTCACTGAAAAATTACGATGAAACTAAAAGTACATAAAAATTTTTAGAAACGTGTCCCCAATATTTAAACAGGACGAAACCGGAAATCGTATCAAACTGGACCCTGGTGGTTTTATAGTTTCCCAGACACGATCGTTCGTGTCTACCTGTGACCGACGGGTAATGTTGTAGAGTAGTCTTTTGGACTCAAACAGTCCTCTTTCGATGTGTTTTGGGTCGACAAGTGGGAGTAAGAGTAGAAGCACCCTCGTATTTTATTAACCTCCGAAGTGTCGGGTCAAGAACGGTTCGAAGTCTAATTCGACCCGTACAAGTGTAGGAGTCACCAAAAGTCCCGGTTATAGTAGGAACTGGTGGTTACATTTTGGACTCGGTCGGAAGAAATCGCAAATGTTTTCAAGTTCGTTTCGGAGGAGGGTAGAGGAGAGTCACACTTATGAATTGCTTTAGGATTTAGCTTTAGATCCGAACTCTATGTCCGGTAGTCACTTCACACTGTCTACACAATTCCTTATTAACCTTATTAGAGTCACAGGAGTGTATATTTTCCTCAACAGTGTCACGGAGAAATGATCAGGTCGAACCCCTAAGTCATTTTTACATATACTAGGTTGACCACCCGAATAACGACACCGAAACTAGGGACGATTTTACGGTCTTGGGGACCCCCCCTAGAATGTAACTCGGTACAAATAGTAATGGAGTGTCATCTACGTAAAGAGTTTGAAAATACCTCTCGTTACGAACTATCTCTCCTCTTCTTTTGTTCTCGAAGAATCCTACACATAAACACACACAGATTCATTTCCCTCTCTTATACTTACAAACACCCAAAACACACCTTCAGTCTCAGACGGAGGTCTTCTCAGGGTAGACTGGTAACGAATCAAGGTGAAGAGAACCTAGATGTCTCTCACTGGATTGTCGGTGGGATGGACCAAAGTAACTGGTGAGTCGAACACTATGTCATCAATAGTAGTAGTATCTAAAAGGTTTTAATATTGTCGTGTCTCCAGCCCCATTTTCCAGTGGATCACCTAATTTTTCTCGGACCTCCGTCCTCAGAATATACACTGAATTAGTACTAGTATATCACATATCGATCCTAAGACCGGACGACTAAGTGATATACTATGACCCGTTGGGAGACGGGAAAAGACATGAAATCAAAAGAGTAGATATTTTACTTACACGGACTTCTATACTTTATCTTGATCTTCTCTACCTCTCGGGGAAGGTCACATCTATGATGTCAATAACGTTTGATGTCGTTGTGAAATTTTTTAACATTGTATTTCCCCTTTCGTTTCCCGGAAAATAATAGGGATCTTGTGTATCAAAACATTGGTCTTAAGACTACAAAACATGAGTTATTTTTAAATGATTTGTGGACCCCGTCCCCCAGTTTTTTTTTAACTTAGGACACATTATCTACGACAGTTGGGGGAACTACCTACCCCTATGATGAGTTTTCATTTTATTAAACAAATGGTAAATCTATTAGAGTATTTATCGTCTCTATTCATCCTAAATTCGGTGTCAGGTACGAAAGTCACTCAAATGTCAGATAATTTATGGAATCTGGTCCGGTAAGGTCCTGAATTTGGGTAGTGTAGGTAGGGTTTGGGAGGGTGTAGATAGGAGGTTTGTTCTAACATGATTGGGAACTAAACATTAATAACGGAAAATCTCGATCTTCCCTAAAATCTATCGTAGATCGGGTTTAAAATGTAAGAAGTGTACTCTTTCAGGTCCGTGTTTTGACACCGTTTCCTGATCGAGATCGTGTGGGTCGAGTGTCGGGGAAGTACACGGACGTCCGTGTAGGGGAACGTATGACCACGTCTCGGAACCAATTTCTCGGAGGTGAAAAGTAGACACCAAGGGTACATGTGTCGGGTTCCTAGAGATGAGGTTGACGTCATGGATGAAATGACTGAGAGTCTCCAAAAGAAGGATAGTGACGTCCTTTCTCACTCTACTCTCTTAATGACCCCCTCGACCTTATCTTTGACATCTTCGTCACTCTTTGTAAGTTTTCTGTGTGACTTCATACTTTTGGATCAAAAGACTCAATTATCCGTCTACGACTGTTAAGCTTGGGAGTCTAAGAAGACGGTGGTAAAAAGTCCGGTGTTGAAGGGGAGAAGGAAGTTAAAGAAAGGGTTCCACGAAGTTCGTTCTTCTGGTAAACGTCTTGAAACTCACGGTTAGTCGTTTTGATGGGGTTTTTGACTGAATTCGGTCTGAGATACGTTTATCAGGGGGTCAGGTGTAACCTCACGAAGTTTAGATTCTGGTTTTTTCTCCAGTTGTCTCGTCTTTCCACGACACCCACAGTGTGTAAATGGTGGACTCGTCTCTACGAACAGGGGTTTCCTTTGTTCAGGACTACGGATTTGTGTCACGGTTCTCATCTATTAAAGTTTCAACCTGATTATCATACTCTCTTAGGGTGGTGGAGTTTTCTGAGGACCCTGAGAAGTATTCCCTGTTATATGTCAATATACTATGTAAACAAGAAAGTAAATAAGTTGATAGTAAACAAACAAATTGGTGATACATTAACTGTATTCTTGTTTTATCTGTACCAGAGACAGGAGTACCTTGAAGATCAGATCATCCTGTCTGTCTGTGTCTGTTAACATTACTTACGATACCATTCTCTTCCATACGATTCCATACGTTATAAGACAACCCCACGTCTTCTTCCCACGGATCGGGTCAGATCACCCTTCCAGTCTCTTCTGAGGAATCCGACACAGGTCCGACACTAAGTTCAAGTTACTTCTTTCCCAACTTCCCCTCTTTCCCCGTAAGAAAGAGTCCGTTCTCTGTCGTTGGAACGTTCCCTTTTCTGTTTATCAGATCGGACTCACTCTTTCAAACTTTTTCTCCCACTAACACTCTCTTCTCTTATCTCTTTCTCCGTTTACGTTTTCAGTCACTCACGTGTACACAGTGTGACTTCTCAACTCGGAAATAAAGTTCCAATTTCCTCTCGATATATTTAGGAACGGTGGTAAAGTCAAGGGTCTGCTTACTAAAGTAGATAAGGAGTATTGTAGGACTTAAGTCCGGCTGGTCTCTAGTTCGGATAAAACGTCTATCCTTTTGACTGTGAGTCTTGTCACTACACTAACCGGGTTTTCGACAAGACTTATTAATTGTCAGGATTCAGACTTGACCTTCGGGACTTAGAGGACTAAAGGTCAAAATCCGACGAGTGTAATCTTGCTAGATAGTTTTTGGACCTCGAGCATATTGAGAAACTTACATAAGTTGTCAGAGACACCACTGTCGTACGTGACAAATGATACGGTGTATATGGACGGTACCGGAAGGACGTACGTACGATTCAGCGAACTCAACACAGGTTAAGACACTTCGGGATACCTGACATCGGACGTTCTGAGGAGACAGGTACCGTAAGAGGTCCGTTCTTATGATTTCACTCAACGGTAAAGGGAGAGGTCCACTAGAAGGGCTGGGTCTCTAGTTTGGGTACAGAGAATGTAGAGGAAGTAACCGTCCGCCCAAGAAATGGTGATCGTTGTGGACCCTTCGGTACCAGAAGGACTCCACTGTGAGTGACCGTGATCAAAATTTCTACCGTCTGTTCTGTAGGGTCTCTCCTAATAATCGTCAAAGTATTCCCTATCAACTACGACACCCTTCGGACGGTTAAACCACGAGATACCTACACCCCGGAGTAAGTAAGTAGGTTTATCCTTACAGTTTCTTCTACGACCTGTTTTTATATATTGTAAAGTGGAAGGATCTCCATTACTATAGACTGAGGACAGAACTTGTTACTGTACTTTTAAGTGTCCTCCTTTACGTCGACTCGTCCGTCCTTTCTTATATACATAAGACGAAACCTTGTTTCGTTTTCCTTGATCATTCTTCATTATCAACCTACTTAGACTCGTTCCAAGGTAACACTTTTCGGACGTACAGGACGTTTCTTTACTTTAAAGAAGACATCCGATCAGTAAGAGTCAATTCTGTACACTTTCTATTACCGGTGTACACATTGTAAGAGAGTTCCCTCGGAGGTCCTAATATACGTTATGGACTATGTATTGATAGTAAATCAGGGAAAGAGAGGGTGAATTCTTTCGCTTATACTTATGTTCACTCTGACTGTTATAACTTCCCTTTTAGAACTTGAAGGATATCATATTGATTCTTTCTTAAGATGGTCAAAGTTACGAATCCTATAATAGTTGTACGATGAACGGTGTGGATTATTCATTACTCTCTTGTGGTCAACTCTATTGATTCCTGAAAACTTGTTTCGATATTGTATGAATCAAAGTCCTAAACTTTGAATACAATTTGGTATAACATATTCTTATGTTATTTTCCACTGTGTCTAACTGAGTTCCCTTATCACCATCATCCTCACCACCATTTACATAACTCGTATGTGATACACTTTTCTTCGCGATTTCGTTTCTAGAAATATAACACAGAATGTATTAAGAATGTAATTGGGATACTCAACTCGTGTTAATGAGGGTATTATATTTACTTCTTTGACTCAGGGACTGGGTTTAATAAAGACCGAGTCTGGGTTCTAATGAAGATTCATTATTTAGGACTTGAGATTTCATGTAAATAACAGTTTCGGATGTCAAAACTAGTGACGGTATATCAAACGAACAAAATAAATAAACACTAAAAGAGTCAGAAACGTATCTCCGGGTTTCTTGACTTTCGTGCGACGTAATGTCTATTCTTATTCCTTTATTGTTTACCTTAACAGAAATGTTGATGGGTAGAGTCCTCACTTTGACAACAGACCATACTCGGGTACTAAAGAAGTCTCGTCGGTGGATGAGGGGTTTGAAGTTTACTCATGAAAACCCTGCTTTTTAACAGAAGAGGTCGGGATGGTAGAGGGTTTACAGAAAGGTTCGGAGAACGAAAGTAAAGACAGAGACCAATCTCTAGCGACCTCATGTCGTTAAGTGACCCACAGGTGTTTCGGATACTCGTAGAAACAGATATTTCCGTATTGCCGTAACCTATTCTTTAGTCTTATGGTCGAAGACGGTAATTGGTCGTCCACTTGAAATCGTCAGGAGATGAAGAAGACCAGGAGTCACAGGGGTAGACATTTCGTTCCCTCCATTTCTGATCCGACCAAAGAAGAGAATATACGGAAAAATCTAAGACACTTTCAAAACTGATTTTGGTCTTAAAACAGTCAGACCCTTAAAGGCCGAAATAGAGTGAGGTTACGGACATTAGAATAAGGATATAAAATCTTAAAGATGGATCTTTTTCGAATATCAAAAACGACATGAACGTTTACAGGTCAGTAGTCTTAAAAACCGTTGTGTGAGTCATAATGTGACAAACACAAGGTGTTGTCGGAGGTGGGATGTCGTACGGTGGAACGGATTCTGTGGACGGTCAGAGTGACTATCATGTAAAGATGATTATGAAGAACCCAGTAAGACATGGACCTGTTAAAACTATACCTGGTCTCTGAGACTATCTATATAGAGACTAGTTCTTATTTGTACCCGTCAACACTGACAGACCCCTCAGAGACTCTACCTCCACCATACCTGAATTAATTACCAAGTCTAGTCTTTGGTCACATATCCGTTACGGTGACAACAACAAGTCAGCGATTCAGTAAGGGTTGAGAAAACTCTGGGGTGTCTGATATCGGATGGTCCGAGTAGTCAGGTACCCTAATGGGTCCGTTCTTATGACCTCACCCAAAAGTAAGGGTAGAGAGTGTCTAGAAGGGTTGGGTCCCTAGCTTGGACACAGAGGACGTAACCGTCCGTCTAAGAAATGGTGACTCGGTGGACCCTCTGGGATCCGTTACGGTAATATATTCGTGATTACCTGTTCTCTGGTCTGGTTACAGAAGGAAAACCCTTATCTCGTTATGTAAGATAATCAGAAGTAAAAACACCAAGGGAAGTACACTTTACTATCGGAAAAGACGGATTCAATTAGAAAGAATGGGTAATTCCCGAGTCGAGTTTTCGGTTTAGGTCATGCAAAAGGACTAAAGGAGTGACCCTTTAGTCAAGAGTGAGGAAAATTGAAAGTTGGAGGAAGGGGATTCGGGTGTGATAACGAAACCGAACGTGAATCAACATTGTTATCGTTAGGTAACAGTAAATTTATCACGAAAGATGTATTATCTTGAAACTATAGTCGATAGAGTAACCTCTGAGTGTCCTTGGGAAAGGACGTGAGTGTCCTTTCACGTCGTCCTTAATAATTATAAGGTTAATTTATACACTGTCCTTCTTTCGTAACAATAAAATCTTCGACCGATCTCTGAAAAATAAAGATCGTCACACAAAATGATCTATGGGACTTACTGGTAGGGTTACTTTAGTTAATTTTATGTTCAATTTTATATTTTACTTATAAAATTTTATTATAAAATTTTAAGTGAAAAATTAATCATACCATTATTTTTTTTTAGGTACCAGTTTTTCCTTCAATTTCGTCCTTGAGACCTTCATTAACTCATAGTTTCGGTTTAAACTAAAAAATGTAACTACTGACACCAAAAGTCAGGATTAAGTTCTATGATTACTGTAGACTTTTTGGTTTTCTACTCTAGGGTCTAACCGTCAAGAATGTCTACTAACCGTGTTCGTTTAGGAGACATCTTCTTACGTTGAAAGTAAATTCGGAGTTTTTAAAGATACATATTTTAAGGTTTCTTTTACTTGTAGAGTGTCATTTTTAAATGTTTTATATGTTTCTTTGTTCTGTGGGACACATTGTTGGAAGTCTTTGTTGTTTGTAGTATTAGTCTGGATGTCTGGTATTTTATATTTTATTAGTGTAAATCTTATATTTTAAATGAAATACATTTCACTAATTTACAGAAATATTTTATCAATTTTATCTTTGTTCCTTCTTGTCTCATATTTCTTTATTTTCGTATAATCTTTTTCTTATTTTATCTTAGAGAGTTTGATTTTTTATCTTATCATCTTAATTTATATATGACTATTTAATCTCTTGTATATATATGACGATTTCTCTCTTAATCCCTTTACCTTCTACCTACGTTTGTTTCATAGGTATTATATATCGTATTTTTCACCTTTTATAGTCTTCAATCCTCTATTCTTTCATCACGTCTATTTGGATTATATATAGATTGATCTAGATTATGTATATAGATTGATCTGAAGGTCTCGTGTTAGTACCTCGCCCTTTTTCCGTTGTAAGTTTCTGTTTTATTGACTCTTAAACAGTTGTAACAACTTTCTGTAAGTAGAAATTCTGGATGTCAGGACTGTTTAGGGTTCGATCTGTTTGCTTTAAGTGTACTCTGTGTAGTGTCACTACAATGATATCTTACAATTTCTTTTTCTTATAATGTTTTAGTCAGTCACTCCCGCCCTTTTGAACTTGTTTTGTGATTTTTATTTAATATAATTCATAGTCAATCTTGACCTGTACCTTGTTGTCTGACCAAGGTATATCCTTTTTCTCATGTAGTTCCGACATATAACAGTGGGACGAATAAATTAAATATACGTCTCATGTAGTACTCTTTGCGACCCAACCTTCTTCGTGTTCGACCTTAGTTCTAACGGTCCTCTTTATAGTTATTGGAGTCTATACGTCTACTGTGGTGAGAATACCGTCTTTCACTTCTCTTTGATTTTTCGGAGAACAACTTTCACTTTCTCCTCTCACTTTTTCAGCCGAATTTCGAGTTATAAGTCTTTTGTTTCTAGTACCGTAGACCAGGGTAGTGAAGTACCGTCTATCTACCCCTTTGTCACCTTTGTCACAGTCTGAAATAAAACCCTCCGAGGTTTTAGTGACGTCTACCACTAACGTCGGTACTTTGACTTTCTGCGAATGAGGAACCTTCCTTTCAATACTGGTTAGATCTATCGTATAAGTTTTCGTCTCTGTAATGAAACGGTTGTTTCCAGGTAGATCAGTTCCAATACCAAAAAGGTCACCAGTACATACCTACACTGTCAACCTGATACTTCTTTCGACTCACGTCTTAACTACAAAAACTTGACACCACAACCTCTTCTGAGAACTCTCAGGGAACCTGACGTTCCTCTAGGTTGGTCAGGTAAGATTTCCTTTAGTCAGGACCCACAAGCAACCTTCCTGACTACGATTTCGATTTTAAGGTTGTGAGACCGGTGGAGTACGTTTCTCAACTGAGTAACCTTTTCTGGGACTACGACCCTCCCTAACCCCCGTCCTCCTCTTCCCCTACTGTCTCCTACTCTACCGACTTACCATAGTGGCTGAGCTACCTGCACTCAGACTCATTTGAGGCCCTCAACCACTACCTGTCCCTCCGGACCGTACGACGTTAAGTACTCCAGTGTTTCTCAGCCTGTGCTGACTCGCTGACTTGACTTGACTTATTATCATCGTCTTCTCTCACCATTTACTGAAAACTATATGACTCTCTTGAGAGATGGGTCGTCTTGATAGTAAGTTCAATTTTATTTTTACAAATTTAGTCTAGAAGGTATTTCCGTTAAGATTCACTGCATGAAGTCTATAAACCTCTTTCTAGAATCTATCTTCTAAACTCTGGGATCTCAATTATCACTTGTTTCCATAAGTATTTGTACCTATTTAGATTTGTATGTAACTGATATTCGTTTTTATGACACTAAAGATAGATTATAACACTCTTTTCTCGTTCTATCTTAATTAAACCTTTGACGTATATATAACTATCCCTCAGTAATGTCAATATTTTTAATTCAGGAATTAAACGATTCTTTCTTCTATTTCTATGAGTGATTGAAATAAAAATAGGTCAATAAAATAAAAAGGTTAAAATAACTCTATATTAAATGTGTGTCTTGAGACATTCGTATACCACATGTCACATTATTGAACTCAAAGTATATAACACTTTACCAATTGTGTCATTCAAATCAATTCTAGGTAGTAGAGTATATCTATGATTTTTGACGAAAAAGGAAATATACTACTCTTGAGAATTCCAGATGAGGGAATTGTTAAAAGTTTATATGGTTTACCGTTAGAATGATATCAGTAACATATCAGTATGTAGGGGTCATGAATAAATAGAATATTGACTTTCAAATACATAAAACTTGTGCAGGTAGGTTAAAGGAACGGGGAGTGGGGACGGAGACCATTGGTGTTTAAACTAAAGAAAAAGAAACTCAAACCAACCAAAAACAAAACAAAATAACAGAAAAAAAACAAAGAACAAAACAAAATAAATGTAAGGTGTATATTCACTGTACATAAACAGAAATAGACTGACTAAAGTGGATCGTATTAGGGGATTTCTAGGTAAGTACAACAGTGTTTTCCGTCCTAAAAGACATCGACGTATTATAGGTAACAGATATATATGGTGTTGAAAAATTAGGTAAATAGACAGTTGTTTATCAATTCAAATAAGTATAGAATCGATAAGATTTGTTACGGAGATACTTACACTCCCACGTCTATAGAGAAGTTGTATCACAAAAACCTATATAGGGGTGTACATCTTAACGACCTGGTAGACTATTACGATAGAAATCAAAAAACTCTTTAGAGGTATGATAAAAATTACAAAACATATACCCTGACAAAAGAAATAAAGAAAAGGTCTAAACAACAATCACATATCTTTAAGACTAAAAATATACGAATAAAATATAGGACGTTGTAATAACTTGAACTAGTTTATGTTACCGAAAGACAACGTCAGAAATCCCAAAAGATATATCTTTTAGTCCAGTAAATGTTTATCTCTGTTAAAATGAAGAAGTAAAGGTTAAGTCTACGGAAAAGAAAGAAAAACAACGGACTGACGAGACCAATCCTGAAGGTCGCGATACAACTTTTCACCACCACTGTCATCCATGGAAACAGAGTAAGGACTAGAACCTCCTTTTCAAAAGTTGGAAAGTGGTGACTCATGTTATAATCGACACCCGAACAGTATATATCGGAAATAATACAACTCCATACAAAGAAGATATAGATTCAACAATTCTCGAAAATAGTCCTTACCTACGACTTAAAACGAGGAATTGAAATCTGAAATAACTTAGTTTATAGATGTATTAAAAAAACTTTTATTAGTCTTTCAAACTATCAGTGTCTTACCTTTTATATGTGATCCGTTTATGGTTGGTCTCTTTAGAATAAATAAATATAATAACTATCTGTTTTAATATACTGTTTTCGTAATGATGTTTATCTACAAACATAACTATTTTTCAGGTCAAATGGTCCTTCTACTGTAGTAAATATTAAACATACGGAAAGTATTTTTCCGGAGTTTTATGTATTTCGTTTATACTTTACTGTGTCAATTGTCTGAATTATATCACTAAAATTGTATAAAGTCAGTATTTAACTGTCTAATTTCTCTGATTTGTATTATTCCTATTGTTATTCTTTTTCAAAACTCGGTGTTTTAATTTGTTTTTCTTAAAAAACAGTATACATCTCGAAATCTGAGTTGTAACCCCTGACATATAAGAAAAGTTCGTGTACATTTTGTACAAACTTTTATCAGGTACCCGATTCGGTTCCCAGTCCTTTGGTAGCGGGAAACCACTTTTAGTCGGACGACATACTAACGAAAAAAGAACAAATTATCGAAATAACTCTATGTTGAATGTATGGTGTGTAAAGAGAGTATATTAAGTCATCTAAATTATCTAAGTGACTCAACACACAGGTAACTGTGTTAATACTTTGTTAAAGTAACGTGGTTTCCTTCGGGGTATGGAGAGGGGTATGGGACAGGGAGGTCGGATCCGTTGGTTATTGGATGAAAAGAGAAACATCTAAGTGGATGAGACATGTAAGATATATTTACCTTAGTATTTCACAAACAGGAAATACTGACTGAAGAAAGTGAATCGAATTACAAAAATTTCAAGTAGGTATAACTTCTTCCATAGTTACAGTAATCAAAATAACAATTGTCCTAAAGTAATGTACCTGTTTGACGTCAAACAAATAGGTAAGTAGTCAACTACCTATTACCGGACACATATGAAAAACCGTCGATACTACATACGATTGTTGTGAATACATATTCTAAAACACACCTGTAGACAAAAGTAAAGAGAACTCATATATGGATATACACTTTAACTATATAGTGTACCGTTGAGAAAACTCCTTGACGGTCGGATAAAAGGTATCAACGACGTTGTCAAGTGTAAAGGTGGTTGTCACATATTCCCAACGTTTAAGAGGTATAGGAGTCGTCGTGGGGTTATTGAAAAAAAAAAATTAACGGTAAAACCACCCATACCTCATCATCGAGTAACACCCAAACTAAAATTGAAGGAACTACCAATTACCATAACCGGTAGAAAAGTACACGAACAACAGGTACACATGTATAAGAAAACTCTTTGTAAGTAAGTCCAGTAGACGGGTAAAGTTTGACTGTACGGAAAAATAATAACTTAACATTGTAGAAAATATATAAGATCTATATTCTGGGAATAGTTTACATAGTAAACGTTTTTAAAGGGGAATAGGACATCTTATAGAAAAGTGAAAGAACTATCATAGGGACTTTACGTTTTCAAGTAACACTATTACAGGTGAAATAATGAAGAAAACAACGAAAACGGAAACCGTAGTTTAGATTCCATAGTAATGGGATTAAGTACCAGGGTTTCTAAATACGAATAGTAAGGAAAATTCTTAAAATGTCAAACTTAACAATTTAAATTCAGAAACTCAATTAAAAATATGTATCACACTCCACCTTCAGGTTAAAGTAATAAAACATACACCTATAGACCCACAAGGTCGAGACAAAGGACTTTTCTAATAAAAAGGGGTAACTTAAATGAATCGTGGGAACAGTTTTTAGTTAACTTTTATATAAATTTTCAAATAAAGAACTGAGAGTTAAGATAGGGTATCGAGATATACAGACGGGAATTTGTTTATGATATAAGAGAACTAATGACGGTGGGGTAATATAGTGGTATACTTACTTTTAGGATGTTGTACGGAAGACAGTTTTAGGGGAATTACTGAGGAAAGGTGGGTAAAGAGAGATCCCGAGTCCTATTCTATACGGGTGTACCGTTTAATTAAATCAACCAAGGTCCAGGAGTAAGTAAAAGTAATAGAAAGGAAGGAGAGATTAAAATAGAAAGTAAGACAGAAACAGAGAAAAAGGATAGACAAGGGAAGGGAGAGTCAACGGGGTGGATAGAGGAAGGGAAAAGAAGAGGGAAAGGAAAATAAAAAAGGATAGAAAAAAGAGAGAGATAACAAAAAGGAAGAGAACTACAAAAAAAAGAAATGGTAAAATGACGGGTAAGACGAGAGGGGCAAGTCAGAATGAGAGAGAGGTTAGAGTTAGAGAGAGAAGGGGATCAGAAGTCGACACTCGAGAGGATCCAGGGCATAAAATCTTAGAACGGTTAAGGACGATCCACGGACACGTTTTGGTAGGTTTCTTACATCAATCGAAACTTAACATGATCCCGGTTAGAGATGTAGTTTCTCTAGATTGTAACGAGGTTTATAAAGTTAAATCGTTTATAAATATCTCTTTGGTGTATATAGTCTGTAATACGAGTCAAAGTAATACGTATTAAAGTAACTGAGAAGTGTAGTTTAAACTTTTCTTTATTCCTCGATAATAGGGGTATAATGTCTGTTCCTTAGACTTCACTCTCAACTTCAAGTAACTTCTTTTCTCCGTACTGTTCTTAACGTATACTCTTACTTCTAAACACAGACCAAGGTATTAGGTACGATAAAAATGACACGACCCGACCCTTACTAGTGATAGATAGGGGTTCTCGATTTTGGCTCTCATCGTCATCTCGTATTCATATTTCTATCCAACCTTCCCTCTCCTTATCGGTCCACAACATATTGGGGATCGAGGGTAGGACGGGTTCAAAGGTTGGTTTAAAACGGTGTAGGAACTGAAGTAAGAGTCTGGAGAATGACGGTGTTCAGGAATCGGTCAGAACTAGTTCCCTCTTTCTCAGAATCTTAAAAATAAGGAAAGTCACTTACGTCGGACCTTTCTTCAATTGTGAGGAGTTTGACTCTGGACTGTAACCCAATGATACAATATAGATGGTGAAGGTGATCAGAAAACGACGATTAACTTAAACTGTGAACCACCCACTCCTCATTCTGTCTTCGTAGACACATTGGGAATTCTAAGTCATAAGACAGGGGAATGGAGTACCAACAGGTTACGTATTGGAACCGGAGAAAGGACCAATAGAACGAAGTGTGTAGATATCCGGACCTTGAGACTTGTGTACCAGTATAGATGGAGGGTTAGGTCGGAAGGAGGAGAATCTCATCAAAAGTGAGGACACGGAAGGTAAGAAGGGTAGACAATGGGTGTCGGTTCAGAAAGTAGTGAATAGTACGTTCTACACATCATCGGATGTTGTGAAGGGACGTGACTGAACAGTTCTGGTCCGATGGACATAGATGATCCGGGATTTTAACGTCGGTTCTATCAGAAGGGAATCCAATAGAAGAAGGATGGTCCGGGTGTAGTGGTTCCAGAACCCCTGGGACCTTAAGAACGTTGATTCAGTACTTCTTTAGTCGGAATTTACTTCCAAACTCGGACTAGAGGAGGGGGTGGTGTAATAGAACGAAGATGTCGGTGTTAGGTCTGACCTTAATTAATCCATCATGTACAAAAAGTCCATGTCGTATTGGAAAGGTACCCCTTGAGACTGACTGTCTAAGATTAAATATTCGAAATAAGGTCACGTATCCGTTTGTGACGGTACGAGTCTGACATAGAAAACTTCCAATATCGTAAATTTAGGATTTCGAGAATTAAAATAACCTTTACCCTCTTTTTTACAGTATGTTTATAAAGTAAAACTTCGTATTACTAAAGTTGTGTGTGGAGAATGACGTCATTAACGGTGGGTGGGTAAACGTAGTATTAAACTATCAGTCAATATCTTCCCGGATTGAGCGGTAATACAGACAAAAACCACAGAATTTCGTTGTCTTCACCCGAAGGAGATGGGGTACTATCAAAAGTCTTATAATCGAAGGGACGTATGTGTACCCTTATAATCGAAGGGACATATGTGTATAACACCCACTCCCTTGGACATATGTGTATAACCCCCCACTCCCTCAAGGAAAACTACGTTCAAATCGTAAAGTCACATAATTCACATTTGACCCTATAGGAAGGTTTATATGACGTCGGTAACTTTGAATAAGGACCCAATCTCGAGGGACCGTCCCATCGACCGTCTTTACGAAACTAGTAAGGTAGGATCTACTTCATTTACAACGGATCTTCCTTTTCTTCTTTCTCTTTGGTTGTTCGCCTTCCCGTGTTTCTCAAACCTTGATTCTCTCGACTTCCCTCTCTCGAACCTTAGGATTCTCCCGGTGACCTGTCTTTTGAGGTCACTCTTTCCGACTTTTCACTCTGACCCCCGTTTCTGATACGACCAATTTCGTCCTTACTATACTCTTACCTTATCCTTCATCACCTCGTCTACAGACCCATTTTGTACTAAGTTCTCTTTTCCGACCTTGTTCGTTTGACCTTTACTATCTTATCTTTAGTCTCAACCTTCTCGACGGACTCCTCGTCAAGATCGGTTTTAAGACCACCACCGTAAGTTTGGATGTTACTCATCGGTATAAAGAACCTTCTACTGTCCCCTTCTCACTTGGTGAGTTGATCTCCAATCAAAAATTATCAGTCTTCAAACCGAACTTGAAGGATAGTCTCACATATGTGTACACAGTGATGTCACCGTCTTAAATAGGAACAGTCACGTTGTCCGGGACCTAAACAGGTGATTTTGAAACGGGTTTCCCCTCCAACATTTATTACTGAATTCTTCGGTTGACAACTTCTCTTTTCCCAACCTCTACGGAAAGAATGGAAAATTAAGGTATACCTCAGAAGAGAAACCGTGGGAAAGAGAAGAAGTGGGGTTCTTCAGAAGTAATATCAGTCTGTATGGGTAGAAGGTCGAGGTAAAGGTAGTGGTCTACTGTCACCTACTCAGTGAAATATTCGGAATCTAAGGGAAAGACCTTTGATTTTTATTATAGTGTTACAATAGTAACTCCAAAGAGTCGCAATTCACTTAAATTACGTTGGGAGAGAGGACGACTGGTCCTTTCTCGTCATGTCATTTAGGGTTCTAATATTGTGGAGAATAGGAAACGACGACCCACCAGACCCGAAACCCAGTTTAACAAGAAGATAACCTGTTCACCTCGTTCCCAGACTATTGGGGACAGTGTAACTTCTATTCTATCTACAATCCCATTACCTTTTTAATGGTCTCACTTCCGGTAGGAGTTCACCTTCACCTTTTCTCTATCGTCGATATTCATACAGGTCAAGTCGACTCTCGAGTCGGAGAAATGATGAAGATGTGACTTTGTCTTTCACAGTAACTAGATGTAGTCCACCCTCAACAGACCAAGACTCAGTAGGTCAAAAAGACTGTGGACCGTGTTTAGGAAGAGGGAGGGAGAAGGGACCGAGATGAGATGACAAACCTTATCGATATCCTTACTAAGAAAGACCCCGAGATGATCCGGAGGTCTAAAGGTGAAAGAAATGGTTGTAAACACCGGTACAATCACTCCCACGTACACACGTACGATTAAGTGAAATCAACACAGAGTGAGAAACGGTGGGATGCTTGACACCGGACGGTCCGAGGTAACAGATACCCTAAGAGTCTGTTCTTATGACGTCACCTAATGGTACGGGAATCGGATCTAAAATCATTTATACCCTCTCCCGTGATCTTAAACATCTTACGACTCGTATAAGACTTGTATCGGTTTATGTAATGTAAACAATAGAGTAAATTAGACACGTTTCCAGAAAGTCAAGTCAAAGTGAAAGTCAAGTCAAATATAGTGAAAGTCAAGTCAAGTCAGTGAGTTAGTACAGGTTGAGAAACGTTCGGTACCTGACGTTGTACGGTCCGAAGGGACAGATAGTGGTTGAGGGCCTCGAACGAGTTTGAGTACAGGTCACTCAGTCACTACAGTATGTTGGCAGAGTCGGAGACAGTATTAGTGAAATGTCTACTCTTTTTATACCGTCTATCCTTGTACTGTTTGAATACTTTTCAGTGTATCAATTCTTCGATGTCTCAGTTGTAAAACCGAAAAACTGGGGTTTAGGTTACGGGAACGGTGACACTTGTGGAGACCCTTTCGGATTGGAAGTCAAAGGTGATGTCAGTCCGGATACATCGTTTTTCAGGGGAAGAACAAAGTATATAAGTATCCGGTAGTGAATACCACCTCTACTCCTCTGTTAATGTCTATTGAAAGAGAGTGTGATTCGTAAGAAAATCAAAAGTACGGAGTCGAATCTATTAGTCCCTCGTCCATGACTATTGAGGATAAAAGTGACAATAAGGTATCTAGAGAGTCGAAGAGTCATAGACGAACTTATTCGACGGAAGAGACTGGACCTGGTCTACGGTGTCAGGTCTTAGGAAAGAAAGAATAAGGGTAGGTCAACGGTGATAGGGAACATTCTGGTCGACAGTGAGAATAAGAAGTAGATCTCTGGGGACGACCGTCTGTCCGTCTTTGTGGGGCTAACAAGGTCAGACCTACCTCATTAACGACGGATCTTCCTTTCTTTGGAATCAGAATATGGGTGCCTACGGTCTTTACTTCGGATTTCAAGGTGGAGGACACGGGAAGTAACAAAAGACACATACTTCAATCTCAAAGATTATTCCATCCGGTGGTTTCAATTGATTAAAGACGGTAAACTGAGACTGGACCGGGTTTGATCATGGGACCTTCTTACCACTTGATCGGTACGGAAATTCGAGTCAGTGTCGACGAGACCCTCGGGTGTCGAACACAGACCGGGTAAGGGATAGGGACGTCAAAATAATCGAAGTAAAAAAATACACGAAAAATTGAAGGACTTACGTCGGTTTTGGTTGTAGTTTATTGAAGTTCCTTGTGTTCAAGTACTAAAGAGTTTGGGGATCACGAGTCGGGGGGTTCAGTGAATCTCCGTCCCACCCATCTTACGTGGTGTCAAAAGGGGAACGGACAGAAAAATCTCCCACCTCTTCTGACGACGACAAGACACTCGATAAGAGTCTGTGACGGCGGAGTCTTGAGTGACTCTCTCTGCCAAAGCCCAGTGGTATTGGGTTTCTCGTCCTCCTCCCTTTCCCTCCCCCCTCTTTTGGGTCGGTCGTTCGTTAGGAGTCTAAGGTCGGAGGGACTCCGGCATTCACGACCCGGATTACCAGGACCGGTCACGGACGACCCTCCCTGTCAACCTCTTGGGTTGGGGGACGGACAAACGGAGGAACGGAATGAGTGACGAAAAGAAGGAAAGAGGATAAAGGAAGGTCCCGGTCGATCCTTGATCGTAAGATCGTCCGGAGGGTCTACCCGAAGTTTAGGGTCCGTGTGGTTCCCTAAGTCGTCAGGAAAGGGAACTTGAGAATCACTTCGGTTCTCGACGTCTGTCCAGACCCTTCAAAGGGTAGGGTCGTTCGAACCGTGGTCCGGACTTTAGTCTACGTCTTCGGTTCGACGGACACAACTTCCTCAAGGAGTCGGATTTCTTTAAGTCTTTTGTTCAAGTATAATACCGAAAGGACTTGGGACGACGATCCTTCATATCCGTCCTGAGAACCTAACTGACCTGTCTCGAACCCGGACAATCATCTAGGTACACGAGATCAGGGCTCATACATATAAACTTTGTAAGAAAAGGAAGGAACCAGAGTCTTAGAGGGTCTTTGTGTTGTTGAAGGAAACTAGTATAAGGGAACTTCATCTTTGAAAGATTAAAAAACTTTTATCTAATTATACAACTATAAAAAGAACAATTCTGAACCTACTTCTCTAAAAACTTTATCGTTACATTTCGTTCCGGTATACTGTTTTCTTTCCGTTAAGATCTTGAAAAAGAATACGAACGAGGGAATCGTTTGTTTCTGAATCCGGGCCGAAGACACAGGGTGATGAGGTAATCTTAGACGGATTTAGAAACGACTAGAGTAGACATTACACCTGTCTTCCAGAGATCTATCGGCTGATGGAATTGTGAGATAATAATAAATCGGAGACTCAAAAGAAAGAACGGGAAGAATTACTCTTATAAATTATCAAATTATAAAAGGAAACACGTATTAATACTTAGATATATAAATATTTTGGAGGTAGAGATAGATAGAAAGATAAATAGATGAATGGATGGATGGATGAATGAATAGACACAATTCGTATCGTAGATCATATACTCAAAGAATTTTTGTGACCCCGAAGGGATTATCAATTCAACCATTTCTTAGGTGGACGTTACGTCCTCTGGGGTAAAACTAAGGACCAAACCCTTCTAGGCGACCTCTTCGCTATCCGACGGTTGAGGTCATAACCCGAAGGGACCACCGAGTCAACCATTTCTTAGACGGACGTTACGCCCTCTGGACCCAAGTTAGGGACCTAACCCTTCTAGAGGACCTCTTTCTTTTCACATGGGTGAGGTCATAAGACCGGACCTCTTGAGGTACCTGACATATCGGGTACCCCAGCGTTTCTCAGCCTATGCTGACTCGTCGAAAGTCAAAGAATGTTAATTGATCTACTGTTAAGAATAAAACTAATATTAGTGAAAAACACCCGGGAAAAAAGTATTTTATTCGACTTTTACATCCAATTAGATCTCTGTCTAGTCTATTATATCTTTAAGAATAAGTCTAGGGGATAAAGGTGTGACTAGGGGGGAGGGGGGTTGTAACTCTTCAGTCTCTGTCCTTTTCTCTTTGAACTTCCTTCGAGGTCCGTCAGAACACCGAAGATTGTGTCGTCCCTCTTTCCGTTCTCTCCTTCCTAAATCCCGTGGAAGGGTATATAAAGAGAAGTAAATAGTCCAATATAGTCTTCAAGGGTTCAAAGGAACCAATGGTTACGGGAATCGTAGAGTAATAAAAAAAATATTACAGACATTCGGATTTCTTTATAGGTTATCAGGGTAAATAATCTATCAGTTCAAGTTTGTTCAACTTTTTAAGTACGGTATTATTGAATCATCGATGAACCTTTACTATGTGTATGTAATTTTCTCTTTATAACTATGTGTACAATTATATGTCATTATATATTAAAATAAAGTAAAATTTATTAGTATAAAACCCGTCACATATTAAAGAGTCTAGGAACTTAGTCAACTATACTGATGAAGGTAAAGGACAAGGTATTCCTAAAAGTGTGTTATGAACTAAAATAGTACTGTCGGTACTTTTCCTTACAACGTGTTATTTTACAACTTTAAAAATTGATAGAGTGCGATCATTGAACGTCCTACAGAATTTCTACAGTTCATGATGACACAAAGGGAGTTTTTTAATTTTATACAATGTACGGGGACACTCAAGTGACACCATGGGACTTCTTGGAGTTAAGTATTAAATCGTTGGGGTAGTAATATAAGAACCCGGAAGAATCAACATTGACGGAGCAAAAGGGGAGGTAACCGACTTTACAGAAAAGAATCGAGACAAAGTGGTCGTACAGGAAACGACGTTAACGTTAGGTTCTATTTTATTTTTCATACAGATATAGTAGGTATTTTAACGACGACTTCTACACCAGGTAAACGGGGAAGGTGACGTAACTCGACCCCTAAAAAAAAAATTAACGTATAGACTGAACGGGTAGTTTTTTATAAAATTTAAAGACTATTGTTTGTAAAATTTTATAAACAACAAAATTTTTATAAAATTTTGGACTATTGTTCACTGCCATTCTTATATTTCCCTTGAGAGTATATGACGACCACCTTTATGTTTAACTATATTTGTGAAACACTTCTGCAAAACTTAATAAATAATCTCTCCCTGTACAACAAGTCAAAGATTCAACATAGACTGAGAAACACTGGGATACCTGACATCGGGTGGTCCAAGGAGACAGGTGTCCTAAAAGGTCCGTTCTTATGACCTCAGTCAACGATACGGGAGGAGGTCCCCTAGAAGTACTTGGTCCCTAACTTGTAGAGGACGTAATGTCCACCTAAGAAATGACGACTCGGTAGTCCCTACGGGTTCTCATCTCTACTGTCTCTTAGTTTAGTCATTTGAACCCCTACTTTGTTATATTGAGTGTATTATACATATTGTCTCTCTTTTTACTTATACACCTCTGGACACCCTGTTATTGTTTTCTAGGTTGTAAACATAGAAACCCTAGGTTCTTTACCTCCTGTTTTCTTTCACTATGTAAAAATTCATGACTATCCTTTATTGACAGTTGGATCAAAAGATATAGGTCAATTTAATATGAAGTAATACGTTCCTTTTATTTCTGTAAAATTTTACTTATTTTTAACTCTCTTAAACAGTAGTCGTCTGGATCGACTTTTCTTACCGATTTTCAAGAGACGTATATTTCATTTACTACTGTTTTATTTCGAAACTTGGTAAATTTCCTTTCTTGTAATCTTACCCATTTTGATCCCTACTGATATCATCTGACAGAATGAAGAGTACTCAAAGAATTTAGTTATAAGTATTCGTTTGGTTTTTTAGATTTTAGACTATATCACGAGTTACATACCTCTTCTTTATGAATTGTTTAATACAAAAATTTCACCCCCTCCATTTTCGTAGATTTCTTTCATTTCAACTACGTGAATTTAACTTTATTACTTTACCATTATTGTCTTTTGACACTATTCAATACATCCATATAGTTATAGATCTCGGTGGTGATTCTTTTACTATGTTTCACTACATTATTTTTTTGTGTGATATTTATTTAGTTCTATCTTATGATTTTTTACAAGTTCATTGGGTCTCATTACAAATTTTTCTCTCTCTCTTACTCTTGTCTTTTGTCTCGTTGGTTTGTCCTTTTTTATGCTGTCTGTATATAGTTATTAATAGAATTTACATTTAACAGGTTTATATTAACTCTGTTTATAAGGGTCTTACTTTTTTATTGAATACGTCACTTTATGAAAGAAATCCTTTGAGAAATTTATGTCACTGTAGTGATGTAACTTTCATTTTCGTACCTTTTCTATACGGTATATTTGTAATTAAATTTTTCTTGTCGATTATTATATACTACTTCTTGTTAAGTCTCGTTTTTTTAATGATCTCCCTGAGGGGACCACCATGTCATCTATCCTTAGACGGAAGGTTATGTCTAACTTGTCTCCAAGTTAGGGACCAAACCTTTCTAAGGTATACGACACCTCGTTGATTCAGACACCCGGTGTTGATGACTTCGGTGTACGAGACCTCACTCACTCGGTTGACGTTGAAGACTGGGACGTACGACGTTGATGACTTCCGGTACACGGATCTCGGACACGAGACGTTGTTCTCTTCGGTGACGTTACTCTTCGGACGTGTGACGTTGATCTTTCGTCAGGACTGTCAATATATGTTAAGTAAGATTTTTACAAGTACCTAATGTGTTTAGTAAAAATACGTCGAAAGATGTATGTACGATACATAGTATTGCTTTTTTAATGAACTTTATATATAACCTAGTAAAAATAAGTGAACGAATTTAAAGAGGTAACTAAAGGAAACATGTATTCCACTTTAGGTTTGAGGAGTTGTTTCGAATACCCCGGAAGAAGTGGATAGTAAAAAGAGGAATACAATACACCAGGACTGTAACAAAAACAACAAGTCGACGATTGAGCACAAACTGAGAAACGTTGGACCACCTCACGTCGTGTGGTCCGAAGGAACAGGAAGGGACAGAGGAACCCATAAGGAGTCTAAGTAGAGGTAACTTAGCGACTACGATAGATTGGTAGAGTAAGAGACGGTGGGGAAGAGGAAACGGAAGTTAAAAAGGGTCGTAGTCCCATAAAAAGTTACTCAGTCGAGAAACTTAGTCCACCGGTTTCATACCCTCGAAGTCGTAGTCAGGAAGATCACTTATAAGTCCTGACTAAAGGAAATCCTAATTGACCAAACTAGAGGAAGTCAGGTTCCTGAGAGTTCTCAGAAGAGGTCGTGGTGTTAAGATTTCGGAGTTCAGAACCCACGAGTCGGAAGAAATAGCAAGTTGAGAGTGTAGGTATGTACCGATGACCTTTTTGGCATCGAAACTGATATGTCTGGAAACAGCTGTTTCACTACAGAATCGAAAAATTATGTGACAGATGCAAACAGTATCGAAAGGAAGGTTCCTCGTTCGTAGAAAATTAAAGTACCGACGTCAGTGGTAGACATCACTAAAACCTCGGGTTCTTTTATTTTAGAGTGACTAAGATGAAAGAAAGTAAGATAAACGGTACATCACTACCCTGGTCTACGATACTAGAGGTGAAAGTTTACAACTCAAAATTTTCGGTCGAAAAAGTGAGAGGAGAAAGTGGGAGTAGTTCTCCGAGAAGTTAAGGAGAAGTGAAAGACGGTAATTTCAGTATAGTAGATGTATAGACTCCAACAACGATAAAGAGGGTCGTTAGAACTGAGGTCGATCACTAAATAGGTGGGTTGTAAAACGTACTACATGAGACGTATCTTCAATTTGTTTGTCCGACTGTTATATGTCGGAACTGTATGAGGAAAGGGTCAAACCTTGATCGGTCAACAAGGTGTAAGTCAAGATTCACAACGAAGAACTGGGCGTATGTCCAAAGAGTTCTCTGTCCATTCCACTATACAAGAACCGTATCATTTCAAAAAAAAAGTTCAGAAGGGTGGTGTCCTAAAAACGTACTCGAAAAGGTAGGCGAACCTCTCAATCAAAATCGTGAGAGGGACAGGAAGTGAATGTCTAAATTGAATTTGGAGTTTCTAAATTAGTTTAAGTCAATATACGAAAAAGAGGGAATAATTGTGAAAGGATTAAATATTATTTTATAAAATTTATAAAACTCATGCTAGACATAGGAGGAATTGGGGAACTGGAGGTTTAGTATTTGAGACACTGATCTTAGGATAAATGGAACAAAGGATGTCACTGATCTTGTCACGGACCGTAGATCCTGTAAGAGTCATACACAAACACCTTAGTTACTTTGTTTTAAAGTAATACCGTGGAACACAATGAAAACCTCCATTGTATGATACGATATTTTTGAAAATGTTACTTTAAATAGTTTAGAACTAGTTTATAACTAAGATAGTAAATGATCGATAACTGAATTCCGTCCTAATAAATGAAGAGGTAAGGAATTAGAGTAGTAGAAGTTTTATTTTGATTATTAAGAATAGAGTATTCCAACAGTGTTTAAACTTTTTGTCATAAAATACAGTTCTACGGATAGTATTACTACTTTATATACTTCGTGTGTTATTTTAAAAAAGACGTACTTAAGGGAAAGGTAAATTAGGTCCTCTTTGAAACAATGAGGATTTGTTGATTAAAAGAAAATTGTTTATACCTTTAATATATCAAGTGATATACAGGGAAAAAGAGATCGGAGATCTTTCGAGTTCGTGATTTGAAGATTCACGTTCATCATGTTCACGAAGTCATTGTAATCTATTAGAGATTCCTGTGAAAGTTCAGAGAGAGAAGACCAAGAAAAGTCCTGTCATGAGTCATATTTTCTTCTTGTAAACAATTTATTCGGAGACATTTGAATGACTTTGAAAGTTGATGTACGAAACGTTTGTACCTCGTCTACCAACGGATAACCTTCCCGACTACGACTTCGTATTCGAGGTTACGAAACCGGTGGACTACGCTTCTTGACTGAGTAACCTTTTCTGGGACTACGACCCTTTCCAACTTCCGTCTTCCTCTTCTTCCACTGTCTCCTACTCTACCAACCTACCGTAGTGGTTGAGTTATTTGTACTAGAACCCGTTTGAGATCCTCTACCACTCCCTGTCTCTTCGGACCACACCACATCAGGTACCCCAATGTCTCAGTCTGTGTTGAAAGTTGTTGTACTAGACTATCCGGATTCGTCCCAACGTTTATATCAAAAAGTAAGGGTACAAATAGGTAAATGTCTACTACAAAGACTCTGTCATAAATTCAAGACATCTTCTTTCACCATACTAGTTAATCACTAAACATGTGTTCGTGTCTTACCCCACAAGAACAAGTCAGTAAGTCAAAACAGAGAAACGGTGGGGGACCTGACGTCTTACGGTCCGAAGGGACAAGAAGTGGTAGAGGACCTCGAACGAGTTTGAGCAGGTAAGTCAGTCACTACGGTAGGTTAGTTGAGTAGGAGACAATAAAGGGGGAGGAGGACGGAAGTTAGAAAGAGTCGTAGTCCCAGAAAAGGTTACTCAGTCAAGGAACGTAGTCCATAACCTTAAGGAACGTAGTATGATAACGATTCATAACCTCGAAGTCGTAGTCAGGAAGGAGACTTATAAGTCCCAACTAAAGGAAATCCTAACTGACCAAACTAGAGGCACATCAGATTCCATGAAAGTTCTCAGAACAGGTTGTGGTGTCAAGTTTTCGTAGTGAAGAAACCACGAGTCGGAAGAAATATCAGGTTGAGAGTTTAGGTATGTACTGATGACCTTTTTTGTATCGAAACTGATATACCTGTAAACGTCCGTTTCATAACCCATTACTCCGTATAAATGACGTACTGCTAGTAAAGTCTAGAACAGTATATAGAAGGGTTATGGACTGGGTTTCGGACTTTAAGGTAACAAGTACAAAGTATGAAAACCCTCCTCGGTTCCCTTGTTGGACTCTGAATAATCGTCCGGAGTATCGTTATTGACTAACTCTCGGTCGACTGTGGACTATTATTACCGTGTATCCTATTCTGACCGACGACTTTCAAGTACCGTACCTTCTCTTTACTTCAAAGGATAGACGGATGATATAAGTAACGAAGAGACCTGGAGGACCCGATGGGTCAGAAATCTTCGGTGATGTGTCTCCATTAACGACCATCGGTGATAAGTCTCCTACTCTACCGACCTACCGCAGTGATTACGTTACCTATTCTTACACCCGTTTGAAGTCCTCTACCACTCTCTGTCCCTCCGGAACATACGATGTCAGGTACCCTAACGTTTCTCAGCCTGTACTGATCCGTTGACTTGTTGTTGCTGTTACGTCTCCACTATCTCGACCTTAACTGAGTGAAACCAGGAAATTTAGTACAGTCCAAGATTCCGTTCAGTATACTACGGAAACCCGGAGTTTCTTGTTTTCTGACATCTTTTATTATATAACTGTTGGAACAAAGATGTATGACCGATCCTTCTGAAGGGAAGAAGAGAGAGAATGGGAAAGGGAGGAAGGAAGGAAAGAAGGGAAAAAAAATAGTGGAGAAGAGACGACAGGGGTCAGTAGAGGGACTGAAGAAAATATACCAAAGGAAGGGTTTAGGAACCCGAAGGATCCACCACGATCACCATTTCTTGGGTAGACGGTCACGTCCTCTACATTTTCTATACCTAAAATAGGGATCCAGTCCTTCTAGAGGACCTCCTCCCGAACCGTTGGATGAGGTCATAAGAACGGATCTCTTAGGGGTACCTGTCCTATCGGACCACCCGATGTCAGATACCCCAACGTGTCTCAACCTGTACTGACTCGATGATTGTGAAGGTTTTAGGAATCAGACACAGAGGAGATCTCGGTAGTCCTATACAGAGATCAATGGAAGTGTGGGACCCAGGAAAACTTCTCAAAACTAAGTCCTTATAAATACTAAATATCTACGGTACACTAATGAGAGGAGAACGGACTCTGAGTCCCGTCCAATCATACCAGAAGACGGGAGTGATTTCATCCTCGAAACACTCCCTCTCTACCACAGAACGAGTGTGTCCCGGACTGTAACTCCTCCACTAATGACTCACTTGTATAAATCTGACTTACTTACTTACTCGACGTTCTTTTAAATTATCAGTAGATCGACTTCGGGGACCAGACATAAAATAATGTATAACATAATGTTTACTCCTTGGATCTTAGTCCTTTCCCTTTCCAATGTGTCACTGAATCCTCTTCTTGATTCCGAATTAGGATTAGGAAATCTAGAAGTCTGTTCCCGAAAAAAACGATTTCTTTTGTGTCTACAATACTTAAATTCGGAACCGAGACGACGAAAGGATCGACACCATTGAGTCAGGATGTCTCTTAAAGTCAAAGTGAGACGTCGATAAGAGTCACGTGGGAGTGAAGGACAGACAACCCCGACGGACGGATAGATCGTACGTTGTCTCTTTGAACTGGACACGATGAGGTATTCCGTTTCGATCCCTTTTACTCACTGTAAATTGCCTCTCCGTTTAAATCTAAGTTAAATTTCTTCTTAAAAGATTATTGAATCCATAGTCAGATCGTTGTCGGACTTATCTGACGGAACATTACACCCGTACCAGAGTCAATTACCCTACCCCTGTCTCCGACCTTCCGGGAAACGATCCCCGAAACCTCTCCCCCAAGAACTAAGAAGGTAAAGACTCTAAACTAATTAAGTATTCAATTTTTTTTTAGAAATTTTTAGAAGGTCACCTAGGGTGACGGATGGAACCACAAAGAGTTTCACACCAAATATCTGGGAGACGTATTCGTAGTACACTCCGTGGTACACCCTGGGTTCGGGGTAGGATACGGATGACTTAGACTTAGTAACCTCTTACCATACATCCTTAGACTTACAAATGGTTTAAGGAACCGATCGAGGATGGGTGAAATCCTCGAATAAACATGAGGTCTTGGACGTGGTAAAACAGTATAATTTATAACTGAAGAAAGGAAGGATAGACACAAAGGTATCGAGTGGGTCTGTAAATGAAAAGGAAAGTCGAAAAAGGGTCTACGAATCGGAACACTGGAAACCGTTTAATGAATTAAAGAGACTCTAATTCTTCGGACCGTATATTGTGTACAAGGAATATAGAGTTAAAGAAAGACGGAAAATGAAGGAAGAAATCACAAGAAAAGGTAAGACCTGGGAACCAAAATTTGAAGAAGAACATTAAACAGTACTAGAGGTCATGTGACTAAGAGGTGAGGGGATGGACAAAATCGTGTACACACATATATGTTTGTGTGTGGTTTTCAATTTATTTTTCCTTTCTTTTTTTAGTTGTATTAACTCTTAGTAGACTCATGAATAATATGTCGTCTGGGAGACTATCCGTGACCTCGATGTTTCTATTTATATAGTACCAGAGACGGTAGTTTCACTAGTGAAAAGTCGTGTCCTTGTAAGTGTATATGTTGGACAAGTAGAGTGTGGGTATTACGATAACCTCGACTCTTTCTCCCTAGTACATAAGACTTGACGTACACTCTTCCTTTCTCTTAGTCCCTTCCGTCATTCATAGATGTCCAGTTTTAAAGTCTCTTGGTTCATCACACACTTCTCACCTCTCTCTTATAAGTCCAGTTTATCGTTTACATGTCGTGTAAACCCCTTATAACCGTCCTAATCACCAAACCTTTCATGGGACTCACACTCCATGGACTTACGAGAGGTCTACCTCTACCATCCATCTATCTATTATAGAAAGACTTCAAATTCTCATTTCATCCTGACTCAAGTCAAGTCAAGTCAAGTCAGTGAGTCAATACAGGCTGAGAAACACTAGGGTACTTAGCGTCGTACGGTCCGGAGGGACAGGTAGTGGTCGAGGGTCTCAAGTGAGTCTGAGTACAGGAAGTTCAGGTACTACGGTAGGTCGGTAGAGTAGGAGACAACAGGGGAAGAGGAGGACGGGGGTTAGGGAGGGTCGTAGTGTCAGAAAAGGTTACTCAGTGGAGAAGTGTACTCCACCGGTTTCATGATCTCGAAGTCGAAATCGTAGTAAGGAAGGTTTCTTTAGGGTCCCGACTAGAGGAAGTCTTACCTGACCAACCTAGAGGAACGTCAGGTTCCCTGAGAGTTCTCAGAAGCGGTTGTGGTGTCAAGATTTCGTAGTTAAGAAGCCGTGAGTCGGAAGAAGTGTCAGGTTGAGAGTGTAGGTATGTACTGGTGTCCTTTTTGGTATCGGAACTGATCTACCTGGAATCAACCGTTTCATTACAGAGACGAAAACTTATACGATAGATCCAACCAGTATTGAAAAGAAGGTTCCTCATTCGCAGAAAATTAAAGTACCGACACCAGTGGTAGACGTCCCTAAAACCTCGGGAGTTTTTATTTCAGACTGTGACAAAGATGACAAAGGGGTAGATAAAGGGTACTTCACTACCCTGGCCTACGGTACTAGAAGCAAAAGACTTACAACTCGAAATTCGGTTGAAAAAGTGAGAGGAGAAAGTGAAAGTAGTTCTCCGAAAAATCGAGGAGAAGTGAAAGACGGTATTCCCACCACAGTAGACGTATAGACTCCACTAACTATAAAGAGGGCCGTTAGAACTAAGGTCGAACACAAAGAAGGTCAGGTCGTAAAGAGTACTACATGAGACGTATCTTCAATTTATTCGTCCCACTGTTATATGTCGGAACTGCATGAGGAAAAGGATAGACAACAAGGTACAGGTCAAGATTGACAACNCGAAGGACTGGACGTATGTCTAAAGAGTTCTCCGTCCAATCCACCAGACCATAAGGGTAGAGAGAGTCTTAAAAGGTGTCAACTAACACTAGGTATGTCAGTTGCCGAAACCCTCTCAGTTATTTCGTCTTTATCTACAAAAAGACCTTGAGAGAACGAAAAAGTTACTAGGTCGTCTACAACCGTTAAACTAGAGACCAAGGAGACGGAAAAGATTTTGGTCGAACTTGTAGTCCCTCAAGTACCAAGTGCATAACGAATTCGGGACCTAATTCCTGTCTATTTGTACTTCCATTCTGAATTTCGAAACTTTATCCTTTATGGTTTCCCAATTTCACTCACTAGTCCCTTTCCAGATCAAAAGTCTCCAGAGACAAAACCTTGAGACTATTCGGGTTTCTTCGAAGACCTTGTAAAGAGTTCTCTGCGTCTACATATCTTGTCCGAAAACCTGAGACACCCTCTCCCTTTCTCACCCTACTAAACCCTCTTACCGTAACTTTGTACATATTATAGTATATACTTTGCTTAGCGGTCAGGTCCAAGTTACGTACTGTGACCTACGAACCCCGACCACATGACCCTACTGGATCTCCCTACCATATCCCTCCCTCCTCCCTCCCCCCAAGTCCTACCCCTTGTTCACATATGGACACCGCCTAAGTACAACTACATACCGTTTTGGTTATGTTATAACATTTCATTAATTGGAGGTTAATTTTATTTATTTAAATATAAATTTTTTTTATTTTTCTCAAGAAGTCCAGAGTAGTCACTAAGGGATCGGATACGTCATAATCAATCTTTTTTTTTTAGGAAAAATCCGTTTGGGTAATGTACAAGAAAGTTTCTTGTGTTTCAACAGGGAAAACCCACCTACGTCGTGATATTCACTTGTCAGTGGTCTATTCTGTCAGTTAGAGAGATTTGATTTGTTGAAACAACAGATTATTTATCACTTTGGGATGTTACACAGAAACTCATATGGTGGTGGTCCTTCCACCTACATCCACTTTTTACAGAAGTCCATGTGTAGACCGGAAGGGAACCTCTCTTGATGGGTCTGAGAGTGTGTTCCTCGTCCCGAAGTTCAGGAAACGAAAACGACCTTTTTAAATTTTAAAAGGGGTCTTAAAGTACCAAGAGTAAGTTTCCGGTGTCCGAAACCCTAAACACAATGAAGTGGTCCCTCTTCAAAGGGGCTCCTTTGACATCTTATTAAGTTACTTTTTACAACCCCAAAACCATAGTAAAATTATTGGTGAGTTATCTTATTAGGACTTACTAGACGTCGAGAAGACACTACAAGTAGAAAAAGAGGGAGTTGGAACACTGACTCACTTTCCTGAAACATCGTAGGAATTTTCGGGTCGATGAGTCTCTACTTAAGTCTAAAGGACCTAGATCCCGTATATTTGTACGACGAACCAGTCCAAGTTTTAGTGACTTGTTCGACGATGGACCAGTCTGAGTATTAGGGACTCACTGTGGGGACCCGACCTCCGTTTTACATCCACTAGGTCCTTTCTTTGAATTACGGTCTCAACCCGTGGGTCTTATCATGGTGTTGTTAACATTTTCCCTTTGTTCACCGTGAACAAACTCCGATCCCGATTTCGGAGTTAAATTTCAGTACGACCTGAATGTCCAGTCCAGTTACCTAAGATCGAGAAGAATCTCTTATTCTAATCTTATTCCGTCGGGTTATCCTTTTCAAGTCCCAAGAAACAACAGATGTCGACGAGATGCTCGACACACGGTGTAGAAGAGACGGATTTGGTCTCTCGACCGAACTCCTTGTCGATACGTACGTCTGGTGTAAGGAGAGTGGGTGGGAAAAGAATCGATCCTACTCGTACATCAATCTGTGACCAAGACGACTGTCCTCGACAGTCGTCGTCTTACCCAACGACTATTGTTCCATACAGTTTATCCGATCACGACTATGAGTGTATGTCTTAGGTCACCTCCAACTAATTTAAAACAGGTGACCGGGTACGTGATCCTGGGTTTACGACCCCTTATGAAACACGGTCGAAACCAGACACCCCGAACGATACACCCTTATTTGGGACGGAACGGTGTTAAGAGGAACCGTCCTTATACGAGGTCTGATGTCCAGTTCTCGGAGTCCAATATTGATACCGAGACAGTGTATAAATTTTATACCGGAAATCGTTCAGTAAAGGAATAGACATAGGGTCAAAGAAGTACTTATCGTACTGTTTAAACCCGGGAAGATCAAGGTAACAAAGCACTGAAGGGCCTCTGAGACTGAACCGGATAAGATGATCACAGTCCGGAAAGGGAGAGAAAGAGGGAGTGAAGGATGAGGGCAGTAGACGTGTAAGAAATCTCTTTGAAGAACGGAATTAAACACCGTAATAGATAGGGTCCCTTTTGAGGACATAAAATTACTCAGAAATATTCCATTATGGAATTTGGTCACAAAAAGTTTGACACCCAGTGTCGTTTTATCATTAATAATAATACTTTAGTTGTTTTACTCGTTGTTGACCGGGAAGAATTTTTACTTTATCTTATTTATCTTTCATAATGTCACTAACGTGTATGATTTCTATGACTTTGAAAATATAAACCAGTTTATATTTCGACGGTTATAAATCGTTAAAACAGTATATTTTCGAAGTTAGGTGTTCATGTACTTTTATATATATACTTCTATGTACGTTCATCTGTGTGTCCACTTTCGTAAGTAACCAAGTGACATATTTTACTTTAAAAATGACACCCGGTTTTAATCTTTACAAATTTCTGTGTCGGAATTTGTCTCCTCTACCGATCTCCACTCGGTATCCATTTAGTGACCCCTTTACTAAAACCCGTATCCAGAAAACCCTAAGTCGTGAAGAGTTTCTTACTGTTGTTGAGAGAGAATAGACATCTCAGAAGGTCAGGATAAATATGTGATCAAGACCACATAAAATCCATCAGGATTGGAGGGACTGTTCTGTTACCTTACATAAGTCCCCTGGAAAAGTCGTCTTAGTATAGAATCTTTCCTTTTCTAGTTGACCCGGAAGATCCTAATCACTTTACACCGAAGGTAGAAACCAGGAGTCATAAACGACTCGGTGATCTGAGGTAAGTAAGACCACGAGGGATGTTCACCATTATTGTTTGTCCTGTGAGGTCTTGAGAGTTCCCTGTCCATTTCACCAGACCATAAGGATAGAGGAATTCTTAAAAGGTGTCAAACAACACTAGGTGTGTCAGTGTCCGAATTCACATCTGTTACTTCGTCTTCATCTACTAAAAAAAAAAGACCTTAAGGGAAGGGAATACTAGGTTACCTATAACCATTAATCTACAGACAAACCAAGGAGACGGAAAAGATTTTGGTCGAACATGTATACTTTTATGAATCAAGTACGTGATGACTTCGGACCAAACTTCCTAAAACTCGTAATGGAACGATTGTACACTTTACTCGTGTTAACACTCCATCGAAATTATAAAAACTGTATCTAGAAGTCCTAACCTTACTTTTGACTGAAAAAGGTCAGGACACCAATGACGACTCAAAAGGTTTAAACGATTGTATAGCTCACATCGTGAAATTACTGTAGTAGAAAATCCTAAACTTTTTTGAGTCGACCTTAAGATAGTGGAGGTGATTAAAACACCATCACGAAGGATTTCGGGTGAACTGAAGTGTGAGGTCCTACAGACCGAGATCCACTCACTGATGTGGTAGTACCAACAGGTCCAGTAATTCTGGAAAGGACATCTCAAAAAGACATATAAGAACGGTGGAGAAGATTTAGAGAAAACGAAGACAATCCTGGAACGGTAAAGACAAGAAATAACACGAGTAGAAAGGTACTTTTAAAGGAAATTATAGAGATTAAAAGAATTTCTCTAGTGATTGGAAGGGGTAAGATAACAAAAGGAGAGAAAGAAACGTAACAAGTAAATTCTTACAGAATAGAGAGGAACGATAAGGACATTGAGACGTAGGCTCAACCTATATAGAAAGGGAAAGGGGGAATCAAAGGTGAAGAGAAGAAGGGAGTCGATAAACAATTCGGAGGAGTCTGTTGGTAAAACGGAAAAACGTAAGAAAAAGAACCCCTACAGAACTAGTGACGGAGGACATGTTACAGTACTTGGAGGTAGGTATCAAGAAGTCCGTGAGACAGATGGTCTAGATTAGGAAACTTAGATAAATAGTGGAAGTGACACATTAGTATTCCCTAAACTAAATCCAATATGAACTTACCGGATCACCAAAAAGGATGAAAGAAGTTGAATTTGAACTTTAAACGTTATTCCACGACTACTAGACTTGGTGTCAGTCGAGGACCAGGACAAAAACGACTGACATTTGTCGAAGAAGTTTCTGATAGTCAGTCAGTCAAGTCAACGAGTCAGCACAGGTCGAGAAATGCTGGGGTACTTAGTGTCGTGCGATCCGGAGGGACAGGTAGTGGTTCGGGGTCTCAAGTGAGTTTGAGTGTAGGTAGCTCAGTCACTACGGTAGGTCGGTAGAGTAGGAGACAACAGGGGAAAAGGAGGACGGGGGTTAGGGAGGGTCGTAGTCTCAGAAAAGGTTACTCAGTTGAGAAGCGTACTCCACCGGTTTCGTAACCTCAAAGTCGAAATCGTAGTAAGGAAGGTTTCTTGTGGTTCCTGATTAGAGGAAATCTTACCTGACCAACCTAGAGGAACGTCAGGTTCCCTGCGAGTTCTCAGAAGAGGTTGTGGTGTCAAGTTTTCGTAGTTAAAAAACCGGAGTCGAAGGAAGTGTCAGGTTGAGAGTGTAGGTATGTACTGGTGACCTTTTTGGTGTCGGAACTGATCTGACTGGAAACAACCGTTTTATCACAGAGCCGAAAAGTTATACGATAGATCCAACCAGTATTGAAAAGAAGGTTCCTCATTCGTAGAAAATCAAAGTACTGACGTCGGTGTCTGATATTAATTAGAATAAAACTAAAACTGACATACCACTCCAGGTACACATCCCAACAGACAACACAAAAACCTTCCCCCACAACGATACTGGTAACATAAGAGAACTGTTTTGAGACAATCGAAACGAGACAAAGTAAAACATGAGGTTCCGGTTTGAACGGACAATGAGGTCCGAAGAGAACAGAAGAATGAAAACATAAGGTTATGGGACACTATTTTTTCTGTAGAAAAAATCACAATCAAGATCTTACAGAAAATTCAGAAGTATCTTGGTAAAATGAAGTCAAAGAAACCGTAATCACCAACCCCGTATCTGACGACACTAAAACTTACCAAACGGAACCTTTACTTTGTTCTAGTAAGACAGAAAAAACTCTAACGTGTATTCATGACTTGAAACCTGAGAAAACAACTGATATTCCCGATGAAGTAAGGAAGATTCCCTAAGAACGGGTGTCATCATCTGTATTACCAGTAGACTCAATTTCAGAGGGTAAGGACAGGTGAAATCAAGTGACTAAGGGTTCTACAACAAGTAAGAACGGTAGTGAACGAACTGGTGTAGGTTAAATGGAACTAAGTACCTAAATTGTAAAATCCCAGGATACGTTATACCAAGAAATGTCGTAGCCTGAAATGAAAGTGGTAGTTTGTGTAGGTACTGACCCGTAGTAAAGACGAAACAGGGTCGGAGAAGTAAGAAAGACCGCGATAAAGAGGAGAGAAGAGATCATCGTATAACCTGTGGAAGGTTGGATCCCCGAGTAGAAGGTCACAGTATAGAAAAACGCAAAAGTACGACAAGTACCCCAAGAGTTCCGTTATTATAACCGCACTAGACGGTAAGGACCGAGGTTACCAGGTACAAAACAGTCTTGAGAAGTGACTGGGACAAACAGAACCCAACGGGACGTGTCGTACCGAGTATCACAGTAACTCAATGTGTTCGGTGTTGTTCCGACACTAGGTACCTCCCAATAGGAATTATATTGAATTAACAAGGATTCTATTTCCCCCTGGAATTTAGAAATTACTGATGTTGGACCACAATTGGTGTATTTAGTTAAGGTATTAACACCCTCTAAATTAAAGAACCGACTTTAGAAGGAATAACGAGATTTACTCGAACTGATTGAATCTTCTTCTACCACTAACGTCGGTACTTTAATCTTCTACGAATGAGGAACCTTCTTTTCAATACTGGTTAGATCTATCGTATAACTTTTCGGTTCTGTAATGAAACGGTTGTTTACATGCAGAGCAGTTCCGGTACCAAAAAGGTCATCAGTACATACCTACACTCTCAACCTGACACTTCTTTCGACTCACGGTTTTTTAACTACAAAAACTTGACACCACAACCTCTTCTGAGAACTCGCAGGGAACCTGACGTTCCTCTAGGTTGGTCAGGTAAGATTTCCTCTAATCAGGAACCACAAGAAGCCTTCCTTACTACGATTTCGACTTTGAGGTTACGAAACCGGTGGAGTACGCTTCTCAACTGAGTAACCTTTTCTGAGACTACGACCCTCCCTAACCCCCGTCCTCCTCTTCCCCTGCTAGCTCCTACTCTACCGACCTACCGTAGTGACTGAGCTACTTGTACTCAAACTCACTTGAGACCCTCGACCACTACCTGTCCCTCCGGACCGTACGACGTTAAGTACCCCAGCGTTGCTCAGCCTGTACTGACTCACTGACTTGACTTGAATCTTATTTAAGTATAAAATAACGGTCCCAGTCTCGTCGATAATATTTAACCGGTTCATTCTTCTAGGGTCGATCATTATAATTCTATCGGATTTATCTTTACTTGAAAGAAAGAAGACTTTTTAAAAACTTCCAGTAGGTAAATCTCGGAACCTCACCTGTTTAGGCGATTTCATTACATCTTCATGATCTGTGTCTATTAACCGGTTTTGGGTGGTTGACCTAACTAATTTTTTTGTCTGTTTGTTTGTTGGTTTGATCGTGTCCTAACACAGGTACTATCTTTTATAAACTAGATATACGTTTCCACGTTCTTCAGTTCTTTTGTAATATTTACTGATGTGTCTAGTCCAGGTCGTAGAACCCATTCGACAGACGAAGACTACAGTAGTAGAATAGGATCACATCAACATCAAGTCTGTCGGGAGATTTAACAGAAAAGGTCATATGTATTAGGGTACAGTGTTCAGGGTTTAAATGACTCTATTCCAAGTCTTTGTTTTAAATCTCACAGAAAAATAATTAAGTTAATTGAAATGTAATTATATCGTATTGTCGTTCCTTGATAGATCCTTCATTCTGTCATTTACGTCTGGATGTAGTTGTTTTGACCTTAATTGCAGGTGACTTTGTACTAAAAAAAAGAAAGGTTTTAATAGGGGTAAAGATGGTTTATATAGTTTTAATTCTGATTGGACAACGTTTTATTCAGACCAGAGTTTTTTTGAACCGGACTATTAAATATATTGATATTAACTATATCTGAAAACGAATGACTTAAAAAAATATCAGAATCTGACTTGAATTTTTTTGAGAGTACCGATCCTTCCAGTGTGGTTGGTTCCCGAATAGTGTATAAAGTGGATGGTTAGATCCACTTAAGGAGGGAAATATTACAGAGGTTTTATAGAACTCTAAAGACATGGACAACCACTCTATCGAAAGGATTGAATGGACTATTTAGACGACCTTTTGATTCTCAAATGTCAGAGACCTCCCTTGTCTATCTCTTTTTTCTATTTACAAAGTTAAGACGAATGTTTTCATATTAAATGGTTTAATGACACAGTATTACTCAAATTCCCTTTTGAAAAGTAATGTGGATATTTTGTGTCAAAGTTTGGTCATTAAAAGGTCTGTCTTTGGTATTTTTAATATTGGTAAAAGTGGTCAAGTGAGTCAGAACACATTAATTAAGAAAAAACAATTGTCAAAATGTTTTGGTAGTCCAAAAGGGTAATTCTAAGAAATTAAAGAATGGGTCAAGTCGTAATGACCGACTTTCAGTCTTTTTACATAAATAGGACTTCAAGAAAGACAATAGGTAGAACTTCTCCTTCGTAAAAATGTTTCTTTAGTCTTATTTTGACGTTGACAGATATTACTGTTTCTAAATTCTTTCGTGTAAATTTTAGACTAATGTTAAGTCAATTGTTTCATTGAAACAATGACGACACTGTACGTTGTGAAAGTCTATTATTGATCTTAATACTGACTATTGTTAAACGGTTTTGTACAGTCTTAAAATCCTTGAAGTATATTTAAACTCTTATAGATATAATTATTGTAAATGGTAAGTGATATTGGACTCTTCTAAATAACGAGTAAACTGTTATGAAGGGTACATTAAATTACATAGTTTAATTGGATTAATTTGGATCAAATTATAGAGTGAAACCTTACAAAGTTCCCGGGGAACTTCGTAGGGTTTAAATGGATTTCCAGTTTCCGAAATAATTTAAAACTAAATCCTTCAAAAAAGTTATTTATAGGTTTTCCAAATTTTGTGAATCAGTCTATCCTAGTATCCAGTGAACCTTTTTTATATCAAAAAGTGAGTCGTTTTCATCGTTATTTTTTAAATACCGTTTTGGTTATGTTCTAACATTTCGTTAATCGGAGATTAATTTTATTTATGTAAATATAATTTTTTTAAGTTTCCGTTTATGTCTCAGCTAGTGAATTTTCATATTATTGAATTTTGTACAATTGTTTACGTAAGTTTTAGAATTCTTTTGAATCATGGTACGTGTTTTAAGAAGAGAGTCCCAGGTGAAAGGTATTTGTAAAGACATCGACAGTGAATTGAACAGGTAATTTTTGTCAGTGGACATTCAGTCTGGATGAAGGAAAAGTAAGTTATTTTACGTTGAGATAAAGAGTACAGAAAAAAAAAAAAAACCTTCGATTAATGAAATGTTATAACATAACCAAAACGGTATGTAGTTGTACTTTGACGGTGCCCACATGTGCACAAGGGGTAGGACTTGAGGGGAGGGTGGAGGGAGGGGTATGGTAGGGAGACCCAGTAAAATGACTTTTGTGTATAGGAATAAAAGGAATTCTTTGTTACTTGATTGAAAATATAATCGTATGAATTCTAACCACTCATATTTATAGTCACTATTAAAGAAGGAAAAAAATTTTTATATTTAAATAAATTAACCTCCAATTAATGAAATGTTATAATATAAACAAAACGGTATGTAGTTGTACTTAAACGGTGTCCATATGTGCACAAGGGGTAGGACTTGGGAGAGGGAGGAGGAAGGGGAATGGTAGGGAGACCCAACAGATTCACGTGGTCGGGGTTCGTAGGTCATAGTAAACTTGGACTTGACCGTTAAGCAAAGTATATAATATAATATGTACAAAGTTACGGTGTCACTATTAAAGATTTTATGTAAGCGAAGGAATATCTCTTATAGAGTCCTACCGTTGTTTGTATAAGTAATTAACAAGTTTTATGGAAATCAAAGAGACATTCTCCTTCGGTCACCAGTCATCAATTACAAAGTCATAGAATAAAATAAACATTCACTATATCGATAAGTTATTAGAAGGCAGTGAATTAAATCGTGTTGGGATCTTTAAGCTAAATGGTTTAAGACATATCTTACGTTGTATCGATGAGAATTATCAAATAAATTTTCGAGAATAGAGTAAATGTAAAAGGAAGGAATTTAAAAAAAAAGATAATAAATGAAAGGAACGATTGTTTAAACATTGTCTATATTGTTCTAAAATAAATTGAATATAATTTAGATTCGTGTGACTTTAATGATATGAATTATAGTATAAATTACCAACTGAGTTCTGTACAGATATAATCAATCTAGTTGTTTGAATTTGTTTTGAGGGTTTATGGTTAAATTATAACTTATGAAGGGTCAAGTGGACTTTGACTTTAAGTAAATCGAATTAAAGAGATCATAAATCTTAACAAACTAAACATCCATGAATGAAAAGAAAACAAACCACTACAACAAATCAGGGATTCAGTACAGACTGAGAAAACACTTGGTGGTACGAGGAGACAGACACCCTAAAGGGTCCGTTCTTATGACCTTACCTTACAGTAAAAGAAGAGGTCCCCTAGAAGGGTTGTGTCCCTAGATTGTGCACATAGGACTTAACCGTCCGTCTAAGGATGGTGACTCGGTGGTCCCTTCGGGTAAATTAAAGAAAGTCAAGTCAAAAAGTCATTACAGGCTGAGAAACGCTGGGGTACTTAGTGTCGTGCGGTCCGGAGGGACAGATAGTGGTTGAGGCTTTCAAGTGAGTCTGAGTGCAGGTAGTTCAGGCACTACGGTGGGTCGGTAGAGTAGGAGTCAGCTGGGGAAGAGGAGGACGGGGGTTAGGGAGGGTCGTAGTTTCAACAAAGGTTACTCAGTTAAGAAACGTACTCCACCGGTTTCATGACCTCAAAGTCGAAATCGTAGTAAGGAAGGTTTCTTTAGGGTCCCGACTAGAGGAAGTCTTACCTGACCAACCTAGAGGAACGTCAGGTTCCCTACGTGTTCTCAGAAGAGGTTATGGTGTCGAGATTTCGTAGTTAAGAAGTCGTAAGTCGGAAGAAGTGTCAGGTTGAGAGTGTAGGTATGTACTGGTGTCCTTTTTGGTATCGGAACTGATCTACCTGGAATCAGCCGTTTCATTACAGAGACGAAAACTTATACGACAGATACAACTAGTATTGAAAAGAAGCTTCCTCATTCACAGAAAATTAAAGTACCGACGTCAGTGGTAGACGTCCCTAAAACCTCGGGGGTTTTTATTTCAGACTGTGACAAAGATGACAAAGGGGTAGATAAAGGGTACTTCACTACCCTGACCTACGGTACTAGAAGCAAAAGACTTACAACTCGAAATTCGGTTGAAAAAGTGAGAGGAGAAAGTGAAAGTAGTTCTCCGAAAAATCGAGGAGAAGTGAAAGACGGTATTCCCACCACAGTAGACGTATAGACTCCACTAACTATAAAGAGGGCCGTTAGAACTAAGGTCGAACACAAAGAAGGTCAGGTCGTAAAGAGTACTACATGAGACGTATCTTCAATTTATTCGTCCCACTGTTATATGTCGGAACTACATGAGGAAAAGGATAAACCTTCGTCAGACAACAAGGTACAGGTCAAGATGGACAACGAATGACTGGACGTATGTCTAAAGAGTTCTCCGTCCAGTCCACCAGACCATAAGGGTAGAGAAAGTCTTAAAAGGTGTCAACTAACACTAGGTGTGTCAGTTTCCGAAACCCTATCAGTTATTTCGTCTTTATCTACAAAAAGACCTTGAGAGAACGAAAAACATACTAGGTCACCTACAACCGTTAAACTAGAGACCAAGGAGACGGAAAAGATTTTGGTCGAACTTGTAGTTCTTCAAGTGTCAAGTGCATAACGACTTCGAACCGAACCTCTTAAAACTCGTAATGAAATGATCGTACACTCTACTCACGTTGACACGGTATCAAACTCGTGAGAAACCGTAACGGAAAGAAACCCTAACCTTACTTTTGCCTGAAAAAGCTCAGGACGCCGGTGACGACTCAAAAGGTTTAAACGACCGTTTAACTCACGTCGTGAAAGTGTCGTAGTAGAAAGTCCTAAACTTTATCGAGTTGACCTTACGGTAGTGGAGGTGATCGAAACAAGTATCACTACGAAAGATTCCGGGTGAACTGAAGTGTAAGGTCCTATAGACCGAGATCTACTCACTAGTGTGGTAGCACTAATAGGTCCAGCACTTCTAGAAAAAATATGTCAAAAAGACACATAAGAACGGTGGAGAAGAATTATAGAAGACGAAGACAATCCAGGTATGGTAAAGACAGGAAATAACTCGGGTAGAAACGTATTTCACAAGGGAACCATAGAGATTAAAAGAACTTCTCTAGAGATCAGAAAGGGTAAGACAAGAAAGGTAGAGAAAGAAAGGTAACTAGCGACTTCTTCCGAAAGAAAGAAAAAAAAAAAAAAACAGAAAATATAAAACAGGATGGAGGAAAACAAAAAAAAAAAAAAAAAAAACGTCACCGTACAAAAAATAAAAATAAAAATAAAAAAAAAAATTAAAATTTTAGAAATTAAGAATGTACGCAAGGGTTTGTACTTGGGGGGAGGGTGGAGGGAGGGGTGCTGTAGAGAGACCCAGTAGGGGTACGTAGAATAGAGAAGAACGATGAGAAACCTTAAGACGTCAGTCTACGAATATAGAAAGGAAAAGAGGAAACAAAAAGTGGAGAGAAGAAAAGTGTCAATAAACATTCCGGAGGGTCTGTCGGTAAAACGAAAAAACGTAAAGAAAAGGTACTCCCACTAGAACTAGGGACAGAGGACATGTTACAGTGTGTGGAGTAAGGTATCAAGTAGTCCGTGAGATAATAGTCTAGATCCGGGAATTTAGACAAAGAGTGAAGGTGACATATTAGTATTCCCTAAAATAAATCCAGTATGGACTTACCAGATCGCCAAAAGGGACGAAAGAAGTTAAATTCAGACTTAAACCATTATTCCTCAAGTACTAGACTCGGTGTCAGTCGAGGACCAGAACAAAAACAACTGACATATCTCGAAGAGGTAGAAACCGACGTTTCTTATATTAGTTAGACTAAAACCACAACTGGTAGACCAGTACAGGTACACATCTCAGAAGAGAACACAACAACTTTCTCCCATAAACGATACTGGTCACGTAAAAGAACAGTTTTGAGATAATCAGAAACGGGACGAAGTAAAGTGAAAGGTTTCGGTTTAAACGGACAATGAGGTCCACAAAGAACTGAAGGATGAAAACGTAAGGTCAGGGGATATTACTTTTCCTGTAGAAAAAATCCACAATCAAGATTTTCCAGAACATCCAGAAGTATCTTGGTAAGTTGAAGTGGAAGAAGTCGCAATGACCAACCTCGTATCTGAACCTAATGGTACTATAACTTACTAAACGGAACCTCTGCTTGTCTCTAGTAAGACAGTAAAAACTCTGACGTAGGTCCATGACGTAAAGTCTGGGAAAAACAACTGGTACTACCGATGACGTAAAGAAGACTCCCTAAGGACGGGTGTCATCATCTATATTACCAAAGATCCGGTTAAGTTAATGTCGAATAAATGTTTAATTGAAGTCGTTACGATAGGTTTCTCTTTCTGTATGACTCTGTATACATATAAGTGCCTCTGTGTCGATCTCCACATGGAAGTAAAAGATTTGAATCAGTACTTAGTCTATACAGTTATATATTAAGTGTTCAAATATTTTGTTTCGGTGTTTCTCAGTCTGTACTGACTCACTGACTCGTACGTACGTCAAATATTTTATATAAAAATTTCCGAAGTAAGGGAGAAAAGAAAAAGAAACGAGATCATTAATCTCTACCAGACGTATTCACTGGGACTCAGGAGACCAGAGTTCCGTGTCCCTCGTTTTTAGTCCAAAAGGATTAAGTCTGAATAAAGTATATATATATATATATACATATATATAAATCAGTCTAGTCAAGTCAGTGACTCGACACAGGCTGAGACACTTGGGTACAGGATATCGTACGGTCCGAAGGGACTGGTAGTGGTAAAGGACCTCGAACGAGTTTGAGTGCAGGTACTTCAGCCACTACAGTATGTTGGTAGATTAGGAGACAACAGGGGAAGAGGAGAACAAAAGTTAGAAAGGGTCGTGCCCCAGAAAAGGTTACTCCTTCGAGAAGAGTAGTCCACCAGTTTCATAACCTCAAAGTCGAAGTCGTAGTCAAGAAGGTTACTTATAAGTCTTGACTAAAGGAAATCTTAACTAACCAAAATAGAAGAACGTCAGATTCCCTGAGAGTTCTCAGAAGAGGTTGTAGAGTCGAGTTTTCGTAGTTAAGAAGACGTGAGCCGAAAGAAATATCAGGTTGAGAGTATTGGTGTTACTGATACCTTTTTGGTATCGGAACTGATCTACCTGGAAAGAACCGTTTCATTACAGAGACGAAAAATTATACTACTGATCCAACCAGTGTCGAAAAGAAGGTTCCTCGTTCACAGAAAATTAAAGTACCGACGTGAGTGGTAGACGTCACTAAAACCTCGGGTTCTTTTACTTCAGTGAAAGACAAAGGTAACAAAGGGGTAGATAAACCGTTCTTCACTACCCTGGTCTACGGTACTAGAATCAAAAGACTTACAACTCAAAATTCGGTTGAAAAAGTGAGAGGAGAAGGTGAAAATAGTTCTCTGAGAAGTCAAGAAGAAGTGAAAGACGGTATTCCCATTACAGTAAACGTATAGACTCCAATAACGATAAAGAGAACCGTTAGAACATGTCGAACACGAAGTAGGTCGGGTCGTAAAACGTACTACATGAGACGTATATTCAATTTATTCGTCCTACCGTTATATGTCGGAACTACATGAGGAAGGGGTTAAACCTTTGTCAGGTAAAAAGGTACAGTCCAAGATTGACAACGAAGAACTGGACGTATGTACAAAGAATCCTCCGTCCATTCCACCAGACCAGAAGGGTAGAGAACTTCTTAAAAGGTGTCAAACAACACTAGGTATAATCTGAAACCGTATCAGTTATTTCGTCTTCATCTACAAAAAAAGACCTTGAGAGTACGAAAAAGATACTAGGTTACCTACAACCGTTAAACTAGAGACCAAGGAGACGGAAAAGATTTAGGTCGAACTTGTAGACCATCAAAAATCAAGTGTATGACAACTTCGGACCGAACCCCTCAAAACCCGTAATGAAACGATAGGACACTCTTCTCACGTTTACACGTTATCAAACTTGTAAGAAACCGTAACGGAAAGAAACCCTAACCTTACTTTTACCTGGAAAAGGTCAGGAAACCGGTGACGACTCAAAAGGTTTAAACAACCGTATAACTCACTTCGTGAAAGTGTCGTAGTAGAAAATCCTAAACTTTATCGAGTTGACCTTAAGACAGTGGAAGTGATCGAAACAAGTATCACTACACAGGATTCGTAGTGTGAGGTACTACAGACTGAGATCCATTTACTAGTGTGGTAGTACTAATAGACCCAGTATTTCTAGAAAATACATATCAAGACACATAAGAACGGTGGAAAAGAATTATCAAAGATGAAGACAATCCAGGTATGGTAATGACAGGAAATGACACGGGTAGAAACGTACTTCACAAGGGTTCATGGAGATTAAAAGAACTTCTCTAGAGAGTCAAGTCAAGTCATCGAGTCAGCACAGGTTGAGAAGTACTGGGGTACTTAGCGTCGTGCGGTCCGGAGGGACAGGTAGTGGTAGAGGGCCTCAAGTGAGTCTGAGTGCAGGTAGCTCAGGCACTACGGTAGGTCGGTAGAGTAGGAGCCAGCAGGGGAAGAGGAGGACGGGGGTTAGGGAGGGTCGTAGTCTCAGAAAAGGTTACTCAGTCGAGAAACATAGTCCACCGGTTTCCTGACCTCATAGTCGAAATCGTAGTAAGGAAGGTTTCTTTAGGGTCCCGACTAGAGGAAGTCTTACCTGCCCAACCTAGAGGAACGTCAGGTTCCCTGCGAGTTCTCAGAAGAGGTTGTGGTGTCAAGTTTTCGTAGTTAAGAAGCCGTGAGTCGGAAGAAGTGTCAGGTTGAGAGTGTAGGTATGTACTGGTGACCTTTTTGGTATCGGAACTGATCTGTCTGGAATCAGCCGTTTCATTACAGAGACGAAAACTTATACGATAGATCCAACCAGTATTGAAAAGAAGGTTCCTCATTCGCAGAAAATTAAAGTACCGACGTCAGTGGTAGACGTCACTAAAACCTCGGGGTTTTTTATTTCAGACTGTGACAAAGATGAGAAAGGGGTAGATAAAGGGTACTTCACTACCCTGGTCTACGGTGCTAGGAGATCAGAAAGGGTAAGATGACAAAAGGAGATTAAGAAACGTGACTAGTGACTCCTTCCGAAAGAATAGAGAGGAACGATAAGAAACATTGAGACGTAACTATACCCATATAGAAAGGGAAAGAGGAAACGGAAATAGAAGTGAAAAAAAGAGTCGATAGACATTCCGGAGGAGTCTGTTGGTAATATATATATATATATATATTAAAAAACAAAAAGACCGACTGAAAGAGATGACCAAAGTTAATTTGACTAACCCCCAATCGATTGGATCTCACCGTAACACATGAATTGACCGTGTTAACTTCAAAGTGTCAAAAACATTTATGGGGAGAAAAAAAAGGAAAATAATCAAGACTTTTCAACCATCCGGTCACATTGTTCACAATCACATATCGAGTCTTGTTGGATCTAATAGAAAAACTGATCTTATCGGTTTAGGAGTAGATTCGGAAGATTTTCAGTTTTAATTCGTTTCGTAGTAAAACTACCAATCTCTTACTGAGTCCACAGTTTGGTCTTATAACGAATCCAAAAACAAAAATATTAGGAGGAAACGACCTCTTTCACCTCGTCGTCTTCCGCCTTCCCAACATTCTCTCTTTTTTTTTTTTTTTTTCGTAGACCGGTTCATTAAGTCTATCTCCTCCTATGGAACTCACTCTCTGTCGACTACTGCTTGACGATCGTCAGAAAAAAACAACAAGACTATATCAAAGTTCTCTTCGAAGATCTATCGTTAGTTTCATCCGTAAGGTAAGTTAGACAAACTAGAATACCGGTGAAAAAGATTGATACACACGTATTTATAATTAAAACCTTATACTTTTCTTGGGGTTAAACAAGTAAAATCCAACCCTAGAGGAAATCATATCAGAGGGGTTAATTCATTCATGAAAGTTCATATTCAAAACATGTACATATTGAAACCCACTCCACGATTGTCCGACCGAAAGACTACGAGGAACATTTTCATAGTCTAGTCGGAGAATAGATAGGTGAGTCGGGTCTGATGAGTCAGAGGATGCCGACTCGTTTAGGACCATACAAGGTTGGTAAGGGAACCCACCCATAAGGGAACCATAAAAAGTTGTGACGGGGGGGTACGTCATAAAAAGTTGACCTTCCCCCGTCCATTGTACGAGGTGACGGTTTATTTTGAGTCCTAGAAGTTGGTTATACCCTCTAAACTCTTGTTCCTCCACCTAAGAACGGACCTCTTAGGGTCCCTACCCCCTCGGACCACCCGACGGTAGATACCCCAGCGTGTCTCAGTCTGTGCTGACTTCACTGAATCGTCGTCGTCGTCGTTTCCCGACAACGACCATGGTTCTGAGACCAAGGAGTGTATCAAATCCGTTTCCTCCTTCAGATGAGACCTAGGGAGCACCAGTGGTATTTTGACGACGGAATTTTTTTTTACGTGTTGTACTCTCAACGTTCAATTCAAAATAACCCCCGTTTTACTCCTGACGTCGGGTCCTCCGTCGTGGAATCTATCGGGACTCTTTGATAAGGTTTTTTCATCCCCTTTTCCAGTTATATATACACTAAAACCATTCCCTCCTTATGTACGTTGGTTCGTGTATAAAAGGGTCTTCCAAAGAAGACCAGAGTACTTCGAAGACGATCAATGTTCTTTGTCAGTAGTGGTACCTCCTAAAATGACGAAAAGACCTATGCCCCTCTATATTCTTAACCCGAGTATTTTAACCGAAGACTTCTATAAATTGACAGACTTCAGGATAGGATGGTAAAAAGGGGTCTGTCTCATGGAGTAAAGGCGAGAGGTCAAACTTGAGGAAAGTCCCGTATAACTTCTGGTAGTCAATGTCGTCGTGTACTGAATTAGGAACATGTTTATCTATCCATCTATCGTTTGTGGGTACCGTTCACGATTAAACATCAACTATCTAAAATCTTAACAATCTGTTCTTTAAATTTTATTAATGTTAATTATACATTTTCTGATTACCATTTACATCTGTCGTAAGTTTTTGTCCATTCATGACTTTCATCTCTTTACCTTTAAGATTCTTTCTTAGTTTCCCTTTAAGATCCTTAATTCTTAAGGATCTTTAATTCTTAGTCATCTCACCTGTGTCGGTTCTTTTCTTAGTCACTCGAACTTTTATACAGTTGTCTTTGAAGGGTCACAATTTTTCTTATGATGTCCGGGTTTTACCGTAGTAAATACGACTTCACATACTATGACTTGGTCTAAATTATGAATTGGATTAACGTCAAAAATAGAAGGAGTCTTTACATTAGAATTAGTCAGACTTTAAAACAACAGTCGTGTTAACCTCCATTGGACACTGTCCTCGGGAGAAATACACGGTCTCCTTCTTCTCTGTTCGACACGTTACTTTTGGGTATGACAAGGGAAGGGGGTTTCCTAAAGGACTGGGGGTTTTGGGGAAGAAAAGAAAATGATTACGAGATAGCAGGAAAAGCATCGTTGAGAGGTAAAACATTGTGAGAAGTTCCACGGAAAAGTCAACGATCTGTCGTACGACTGGTTAAGTACTTAAGATTTTTTTCGGTTAATATAGAAGTTTAAATGGACTAACTCAAAAAAAAAAAAATTGGTTAACCATCGTCATTACCTTTTTTGTGTCCTACACCACGGGACAACTGTGAAAACTCAGGTTACAGAAAAAGTGACAAAGAGTATCGGTAACCACTTAAGGAGAACCAAACTCAAGACGAAAGAAACACCATTCGAGGGTTAGATTAACCAAAAGATATCAAGAGATAAAACTCACCTTTTAGGATCAGTGAACTAAAAAAAAAAGGGGAACAAATCAAACATAGAGGTGCAAACGAACTTTAGGAACGAGTCTAAGATGAAACTCTTGATCACCGTCGTCGACGTCACGAGGTAAAAGAACCTTAGTCAGACGTCGAGAGTAAGAAACCCCGGACGACCACATGAGGTGGGAAGTTAGGAGTCCAAGGTGTATCCCTTGCGAACTAACAACGACCGGACTGAACCTGACCCAAGTTGGATTTTTTGTCTGATACAGACCCTAATCTGACCCAGGTTAAATCCGATATCATAACAAATTTAGGACCGGGAACCAAAACAAGGACCTAAGGTATAACACTTGAGAACTATGTATTCAAACACCAAGGGGTAAACAAACCTTAGTAATGGGTCCAAGGTACAACCCTTAACAAACACCGTCGACGTGAAGAGGTAAAAACACCCTATTTATAGATAAGAAACTCCAGACAACTAAGTTAGAAAAGACGTTAAAGATCTAAAAAACCAAAAACTACTAAAGACAATTACTCGTGTATTCCATTTCCGATTTACCTTTAGAGTCTTCACTTTTTCGATGTTTTTAGCCACCCGTACTCTGTTCGTAAATTTTAGACTGTTATGATCGGTGGAGTTCTTCTTAGGGAACTAATCTATTGAACCAGTGTTTTATCCAATCTAACTGTGATCCAGTTTGTGGTTGGAGTTCTTTTAAAGACACGTTACTCCATGTGACATTTCGTGGGGTATTAAGGGTTGGGACACCATATAGTGAGAATCCATAATCAAACCGGGACTCTTTGGGTTTCACTCGTGTTTTTTTACCCTAGTAAACATAGGTTTCTAAACTCACGTGGTAGAAAGTCGTGTGGACGAATAAAATACAAATTGTTAATATCAGGATCTTCGACGTCATAGATTGTTCCACCATTCTAAAATGATAATTATTTCTATTAGATCTTAATGTTACCGGTAATACTCATTACAAGGTTTATCCATTCTATTAAAATTTTCACATGGATTTTGACCCGGAGTGTTTAGTTTGTCTGTTTTACTTTGTGAATAAATTTACTCATACGTCTTCTGAGGTCTTCAAAAATTTCAAGATTTGATTAGAGTAACTTTCTAATTAACGGTTTTCATGACTTTTTAATTTATGTGTTTTTCATGGACTTTGTTGTGGATCCGTAGGGAGTAAAGTGACAGGATCCCCAGATAATAGTTTTGTGATCGTGGTTTGAATTACAGATAATATTAGTTGAACCTATGACATTTTCTCTCACAGGAGTTTTCGTGATACCTTTAAGAAGTTGTCGTTGAATTTATACGAGTATACCCCGGTAAGGTTTCAACTACTTTGAACCTCCCTTAACGAATTCCCTTATAGGATCGTCAAATAGTTTTCTTATTTTTTTAGTCGGAAAAATAGTGAGTCTAGTGTTGTGTCAAGAACCCCTTGACCCTTTTTGACAGAAATAGAACGTTTAGAGAAATCCCAGTTTCCACACAGAGATCTAGATTTCAAGTGGACGTGAAAAACGGTTTGGAGGGGAGAAGTAGAGTTTTACGAAAATTTTTGGTTAATTTTATTTATTTACATATAAAAATTTTTTGTTGGTTCCATAACCTTTGTCTTAAAAGGACGTGAATTATACACGGAAACATTACATCTTAAAGATGGGGATAGAAGGGATCCTGGATTCTTGGTAAGAAACTTTTGTGTTTTAAATCCGTCTTCGAAGAAGATTCTTTCCTTTTTTTGTTTTTCTCTCTCTCTCTAAACCTTTAACTTTTTTTACTTTTTAGAATTCGCAAAAGAGGTGTTTGTGATTCTAGAGAGACAACGTAGACAGAAATACAATACCTCTTTGTGACTGACTTTGACGCGTGAGACCGACACATGGTGTCATTGGTAAACATACTCCATAAAATACTGTCCTCCAGAATCATTCCTTGTATCTTGATTGTTAGGTGGTGGTTGAACTTCTTAAACCCTTTTCAGTCCTCTTCGGTGTACAGGATGGTTGGAGGGTCTTAGGAGGACCGACCTTAGGTAGAACCGACTCGTTACGGACGTAGTAGTCCTTCCTGACTCAGTCTTACTAACCCGTCTATGTTGGGTTTTTGATTAGGGTAGTGGCATCTGGATTCTGATACTCGGAGTACCGTCTCGTCAGGAGGACTTACGGGAATTGGAGAACACGAGGTGGCCCTACGGGTAAAGGTTATTTTAGAACAAAGTAGTTGTGTACACAGAGAAGGTTGTTAAGTAAAGGATCACAATCAGTTCTCAGGGGACATTCCGGGACCTTCCGCAGAGGGAAAGACCTTGTCAAGATACCCAAACATATCTATCTACTATCTATCTATTTATTCTTGGGTTTACGAAAACTTCAAGTATATAAGACCTTACTAGACGTCATTTATGTACAATCAAATTCAAACGATTAAATTAACTTCGTCCGTACAGAAATTTCAATAGTCGTAATTTATTTTACATCTATTCGTTGAAAGTAAAATGGATCCAAATAATCAGTTTATTTAAGGAAAATAGTAACAACGTTTTAAACAGTGGTTTTCGTTAATTAATTAATTTATGATCATACTGTATTAATCATCAAGTATTAATGAGTGTACTTTAATCCCTAAGATTCCCAAATTTAATCTTATATCCATTGACCTAATTATAACTTTTATTATATATGTTCCTTTTATCTTACACAAAACCTAATTTCTTTCTATTCTCTTTACTTTACGTAAAAACAATTCCTTTTACCCTCATTTAAACGGATTTGATCTTAAAGATCAATAAAGTTTTACTCTTCGTTCTTTTATTTCCTGTTCGATTTACGTATATCTTTCTCTCTCTTAAAATTGAACACATTATTTTGACCGATTATAACTTAACAATAACATTCCCAATGTTGTCCTACCCCTTGTGCACATATGGACACCACCTAAGTACAACTACATACCGTTTTGGTTATGTTATAACATTTCATTAATTGGAGGTTAATTTTATTTATTTAACTATAAAATTTTTTTATTCGTTATTTTGTTTTGTAAGTAATCTTTTAAAGATAAACGAATGAACAAATGTTTTGTCTTTTCTTAAGTGTCTGTGTCTTTTGTTTGAATCTATCAATGGTTTCCTCTACGTCCCACCTCCCTATTTAATCTTCAAACCTAATAGTATATGTTTGATGATATATATTTTATCTGTTTGTTGGTCCAGAATCGAATGTCGTATCCCTTGATATGACTTATAGAACATTATTGAACGTTACTTTTCCTTACACACATATATATATATATATATATATATATATATATATATATATATATATTAGACTTAGTGGAATGACATGTCGTCTTAGATTGTGTTGTAACATTTAAATTTTTATTATTATTTAACTCGAAATTATAGTCATTACATGAATACATTTTGTTCTTCAATTACAGGAAAATAAACGATTTTCAAAGAACCTAATAACTAGACGAGAACTATTATTCTCTACCACCTTTCAAAAGAAATGGAAACTCCATTAGATGTATTTTCGTTTTTAAGAACCAAATGAGTTTTATAAAAAACAAAATTCCACAGAATTAACCCAGAAATTAATGAATCCATTTGGTTCAGAAGAATTATGATTGTCTGGATTCAAAACGATTATCTATTAATTCATTTCCAAGTATCATCAGACACTAAGATAAATCCGTTTATAAAGTTCTGAAAATTTAAATAAAAACCGTTTGAAAGGTTTTAGTTTAACATTGGCTTCATAAAACTGTCGTCTACTACTTTAAAAGGTCTCCTAAAGACCTTTTAAAGTTTTCTTAAAAAGAGAGAGGTATATTTTTCCCTCGATAATTTGGTTATCCATGAAGGTCCACCTCGGTCACGTCCTCTGTATTCTCTACACCCAAGTCAGGGAGCTAGTCCTTCTAGGGGACCTCCTACCGTACCGTTGGGTGACGTCACAAGTACGGACCTCTTAGGGTACCTGTATCCTCGGACCGCTCGATATCAGGTATCCCAGAGTTTCTCAGCCTGTACTGACTCCACTGCACCGTACGTCGTACGTGTCCTCGTAAACTATATAATTTAATGTACTCTTCGTAACAGTTTATTAACTACGATTTAACTAATATAAACACATCTGTATACAATAATTATGTCTATAAGGTCTTTAACACATTAAGAATCTTTAGACTATATGAGACCATATTACAAAAGTGAACATTAAGATCAAATAATAGAAATTAATAACATACTACAGGAGACTCTGGGGTTAGTCTTTACCAGTTACTCGTTTATTAGAAGAATGACAAAAAAGAATGGAAGACTGCAACGACAGTAGTTTTAACTTCGGGTGTGATTTTCCTATGTGGTTTTCATAGTCCCTTTACGGGAATGACCGAAAATACATTTTAGTCGTCGTTGTCTTAGATATCTCTAATATCGTGTACATCTACTTCAGGTAAAACGAAGACCTTTTTTTAATTGGGAGTAACGGTCCGAAAACGGCAAGACTGCAGGAACATTGTACCGTTATCAGACGAAGACTTAGTTTGTTTAATCCTACCCAATTGTTACCCACATTTAATTTAACTTTCAGTCCTGATACTCTTTGAGTTTTATTAGTGAACCAAGAAGTGCCGACGGACCGTTTAGAGTTAAAAACCGAAAATGTAATGAAGTGGGTAGTATCACGTAAATTCTTTTTAATAAAAACAGGAGTCTCCGGACTTAAAATTATTGACGTTGACCTGAAGTAAGTTGACGATGAATCATACCCAATAGTTATACAAGAACAATAGCACAAATATAAAAGACCTACCTAACTTCTTGAGGAGGACAACATTCCGGTTTCAGGAATTCACTGTCTATTTAACAATCTTCTACATAAAAGGTGAACCTTATATGGAAGGTGTTAAAGGTCACTGATTTCGTGAGGGAAGTGACCCATTTAGTATATTCAGATTTGTTTTCAGAAAGTTTGAATAACCTAAATAGTGACAGGGATAGTAGGAATTAATAGTCCGTTCCAACTCTTTTGATTACCTTTTTGTCCCCAGTTCATCCTGTTCATAATTATTGTACTCTGACTTACTTCATTACTTCTTTAATATTAAAAACACTTAAGTAAATTTTATATTGACCAAGAAATTACGAAAAAAAGGGTCTAAATTTATTTAGAAAAGAGAATTCAATCGTTGAAACATTCGATATTATAATACTTGTTTCTACTTTGTAAATGAAAAAGAAGGAAGGACCAGGGAGGTCTCAATTCTTTAAGAGTCACTCATAGTGACTGAGCTACCTGTACTCAGACTCACTTGAGGTCCTCAACCACTACCTGTCCCTCCGGACCGCACGACACTAAGTACCCCAGTGTTTCCCAGCCTGTACTGACTAGTTGACTTGACTTGACTAAGAAATAAAAACCGACGTGATCCGTCGTACACCCTAGAATCAAGGTACTGGTCCCTAGTTTGGGTGTGGTGGAGGTAACCCTCCCATCTCAGACATTGGTGACCTGATGGTCCCTTTAGGAAGTCACTCATAAGAAATAGAACCCAAAGGGTCCACCGTGAAAACCATTTCTTGGGTGGACGGTTACGTTCTCTGTATTCTTTGTGTCCAAATTAGGGACCCGACCCTTCTAGGGGACCTCTTCCCGTACCATCTGAGGTAATAAGAACGTACCTCTTAGGAAACCCGTCTCCTCGAACCACCCGATGTGAGGTACTCAAACGTTACTCAGTCTTTGTTGACTTCACTGAATCGTGTATCGTGTGTGTAAGAATTGGAATATATTTATTAGTCCGATTCAAGTAATGTTTTTCACCGAAATGACACTAATAGAAACCAATTTTTTTTACTCCCATTAACGTCCCTCCTTTTAACATTGAAAACATCTATAGTTTAAGATCAGGACAATTAACAGAAACTCCAAAACAATGTACAGATATTTAACCTGACCTAGGACTCAAGAACATCAAAAGAGTTCATAAACCAACGTTGAATGGTTTAATTGTAAAGGTTAAAAGAGGGTGAAAAGACTAAACATTAGTGATCCTTACTTCCGACAGAAGTTCAGGGAAATAGTCCCTGAAATGGTTAACGAGGATTTGTGACTGTGATAATGTTTTGATCTTTTATATCTCGGAACCCTTGTGTAGAGTATTGATTCCTCCTAAGGTTGACTGTAGACCGGGACATGTTTGAGATCTGTGAAGATTTGTTTGGTCATACAAAATGAGTATGTTAACAAGAGGATTAGATTCAATTATTCTGATACATAAACGAACCTTTGGTCGGAAAGAAGTTCGAAGTACAGTTAGGAAAATACCGGGTCCTACTGAGTAGAACACGGTTACAATAGAGTTCTATGTGCAACGCCAACTCCCCGGACCACGGTGAGAGACTCACAACTCTGTAAAGGAAAGAGATTAATCGTCGGACGATCAGCCATATATTGAAGGACGATTTCTGATCGTCCACCCCCGTGAGAAAGACTACAGGTACAGTCTTAGAAAGAGATAGAAAAAAGATGAAATTATTTTGCACTAATGTGTGTGTGTGTTTTTTAGTATAAATCCTCCTTTTCTTCATCGACTGTAACTCCATCTGACAAATGTGGGTTCTTACCTAGTTATGAAGTGTGAAATGGATTTGTATTTTAGAAAAGAAAGTAATGAAATGAGACCATAATCGGACCTTTCTATTGTGGTAAGTATAGAGAGTCCGGTAACAATATCCCCGTTGAAGACCTTAAATCTTGTTGAAAAAAAAAAAAAAGTCCAGTCCTCTTTTAGATTGATTGGGGACCGAACTTATCCGTTTCCGTCATTAAGGACATTTATTTAGTTAATCACGGTCACATTCATCAAAACTCCGTTCTCTATCTACCTGGGGTCCGACTTGTCATAGGAGACACCTGTCTATGAGGTTCTACTTGTCCTTTTTCTAGACTCGGGACGGGTCTATTTTCTGTCGTTGTTGTATAAAGAGTAAGATCTCCAGTTCCTCTGTAAGGGTTGATATGTATGAGTCTTTTCAAGGACCTCCAGTTTTCCTCTCTCTACAGTTAGATAGGTAACTGGAGAAGTGACCTTAGGAAGAACCGATTCTCTACCTCCTAGGACTCTATATGGTTTATACCTGAGTCTTAGTCCGTTTCGTTCTACTAACCAGTTTCCTTTAGGTCTATTTTCCGGGTACATTCATTAAGTTTGATGATACTCCCACGTTGAGAAATTCAGGTGCGTACACAGATAGGTGTGTATGAGGAAAAGAAGGATTATTTGTGAAATGAACTAAGTGATGAAAGACAGAAACATCCTTAAGTAAAGACGTTTTGACTTCCCGGTCCTGGAACAGTGACTGGTAACTAGATCAACGATCGTAAACCAAGAGATTGACGGTAGTGGACTAGAGATAGAGACCGGTCTTTGGTTTCGGGTCAAAGTTCGACGACGTCCGGCTCCGAGAGTTCTAGTGTAACACGGGACTGTGCTAAACAGAAACAGACAGTACCAATGGTAAGAGGAACCAGGATACTTACGAATCCATCGACTGTGTATTTGATCGTTACGGGGAATCCACTAGATCGACACGGGGATTTATAAGATCTTTTATTTTATGGTCCTCCTTAAATATCAAGTCCTTATCAAAAGAAATCGTGTCGGTATAAAAGGACCAATCCTCATTTATATGGGTAAAAAAGTAACAAAAAAAAAAAAAAAATTTAACTCGATGTAGGTTTCTACTGTTTGTCTATCAATTTTCATGTCCTTTTATACGACTTGTAGTAATTAATAATCTCTTTACGTTAAGTTTTGACATTACTTCATAGTGAAGTGTAGTAAGTCTCATTGGTAGTAGTTTTTCAGATGTTTGTTGTTCACGACCTCTCCTACACCTCCTTTCCCTTGGGGGTAGGGGATGTGACAACCACCCTCACATTTGACGATGTCGGTGATACCTCTTGTCATACCTCAAAGGAATTTTTTTGATTTTTATCTCCATAGTATACTAAGTCGTTAGAGTAAAGACCCGTGTATAGATCTCTTTTAGTATTATGTTTTTCTATGTATGTGGAGTCAAAAGGAACATCGTGACAAATGTTATCGGTCTTGTACCTTTGTTGTATTTACAGGTAGTTGTCTCCTCACCTATCACTTTTACACTTCACTTCACTTCAACGAGTCGGTACAGGTTGAGAAACACTGGGGTACCTGATATGTCGGGCACCTTAATAGGTCCGGTCTTATGACCTCACCCATCGGAAAGTGAAGAGATCCCCTAGAAGGGTTGGGTCCCTAGTTTGGGTCCAGAGGGTGTAACGTCCGGTTAAGAAATGGTTGACTCGATGGTCCCTTCGGTTTCTTATGACCTCACCATCGGATAGGGAAGAGGTCACCTAGAAGGGTTGGGTCCTTAACTTGACCCCAGAGGACTTAACGTTCTCCTAAGAAATGGTTGACTCGATAGGTTATATGTAATTATCTTATAAATAATGAATCGGTATCTTTTCCTACTTTATTATGGAAAACATCGTTGTACCTACCTTGATCTCTAATAGTATGATTCACTCCATTCAGTTTTTTTCTGTATAGTATACTACAGTGAATATACATCTTAGATTTTTGATACTATGTTTACGCGAATAAATGTTTCGTTTATCTCAATGTCTACATGTTTTATTCGATTAAAAGATAAATGACCCCATTTCTTCCCTCTCCCTATTTCGTCTTCTGACTCTGACTGTGTATGTATGATGATATATATTTTATCTATTGATTATTTGTGTCCCTTGACATATCGTACCCCTTGGGATGGATTATGAGACATTACCGGATATATCCCTTTCTTAGATTTTGTCTCACCTATATACATATACATATTCTCTAAGTGTCGTCCTGGAAGTCATCGAGTCAACCATCTCGTCTCATGATATCACTCTAAGTAAAACGACATGTGATTGTAGTGTGATTGATTGAGGGTTTTGATTGTGTTGTAATATTCAATATGTGTGTAATATATGTAATATTCAATATTGTGTTGTAATATTCAATATTTTAAGGTCTGATCAACTAATTCTAGTATTAAGACTCCCAAATTGGTATTAATCTAATTTAAATCCAAACCATAGTACCCGGAATTGTCTTCACTACGGTAAAACCCGGACACTAAAAGAAACGTTATTAGTGACGGGGGGAAAACTAGTCTGAGAGTCGAATTGGTTCTCTATACTAGTTCTAAATTCCTTAATCGTAATGAGGGTCGATGGTGCGACATGGAAACTACTAGAAACAGTACAATGAATAACAGTACTATAAAAACAAATTAGGAGGACTATAAGTGTCTAGTGTCAAGGTTCAAGTATTAGGAATTCAACCTCAATGAGAGAAACAAAGGAAAAACTACAAGGTCTGAATCCCACTAGTAAAAAGACCACCAATTACCGACACCTGTACGAAATTTATTTTGAAAATTCTCATATACTGTACGACACCAAAGGTTCTGGGTAGTTTCTTTATGGGATAACTATCTCAGTAGGAAAATTTGGTTCCTACATCGTGATAAAGTAACGAGTCACTGAAATACTTGACTGAAAACTGAAGGGGTCTTCACTACCCTTCGATAAGTTAATCACTTAACGAATAATTTCGTTTAATCTAGAAGTTTAAATAAGTCAACTTAAAAATTATATTTAAATAAATGAAATTAACCTTCAATTAATGAAATGTTATAACATGACCAAAACGGTATGTAGTTGTATTTAGGTGGTGTCCATATGTGCATAAGGGGTAGGACTTGGGGAAGGGAGGAGGGAGGGGCATGGTAGGGAGACCCAGGGGACGATCTTGGAGGTTTGTTCGAGAGTCAACTCAAAGAATTTGTGTCGTATTTTATGTTTCTCCCGAAGTCCACCGAGTCACCTTAGAGTCCTCTTAGAAGGACGGTTCCATCCTCTGTGTGTAAACTAGGGACTCAGTCTTACTATGGAACCTCTTCCTTTACCGTTAGGTGAGTTCATAAGAACGTACCTTTTAGGGTACCTGTCTCCTCGGACCGACCGATGTCAGGTACCTCAACGTTTTGTCAGCCTGTACTGAATTGTTTATTTGTTTTTGTTTGTACGTTTCTCGTTTTTCGTTTAGTCTCATAGGTTCTTGTTACTCTTATAGTTTTTCACCTGAACTTAATGGTCTCTTCTTTCATTTTTACCTCGTCTTATTTATAAACTCCATAATTACCGACTATTGAAAGGGTTTAATTATTGTTCGTGACTTTGTGTCTAAGTCCTCCGTGTCTCTAGAATAGGTTACTCCATTTACGAGGAGTTTACGTGTCGATCTACACAATATAAGTTTTACGTCTTTTGGTTTCTGTTTCTCTTGTAGAACTCTCTACAATCCTTCACCCCCAATCACACTATCTTTCTTATAGATATCCACTTGTTTCTATTATTATTATGGTCTGAAGAGTAGTCTATGGTACGTTCGTTCTTCTCTCACCTCATTTATTAAATCACAGAATTTTTTTTTTTTTGGACACTTGGATCTTAAGATAGGTCGTTTTACTAGGAAGTTTTCATTTACTTTTTACTTCTGAGAGTCTACTTGCTCTTGACTCCCTTAATTAACGGTCGGTTAAACGAAACGTTCTCTAAAATTTTCTTCGATAAATTCTTCTTCATTTTATATCCAGTCTTTAAACCTACGTGTATTTCTTTCCTTCTCATTTCATCTTCCTTATTTACTTCCATTTTATCTAAAAAAAAAATGAGACTTAACTAGATTTTGACAAATTTCACTACAATCATTGGGACAGGACACAATAATATATTATTGTGTATCCTTTCACTTCAATCTTAACTTCTGTACTCCTGACTTCTTCTACCCCCTCCTCATTCTACCCCACTAGTGGCCGAAGGGGTGTTTATATAGTGTTTAATTAGTCTTGTTGTGGATGTTAGTGGACGGAGGGGTTTTTATATGATTTTAAGTAGTCTTATACCTTGTTGTGGATGTCTTGTTGAAAAGTTGTTATTATCTTCTGGAGTTTGAAGGTTTTGTCGTTCGGTTAGAGAAATCTTGTTCCATCCTGTTTTCTATTTCTGTATTTTCCTCTGTTTCCTAAAGTCCTGTCCCTACACACGGGGTTCCTTCTTTCAGTACTTCCTCCTTTTCGAAGACGTGTGATTCTTTGAGGGAGTGTCCACCCCGGTCCCTCCTTGATGTCTTGGAGTTTTACACCATGTTGTCAACCCCGAGTCTTACGTTTTGTGTCTCTTTTAAGTGATGTGTTTAGTGACGGTTTGTAGTGAAGAGTCGAGTATTCGGAGTCGTGTCTCGTCTCCCATCTCCTTCCCTTGACTCTCTTCACCGATTGTTCAAAACCAGACGTTGTTTCCCGTTCCCAACCCTTGGTTTCGAGGTCACTTCTAGGGTCCCTCTCCAGTCTACACCGTCGGAACTCCTATGTAACTCTCCCGATGAAACTGTTCCAACGTCTTAATTTGTACTGACAACGACGGTTTCGACCCCTTCTACGGACTCCGTCGTCTGTTTTGTGATGACTACGTCAGGACTGGGGTTCACCGTCGATGGTGGTCCGACACTAGTCCGTGTCCAGACCCACCCCTTGTCTGACACTTGAAATCCCCGTTGACACTTGAAATCCTCGTTCTTGTTCGACCTTATTCCGGTATAGACTCCGACTTGACTGGGGTGTGACGGGTGTTGTCCGGTTCTCGGGAAGGATCTTTATAATCTCCTGGAACCTCATTCAGAGTAACTCACAAGACCCGACAATTCACAACGGGAGTGGTACTCAGAACCTCTGAAAAGAAGGAGTGACGCACCGAACCCTCCAGAAGCACGATATCATTCCCAGCTCGGACTTGGGAACTCCAACTCCTGGACTCGGGTTCTTAAACTAGGTGGTTTCTTGACGACTGGGGTCCCTTGTAATTATCCGTTCTCGGGAGGGGTTTTAGAGGTAGAGTTTTGGGTTTAGTTCGAGTGGGTTTACGGTCGTTTACTGTCACGGACCTACGGGGTACGGTTAGGAAGTTGTTTTATCCTTGTAATGTGACGTGTAATCGTCTGTCCGACGGGTTTCGGAATGGTTTGGGTATCTGTGAGGTTTTGAGTGATAACCTGTACCGTGACGGGAAGTCTCTTTGTTCTACGTTGAGGTAGGTGTTCTTGTATCCGTTTTTGGGGGATTAACCCTTGGAAGTTTTCCGTGACCAGGGAGGGGTGGGTGTCTCCCTCTGATACGTTAATTCTTCTTGATTTTGGAAGATCGGATGTCTTTCCTCTAGGATTCGTGTTATTTGATTTGTTTTACTTTTCTGTCTTTTTATACGTCGACCACTTCCTTGTACCATGTTTGGGAGGTTTGGTTGTTCGTTCCTCCTTTACCCTTCAGACGGACTTTCTCTTAAGTCTTATTACTATCATTTCTAAAGTTTTAGGAAAAAATTAAATTTAAATAAATGAAATTAACCTCCAATTAATGAAATGTCATAACATAATTAAAACGGTATGTAATTGTACTTAGGTGGTGTCCACATGTGCACAAGGGGTAGGATTTATATGACGTTTGTACCTACCTCTTCTACGTTCTTTACAAATTACTCCTGGATTTTTTAATTTCTTATTCGTTAGTTGTTACTTGTTACGTTATTGACTCTAATTTTTATGTGACCTCTCTTGGTTGTTAACTCATTGACTCCGTCTTTTTACCTATTTACTCGACCTTCTATCTTACCACCTTTATTGACTCCGTCTCTCCTTATTTCTTTTTTCTTATTTTTCTTCACTTCCGTCGGAGTCTTTGGCGGTCTTGTTATAATTCGTGGGGTTGTAAGTTTAGTATCCACAGCGTCTTCTTCTATTTTCCTTTCCCGTACTCTTTTATAAACTCCTCTAATATCAGTTTATGAAGGGATTTTACCCCTTCCTTTATCGGTTGGTTCAGGTCCTTCTGGTCTCTAAGGGTATATCCCATTTAGGTTCCTCTTAGTGTAGTTCTGTGTATAATTAGTTCGATTGTTTTTAATTTGTGTTTCTTGTTTATAATTTTCGTGGTTCCCTTTTCGTTGTTTGTCGTATCTTCACCTGGAGGTATTCCGATTATCGATTAGAAAGTTGTCTTTGAGACGTCCGGTATTCTCTTTCTGTCCTATATGAAATTCACTACTTTCCCTTTTTTTAGGGTGTTAGTTCTAATAAGATAGGTCATTTCTAAAGTAAGTCTAAACTCGTTTTTTTTATTTTTCGAAGCGTCTGTTCGTTTACGATCCTTTTAAGTCGTGGTGGTTTGGTCGAGAAGTTGTTTACGATTTCCTTGAAGAGATCTGTTGTCTTTTGTGTCTTTTCCAGATGTTTTAGTTGGAGTTTTCTTATCTCATTGACCATTATTCTAGTAATTAAGAAATCTGAAAGACGACCTTAATTAAATTCCCATAGACTAATCTGTGTACCACTTGTCTTCTGGTTCTACTGGAAGTTCACTGTCACAGTAATAAAAGACTACTAAAATCGAACCAGTAATTCTACACTAAGACAATTTTGATTTACCGTATTCAATAATCAAATGGTTTAACCTTTAATGAAATCACTAACAACGTTTATTTATACTTCGGTATTGTCTTCAGTATTAAAAATAAAACCTCACGATGAACTGTCTTATGTTTTTCCAATAATCTTTCTACATCTTGATAAGTAATAAATTAGTACGAATAATTACTATAAATAATAGTCACAAAAAAAAAAAAAAACCACACGGAAAAAAAAAAAATCAAAAAATGAAAAAATTAAAATTTTAGAAATTAAGAATGTACGCAAGGGTTTGTACTTGGGGGGAGGGTGGAGGGAGGGGTGTTGTAGAGAGACCCAGTAGGGGTACGTGGTCGGGGTTCGTACGACATAGGACACAGTCTGTATCTGACCGCTAAGTTAAGAATGTACTATCATATGTACAATCTTACGGTAAGAGGGTTTAGTAGGGTGGGAGAGGGAGAGGGAGACTCAGGTTTTCAGGCAATATATGTAGACACAGAAAAAGGGACAGAACGTATGTCCCAGCAGTAACGGTAGAAAGATTTAAGGTATATATACACAATCATATGACATAACCACAAAAAGAAAGACCGAATGAAGTGAGACATATTAGCCGAGGTCAAAGTAGGTAGAGTAGTCTTGACTAAGTTTACTTAAGAAAAATTGCCGACTCATTATGAGGTAACACATATACATGGTGTCGAAAGAATAGGTAAGTAGACGACTACCTGTAGATCCAACAAAGGTACAGGATCGATAATATTTGTCACGACGCTACATGTACACAGAGAAAGTTAAGACCAAAGGAGTCACACATACGGGTCGTCACCCTAACGACCCAGTATTCCATCAAGATAAACGTTAAATATTAGAAATAACTAATTTCTACCCTTTACCAATTCTTCTTTGGTCAAGATAAAGTCTAGAAACTGATATAATACATACGTAATATAGTTATACAACTTAAAGTAAAAAGTATTATTCATAACTATTTACTTCTGAAGGGACATAGATTTTACCATTCCTTAGACGGACACTACGTCCTCTGGTCTCAAACTAGGAATCCAAACCTTTAAGGAGACCTCTTCCCTTACTGTTAGGTGAGGTCATAAGAACGGACCTCTTAAGGTACCTGTCTCTTCGGACCACCCGATATCAGGTACTCCAGTGTTTCTCAGCCGGTGTTGACTCACTGATTGTGTGTGTTTGTTATCCTAGTATGAATAGTTATCAATGGAATTTACATTCACCTGATTTACGAGGTTGGTTTTCTGTGTCTAACCGACTACCTATATTTTTGTTCTGGGGATGTATTCGATACATATTCTGTAGGTGGAGTCTGGATCCCTGTGTATGTCTGATTTTCAATCCCCGACCTTTTACAATGAGGTACGTTTGTCTTTAGTTTTCTTTCGACCTCATCGTCATGAGTATAGACTATTTTATCTAAAATTCTACTTCTGGTAATGTTCTCTTTTCCTCCTGTGATGTATTACTAGTTCCCTAATTAGACTCATCTTATATATTATTAATATTTATATATACGTGGGTTGTATCCTCGGAATGATATATATTCCCTTTATGATTGTTATTAATTTCCCCTTTAGTTATCATTGTGTCATTATCACCCCCAGAAATTATGGGCTGAGTGTGGTTACCTCTCTAGTAGGTCTGTATTTTTTTAATTATTCCTTTATGTTCGAAATTTATCATGTAACCTGTTCACCTGGATTGACAATAGATACCCCGTAAATTAGGTTTTTGTTATCTAAAGTAAAAAAAGAATTCAAGTATACCTTGTAAAAAGTCCTATCTAATGTAGGACCCGGTGTTTAGGTCAGAAGCATTTAAAAATTTTTAACTTTAGTAAAATTCGGTGACGACCCGTATGTGTGGTTCCTTTGGTCTTAACTTTCTCTGTACACATGGGGTTACAAGTAGTGTCGTGACAACTATTATCGGTCCTGTACCTTCGTTGGATCTACAGGTAGTCGTCTACTTACCTATTCTTTCGACACCATGTATATGTGTTACCTCATGATAAGTCGGTAATTTTTCTTAAGTAAACTTAGTCAAGATTACTCCACCTACTTTGACCTCGGATCATATGTCTCACTTTATTCGGTCTTTCTTTTTGTGGTTATGTCATATCATTGCGTATATACACCTTAAATCTTTCTACCATTGTTATTGGGACATACACTCTGTCGTTTTCTCTGTGTCTACATATCTTGTCAGAAAACCTGAGACACCCTCTACCTCTCCCACCCTACTAAACCCTCTTACCGTAACTTTGTAAAAATTATAGTATATACTTTGCTTAGTGGTCAGGTCCAAGTTACGTACTGTGACCTACGAACTCCGACCATGTGACCCTACTGGGTCTCCCTACCATGCCCCTCCCTCCTCCCTCCTCCCAAGTCCTACCCCTTGTGTACATATGGACACCACCTAAGTACAACTACATACCGTTTTGGTTATGTTATAACATTTCATTAATTGGAGGTTAATTTTATTTATTTAACTATAATTTTTTTATTTGTAGAAAAAGACTAGTGTCGTGACATTTTAATTTGTAGTTGATGTTCTGTCTTTGATATTGTTTGTGTTCGTGTCTCTTCGATTTGTTATACGAAAACTTATTGGTTGTCTAGTAACTTCTTTATTTTTTCATTAGTTTTGTATGGATCTTGGTAACTGTGACTTTATTACTGTTGAGTTTTGGACACCCTACGTCATGTTCGTTACGATTGTCCCTTCAAATATCGTTATGTTCGGATGGAGTTCTTTGTTCTCTCTGTAGTTTATTTGTTGTATTAAAATATGGACTTCGTTGATCTTTTACTTCTTGTTTTTTGTGGTTTCGATCATCCCCCTTTCTTTAGTATTACTAGTCTCGTCTTTATTTACCTTTTTTTTTTCTCTCTCTCTGATATCATTTCTAGTTATTTTGATTTTCGACTAAGAAACTCTTCTATTTGTTTTAACTGTTTGGTAATCGGTCTGAGAAGTCTTTCTAAGTGTAGTTATTTTTTCTCTTTACTCTTTCCTTTGAAATGTTGTCTGTCGTGTCGTTATGTTTTCTAGTACTCTTTCATGATACTCGATGATATGTGGTTATTTTACCTGTTGGACCTTCTTTACCTGTTTAAGAACCTTTTCATATTGGAAGGTTTTCACTTGTTCCTTCTTTATCTTTTATACTTGTCTGGTTAGTGTTAGTGCCTTTAACTTTGACGTTAGTTTTTAGATGGTTGTTTGTTTTCAGGTCCCGGTTTACCGAAGTGTCTCCTTAAGATTGTTTACAAATCTCTTCTCGATTATCGATAAGACGAGTTTGAGAAGGTCTTTTAACGTCTCCCTCCTTCTGAGGGTTTGAGTAAGATACTCCGACGGGAGTGGGACTATGGTTTTGGTCTGTTTCTACGGTGGTTTTTATCTTTTAATATCCGGTTATAGTGACTACTTGTACTTACGTTTTAGAAGTTTTTCGAAATCCTTTGTCTTAGGTTGTCGTGTAATTTTCCTAGTATGTATGTAGTACTAGTTCACCGAAAATAGGGTCCTTACGTTCCTAAGAAATTATATGTGTTTATTTAGTAATACTAAGTGGTGTTATTGTTTAACTCTCTATTTGTGGTAGACTAGTTGAATCATCTTTGTCTCTTTCGAAAACTATTCGAATTCATGTGTAAATACTAATTTTGAGAGGTCTTTAATCCTTATCTTCCTTGTATGGAGTTGTTGGAGTTCCAGGTAGACCAGTTTCGACATCAAAAAGGTCATCAGTACATACCTACACTCTCAACCTAATATTTTTTTCGACTCACGGTTTCTTAACTACGAAAGTTTTACACCACAACCTCTTCTGAGAACTCTCAGGGAACTTGATGTTTCTCTAGTTTGGTCAGTTAGGATTTCCTTTAGTCAGGACTTACAAGTAACCTTCCTGACTACGAATTCGACTTCGAGGTTATGAAACCGGTAGACTAAGCTTCTTGACTGAGTGACCTTTTATGGAACAACGACCTTTTCTAACTTTCGTCCTCCTCTTCCCCTACCGTCTCCCACTCTACCAACCTACCGTAGTGGTTGAGCTACCTGTACTCGTTCGAAACCTTCAACCACTACCTGTCTCTTCGGACCGTACGACGTCAGGTACCCCAGTGTTTCTCAGCCTGTGCTGCCTCGTTGACTTGACTGGACTGGAGTTGTATTATTTTCCGGTATATACTGTTTGAGTGTCGTTTGTAATAGGAGTCACCACTTTTTGACTTCCGTAAAGGAGATTTAAGTCATTGTTGTGTTCTCACGGGTGAGAGTGGTGATAATAATTTGTATAAAAACCTTCATGATCTGTGTCATTAGTCACTTCTTTTTCTTTATTTCATTAGGTCTAACTTTTTCCTCTTCATTTTAAGACAAGCGTCTATTGTCCTAAGAGATAGATCTTTGGGATTTCTACGGTGGTTTTTTAATGATCTCGATTTACTACTTATGTCATTTCAACGTTCTATGTTTTAATTATGTGTCTTTAGGAAACGTAAGGATATGTGATTGTTCCTTTTTAGTCTTCTCTTTAATTCCTTTGTTAGGATAAACGACAACGTTGTTTTTCTTGTTTTATAAATAATTATTTAAATGGATTTGTCTGTTTTCTAGACACACGTCTTTTGATATTTTATGACTACTTTCTTTAGTTACTACTTTTCCTCTACCTCTTTATATGGTACAAGAACCTAACTTTCTTAGTTATATCACTTTTACTGATATGAAGGGTTTCGTCGGATCTAAGTTACGTTAGGAATAGTTTGATATTTACCATAAAAAGTGTCTTGATCGTGTGTTTAAAGTGTTAAGTATACTTTTGTGTCTTCTGGATTTATCGGTTTAGTTAGAACTCTTTCTTCTTACCTTGACCTCCTTGTTTAGAAAGACTGAAGTCTTATATGATGTTTCGATGACAGTAGTCCTGTCATACCAAGACAGTATTTTAGACTTTATGTCTGGTCACCTTTCCCCATTTTTAGGGTCTCTATTTGGGTACGTGGATACCTGTGGAATAAAAACTGTTTCCACCGTTTTTATATGTTACCTGATTTTTGTCAGGTTCACCACGACCCTTTTGACCAGTTTATGGACATTTCTCTACTTTAACCTTGGGAGATTGTGGTATGTGTTTTTATCTGAATTATACTTAATTTCTGGATTTACATTCTGGTCTTTGATATTTTGAGAATCTCCTTTTGTATCCGTCTTGCGTAGACTGTATTTGGTGTTCTTCTAGGAGATTCTGGATGGAGGGTCCCATTACCTTTATTTTTATTTTTATTTGTTTATATCGGATTAATTTGAATTTTCGAAAACATGTTGTTTGCTTTGATATCCATTACATTTATGTTGGGAGTCTTACCCTCTTTAACCATAGTTTACTTTGTTAATTGTTTTCTAATTAGAGGGTTTATATGTTCGACGAGTACGTTGAGTTGTGGTCTTTTTGTTTTTCGGGTTAGTTTTTCACCCGTCTTTTTGACGTCCCGTTATCACCTCTTTGCCTGTATCTTTTACCTGAATACCTGTACTCCTCGCCCCTCCTCTCCCACTCTACATACCTTTCTCTTTATACCTTTGAATGTAATGGTATACATTTTTTCTATCGATTACCCTTAAACGAGATACCAAGTCCTTTGAGTTTGTCCGTGGTTCTCCCCACGCTACCCCTCCCTCTACCTTCCCTCCAAGTTTTTCCTGCCCTATATACACATGGATACCAACTAAGTACAACTGTAAACTGTCAAGTCAAGTCAAGTCAAGTCAGCGAGTCAGCACAAGCTGAGAAACGCTGGGGTACTTAACGTCGTACGGTCCGGAGGGACAGGTGGTGGTTGAGGACCTCAAGTGTGTCTGAGTGCAGGTAACTCAGGCACTATGGTGGTTGGTAGAGTAGGAGCCAGCAGGGGAAGAGGAGGACGGGGGTTAGGGAGGCTCGTAGTCTCAGAAAAGGTTACTCAGTTGAGAAGCGTACTCCACCGGTTTCATGACCTCGAAGTCGAAATCGTAGTAAGGAAGGTTTCTTTAGGGTCCCAACGAGAGGAAGTCTTACCTGACCAACCTAGAGGAACGTCAGGTTCCCTGGGAGTTCTCAAAAGAGGTTGTGGTCTCAAGTTTTCGTAGTTATGAAACCGTGACTCGAAAGAAGTGTCAGGTTGAGAGTGTAGGTATGTACTGATGACCTTTTTGGTATCGGAACTCATCTGCATGTAAACAACCGATTCATTACAGAACCGAAAAGTTATACGATAGATCTAACCAGTATTGAAAAGAAGGTTCCTCATTCGTAGAAAATTAAAGTACCGACGTCAGTGGTAGAGGTCACTAAAACCTCGGGGTTTTTTAATTCAGACTGTGACAAAGGTGACAAAGAGGTAGATAAAGGGTACTTCACTACCCTGGCCTACGGTACTAGAAAAAAGACTTACAACTCGAAATTCGGTTGAAAAAGTAAGAGGAGAAAGTGAAGTAGTCCTCCGAAAAATCGAGGAGTAGTGAAAGACGGTATTCCCACCACAGTAGACGTATAGACTCCAATAACTATAAAAAGGGTCGTTAGAACTAAGGTCGAACACGAAGAAGGTCGGGTCTCAAAGAGTACTACATGAGACGTATCTTCAATTTATTCGTCCCACTGTTATACGTCGGAACTACATGAGGAAAAGGATAAACCTTGGTCAGACAACAAGGTACAGGTCAAGATGCACAACGAATGACTGGACGTATGTCTAAAGAGTTCTCCGTCCAATCCAATTCATAAGGGTAGAGAAAGTCTTAAAAGGTGTCAAATAACACTAGGTGTGTCAGTTTCCGAAACCGTAACAGTTATTTCGTCTTTATCTACAAAAAGACCTTGAGAGAACGAAAAACATACTAGGTCACCTACAACCGTTAAACTAAAGACCAAGGAGACGGAAAAGATTTTGGTCGAACTTGTAGTCCCTCAAGTATCAAGTACATAACGACTTCGGACCGAACCTCTTAGAACTCGTAATGAAATGATCGTACATTCTACTCACGTTAACACGCCATCAAACTCGTAAGGAACCGTAACGGAAAGAAACCCTAACCTTACTTTTGACTGGAAAAGGTCAGGACACCGGTGACGACTCAAAAGGTTTAAACGACCGTATAACTCACGTCGTGAAAGTGTCGTAGTAACAAGTCCTAAACTTTGTCGAGGTGACCTTAAGGTAGTGGAGATGATCGAAACAAGCATCATTGTGAAAGATTCCGGGTGAACTGAAGTGTAAGGTCCTACAGACCGAAATCTAATCACTAGTGTAGTAGTACTAATAGACCCAGTACTTCTATAAAGAACATGTCAAGAAGGCACATAAGAACGGTTGAGAAGAATTATAGAAGACGAAGACAATCCAGGTATGGTAAAGACAGGAAATACTTCGGGTAGAAACGTACTTTACAAGGGAACCATAGAGATTAAAAGAACTTCTCTAGAGATCAGAAAGGGTAAGACAAGAAAAGGAGATAAAGAAAGGTAACTAGCGACTTCTTCCGAAAGAATAGAGAAGAACGATAAGAAACCTTGAGACGTAAGTCTACGAATATAGAAAGGAAAAGAGGAAACGAAAAGCGGAGAGAAGAAAAGTGTCGATAAACAGTCCAGAGGGGTCTGTCGGTAAAACGAAAAAACGTAAAGAAAAGGTACCCCTACCAGAACTAGGGACAGAGGACATGTTACAGAGCTTGGAGTAAGTAGTCCATGACATAGATAGACTAGATCCGGGAATTTAGATAAAGAGTGAAGGTGACATATTATTATTCCCTAAACTAAATCCAGTATGGACTTACCAGATCGTCAAAAGGGCTGAAAGAAGTTAAATTCAGAAATAAACCGTTATTCCTCAAGTACTAGACTCGGTGTCAGTCGAGGACCAGAACAAAAACTACTGACATATCTCGAAGAGGGAGAAACCGACGTTTCTTATATTAGTTAGACTAAAACCACAACTGGTAGACCACTACAGGTACACATCTCAGAAGAGAACACAACAACCTTCTCCCACAAAGGATACTGGTCACGTAAAAGAACCGTTTTGAGATAATCAGAAACGGGACGAAGTAAGGTATAAGGTTCCGGTTTAAACGGATAATGAGGTCCACAAAGAACTGAAGGATGAAAACGTAAGGTCAGGGGATATTACTTTTCCTGTAGAAAAAACTCTCAATCAAGATTTTCCAGAACATCTAGAAGAATTTTGTCTTTTGTCGTTTTAAGACATTTCGTTAATAGGAAGTTATTTTTAAATTCAACTAATTAATTAAAATTTTTCACCCGTCTTCTGGATTTGTCTGTGAAGAGGTTTCTTCTGTGTGTCTACCGATTGTTTGTTTAATTTTCTACGAGTTGTAATGAGTAATAATCTTTTTACATTTAGTTCAGATGGTGCTCCATAGTAGAATGTGGACAGTCTTACCGGTAGTAGCTTTATAGATGTTTGTCATTAAGGACCACTCTGACAACTCTTCTCCCTTAGGAGTATGTGAGAACCACTCTTACGTTTAACTACTCGTAGACCGGGACCCGGAAACAAAAAAACCCTCTAAAAAATAATGTCAAAGTTAAAGACACTAACACTAACCAAACAAGTATAAAAGATAAAGAAGGAACAAGTTAAAACCTTCCAAAACGTTTAACCTCTTTTCATACCTCTAAGGAATGTTTTGATCTTTATATTGACGGTATACTTGGTTGTTGGGGTGATGACCCGTATATGGGACCCCTTTGGTATTAACTTTTTCTTTGTACGTGGGGTTATCGTGGTCGTGATAAATGTTATCGATCCTGTACCTTCGTTGGATCTACAGAAAGCTTTCCACTCACCTATTCCTTCAACACCATGTATATGTGTTACCTTATAATGAGTCGATATTTTTCCTTGTATAAACTCAATCAAGATTACTCCACCTACTTGAATCTCAGATAATATGACTCACTTCATTCTTTGTTTTTATTATAACATATGATACCGTATTTATACTTTAGATCTCTCTATCATGACTACTAGGATGTAAGTCCCGTGGTTTCCTCTGTTCCTGTATTTCTTGTCTGAAAACCTGTGTCACCCCCTTCCTCTCCCACCTTACTAAACTTTCTTATCGTAACTTTGTATATGAAATGGTATGTATTTTATCTATCGGAAAACGTCAAACTACGTACTACGTCCCTTACGTTTGTCCACGAGACACTATTTGATCTCCCTATCTTTCCCCTCCCTCACCTTCCCTCAAATTTCTCCCACCCCTGTATACATATAGATTACAGTCAAATACGACTACATACCGTTTTAGGTAGTGTTATAACATCAATAGTAGATTAATTTTATTTATTTATTTTTAAAATTTTTCAATTTACTTACTGTTGTTACAATATTTCCTCCCAAACCCTTATGAGATTCCATGAATATGACGTGTACTTTCACCATATCACGAGTAACTTTTACCTAATCGACGTTTAATCGACATAAACCAAGTACCCCCAGTGTTTCTCAGTCTGTACTGACTCGCTGACTTGACTTGACTTGACTTGACTTTAATTAATCTAATCAACATATATTACGGTCTATCCAATAAACTTTCAGCTGAATCTAATCAACAAGTTGTAGTCTTGGTGATTAAAAAATTTTTCATACTAACTACACAATTCTCTTTTCCCTTTTAATTTAATATATTTTACGAGTTTCATTTTACGAGGTAATGTTGGTCTTTTTCGTCTTTTCTCCCCTTTTCCTTTTTCTTTCATTTCTCTACCCTTTACTATGTAACTTATATTACTCTTTTTCCGAAAATATATCAATCTCGAGTTACTTACCATCGATACTCAAGAAACAACCTCAAAAACAACAACAATGGTTTGAACCTCGAGGATCTCACGGACCTGGATTAGATGAAATAGAGACGAAACGTTCATCGACCGTACCTAGTTCACCCCTTCTTCTCTTTAGTTTAGTTAAGAGTATTTTACCTAATTAACTGGTGAGACACCGTATGGAATAAACCCTTTCTATTTCTACTAAATCTGAGTCTAAGACAGGAACTCATCGAGTGTCAGTTTACCTTTTCTCCCTGAAAGTGAAAAAGTTATTTATAAATATACATTCAGATATCAACTACATACCGTTTTTGGTAGCGTTATAACATTGTATTAGGAGGTTAATTTCATTTAATTTTATTAAAAATTTCTTGTCACATTACCCCCTTTTATTATCGTTTACTTCGTTGACTGTTTGTTGATTAGAGTTTTTATATGTTCGTTGTGGACGTCGAGTTAAGGTCTTTTTTTTGCTGGGTTAGTTTTTTACCCGGTTTCTTGATTTATCTGTAAAGAGGTTTCTTCTGTATGTCCACCGATTGTTTGTGTACTTTTTTACGAGTTGTAGTGAGTAATAGTCTCTTTACGTTTAGTTTTGGTGTTACTCCATGGTAAAGGGTGGTCAGTCTTACCGACACCATGTTTTCAGATGTTCGTTATTTACGACCTCTCCCACACCTCTTTTCCCTTAGGAGAATGTGACAACCACCCTTACCTTTGATCGTGTCGGTGGTACCTCTTGTCACACCTCTGAGGAATTTTTGACCTTTATCTTGACGGAATACTGGGTCGTTAGGGTGACGACCTGTATGTGTGGTTCCTTTGGTCTTAACTTTCTCTGTGCACATGGGGTTACAAGTAATGTCGTGACAAATATTATCGGTCCTGTACCTTCGTTGGATCTACAGGTAGTCGTCTACTTACGTATTCTTTCGACACCATGTATATGTGTTACCTCATAATGAGTCGGTAATTTTTCTTAAGTAAACTTAGTCAAGATTACTACACCTACTTTGACCTCGGATCATATGTCTCACTTTATTCGGTCTTTCTTTTTATGGTTATGTCATATAATTGTGTATATATACCTTAAATCTTTCTACCATTACTATTGGGACATACACTCTGTCGTTTTCTCTGTGTCTACATATCTTGTCAGAAAACCTGAGACACCCTCTCCCTCTCCCACCCTACTAAACCCTCTTACCGTAACTTTGTACAAATTATAGTATATACTTTACTTAGTCGTCAGGTCCAAGTTGCATACTGTGACCTAAGAACCCCGACCACGTGACCCTACTGGGTCTTCCTACCATGCCCCTCCCTCCTCCCTCCCCCAAAGTCCTATCCCTTGTGCACATATGGACACCACCTAAGTACAACTACATACCGTTTTGGTTATGTTATAACATTTCATTAATTGGAGGTTAATTTTATTTATTTAACTACAATTTTTATTTTATTTTCTTGTCACACTATTCAAAAAGTGTAAAACCCCGGAAACTTTAACACTCTGTAGAACTCTGATAACCACTAAATTCACACAACATTAAATTAGATGTCATACAAAAAAGGAGACATAATATATTTTACTGTCACACCAAAGTAAGTTACCGTAGAATCTAAACTATTTTATATTATTATCTAATACGTGTTCCAGAAGTTGTTGGAATTCGGTACCCAAAATAAATACTCTTTTGACTTCAAATCTCTCCAATTCATTAAACAAGTTCCAGTGTGTCGACCGTTCATCGTTCTGTAATACACAGATTTTGAGGAAAGAGAAAATGATCTTGAGAAGTTCTTGACTCATCCGTAAGTTATAGTGAAACTTACAACATTATTTACTTATATATTATCATTTATAGTCAAAAATTCATTTCACAAACTACTATAAAACAACGACAAAGAAGTAGACATTTTGTCTCAATTCTATCGATACTTTAACTCAACGCTGATAAGTTACTCTATTGAGGTCTATTGAGGTCGAGATTCGTATCACAGACCACGTATCACACTTGAATGACTTGATACTCTACCATTTTTTCCTTCAGACTTGATTAGTTTATCTCGTCTAACCATCGGAAAACAAGGTCCATGACAAAATAACTATATCGGATAGTCACGGAATCGAAAACACCTATCAGGATAGAGTTATAATTCGGTTCGTTGAATAACGGTTAAAAGTCTTGACGACGATAACTCAGGACTGAAACGTCGAACACTAACATGGACATGGAAATAGGAGATCGTTTTAATAGAGAGAGACGATTCTAGAAATAACAGAGTCCGAGTCTACCAACATGTCAGAGGATTGTCCAAAGGGACAGTGGTAAGATCTGGAGGAGGGAAGATAACCGAAAGTCCAAAGGTCTAAGACTCTCTTACCGGTTGAGATGAGGTCGAGGGAGTCCTTAAACTCTCTTCACCTTTATTGTCACCTTCCGTAATCTCCTACTCTACCGACCTACCGTAGTGACTACGTTTCTTGTACTTGGACCCGTTTGAAGTCCTCTACCACTCCCTGTCCCTCCGGTACCGCACACAGGTATCCCAGTGTCTCTCAGCTGTGGTAACTCATTGACTTGTTGTTATTGCTATCATCTTCCTGACTCTACTTTCTACTAGTGATGAGGTGGGGTTCCGTAAAATACCTCTTACTACATAAAAGAATTGACCAAAAGGACAAAGGTCCACTTTATTCTCCCTTACCCCGACCCGTGTTGGTCATTTTCTTATCGTACCAGGAAATCCTATGTTGTATTTGAGCAATCTTGTTTGATCTAGGTTCTACCACCTTCTAAGTTGAAGGTCTCCTGGAACTTGGAATAATATACAAGTCACATTTCGTAATCGTAGATTTATTGTACGGATGGTCACGGTACTTTCAAGACTCCGGTTGGTATTTTCCGGTTTTTCACTCACAACTGAGTTAAGGACCTTTAGGGGTGGGGAGAGGGTTTTATCAACCTTATTAAGAAGATGAGTAATCGGATACTTTAATGGGTTGGTGTGACGTAAAGTCCCGGATAGTGGAAGACTCTACCGAGTGTGAGACACCTAACACAAGAAAGGATTTATTTAGGTGATAAATAGTGAAACAGAGTAACTGAAGTAAAAGACTGTTCCGTAGTTTTTAGACTTGAAGTAATTCTGAACTCTAGTCCACACGCTAAAGTTAATTTCTAGTCACCCTAGTTCAGATTTGAACCTAAACTGACCCAAATTCAGGGTTGTGTACCCAACTTCAAGGTAGTCTTTACGTGTCAAAGGGTCCACGAGGGGAAGCTAAATAGGAGATGTTCGGTGGTCTCACTAGAAACATTGTCTCTAAGTGTACGGTCACGGAAAGAGTTTTGGGAAGTCTCTATAGGGAATAAGAAATCTTATTTCAGGTTCAGGACTTGTGTTGTGAGCTCAAGGAGACTCTGGCCCAGTTTTGGAGATCCGTAAAGGGTAGAGTAATTGTCATTTTCGATTTTAATAATACCATCGGACTTTCTGGGATGTACGAGATTGTGGAACGGGACGGAGTATTGGGATTGGAAAGACTGGACACAAATTGATAGATGGGATGGAGTAAGACGAAGTTCGTAAGGTCAGAGGGATGAAAAAGGAACTTATATTACACACATGAGTGTAACCTTATAAATATGAACAGTGAGGGAAAAGGTCCTTGAGAGATGGGGACCTATAAGTACACCGAGTGAAAAAATTCTAGAAATAAGTTTATAATGCAAGAGTCACGAACATAAAATAAATTTTAATATAGAGGATAGGAGTTTGTAGAGTAGGAAAAAAAAAAAAAAAGAAGTAACCTCGTCACCGACGTGCCCACGTCCTCCCGGCTCTCCTCGATGAGATGTAAGTTCCAGTCCTCCCCACCACCACTCCTCTATGGGAAGCAGGTTCCATTCCTCGTCGCCGACGTGAAACGACCTCGTCGACACTTCTCTATGGGATGTAGGTTCCATTCTCTTTGGGTTCATTCTGCCATCCACACCGCTCTCCCGTAGTCTCCCGTCTGTGTGACTTTGGTATTAGTGTCTTTTGTTACTTAGATTAGTACACCTGGTGTCGGAACAGATTGAGTTACTTTGATTTGGTACGGTACACCCCGGTGGGTTCCGCCGGTCCAGTACCACCTCTCCAGACTGTCTTACACCAGGTGACCTCTTCCCTTACCGTTTGGTGAAGTCATAAGAACGGAACTCTTGGGGTACTTGTCATACTTTTCCACTTTACTATCCTATGACTTTCTCCTTGAGGGGTCCAGCCATCCACGGGTTATACGATGTCCTCTAGTCACCTCTTTGTTGAGGTCTTTCTTACTTCCCTACCTCGGTTTCGTTTTTGTTATGGGTCAACACCTACACTGACCACTATCTTCGTTCCAGGCTACGACATTTCTCGTTATAACGTATCGTTGGACCTTACAATCTAGTTACTTAGTTCCGTTTAACCTTCACTAGTTTGTCCTCTACCGTTCTCACTTACAGCTGTAAGATCCTTAGTCGCTTGATTTTACCTGACCTTACCCACTTAAATTGAGTCTACTGGCAATGTAGATGAAGACACCCGTCCTTAGGGAATCTTCTTTACCTCATCGGTAGTACCAGTTGTTCTCTCAGTTTTTACTTCATGAACCTACGTTAAAGTTTTTACTGTCTTAATAGAAATAAACAAAGGTTCCGTTTGGTAAGTTATAGTACCACTAGGTTCGGATACGGGGTTGGTTTTACGATTTCTTCGACTTCGACTTGCCAAGATACTTCTGGATTTCTGGAAAATCTTAATTGTGGGTTTTTTCTACAGGAAAAGTAAGATCCCCTGATCTTACGTTTTCGTCCTTCAGTTCTTTGTGGACCTCATTGTCCGTTTAAACCGGGACCTTACGCCTTACTTCGTCCCGTTTCCGATTATCTCAAAACGGTTCTCTTACGTGACCAGTATCGTTTGTGGGAGAAGGTTGTTGTGTTCTCTTCTGAGATGTAGACCTGTAGTGGTCTACCAGTTGTGGTGTTAGTCTAACTAATATAAGAGACGTCCGTATCTACCTCTTCGAGATATGTCAGTAGTTTTTGTTCTGACCCTCGACTGACAGCGAGTCTAGTACTTGAGGAATAACGGTTTAAGTCTGAATTTAACTTCTTTCATCCCTTTTGGAGATCTGGTAATTCCATACTGGATTTAATTTAGGGAATACTGATATGTCACCTTCACTCTTTATCTAAATTCCCTGATCTAGACTATCTGTCTCATGGACTACTTGATACCTACCTCCAAGCACTGTAACATGTCCTCTGTCCCTATCTCTAGTAGGGGTACCTTTTCTTTACGTTTTTTTTCGTTTTACCGACAAACTCCTCCGGAATGTTTATCGACACTTTTCTTCTCTTCGTTTTTCGTTTACTCTTCTCCTTTCTATATTCGTAGACTTATGTCTCAAGGTTTCTTATCGTTCCTCTCTATTCTTTCGGAAGGACTCTCTAGTTACCTTTCTTTATCTCCTTTTCTTGTCTTACCCTTTCTGATCTCTAGAGAAGTTCTTTTAATCTCTGTGGTTCGTTTGTAAAGTACGTTTCTACCCGAGCTATTTCCTGTCTTTTCCATACCTGGATTGTCTTCGTCTTCTATAATTCTTCTCCACCGTTCTTATGTGTCTTCTTGAGATGTTTTTTCTAGAAGTGCTGGTTCTATTAGTGTTACCACTAATAATCTCGGTCTGTAGGACCTTACACTTCAGTTCACCCGGAATCTTTCGTAGTGATGCTTGTTTCGATCACCTCCACTACCTTAAGGTCAACTCGATAAAGTTTAGGACTTTCTACTACCACACTTTCACGACGTGAGTTATACGGTCGTTTAAACCTTTTGAGTCGTCACCGGTGTCCTGACCTTTTCCAGACAAAAGTAAGGTTAGGGTTTCTTTCCGTTACGGTTTCTTACGAGTTTGATGGTGTGTTAACGTGTTAATTTCATTACGAGTTTTAAGAGGTTCGGTCCGAAGTCGTTATGCACTTGGTTTTTGAAGGTCTACAAGTTCGACCAAAATCTTTTCCGTCTCCTTGGTCTCTAGTTTAACGGTTGTAGACGACCTAGTACCTTTTTCGTTCTCTCAAGGTCTTTTTGTAGATAAAGACGAACTAACTGATACGGTTTCGGAAACTGACACACCTAGTGTTATTTGACACCTTTTAAGACTCTCTCTACCCTTATGGTCTGGTGGACTGGACGGAGAACTCTTTAGACATACGTCCAGTCCTTCGTTGTCCATCTTGACCTGTACCTTGTTGTCTGACCAAGGTTTATCCTTTTCCTCATGCAATTCCGATATATAACAGTGGGACGAATAAATTGAATATACGTCTCATGTAGTACTCTTTTTCACCCGACCTTCTTTGTGTTCGACCTTAGTTCTAACGGTCCTCTTTATCGTTATTGGAGTCTATACGTCTACTGTGGTGGGAATACCGTCTTTCACTTCTCCTTAATTTTTCGGAGAACTACTCTCACTTTCTCCTCTCACTTTTTCAACCGAATTTGAGTTGTAAATCTTTGGCTTCTAGTACCGTAGGCCAGGGTAGTGAAGTACCGTTTATCTACTCCTTTGTCACCTTTGTCACTGTCTGAAATAAAAACTCCCGAGGTTTCAATAAAAAGGTGATAAGAGGTCATCGTATAACCCGTAGATTACTGGACCCCTCAAGTAGAAAGTCACAGTATAGAAAATTGGGTAAGTATGACAAGTAATTTAAGAGTTCCGTTCTTGTGACTCCACCAAACGGTAAGGGAAGAGGTCACCTGGTACAAAACAGTCTTGAGAGATGGTACTGGGTAGACAGAACCCACCGGGATGTCCCGTACCGAATATCAAAGTAACTCGATCTGTTCAGACACCAGGTACAGTAATCAAATCAGTCAAAAGACACTAACACCAAAAGTAAGACAGACGGGAAACTACTTATTCCTATTTCTAAAATTTTAAATTTTTTTTAATTTTTAATTTTTTTTTTTTTTCTGTTAAGGATTTTTTTTTTTTTTTTTCTCCGAATACCTTCGAAGGACTACCATCTTTGACTGACTCCCCCTTTGATCTAGAACAAGACTACCCGTCCACAGAACGAGTCATCTAGAAATTAGGTTAAAAGACAACTACGGACTCCGACACAAGGGAGGGATAACGACCTAGACTAAGGTTTGATACCACCTATATTACTTCTATTACCATCCACTCCACTCCACTTCAGCGAGTCAGCACAGGCTGAGAAACGCTGGGGCACCTGACATTGGATGATCCGAAGAGGCAGGTACCCTAAAAGGTCCGTTCTTATGACCTCACCTAAAGGTAAAGGAAGAGGTCCCCTAGAAGGACTGGATCCCTGGCTTGGACCCAGAGGACTCAACCTCCGTCTGCGAAATTGGAGACTCGGTGGTCCCTTCTAGCAGGGTACGTGTGTGACAACGTGAGTCACGGAGAATGGGACTTCGTCCGGTAGTGGCTGGGTACGAAGGTATCCTCTGAGGACCTGTGAGTACCCGTACAGACCCGTTGAAGGTGTTTTGTTGAAGACTTGTGACCACCTCCTCTACTCCTTGGGTCTTTCCGTCGGGTAAGAGAAGTTTTCCTCCATCCTGTTTTATATTTTCTGTTTTTCTCTCTATTTTCTAAATCCCTGTCTCGGGACAGGACCCCTCCCTCAGCACTTCTTCCTCTTCAAAGGTGTATCGTCCTTGGTAGATTGTCCGTCCAGACGCCCCTCAAAACCTTAGAGTCTTCCGTTGTATTTACCCTCTTTCTTTTTTTTTTTTTTTGTGTCTTATGTGTGGATTGACGTTGAAACCTTTTCTCGTGAAAGGGTGCTTTCTGAGATTAGATTTTTGTATTGAACCTAGGACGGCGGAAGTGTCTTTTTTCCTAACTCTATTATGGTTTCCTCTTGATCACGATACGTGGTCGGGGAGGGGTAGGTCTCCGTCTCTCCGTCCGAACGACGTTAGTCTCGGTCTTCCGTTCCCCTACGATGTTAGAGTCGGGGTCTCTACCTTAGACGGTGGATTCACACTCGTCCCAGGGTGGACGATTGGTACAGAAGGACTCTAGGACCTACCAACTGTAAGTGGTCCTCCCATTGTCGGACTCTAGTCGAGAGGTCTCCTCTGTGCGTCGTGTGGACTCTACCACGAGATCACCACATGGACCCTTTGGTTCGTCGGCCTTGGTGCCTCCACTAACTGTGTGCCGGGTGGACTCTGTCACACGAGTGGTTCGTGGACCAGTGGACTCGTCGAGTCTGGACCCTTCCCGTGTTTTACGTGCGGGTTGGGTTTCTCTGACTCGGTCTTGACACTCACAGAGGACACCTCCATACCCAGTCGTCACCGGACGACGTCCCCGAGACCCACGTCGTCTGGACCCATACCGTATTCGGGAGAACCTCCACCAGCGGTAATTGGGGTGGTATTTTGGTAGTCTTGAATATGTCCTGACCCCTTTGTCTGAGAACCTCGTGTATTTGTTTTGGAACACGTGTGGTCCTAGGTCCTCAATCCTCGTCACTAGGGGTGTTCTTTGACCGGGTCTGTACGGGTACTCATAGGTCCTATAAAATTGTTATAATTATAATTATAATTAAAAAAGTTGGGTACTTGAACTCTACAGAAATATAAACAAACAAAGAATAAATTAAAGAAATTTATTTCAGAACACCAAAAACAGTATGTCTAGAAAGTAGAGAAACCAATTTAAATAAGGATGTATAAAACAACAAAAGCTCCGATAACACTTACGTCACTAAAAGAGGTAAAGAAGAAGTGTATAAAGTAATAGTTACATATCTTTACGTTGATTAAATACATAAAACTGAAATATAGAACGTCGAAATGATCTTTAGGAAGTAAACAAAGTTATCCTTGTTTAGGAAAAAAAAAAAAAAAAGGATTTAGGACCAACTTGTACTCCTTCAAGAGTCAATTGTATGACAACTTCGGACCGATCCTCTTAAAACTCGTAATGAAACTATCGTACACTTTACTCAAGTTAACACGTCATCAAACTTATAAGAAACCGTGACGAGAAGAAATTCTGACCTTACTTTTGACTGAAAGGTCAGAACACCGGTGACGAAGCAAAAGATATCAACGACCGTATAACTCACGACGTGAAAGTGTCGTAGTAGAAAATCCGAAACTTTATCGAATCGACCTTAAGATAGTGGAGGTGATCGAAACAAACATCAATACGAAGGATTCCGGGTGAACTGAAGTGTGAGGTTCTACAGACCGAGATCCACTCACTAGTGTGGTAGTACCAATAGACCCAGTAATCCTAGAAAAACCATATCAAGAAGACACATAAGAACGGTGGAAAAGAATTATGGAAGACGAAGACAACGCAGGTACGGTAAAGACAGGAAATGACACGGGTAGAAACGTACTTTACAAAGGAACCATAGAGATTAAAAGAACTTCTCTAAAGATGAGAAAAGGTAAGATAACAAAAGGAGATAAAGAAACGTAACTACTGAATCCTTCCAAAATAGAGAGGAACGAAAAAAAAAACCTTGAGACGTAATTCTACCCATATAGAAAGGAAAAGAGGAAACGGAAAGTGAAGAGAAGAAAAAAGTCGATAAACATTCCCGAGGAGTCTGTCAGTAAAACGGAAAGACGTAAAGAAAAAGAACCCCTAAGTTTATCCAAGTTCTCTAGTCTAGACTGACTGTCTCACGGACTTCTTGATACCTACCTCCAAGTACTGTAACATTTCCTCCGCCATTAGTTTTGGTAGGGGTTATTTTTATTTACGTTGTTTTCAAACTTACGAATGTTCAAGAATAGTACGATTCGAGATCTCTTTATACTACCTGTTTCGTCTGAACAAAGGGTAGTAGGACTTCGGACATCAGATTATTTATCGGACACAAAGAGGAACGCAAGTCAAGGACCTCTATCTTGACGACTCGATCCTGACGAAGGGATTTTAATAAATATGAGTATAAGACAGATTTATGTCTGTCTTATACTCAAGAGTAAAACGGTATAAGAGTAGTTGTGATCTAAATGAAAACTCGGAACTCAGTGAAGAACTATTAAAGAAGTCCTTTTACATTCAACCATTTTTTAAATTTTTCTTACCCTTCCGTGTACCAGAGATCTTAGAAGTGTACCAAAAGATGAAAGTCAGGAACCGAAGATCTATACTAAAAAGAAAGAAAGAAAAAAGAAAAAAACCAATTACTAAGATTGTTTATCAAGAGAAAGGAGGAGAACATAAGATCTGACACTCGTCGAATTAAATAACCAAATAAGTAAGTGAGTAGGTAAATGATAATTAATAGACTACGTACAGATAAAACGTGGTGTGAGAAAAGGTTAAAGGTCTAAAATCCCTATGTCTCCACTTATTCTATTCCACGGAGGGGAGTTTTCGAGAGTCCGATGAGAAGTGTCCAAAATTCTGTACCATTCGGAGACTGTTATATACTACTGAATGTACAGAATTATAACGTCAAGGAGTCTGGAGACTTTTAGGACCCAATAACCCTGTTATCATAATTTCGGGTCTCCCTACACACATATACCCCCTACTCAGTTCTGAAAAACGGATGGATACCTGTTCGGTTCTCTTGTCGTTTCCGGTTAAATTACTGATCAACACCGTCCATACGGACCTTACTGACGTACTCACGTGAATATGTCGTAAATCTTTATCTTATCAGAAAAGTCTACTATGTAAACTATCAAACGGTGTTCCGTAAGGGGATGGGGGTTAGGATGGAATCATATATTATTAAAACGGTCAACGGAATAACTTGATCTTTTGTACGGTTTGTTTTAGTGTTTACGGTTCTTCGATACTTTCTCACCTAAATCCCCTGTTATTGGGTCCTCCACTAGTAGTCAGGTTCCTCCCACACACATCTGACCTCAAGACCCGGTGTCGATTTTCCTACGTAAACAGAATGAATTCACGTTTCAGGACGTGTAGTCGATGTTTTGGGTGGACATTTTAAGTCAATCTGTTATCTGTGACTGTATCACTTTTGGAACGTTCCTCGAGATCTGTATCACGTCTTCCGTCTGTTCCTCTTTTTTATTGTCAGACCGTAATATTCACGATAGGTTTCCTATTTATATCCCGTAACGTGACTCTACCCCTTTTGATAATCATATAGATCTACTCTTCCAACTCCCTTACAGTTCCCATACTGTCATTTCTTATTTGTTCTTAGTGACGAAAATACGTTAAATGTGAGGTCATCTCCCTCTGTCTATTATTTTAAATTTTTTACCAAATATAATTTACGATAAGTCAATTCAAGTCAGCCAGTCAGCACAGACTGAGAAACGCTGTGGTACTTAGAGCCGTGTTGTCCGGACGGACAGGTAGTAGTTGTGGACCTAAAGTGGTTTTGAGTGCAGGTAGCTCAGCCACTACGGTAGGTCGGTAGAGTAGGAGACAGTAGGGGAAGAGAAGGACCGGGGTTATTGAGGGTCGTAGTCCTAGAAAGAAGCATACTCCACCGGTTTCATGACCTGAAAGTCAAAATCATAGTAAGGAAGGTTTCTTGTGGGTTCTGGCTAGAGGAAGTCTTACCTGATCAACCTAGAGGAACGTCAGGTTACCTGAGAGTTCTCAGAAGAGGTTGTGGTGTCAAGTTTTCGTAGTTAAGAAGACGTGAGTCGAAAGAAGTGTCAGGTTGAGAGTGTAGGTATGTACTGGCGTCCTTTTTGGTATCGGAACTGTTCTGTCTGGAAACAACCGTTTCATTACAGAGACGAAAAGTTATACGATAGATCCAATCAGTATTAAAGGGAAGGTTCCTCATTCGCAGAAAATTAAAGTACCGACGTTAGTGGTAGACGTCACTAACACCTCGAGGTTTTTTATTTCACACTGCAACAAAGGTGACAAAGGGGTAGATAAAGGGTACTTCACTACCCTGGTCTACGGTTAGATAAAGGGTACTTCACTACCCTGGTCTACGGTACTAGAATGAAAAGACTTACAACTCGAATTCTATTGAAAAAGTGAGAGGAGAAAGTGAAAGTAGTTCTCCGAAAAATTAAGGAAAAGTGAAAGACGGTATTCCCACCACAGTAGACGTATAGACTCCAATGACGATAAAGAGGACCGTTAGAACTAAGGTCGAACACAAAGAAGGTCGGGTGAAAAAGAGTACTACATGAGACGTATATTCAATTTATTCGTCCCACTGTTATATATCGGAATTGCATGAGGAAAAGGATAAACCTTGGTCAGACAACAAGGTACAGGTCAAGATGGACAACGAAGGACTGGACGTATGTCTAAAGAGTTCTCCGTCCAGTCCACCAGACCATAAGGGTAGAGAGAGTCTTAAAAGGTGTCAAATAACACTAGGTGTGTCAGTTTCCGAAACCGTATCAGTTAGTTCGTCTTT